>CM056053.1:189890639-190490639 GCA_029574335.1 Rana kukunoris | reverse complement strand
ACGCGCCGGATTTGTAATTCCCGCCTTCTGGAGCTCTGCAGCGCCTATGATGGACGTCACACGTCCCGCGGACATGGCATTGGACCAGTGGGACGTCCATCACAGGCGTTGATCTGGCTCCAGAAGGCGGACCTGCTGCTATGGCACTCGGCTGCATTCGGCAGCGCTCGGGATCAGAATTCAGTCCCGGCGCTGACCGTTCACTCAGGGCTAATAATTCAGACCTGCGGCCATGAGACTCTGGGCTTTTCGGGGGCACATTCGGGGCTCCAGCCCCCCTAGCCAGGGCCTAACGGCGCCTCTGAGCCCACACATGATCATTTTAAATTACATTTTTTTAAAACTATGTTTTTTTCATGCCGAAAAACGATCGTGTGTACGCGGCATAAGAGTTCCCTTGTCCACTTTTGGTTCCTGGCATGCTCATGTGAGCATTTGGCTCATTCCCTTTCACCATTAGTGATGAGCGGAATACGCCATATTCGATTTCGCGAATATTTCAAAGAATATTCGCGAATATTCGTTAATATCGAATATTCGTGATATTTTATAAAAAAAATAAAAAATGGCGAAATTTCGCCAATGCGAAATTTCGCCATTTTTTTTTTTTATAAAATATCACGAATATCACAAAAAAAAAGAGCGAAATTTCACTAATGCGAAATTTCGCTAGTGCGAATGCAAAATTTATTGCGAAATTGATTGCGAAAAAAATACGAATATTCGAAATAGCGAATATTCGCCGCGATATTCGAGTTATTCGCCAATACTCGAATATGCAATATTCGTAGCGAATATTCGTGAGCAACACTATTCACCATCCAGAAACCAGCTGATGGAACCATGTGTTATAAGTATCTTTGATGTTCTTCTGTATATACAGTATACTCTGCTGCTTAAGGTGTGATGTTAGATTTTCATGGAAAATAAATGAAAGATATTCTTTTAACAGCAGCAGCATCTCTTAATAGACTAGCTAATTATAGGCATAGACCAATCAATTCATTTATGCAATAGATAGAGGGAATTCGTAAACATCTATCGGGATAATAATTTTATATTTATTAGCCTTGTATATTGCAGCAGTTACTTCACTCTCCTTCCACCGTTTCAAAACTAATGCTGTGTACACACGATCACTTTTTGTGAAAAAAACGTTGTTTTGCCCACACACGATCATTTTTTATGACACAAAAAACGACATTCTGAAAAATTACATAAAAAATTGAAGCATGTTTTTTTTTTTTTATAGTTTTTCAGAAGACATAAAACGACGTTTTGCCCACACGCGATCATTTTAAATGATGTTTTTTAAAACGTTGTTTTATTTCATCACAAAAACGACCGTGTATACGTGGCATAAGAGTCTATATTGGAAAAGGAATGTCAAACAGATGTATGCACCAATCACTTAGTCTTGTTTTCCAAATGCTTTTAATAAACAAAACTTGCCGTAGTAGCAGTAGAGGGATGGAGGGTTAGGAGAAGTTCAGATACCTTATTGCAGATTACTGAGGAACTCCAAAAGACAAATGCTACTTTCGGATTTTTTGCACAACCGGATAGGCCTCTCTCACCGACCTAGCAGCTAGTATTATGCACGGACAAAGTCTCTGTCACAAACTTAGAAATATAATGAAACTGCTGGATAATCCTCTGCCACAGGATTGTGTGACCAGTAATTGGTAGATTGAAACACAGCTACACAGTACCAAAGCCTTTAAGCCATCCAGGAGTACTGTGTGGGTAAATTGGATTAGATGTGTTCTCCAAATGAGTCACCAGGCCCTTCTCGAGAAACCAGCTTTCCGCTCGGTTCTCTCCAAGAAAGGTCCTCCCCTGGATCTTCTCAGTTTTCTCTGCTTCTTCCCGCAGGAAAGACAGCACAGGACCACCTCTGGACTAGTAGGCCCCCAGCCAGACTTCTGGGCCTACGTGTAGAAACACAACCTTGAGCCAGCAGGGCCCGAGGTAGAGGAGAGCAGTTGTCACATACCTTAGGCCAGGAGGGCCATGAGGTCAGAGATAGTAGGCTGGGGGCCTACTATCACTACATTGGTTTTACCGTTTCTAATATTTATTAGATCAGCATTAACCCCTTCCTTACCTGGCCATAGGGGAATGACGTTATGGTCATCCCCTCGCCGATGAGACTGGACGTTGCACAACGTCCTGTCTTCACGGCATTCTAGGGCGCGCGCGCCCGCGGCACCACTCGCGATCCCGCGCGCGCGCCCGCGGCACCACTTGCGATCCCGCGCGCGTGCCCAACGGCTGCTATTGCCGCCGGGCACCCGCGATTTCCGGCAATCACGTCAGGAGTGTGGATCTGTGTGTGTAAACACACAGATCCACCTCCTGTCAGCGGTGAGGAGATCGATGTGTGTTCCCAGTACAGAGGAACACACATCGATCTCCTCCCCCTGTGAGTCCCCCTCCCCCTACAGTTAGAACATACTTTAGGACACATTTTAACCCCTTCAGCGCCCCCTAGTGTTAACCCCTTCCCTGCCAGTCACATTTACACAGTAACCAGTGCAGTTTTATAGCAATAATCGCTGTGTAAATGTGAATGGTCCCAAAAACGTGTCAAAAGTGTCCGATATGTCCGCCGCAACGTCGCGGTCACAAAAAAAAAAAACGCAGATCGCCGCCATTACTAGTAAAAAAAAAAAAAAATGCCATAAATCTATCACCTATTTTGTAGACGCTATAACTTTTGCGCAAACCAATCAATATACGATTATTGCGTTTTTTTTTTTTTACCAAAAATACGTAGAATACGTATCGGTCTAAACTGAGGGGAAAAATAGTTTTAAAAAAAAAAAATATTGTGATATGTATTAAATAAAAAGAAAAAAATATTGTGTTTTTTTTTTAAATTGTCGCTCTTCTTTTGTTTATAGCGCAAAAAATAAAAACCGCAGAGATGATCAAATACCACTAAAAGAAATCTCTATTTGTGTGGGGAAAAAAACAAAACGATTTAATTTGGGTACAGTGTTGCCTGACCGTGCAATTGTCATTCAAAGTGCAACAGCGCTGAAAACTAAAAATTGGTCTGGGCAGGAAGGGGGTGAAAATGCCCTGTATAGAAGGGGTTAATGTTTTTTCACACTTTTATATGAGTTTTTTGTATTAGCTACGCTTTACACTACATATATATACTAGCCCGAGTGGCACGATACTCATTAGGAATAGTGCAGCACCAACCCCCACTTTTTTCTACTGTCTCATGGGTATGGTCTGACCCTTTTTCTGTGCCTGCAGCAGTTCCCTTGTTCTCTGTTCACACTTAGTAGCGTAGGAATATCATATACTATATATTCCAGATTACTGTTATCAAACCTGCAAACAAATGTTTCCTTTAACCTCCCTGGCGGTATGATTCTGTCTGGAATTACGTACCAAAAGCGGTACAATTATTTTGCATGGAAATTCTGCGTTTTATACTGTAGGCCTGCAATTCTTAGGAATAATTTACTTAAATTTCTCCAAACAATAGACTAGTAGACATCTCTGGTATGATAAAGTTTGAAACACAAAATCATAAAATTATAATATAATAAATAACTATAAATAATTATAACAAATGATAATGTAATTATAATAACAATTATTCACTAATGTAATCAAATCAAAATCACTGAAATTTGCTCAGTTGCAGAATTGTCGCTGGCATTACTTTTATTTTTTTATGACGAATTTCCCCACAAATCGCTAACGCTCAATTCTGCAAGTGATTATAATTTATTATCGCTGTTTTCCAGCTGCTCTAAAATCACTTTGGACATAAAGGGACACTTTTGGTTGCTATGGACAATCTACAGTTTGCAGGCACAAAAAAAATGTTTTTATTATATAAAAGTACATGTAGGACACTGGGCAGACCACTAGGGACAATGGGGGTGTGTATTTTTTACATACAGTACTGTAATCTATAAGATTACAGTATTCTGTATGTAATGTGTTTGTTTACTTTTTTGAATTTGCGGCCGGTCTCCGCCCCCCTGCGCCGTTACGTCGCAGGGAACGGAGATCGGCGGCGCACGGGCACTGTGTGAGTCGAATGGAGGACGCCACTCGCTCACGCAGAGTGGATGCATCGCTGGATCCAGGGACAAGGTAAGTACAGTACCCTGCCTGGATACAAGGTAAGCCAGCGCGCGCTGCAGGCTCTGCATATTCACCCCGAGCGTGACTCGGGGATACCGATTTTTACATTGAAAATCCACCCGAGTCACGCTCGGGTTTACCGCTAGGAGGGTTAAACTCATTACAAAGTGAAATAAATAGTTAATATATTGGAATGAAAACATATTTTTTATTGCTGTTACTGGCGGTTATTGCAACAATGACAGTGTTTATTTGCTTTAATTATTGTGCTGCAAACTGGAGAAAAAATTGTTGTTTTAGGCTGAGACATTTCCATTTATGCTGGAATGATTTTCTAGTTCTTTTTTTCTCTCATTCTAGAATCTAATGGAAAAAAAGTTGGGCGATCACAACTGTACCTTAGTGTCCATGAAATGTCTCAGAAAATTACATGTCAAGTTCAACCCAGATACGGCACTGAAGTTTTTACAATTTTCAGCATTTTCTGCACATCAGGCAAAGAGGTACGAACATAAAGAATATATGTGAAATGAACTACAGCGCTAATTAAATTAATAATCCCAGGAACACCTAATAAAAAACCAAATAACACAGCTGCTATCCTAAGTGATATCAAATCAGAAAAACAGTGACAAAAATTATATAATATGGAAGCGCTATGTTAACTTATAAGTGTAAACCGTACAAACAAATCAGGGAGAAAACAATCTCCATATACTGTGAGTGAAATAGATAATAAGCACAAACATGTGATAAGTCCTTAATCAAGTGCACGGTGAAAGGCAAAAACAAAACATTCCAACCAGGAAAAATCATACGATGCCTTCCTCCACTATGAATGTAGATCCCAGCACTTCAGCGCTGCAATACGATGAACAGGCACTCATAGGCAGATGAATATCAAAGGAAAAAAGGAGAAAAAACCTCATTGCGCAGACATCAAAAACAGACGGATAAAACGATCTGATTCATCAGCAAATGCACTCAAGAATCCCCGCTTTATGAAAGCATGAAACGCCGCTCAGTGTGCAGTCTCCTCAATTCGATCCGATGGGCTCGGATACGATCGTAGGCTCCTCCCTACGCGTTACGTCACGGGCACGCGACTTATTCATGGGTACCCTTTCATATTCATCTGCCTATGAGTGCCTGTTCATCGTATTACAGCGCTGAAGTGCTGGTATCTACATTCATAGTGGAGGAAGGCATCGTATGATTTTTCCTGGTTGGAATGTTTTGTTTTTGCCTTTCACTGTGCACTTGATTAAGGACTTATCACATGTGTGTGCTTATTATCTATTTCAGTCACAGTATATGGAGATTGTTTTCTCCCTGATTTGTTTGTACGGTTTACACTTATAAGTTAACATAGCGCTTCCATATTATATAATTTTACGAACATAAAGAGTAGTTTTAGAAGCACAAAACTCTTTGTAACCTAACCATTATACATGTAATGAACACAAAAACTAAGATAAAAAGCCTGATGTCGCTCAACCACCTCTGATAAAAATCAAAAATACACAAAACTCGCTAGATGAACTAGAACCATATTTATTGTATCAAAATTATGAAAAGAAAAAAAGACATGTTAAAATGGTACCACGCAAAACAAACTACACGTATGCTACAAAAGCTGTGTATCCACCTCACATATCACAAAACCATTGAGTCTGACTCAACAAAATATGACACATATACAAAAATATTCCCCCTGAGTCCTCAGAGTCCAAGTGTGGAGGGGGAAGAGGGAACATGCAACCAGTGGACCTTAGCTTTTTCAAGTTCAAGGGACGCGCTTGTGAATGACCAAGGTGATTGTAGATGATGTAAAATTGCAATATGAACTCTGTATAAGGACACAATCCCAGATATCCACAGATGTGCTCTAACTCGGGATCTGGAAATTCCAACTGTGTATTCCCATATATATATATATGGCATATATGATGACTTAAGTAGAAGGAGAATACAGAGGAGGTAGATTGCAGGCTTATATAAGTTGTAGCTCTGTACATGAAGACCCACTAGGGGTTATATGTAAATGTAAATTATGATAACAAATACCCGGAAAACCTCCCTCACACTGTAAAGGTTATACAGCTAGTAGCAGGAAACAATGATAGTTGGCCTGTCCATATGTTCCATATTAGTCATCAACTTGTTGGAATATATACACAGTTCTTTGTAGACAAGTTCATAAGCAAAAGTCAAAGATCCATAATAATAGTATACTTATCAAGTCTTGCTGTCTGTTACTTGGATCTTAACCCATGTGCAAGTCATCCAACATAGAGCTCTCCCATCCCTGCATAGGTCCCTGGTGGGTCATGGATTGGAGGTTGATGAATTAGAACCATGAATCCCTGGTTTTGGTCTCTGAAAAAACCACCCCCCGTATTGCGTAGACGCGCACGAGTTATGGGGCTTCCGAAAGAAGCCGAACATGCAGAACGCAGGCGCGGTATAGAGCCGACTCACATCTCCACATGTTTGGCTTTTTTCGGAAGCCAGTAACTTGTGCGCGCCTACGCAATACGGGGGCGGGGCCTTATCCGCCGGGGGGGGGGAACAGACGTCAATCATCTGGCCGACCTTCCAAATGACAATCCCCCTAGGCATAGAAACGCCTACTCCCGCGGGGAGAAGCAGATTGAAAAAATGGATTACAAGGTACGTCCAGCATAAAAAAAAACTAATTGCGGACAGTACTTGTTACGAATATAACGAAGTTGGTCAGATATACATGTAATTAGGGTGAACCTCCGCTTTAAATATACACTCCTATCAGTTTGTATGTTATAGAAACAGTCAATATTTTGTATATTCAATTTTCTTTCAAAAACAGTTTTCCTTGGGAAATGTGCTTTCTTGATCTATCCTATGCAATAGTGAAAGCAATTGTGCTTATAAGTTTACATACCCTGACAGAATTTATGATTTCTTGGCCATTTTTTAGAGAATATGAATAACACAAAAACTTTTCTTTCATTCATGGTTAGCGTTTGGCTGAAGCCATTTATTATCAATCAACTGTGTTTACAGAATTTAACATCAATGACAGCTTTATGGTATTTGTTGAAGAGGCTCTTTATCTTCTCAGATGGTAAAGCTGCCCATTCCTCTTGGCAAAAAGCCTCCAGTTCCTGTAAATTCTTGGGCTGTCTTGCATGAACTGCACATTTCAGATCTCCCCAGAGTGTCTCAATGATATTGAGCTCAGGAGACTGAGATGGCCACTCCAGAACCTTCACTATATTTTGCTGTAGCCAATGACAAGTCGACTTGCTGCCGTGTTTTGGATCAATGAGAAGTTGGAAAGTCCAAGTACGTCCCATACTGCATTCATCTTGCCAACAATTTCATCTGAAGTTATTTGTTGGATTTTCTTTGCATCCCAAACAATTTTCCTGGCAGTTGTGGCTGAAATTTTAGTCGGTCTACCTGACCGTGGTTTGGTTTCAACAGAACCCTAATTTTCCACTTCTTGATTAGAGTTTGAACACTGCTGATTGGCACTCTCAATTGCTTGGATATCTGTTTTTCCTTTCCATCGTTGTTTTATTTTATTTACTTGCAATGTGCTTTATTTTTTACAGGTAAATAGGCATACAATACATTAAATGCACATCTTATGGGAGATGTTTTATTGGTCTGGCTACAGGTTTTTGTTAAGGTTGTTTTGCAAGCCCTGTCTCTGCTCCATAAATCCAGTAAATAGCAGCTTTTGGATGAAAATTTTAATCTTTTTATTAAATGTGTCATATTTATGCCTCAATGTCCTCAAAGCAAACAACTATTAGAACCTCAGCTGATACGGTCAAAGGTAATGACAAAGTATAATTGATTCTTCATCAAACTAAACATAAAAAATTATACCAAAAAAATGTGCAATTATACTGGTAAAATCAAGCTGGTATGTAAGCCAAGAATTAAAGTGTGATTTAACCAGTACTTTTTTATATACAGTAAAACCTTGGTTTGAGAGCGTTTTGCAAGACAAGCAACATTTTTAAATATATTTTGACTTGATATACAAGCGATGTCTTGATATACAAGTAGAGTCATGTCACAACTGTGTGTAAAAGAGAAGAGAGGCTCCTCTGAGTGTAGCAATATGGTTAAATTTAATGAAGGTACAACATTTAGCAACATATTGCTACACTTAGAGGTGCCTCTCTTCTCGTTTAAACACTGTAGCTCCTGCTGGATTTGGCTTCTAATCCTTGTGGATGGACATTTTATGGTTCCACAACCCCAATCACATTGCTATAATCTTTTTATTTAGTCTATAAACTGAAAGATCTATGAATAAATTGTTGTGGAATTAATCATTTGCATTTTCCATTATTTCTTATGGGGAAATTTGCTTTGATATACAAGTGCTTTGAATAACAATCATGTTTCTGGAACGAATTATATTCGCAATCCAAGGTTTTACTGTATTGTGCTGTCTAAATTTAAAGCTGAACTCTAGGCAGATCTCTAAGGCCGCGCACACACGATCAAATCTATCTGCTAGAAAAAGTTGGCCCGACCGTCCCAGCAGACAGATTCAATCGTGTGTACGGGCGAGCCGACGGATTTGGCCAGCAGACAGATTTGAAAGATTTTGAAAGAATCCGTCCGCCCGACAAAACCAAAAACATTTTTTAATTTTGGACAGCATAGCAAATGTTGAAACCCTGTTTTTTGTTTTTTTTGTCATCTACGTTTCATATGGGAGATGTGTCCCTATAGTAAAATGTCCCCCTATGCCAGTCCCTCTAGGGTGCAGGTAAAAAAAAACTGTCTCTATGCAGGGTCTGTGCTCTCTATGCTGTAGGGGGCATTCTCATCCTGGGTGCTCTGTTGGGTTTGCAGGTGAGTGAGCAAATTGGTAAGAGTCAGCCCAAAAACAGCCAGTTGGTAGATTGGCAGAGGTGCCCAATGTGATTTTACAATAGATGGGCATGATTCATCTTCTTTAGTAGAGCCCTGTGTATAATGTTGTGCCTGGTATATGATGTGCAGAATTCTGTATATAATGTAGAGCCTGGTATATGATGTCCAGGGCCCTGTGTAATGTACAGCCTGGTACATGATGTACTACAGGGGACAAAGTGGGTGGATTATATAAGGGGTGGTGCTTATGGAAAGTGGTAGGGGTCAAAAGGGAAGGGCGGGGTTCTGGTGCCCCCATCTTAAAACTTCACCAGCTGCCGCTGGTTTCAGGACAATCTGGGCTCACAGGAAGTGGGGTGAACAATGCTGGCCATCAGACTGAGGAGGTTGTGTCGCAGGAAAAAGTACTGTGGGGGAAAACCCTGCATTGAAGGTGGGTATTACAGCAAAAGCTGGTTTTGTTATTTTCTCTTTTGATGAGCTATTCATTTTTATTTTGTAATTTGTAGTCAGAGTTCTGCTTTATTATATCAACATGGTGGTTTTTATACATATTGTTCATGTACCTATAATTATGGTTTTAGGACCTTTCCTATGAATTCAGCTACCAAGTGGGGAATTTATCAAGGAAAATGTTGTATAAAGGAAGAGATATTCAATACTACTTTAATTTGCCATCAGGGGATCCAGATAGTGGATATCAAGGTAAGTTGTTTTTTGATTAAAGATTATGAAGTGATAAGATTGCAAATAGATTTAGATGTACGTTTTATAAAGTGTAATTTAGCATACCTGAACACATTGCGGCTATGCAGTGCATTTAAACATCTCTGGGGGGACAATGTTTTTTAAAGTGGAGTTTCACCCAAAAATTGAACTTCCACTTTAAGTGGTGGTGACCCCCTGACATGCCACATTTGCATGGATTTTTTTTTGGTTTTAGAGGCATCTAGCTCCCACTTCCTCCCAGGCCCCAGAGCTTCCTTTTCACCATATGACTATACTCTACAATCAACTGTATATTTTACACCTTACTCTGTACACTGTGCTGTACATTCTGTAAGCTACATTAGTCTCCTCAAAACAATATTTTACCTCTCCTCAAAATAATTTTACTATTTATAGTACACTGTTCTGTATGTTCTTTTTTTGTATAATCTGTTTTTATTAAGAAAAGAAAAGGAACATGCATACACAAACAGAAGTGATGTTCACATTGAACATGGTCCGCAAACAACATACAAAATAGTACAGTGCAAAAGTACAACAGAGCAACTTAAGGACAAGGTGCCATTTCCCAAAAAGTAACACTAAACTATCGGGGAGGAGCGGGTTCTGTATTTTCCAAATGCCACAATGATGCCCTACATTTGTAGATCATACTGTACTGAAGTATACATTCTACTTAGGAATAAACACTCAGTAGACATTTTATTGTGTATGCCTATCTGTACCACGTAGCTACTTGCCACTGTGAATTTAAAACACAGGAATTCGTAGCAACAATGTGCTCAAGGGACCTAATGTGTGCCAAGAAAACATTGCGCAGATCATTCTACCACCAATGCTTCGATTTATAATAGATTTATAATAGTTTTTAACTTGAAATGCTGCTACCATCCCATCTGGCACAAATAACCATCCCATGGTCAATGTTTGGCTGACCAACAACGTTTACACTTGGAAGCTGTTAGTGCAAAGTGCATTGAATATGCAACACACCCCTGACAATAACATCAGCCATTTCTGTGGATGTGTTTTACAAACATTTGATTCATGCAAGATTTTTCCTTCGGCTTCTGGAATATGTAATGTAAGACACTTGTGTATAAAACTTTGGGTATGCGACTGGGTGCTGTGATGTGCAGTTTTCAAATGCACTTATTTATGCACGCCCTAAAGGCTTATTTGGAAAAACATGTCTATGAGGTAATACGGTAGATACTAAAATAATACATTTTCTTTTCTTTACAGTCACGGTTTTTACTCAAATAAAAAATTCATTTGGATCCCAAACTCAGCCATGCCCACTGAATGTGAATGTACATCCAGTTATCTCCAAGAATACATCTAATGCTTTACCGGAGATTGAACTGTAAGTCTTAACCCTTTACAGTTTTTTATTTTTTTACGTTTTGCATCAAATTTAACTATTTTAAATTAGATTAAATGACAGCATATTGCTGCAGTATTATTTGTATTCATTACTGCTAGTAAAAGTAATAAGAAAAACTATTACAAAGAAAATGAAAGTATTTCAGCTTTCATTAAGTCTTTCGATAGCAGGATAGTTAACCCAACCTAAAGACTCTCATAGATTGCTACAATACTTTCATGGTGGGGAATGTAGTTCCACTCATTCAGGATATTTTTCATATTCCATTCACAACCTTTCCATTCACTCATTCTGTGGAGCCAGCAACCTGCACATTATTAGAAGCACTGTAATGGGAGGAATAGAAACTGAAGGAGATACAATGGTTGCCTCCAGAGGGATTTAGATGTGAAACAGACTTATCAATCCAACTTTGCTTTAGAGCAGGGTTTCTCAAAAAGGGTTCCATGGAACCATGTGGTTCCTCTAGGGGTTCCTTGAGCAAGGAGCAATTTCCGTTTCCACTTAGGGATGAGCCCAACACCCCCTGGTTCGCAGCAGAACATACAAACAGGCAAAATATTTGTTTAAACACGCTAACACCATTAAAGTCTATGGCACACAAACATGAAAAATCAAAAGTGCTAATTTTAAAGGTTAATATGCAAGTTATTGTCATAAAAAGTGTTTGGGGACCTAGGTCCTGCCCCAGGGGACATGTATCTATCCCAAAAAAAGTTTAAAAAATGTAATTTTTTTCGGGAGCAGTGATTTTAATAATGCTTAAAGTGAAACAATAAAAGTGAAATATTCCTTTAAATTTCGTACCTGGGGGATGTCTACAGTATGCCTGTAAAGTAGTGCATGTTTCCCCAGTGTTTATAACAGTCCCTGCATAAAATGAAGTTTCTAAAGGAAAAAAAGTAATTTAAAACTACTCGTGGCTATAATGAATAGTCAGGTCCCGGCAAGTTTATAAAACCGTTTTTAAAACTTTTTTTGCATTGATACATGTCCCCTGGGGCAGGACCCAGGTCCCCAAACACTTTTCATGACTATAGTTTGCTGTCACGTACCTGGTAGGAGTCAGGAATGATGAGGTCGGCCTCCCTTGTATCTCCAATCCAACCCCCACTGAAGGTGGTACAGATGGTGGCTAGGGTGGGGAGTAACACAAGCGCCTGTAGGTGTTGCGTACAGACGTTGTAAGTGGAGTTGCAGGCTTGGAGGTGCAGGCAAAGCATCCGGTAAGGAGCTGGACCCAGGAAAGCTGATAGGATGGATAGCCAGTACAGGCACTCGAAGACAGCGTTGAGCCAAGCAGGAGACAGTAGCAAAGTCACGGGGATCGCCGGGTTGGGTAACAGAACAGGCGGGCAGTGAGGTAACAAGGCATAGGCAGGAGTAAGGTCAGATAGGAAGCCAGGATCAGGTACCAGTAATCAGAGTAATCAGAGTGCAAAAGCAGGGTCAAGGAAAGCCAAGGTTCAGCAACAGGAATCAAGCCGGGTTTAACAGAGTTCAGATTATCAAGACACAACTGAAGACCAGTCAGCACTTGTCAGAAGTCAGGACATCCTTTAAATAGGCCACCTGGTGCCAATTGTGGCTAGGGGCACACTCCTGCGCACGCACGCTGTGCATGCGCCTTGACGCATGTGAGAATATGCCATTACCCGCGCGTATGTACATGCGTACGTGTGTGCGCCAGATGCATTCTAACAGTCCTCGTACACTTGAATATTAACATTTAAAATTAGCACTTTTAATTTCTCCCATCGACTTTTAAAGGGTGTTCCGCAGCTTTCAAATTTGCCACAAACACCCCAAATTGTTCGCTATTCGGCTGTTCGCTATTCAAACTCATGTTCGACCCGAACATAAAGCTCATCCCTATTCCCACTTATACCATTGATCTTTTTAGCTATCTGCAAGGTGGTAATTCTTCCCAATGACCTGAAGTGTGAGGAACATTCTTCCCACTGACCATCACACTAATGTATTGTGAGTTGTAGACATAGTAATTTTTAGCAGAGGTTCCCTGAGACCAGAAAAATATTTCAAGGGTTTCTCTGTGTTGAAAAGGTTGAGAAAGACTGCTTTAGATGGACATTGCTCATAAAAGCAAAAAAACAATTGGGGCATCATTGGGGAAAAGTTGCAGTTCACCATAAACCTCATCATGCCCTTAGCCCCACTGTGTTAGTTGTAGCGTGTATCTTGAGTCTACCCACTGTATACACAGCACATATATCCTGTAGTCTCTGTACTTAGGTAATATGCCTTAATTATTGTGCCACAGGCAACAATTTCACAGACACAAGAATCATATATTACAAAGTCAAAATCTTTTCACAGTGGAGGAATACTTAAAATGGTTGTAAAGCTTTTATTATCGGAGACCTTTTTTTTTACCTTAATGCATTCTCTCCATGGTAAGGTACAAAACCTTCTGTGTGCAGCAGAGGCGTAACTAGAACCTTCAGGGCTCGATGACAAAAATCATAAAGGGCTCCCCTGACCCCTACCTTCCATCTGAGACCTGAACTTCCAGTTTTGGGAGGGCATCCATGGACATCTCCCTGAATTCTGCCTCCCATGTGCCCCCTGGTGCACGCATCTAGTGCGCTCTGTGACTGTTGTGTCCTGCAAACACAGCTTATCACAGATCATGGTAAATGGCCAATCACAGCGGCTCTTTACCATTTGATCTGCTGATCACATGTAAACAGACTTGCCAGTTATTGGCAGTCTTTCCTCCCACATTGTGTCTGTGTGAGGAAAGGAGATCCTTTAACTGGCAAGACTGTCAGTACATTGTCTATATAATCAGGGCACCAAATCATTGCACAAAGCAAAGAATTACATGTTTGTTTGTTTTTTTAAGTACAGTTACATTTACGATCACTTTAACAACCTAACCTTCATTCTTTGTAATACATTTGAACGCTTTCTTTTGTCTTTCACCTAGATTTCAAGAAGGCTTGAGAAATCTTTCTATGCTTGTGTTAATGGGAAATCACATTGAGATTCGAAACTACGTTGTCTTATTAACCACAATCCTCAATCGATTATATGCGGAGGACAATGAAACAACTTTTGAGCAACATGTACAAATCCGAAATAAACTGATTTCCATTGTTCAAGCCTTACCATTTAATAATCAGGTAACCACACCCTAATATCTTAGTTTGTTTGTAGAATTGGAGAATGCTCTAAAAAAAAGCCCAGGACTTACAAGTACAAGGGTATCACAAGATTTTTTTTAATTAATTTTGGTCACATTTGATTTCCAAATTTTTGCAATATATTTGCTGTGATAAAGTTTTATTTTTACATTTCTATGCTGACTGGAAAGTAACAGGGGTATTTTGTTACTTTATGTGGAAAGTATTGGTTTTGACCATGTGAATTGTTGACCCCAGTGCTTATGAGTCAGCTGGTTGGTATGGTCCGTTTCTTTTATTATATACTTTTTGCCCCAGCTTCTTCTAATTCTTAGAAGAATACATTTCCCCCCTACACTTTGTAAACCCAGGGCTCTTTCAGATCTTCTGGGACATGTAGTCTAAAGCCTCGTACACACGACCATTTTTACTGTTCTAGAAAAAACGTTTTTTTTGGCGTGATTCTTGTCAAGCCATACTGCTTCAGACTCATCACACTCTCCATCAACCAGGTCCTCTTTTACACTCGCTTTAAGATTACTTCTCACATAGAGACAGACCCCTCTACCTTTCCTTTTTACCATGTCTCTCTAAAAGAGTGCATAGCCAGGAATATTAATTGCACAGTCATGTGAGGAATGAAGCCAAGTTTCAGCAATACCAATCTATGAATTGTTGGGATCTCTGTTCAGTTAGGATCATTACCTAGCATATGCAGACCCAATATGTGTGACACCCTATGAACACAACTCCACACTTCCTCCAGGATATCCCTTCTCTTCTTTAAAGTACTTTTTATAGGATAAAGAAGATTGTTTTAAACCCTCTCTAGAGCCCAGCCCTCTATAAAGCCTATTCCAATCAATATTGCCACATTCTTCCCAGATAAGTGGTACCAGCAGAAAATGGAAATGGCCAGTTCTCCCCACCACCCTTTGCATCTGAGATGAGAGAGTCTAGAGGCTGTCTACTTAATTATTAAATAATGCATAATTAAAATTATTACTACGTTTTAAAATGATCTATTGTCAGCTGCATTTATGTTTTTACATTCCATTACAGGAGGAGCTTGCTGATATTGTGTTAATGGTAAAAGAACTGTTTAATGCCACTAACCAGGTATAGTATAAGAAACCAAAAACCTAACGATAATCAGAAAGTATTAATGTAGTAATTGCTTACTTTTATATGTTAAATAATTTACCTAAATTGTGGAACTCTCAGTGCACATAGTCATCCAGAATAATAGGAAGAGGTTATGCACACCAATCATATTCTTTTTTTTAACGTGACTAGTTAAAACAAATGGAAAGTCAGGCTAATAATATAAAAGGTTTGAGCTGGAGCTGGTTAATATTGGTGATCAGTGTTGCATAAGAAAATAAATAATATAAAAAAAAAAAAGATATGCAGCAATACAAAAAAAAAAAAAAAACACACACAAACACAAAAATAAGATAAATACTAAGAGAGAAAGTCAGATCAGGGAGGGGGGGGGGGGACAGGAGGAGGGGAGGGGAGGAGGGAGGGGGGGTCAGGAGCTGAGTGAAATAAACAGTTGAGGGAGGTAAAATTTAAAAATAAAGAGGCACCTTGCCCTGAGGAAAAGGGGCAGATTATTATTGAACATCTGTATAAAAATGAATAATGTTATTTCTTAAGATAGAAAACATATGGAGAATAAGAATACAAAAAAAAAGGAAAGAAAAATAAATAAACACCACACATGATGCGAAACCATAGATGAGACGTTATAAGCATTTTAATCGTGAGCAAGTCTCGTGTTCTCTAACGGTCTGAAGTGGTTTATAAAAAAAATTAAACAAAATAAAACTAGGAGCCATCTAAAGCCTGTGAGCACTGTTATTTAGGCACTGGTATAATTTTATATACATCAAAGCATAACTGAAACACATATTATGTATCAAAAAGAGGCCATCTGAAGTCCACCAGTATTGGACCTGCTTTCTGCAGCTCTAAAGGCTATTCCAACCAATGTTTATAGGATTTATTGAATCCTAATCGCAACAGTCCCTCATTTTGTTCAAAAACATACCTAGTTTGCTGGGGACCATGCATAGCTTTTCACATATTCTCTGCACTGCTAGCAGGGCTACTGTTAGAAATCACAGGGCCATGTACACCAGAATATTACACCCAAAATATTGAAACTATATTTCTTTCTCGTACATCACGGGACACAGAGCGGCATATTCATTACTATATGGGTTATATGGAGTACCTTCAGGTGTGGACACTGGCAATCTCAAACAGGAAGTCCCCTCCCTATATAACCCCCTCCCCTAGAGGGAGTCCCTCAGTTTTTTCGCCAGTGTCTTAGGTGTTGGTCACGGAATAGCTTTGCTCCACATCCTTGGGATTAAGGGCGGGCTAACCGGATCTGTCCAAGGAGCCTCAGTGCCAAAGTGGACAGTACCCGGGCCCCAAACCGTGGGGTTTTGCCTATAATGCTCCTCTTTGGAGGGCTGGACCCTGGGCCCAGGACTTGGAGTTCATAAAGACCATAAGTTCCTGTTTGCCAGGGTGCTATATAGGTCCAGGACAGTGGGTACCTTCATAGGACCCCAGGGCCTGAAGGTCTACTACGCTACCCACGGAGATGGGAGAAGATTGGATCGTTTTGCTAGACAAACATCCTGCAGCATGGAGCAGGTAAGAGGGGAGCCTGCGGGACTTGGTTCGACAGCAGGCTCTCCGGGGTAACCTAAAAGGGGGGTAGCCTAAGTATGCTCTGCATTGGCAACCTTGCTCACTATGTCTGAGAAAGACAGGATGATCCCATTTCCCCCATCACTAGGTTCCCCTGTCTAAGAATGGTGTTGCTAGCTACCTGCTGCTTTCTTCCTAGGACTGGTAAGGATCCCTATGGAGCCTTTTGGAGAGTCCTACCTGGCCGGGGGTTTGAATCTGCCGCCTGATACTGCAGTCCTGGGTCTCCAGCAGCGCGGCTCCTCCATGTTCCTCCTGCTCCGGCATACGCGCGCGCGCGCGTGCGCGCGCACGTCTTATAGACGTTTTTCGCGCCGTTCGGTAAGGAGGGCGGGGGGGGGCGTGCCTGCAGCGTCATACAGGGGCGCGCCTTGTGCTGTTATAGATCAGCAGGCATTGTCAGTGCTCAGTCTGAGGCTGATCTCAAAGGGAGAGGACGCAGAGCGGCAGAACAGTGACTCCCGGTGGCGGAAGAGGGGTAGTACATGCTGGACTTTGTTCCAATGCCTTTTTGTTAAGCCAAGAAATTCCCCTTTTTGCAGCAGGTTGGAGGCTGGCAAACTAAGTTTGGGGTCACTGTATGTTTGAAAAAAAAAAAAAAAAAAAAAAAAGGAAAGAGACTTATATATATTAAAAAAAAAAACATACGGGGCCCCATCAGTTTTTGGGCATTAGTGATCTATTGTCCCCTAAGCTCTAGTTTTGTACTCCTGGCCACTACAGTCTGTTGTTGTTGGCGGAGTCCCTCGATTTTGTATTATGGCTTCCAAAGGTTCGGGGTCAAAGGGTACAAAAAAGACCAAAAAAACAAAGGGGTTCCCCCTCTGATTCTGATGATATGCCGATACTTTCCCCGCAACTTATTCCCATAAAGGTCGCCTTGGATGAGCCATTAGGGGGGTCTGGTGCGGAGGCTGGCCCAGATCAGCCCAGCCCTGTGTTTATCACAGAGGAGATGCTAGCTGTATCCCTAGGGGGGCTAGAAGAGAGAATAGCAGCATTGATCGCTAGAGCTATTCCTGGCAAGAAACGGGTTAGATCCCCATCACCAAGAGGTGTATCCTCAGATGCTGAGATTCTCTCTCCGAAGGAATTGGAATCGCAAGAGGATCAACTAGACCTGAACCAAGAGGGTTCAGGGATTGAGGGATCTACCTCTGAGGAACCATTTTCTGACTCCCAGACAGAGAGACTGTGGGTGCAGTCTTTGACGGACATGGTCCGCTCGGCATTTAGTTTACCATTGCCAGAGCCTCAGGTCCCTCCGGTATCCTCTCTCATGTCTTTGAAAGCTCCGTTAAGCAACACAGTTTTTCCGGTCCATCCTCTCTTGGAGGAATTGATCTTTCGGGATTGGGTACGGCCGGACAGGATTTTTCTGCCACCGAAGAGATTTGCGGTCATTTACCCCATGGAGGAAAAATTCTCCAAGAGGTGGAGGCTCCCAGTGGTGGATGCAGCCATCTCATGTGTGAATAAATCACTAACTTGCCCGGTGGAAAACATACATATGTTTAAAGATCCGGTTGATAAACGGTTAGAGACACTTTTAAAAGCATCCTTTGCTACGGCAGGAGCAGTGGTACAGCCAGCTGTGGCTGCAATTGGAGTTTGTCAGGCGTTAAAGGACCAGACAAAAGAAATGTTAAAGGACATGCCTACCCAACAAGCAGAAGAGTTTTCTGACATTCCCAGAGCTCTGTGTTTTGCTGTAGATGCTATAAAGGATTCCATCCAGCAGGCCTCTCGTTTATCACTATTTTTGGTGCACATGAGAAGGCTCTTATGGTTGAAGAACTGGGCGGCGGAGCCCCCATGCAAAAAGCTTCTGGCAGGGTTTCCCTTCCATGGAGGAAGACTCTTCGGGGAGGATCTGGATAAATACATTCAGACTATTTCAAGTGGCAAAAGTACCCTTTTACCGGTCAAAAAGACATTCCGGGGTCCTACATTTAAAAGGCAGCTCTTTCCTGTCTCAGGGCCCTCAAATTCCAGGCAGTATCGACGGCCGCCTGCACGATCCAACGTTAACAGTAGATCGCAGGGACAGGCCCCTGGGGGTAAGAGGCCATGGTATCGCAAGCCAACAAAGACAGCCCCTAAGTCTGCCTTATGAAGGGGCGCCCCCACTCTCGCGGGTGGGGGGAAGGCTTTGTTTCTTCTCAGAAGTTTGGGAAGCCAAGATCCCCGACAAATGGGTCCGGGCGTCTGTAACCGCAGGCTACAGACTGGAGTTTCTAAACTTTCCTCCGCCTCATTTTCAAGAGTCAAGGCTACCAAAGGATCCAGCAAGGAAGGCCTCAATGCTGGCAGCTTTGGATCACCTGCTTTGCCAGGACGTAATAATAGAGGTGCCAGCCCAAGAGCAAGGGCTAGGTTTCTATTCCAATCTCTTTGTCATACCAAAGCCCAACGGCGATGTCAGGCCAATCTTGGACCTAAAGAGGTTAAACGGTTACCTAAGGGTTCGTTCCTTCCGGATGGAATCCATCCGGTCAGCAGCCGCCGCGCTTCAGAGGGACGATTTTCTGGCTTCCATAGACATAAAGGATGCTTACCTTCATGTACCAATCTTTCAGTCGCATCAAAGATTTTTACGCTTCGCGGTGGGGCAGCGAAACTTCCAATTCAGGGCGCTCCCCTTCGGGCTGGCCACGGCCCCCCGGGTATTCACGAAGATCCTAGCCCCAGTTCTGGCCAATTTAAGGATCCAAGGGGTCACAGTCCTAGCGTACTTGGACGACCTTTTAATCATAGATCACTCACGGCCGTGTCTGCAACAGGCAGTAAACCTCACGGTTCAGTACCTCGAAGGATTCGGCTGGGTCCTAAACCGGGAAAAGTCAGCGTTCCAGCCTACAAAGCAGTTGGAATACCTCGGCATGAGGTTAGACACAGAACAGTAAAGGGTGTTCCTGCCCCTTGTAAAGATCGAGGCTATCAAGGGGTTGGTTCAGTTGGTTCTAAGCAAGAAAAAACCAACTATTCGCCTGTGTATGCGATTACTAGGCAAGCTAGTGGCCACGTTCGAGGCAGTACCATACGCTCAGATCCACACTCGCGTCCTACAGGCAGCCATTCTAGCAGCCTGGGGCAAGAGAGCACATGCCCTGGAGTCCCCTTTGACGCTATCATCAAGGGTCCGACAAAGCCTGGCCTGGTGGTTGAACCCTCAGAATCTTCTAAAGGGAAGATCCTTCAGCCCTGTTGTCTGGAAGGTAGTTACCACAGACGCCAGCCTGGCAGGCTGGGGGGCGGTCTTCGAGGGGTTCTCTCGCCAGGGAACTTGGGTGAAAACAGAGAGGCAGCTCCCCATCAATTTTTTGGAGATCAGAGCTGCTCGCCTAGCCCTTCTGGCATGGACCTCCAGATTACAGGGGTTCCCGGTGAGAATCCAGTCAGACAATGCCACAGCGGTGGCATACATAAACCACCAAGGGGGAACCAGGAGTCAGGCCGCTCAGAGGGAGGTGAGCTTGATTTTTCAGTGGGCAGAGGTTCATGTACCCTGCATTTCGGCGATATTCATTCCCGGAGTGGACAACCTGCAGGCAGACTTCTTAAGTCGCCAGATTCTGTCGCCAGGGAGTGGTCTCTGCATCCCCAGGTCTTTCAGACAATCTGCCAGAGGTGGGGAATGCCAGACGTAGATATAATGGCATCCAGGTTCAACAAGAAACTAGACAGGTTCATGTCTCGAGCGAGGGACCCTATGGCCTGCGGAACCGATGCGTTGGTTTGCCCTTGGCATCAATTCAAACTTCTATATGCATTCCCTCCACTACAGTTACTTCCTCGCCTGTTGCGCAGGATCAGAGTGGAGCACAAGCCGGTCATTCTAGTAGCTCCAGCTTGGCCCCGGAGGACATGGTACTCACTAGTCCTGAAGATGGCAGTGGGAGACCCTTGGACTCTTCCTCTACGACCAGACCTACTCTCACAAGGCCCGATCCTCCACCCTACATTACAACGTCTAAATTTGACGGCCTGGAGGCTGAATCCCTGATTCTCAGGGGTAGAGGTCTGTCTAGGCAAGTAATTCCTACCCTGATTAGGGCTAGAAAGCCGGCCTCCAGGGTGATTTATTACAGGGTGTGGAGGAACTACGTAGGCTGGTGTGAATCCAAAAGATGGAATTCCCGCAAATATACCATTGATAGGGTGTTAAGTTTTCTCCAGCTAGGAGTGGATAAAGGCCTGGCATTAAGCACAATCAAGGGACAGATTTCAGCTCTGTCAGTGTGGTTTCAGAGGCCGCTGGCCACCCACTCGCTGGTAAAGACCTTCATACAGGGGGTCTTGCGTATTAATCCTCCTGTCAAGTCACCAATTTGTCCATGGGACTTAAATCTTGTCCTGTCCACTCTACAGAAACAACCCTTTGAGCCGTTGGCTGAGATTCCTTTAGTTTTACTGACAAGAAAGTTGGTTTTCTTGGTCGCCATAGTTTCGGCCAGGAGAGTGTCAGAATTAGCAGCCTTATCGTGTAAGGAACCATATCTCGTTCTACATAAGGACAGGGCAGTTCTCCGGCCCCATCCTTCCTTTCTACCAAAGGTGATATCCAATTTTCACTTGAACCAGGATTTGGTACTTCCATCCTTCTTTCCGAAACCCACATCTAGAAAGGAGGGGTTGCTGCATACCTTGGATATTGTCCGGGCCATGAAGGCCTATCTTAAAGCTACAGAAAAGATCCGGAAAACAGATGTGTTGTTCGTTCTACCAGATGGCCCCAAGAAGGGGCAGGCAGCTGCAAAATCCACCATCTCGAGATGGATTAGACAATTAATCATTCAAGCCTACGGTTTGAAGAGGTTGCCTCCTCCTTTGTCGGTAAAGGCCCATTCTACCAGGGCCATGGGCGCCTCCTGGGCAGCACACCATCAGATCTCTATGGCTCAGATATGCAAGGCGGCGACGTGGTCATCAGTCCACACTTTACAAAGTTTTATCAACTAGACGTGAGAAGGAATGCGGATTCTGCCTTTGGACAGGCAGTACTACAGGCTGCAGTTTAAGATCCTCGGGATCAGGGGCACCCTTGGTTGTAAAAGAGAAAAAAAAAAAAAAAAAAGTTTTTTCTTGACTAAGTTGGAATTATTATTATTATTTGAGTATACCTCTAAATTGAATCCTTCTTTGCTTTCGGACATCCCATATAGTAATGAATATGCCGCTCTGTGTCCCGTGATGTACGAGAAAGAAAAAGGGATTTTTAAATACAGCTTACCTGTAAAATCCTTTTCTTGGAGTACATCACGAGACACAGAGCTCCCACCCCTCTTTTGGGTGAACATTTTGGGAGGCATACTGCTTGCTACAAAACTGAGGGACTCCCTCTAGGGGAGGGGTTTATATAGGGAGGGGACTTCCTGTTTGAGATTGCCAGTGTCCACACCTGAAGGTACTCCATATAACCCATATAGTAATGAATATGCCGCTCTGTGTCCCGTGATGTACTCCAAGAAAAGGATTTTACAGGTAAGCTGTATTTAAAAATCCCTTTTTTTGCTAAAAATACACTAAAATTATTATTAGTGGACACACAACATAACATAACTTACAAAATTACTGCTAAATGTAAAAGATAAAATTGTAGAAAAGATAAAATTGAGTTAATAAATAAGGCTCTGTGTATAAATAAAGGCTTAAGGCTCATTCACATGGGCACTGTGGCCTGTACAGTGTGAATCAGTATTTTTTCTATGTGGTTGGAGCTGTGTGTAGGCAGGCTTTGTTACGCTATAGGGATGCAGCAGTTGTTACGAGCACAGCCTCAGGTCCTACTTTGACAGTTGTGTGGATGCAGGTGAATGGCCCCAAGCACAGACAGTGTGCATTCAGAGCCACACACTCACACCTATCAAATTAGGACATGTGGCTGTGCTTATACAGCTGCTGCCTCTCCATAGTGTAACGTAACAGATGGCTCCAGCCTCACAAACAAACCACTCATTCACACTGTATGGCATGGGTCTCTAAACTTTCTAAACAAAGGGCTAGTTTACTTTCCTTCAAACTTTTAGGGGGACTGAACTGTGACTAACAGTGCCCCATCTTTGGCATTTGGGTGAGGAATAGTGGCCCATTGTTGATGTAAGTGGGCAGAATAGTGCCGTGTATCAGTGAGATGAATAGTGACCCAAGAGACAGATAAAGGCAAGCATAGGGCTGCAGTTTGGAGACCCCTACTGTATGGACTATTTTTTCCCCCCAAAGTTGTTGGGGGAGGGGGTTGTCTTTGGTGAAATATCGGGGGTCTAAACAGACCCTTGAAGTCTCACATTTGAGACACAGAAAGGGATTGAGGATATGAACTCCTTAGTCCTTTCTCTGCAGCCTCAGCTGCACTAGATAGTGAATGAACAGAAGGTGCTATGTGCTGTAACTCCTGTTCATTCACAAACTGATGCACTTTATTGTGCTCATTCGGGAAAGGAAGGGAGAGCCACACAGGGGATCGGTCACAGTAACTGCCTTCTCGCTGCTTCGATCAGCCTTTTTGCCCACATACAGTGAGAAAAATAATTATTTGATCTGCTGCAGATTTTGTAAGTTTGTAAGATTTTGTAAGTTTGCCCCCTTATAAAGAAATAAACAGTCTATCATTTTTATCATTGGTGTATTTTAAATCATAAAGAGACTATCAACCAAAAATCCAGAAAAAACATGAAATAAATGTTATAAATTAAGTTGCAGTTCAGTCAGTAAAATCAGTAAAATAAGTATTTGATCCACAAGCAAAGCATGACTTAGTACTTGGTAGAGAAACCCTTGTTGGCAAGCAAAGAAGTAAGATGTTTCCTGTAGTTGGTGACCAGGTATGCACACATCTCAGGAGGGATTTTGGTCAACTCTTCTTTACAGATCTTCTCTAAACCCTTAAGGTTTCTTGGTTGTCTTTTGGCAACTTGAAGTTTAAGCTCCTTCCATACATTTTCTATAGGATTAAGGTCTGGAGACTGACTAGGCCACCCTATGACCTTAATGTGCTTCTATATGAGCCACTCCTTTGTTACCTTGGTGGTCAGTGTCATGAGTCACACGCCAGTCTATGGCAGGGATATGCAATTAGCGGACCTCCAACTACAAATCCCATGAAAGTACGAAGATTCCAGAGGATATGGACAGCCGCACTCCAAGATAACTTCAGAAGTTGTCTATTGTTAAAATACAGAGCATGTACAATAACATACAGCCAGAGAGGGGACAGCCGACGCATTTCACACTAATCTTAGTGTTTAATCATGGCTGAGCCTTGGTCTTCTGGGAGGTTCTCTAATGAGACCCACCTGGAGCGGTGATTTCTTTCCCTTTACAAATCCCACGAGGCATAGCAAGACTCTGACAGCCACAAGCATGACACCCAGAGGCAGAGGCATGATGGGACTTGTAGTTTTGCGACAGCTGGAGGTCCGCTAATTGCATATCCCTGGTCTATGGGAAGCTTCCCAGCTTGCAATCAGCTGATTGCAAGCTGGAAAGCTGATTTGCCCGTGTTTAGGGCATGTGCAGGGCGCAAGCTGTGCACCCGCACACACTCCCACTCAACGCTGATTTGTCCCTGGCTCCTGTCCTGTGTTTTTTATTGTCCGGGAGTCGGGACTGGAGGGTGATTGGGCGGTACTTTTTCGGCACTGCCTCGTCACTTTCAGTTTCCCGGCTGGCTCACAAGATCTTGTGGACGTGACTGTACCTGTCCGGGATCCTATCAAAGTGTGCGGCGGGGAGCGGATCACATGCAGCAGATGGACAGACACACACAGAGCTGGCAGTGTATCAGAGAACCAGGTCAGTGCGGAGATGGGAGAGGATTGCAACAGCTGAGTTGACCTTAGTATTTGCTCCACCCTAAACAATAACCCCCCTCCCTGCCTCTCCACCCTAAACAAGAACCCCCTCCCTGCCTCTCCACCCTAAACCATAACTCCCTTCCCTGCTTCTCCACCCTAAACAATAACCCCCTCTCTGCCTCTCCACCCTAAACACCCAGACATTAGACTATTTACATGTTCTTGGCAAGCAGCAAAAATACTTTACAGCAAGCCATTCCTGATCACTCTGAGTGCTTTTAATGTGAAGTTATTGAATCACAAATATCACAACATAGGCCCGGATTCAGAAAGAACTTACGCCGACGTATCTACTGATACACCGTGTAAGTCCACGGATGCGCCGTTGTATCTATGCACCTTATTCTAGAAATTAGATACACCTGAATTTTGGCTTAATCCGACCAACGTAAGTCTCCTACGCCGTTGGATCTTGGGCTCATATTTACACTGGCCGCAAGGGGCGCTTCCATAGATTTACGCGGTGAATATGTAAATGAGCAAGATACGCTGATTCACGAACGTACTTGCGCCTGTCGCTGTAATCTACGCCGTTTACGTAAGGCGTACGTCCGGCGTAAAGTTACCCCTGCTATATGAGGCACAGGTAATGCAAAGGTATGGGCCAGGGAACGACGCCGTTGAATTTTTACGTTGCGTACGCCGTTTACGTAGTAGTACGTGAATAGGGCTGTGCGTAGGTTACGTTCATGTCGTAGGCGTATCTTAGGCAGAAATTTTGACGTAACTGTGAGCATGCGCACTGGGATGCGTCCAAGATACGACGCATTCGCAGTTCGTTTTTTGAAGCTCAGCCCATCATTTGCATGGGGTCACGCTTCATTGTAATATATCACACCCACTTCCACCTACTTTGACTTATGTCGGCTTACGCCGACAACTATACGCTACGCCGGCGCAACGTTGAGCGCATTTGCTTTGTAAATAGCATGCTTGCCTCTCAACGCTGCGGCGGCGTAGCGTAAAGAAGATACGCTATGCCCGCACAAAGATACGCCGCTCTACCTAAATCCGGGCCATAGATTCTACAGTCATGTTTCAGTTGGTTTTTAGATGCTCAAAAGCACCTTCTGGTTGTTTACATTAGAAGGCTGTCAAGTCTACAAGATTCTAGTAGGAAAAGGGACAGAGCTAAGACTTGTAATAATGGTGTTGTAAACTTTGAAAATTAAATTTTTCCAAAATACTTACAGATATGGAGGTCATGAATGGCTTATGCTTTTACTGCTTATTCATCATATGTAAATACTTTAGTGTGCATGATCTGGGCACAGGCTCACTTTAACTTTAAAACATTTACAAAACACATGTACTATTATTTTTTGTTAGTGTTATATAAATAATGTATTTAAACACCTTGAACTATAAACCTTGGTATAGTAAATCCCAAGAGCCCAGTATCCAGAATTATTATTAACCGTAGTATTATTGTATGTGAAATGCGATATATGCTTGGTAGATGTTGTCAAGCATTATTTTATTTTTTTTGTATCCTTTTACCTAGGTAATGCCTGAAAGTGTGATGCTTATTTTCAATTTTGTTAAATCATCCTTTAAAGAGAGAGAAATCCCATTAAAGGGAACATTAGCTAAGAGCTTAATTACCCTGGTATCCACTGTCATGGAGGTGTCATCCAAATGGCCAGTAATGAAAAATATATTCATGGATGGAATGGATACTATTAGTGATTTGATGCTGGTAAGATCAATAATGTTAAAATGAATGGTAGATTTGCAAACCCTATGTATTTAATTAATTGAGAATTAAACAGGATTATTGTAGATGGTATAATATACATTTTCAATGTGTTTTTGTTTGCCTCAAGATTAGATGCTTGCTGGTTGGACTGCAACCTCAAAGTTAAAAAGAAATTTAAAGTGGTTGTAAAGGCTAAAGGTTTTTTATGTTAATGTATTCTCTACATTAAGGTAAAAAAAAACATTTAGGTGCAGTTCCCTTCTTAAATACTTACCTGAGCCCTATCTCGATCCAGCTCTGTGCACAAGAGCAGTGGCCCTGCACTCACTCTCCCTTCTCACTGTCCCTAATGAGAGCAGTGGGAGCCATTGGTTTCTGCTTCTGTCAATCAAATCCAGTGATGAGGGAGTAGGGTCGGGGCCTAGCCGAACTGTGTGTGTCAATAGACACATACAGTGTGGCTTGGGATCAAGCCTGCATGAGTGCCCTCTAGAAAGGGGAGTATTCAGTATAGGGGAGGAGCCAGGAGTGCCAGCAAGGTACTCCAGATGGATTAGGTCTGCTTTGTGCAAAACCAGTGCACAGAGCAGGTAAGTATAATATTTTGTCATAAAAAAAAAAAGAAAGATACTTTACGATCATCAAACTCAAAAACAAAGTAATCTAATATGATCTCTCTCTTCTAAAAAATGGGCTAAAACACAGTGGCTTAATTTTTACTGACGCTCAGCTCCCTCCAGGTCACAGAAGTAGAAAGGGAGTAGCCGCACCAGGTGGGAACCCAAATGAAAATCCACCGTGGCAGATAACTCGGGTGCAGGCAATGCACTCAGCAAGGCAGGAACAAAAGGTGTTTCTGGACAGCCGCACTCTGAACAAATAATAGCCCTTATTAAAATAAGGACAGCACTACAAGTCACAGCAAAAATGAAAATAAAACCTGGCAATTGATGCGTTTCGCACTAGAACTAGTGCTTAGTCACAGCTATGAGGGAAGAGAGGGAAGGCTATGGGAAGAGGCATACTTAATGTAAGTGCAAATCCAGATCTCACCTCAGGTTGAACCCCTGAGGCGAACTAGTTTTTAATCTAAAATATCCACCATGCTTCTCTCCCCAATAGTCTTCTCTCCCTGTCACCTTCTCTGGGAGAGTGAGACAACCGTTCTATTCCTCCAAAGTGAAAAGAGGAGAGATCGCCCTGATGACATTTCCTAAAGTGAAGTGTTGCATTCGAAATGTTTCTAGCATTTAGATCAGGGATCCTCAAACTACGGCCCTCCAGCTGTTGTGGAACTACACATCCCATTAGGCATTGCAAAACTCTGACATTCACAGACATGACTAAGCATGATGGGAATTGTAGTTCCTGAACAGCTGGAGGGCCATAGTTTGAGGACCCCTGGATTAGATTATTTGTTTCACAATAATGTTCCCCTATATGGGTTCTCAAGGGATGTGTGGTACAGCCTACATATTGGAGGCTGCATGAAGTACAGTTGATTAGGTAGACTGCATAATTTGTGCCACAGTTGATGTATTGCTGTATAGTGAGCTCTTCATCTGTAGCTGTGGCAACAAATGTTTCACCCAGATCGCACAAATTACAGTACCTACATGTTTTTGTACTGCAGGGGTATCTTCCAGGATAGGAAAGCCAGGTGGGTTGGCATTGTTTGGATGAGAAAAGACTAAGTGAAGACTGCAATCCACAGTGTGGGCGCACGTTGACTAGAAAAAGGCAACCTGTTTGCAAAATCCCATATAAATCTTTGTATACAATATTGGTAGATTATTTTTTATTATTTTGTCTATTTGATTGTATTTTTGGGAAAATGTGGTTACAAATGTAATAGGTTTGCCAATTTTTTCTATTTCTAGAGTTGCAAAGTTGATGAAATTTACTCTTATTTTTAAGCTCTCTCTTGATTATAGGCTTATCTGACAGTAATTCCCCTCTATCCATTTTCAGAACCCTTTCCAGTACTTGGTGTATAACAGATTCGTTATAACCTTCGGCCAGTAAGTGCTGATGAATGACATTACATTCTAGTTCAAAGGTTGAGTTTGTTGAGCAGTTGCGTTTGGCTCGAATAAACTCCCCTTAAGGAATGGCATTGATGGTGTGGGATGGATGACAACTGGCTGCAAAAAGTGTATTATTACCAGAGCATGGTTTCCTATAGGTGCATGTTGAGACATCACCCGTATTTGGATCGCCCTATAGGGTGATGTCTAAAAAGTTGATACTGGAAACATCATGCTAGATTGAAAAATGTAAATTTAACTGATTGGCATTCAGGAATTTCCAAAAATCATGCAATCCCATAGTGTCACCGTCCCACACCATCACAAGGTCATCGATATAGCGACCATACTATACAATATGCCCGGAAAAAGGGTTGCTGGGAGAGAACAAAACTTGTTACTCCCACCAACCCATGTAGAGATTCGCCATGGATGGTGAAAATCTAGCCCCCAATCGTCGCCCCACAGCGCTGAACATAATACTGTATATGCCATTGAATAAAAAATAAACGCTTAACAAAATAAACTCCTGTAGCTCCTGGGAATAGGAACTGTAGCGTTGAAGATTATAATGGATGGCCTACAATCCAGTGCTGTGGGGGATCAATAAATAAAGTGCCCTCACGTCCAGTGTAGCCCACACATAGGTGGATGTCCATTTGACAGATGTGATATGGGATAGGATTGTGCTCGTATCTCTGATGTAGCCGGGCAATCTATGTGCCAAAGGCTGTAGATGGCGGTCTACCCATTCTCCCAAACGCTCCAATAAGGAGCCAATTCCAGCCACAATTGGTCTTCCCTGTATGGGACAATCAGATTTATGAATTTTAGGGAGATTATGGAAGACTAGCACCACAGGTTTATCCACATGTTTTGGATGACAGGACTCTCATGTTAAAGCCCAACTGTAAATGTTTTAACCACTTCAATACCGGGCTTTTATACACACCTCAATATCGGGCCTATTCTGGCACTTTTCTCCTACATGTACAAATCATCATTCTTTTGCTAGTAAATTACGCAGAACCCCCAAACATTATATATGTTTCTTTTAGCAGAGACCCTAGGGAATAAAACAACGGTCATTGCAATGTTTTATATTGCACGGTATTTGCGCAATAATTTTTCAAACGCCTTTTTTTTTAAAAACAATTGTTTCATGAATTAAAAAAATAACAAAACAGTAAAGTTAGCTCAATTTTTTTGTAAAATATGAAAGATTATGTTACACCGAGTAAATAGATAACTAACATTTCACGCTTCAAAATTGGGCATACTCATGGAATGGCGCCAAACTTCAGTACTTAAAAATCTCCATAGGCAACGCTTTGAAATTTTTTACAGGTTACCAATTTAGATATACAGAGCAGATCTAGTGCTAGAAATGTTGCTGGCACTCTAACGCACACGGCGATACCTTACATACAGTATGTAGTTTAAACAGCATTTACATATGTCGGTGGGACTTACATGTGTGTTCGCTTTTGCGTGCAAGCCACCGGGGACAGGGATGTTTTTAAAAAATATATATATTTTTTTACTTATTTTGTTACACTTTTTTCTTTTTTTATTATTATTACTTTTATTCCTATTACAAAGAATGTAAACATCCCCTGTAATAGTAAATGTGTGTGACAGGTCCTCTTTACGGAGAGATGCGGGGTCAATAAGACCCCGCATCTCTTCTCCAGGCTGAGATGTCACGATCCCATGATTACTGTTGCTTACTAGCCGCAATCGCGGCTTTGTTTGCGGTCATAGACGGTTTACTCCAACGATCATAGAGATGACTGGTGACCATCTGGTCACCAGTCATCTCTATGCATCCTGCCTGCGCCGGGAGAGCCCGGAGAAGCACCGGATGGCGGTGGGAGGGGGGGGTGTCCTCTCCCGCTACCTATAAGAACGATCAAGCTGTGGAACCGCCGCTATGATCATTCTTATGGTGCACAGAATCGCCGGCACTAAAGAATGATATCTGAATGACGCCTCTAGCTGCAGGCATCATTCAGATATCCCCCCGCAAAGCCTAGGATGTCATATGACGGGAGATCCCATCTGTGGACGTCATATGACTATAGGCGGGTATTGAAGTGGTTAAAAGAGTTGATTGAAAGACAGTAGTGGGATTATTAGACAGGGGTCAATATGTATCACTGTCACTGAGTTGTCTGATAGCTTCAGATCTATATTGTTCCCTAGTCATCACCACCACTGCTCCTCCCTTGTCTGCTTCCTTTATCACTAACCCTTTGTTGTCTTTTAACTGCTGTAAAGCCTCTTTCTCTTGCTTTGAGATTTTAGTCTTTCTAGATGTTGAGCTACATTGTTTTAAATGTATCAATTCCCCCTCTATAACAGCCTGAAAAGTGTCTATAGTAGAGCTTCTCGCATTTACAGGGTAGAAAACTTATGCCCATATTGTGATGTACTACATGAAACTGCGTAGGAGCCCATATGCGATTCTGAATGCAGCTGTTCTAAAATTAATGATGCAGATAAATCCTGAAACATAAAAGTAGCAGCACTGACTTGTTTGTTTATATTCGAAGAGCAGGGACAATGAAAAGAGAGTAGAGGAATACCAGAACAAGAAGATTGTCTTTAACATTGACCTACAATCTCCAACATATAGCACTCTGGTTACTGCAATTTAGTAACACGCAGCCCAGCACACTCATACAGAAGTTGCATTTTTCCATGGCCGAGCAGACTCATGCCAAGCTTAAAATCCTTTTTTTCTGTGATTTTAATTTTCAATCCACACCAAGGGTTCACGTTCGTGAATCGCTGTATTTCCCTCATTTGCATATTTGAATGCCTAATCAATGGGAGCAGCAACATGCTTCCAGATGAAATGTGCGCCCACGCACTTACCGGCGCACATTTGCACTTACGTCGGCGTAAGTGCTTTGTGAATCTGGGCAAAAGTTTTTCCAACTTCATCATTAAAACGACGTTGCCCACACACCATCGTTTTAAAAAAATGCTATAGCAAAGCGCGGTGACGTACAACACGTACGACGGCACTATAAAGTGGAAATTACATTTGCCTTTGGGCTGCTTTAGCTGATTCCGTGTTAGTAAAAGACGATTCACGATTTTTTGTCTGTTACAGAGCGATGAATATGCTTACTCCATTATGAACAGTAGTTTTACCAGAACGAGCGTTCCCGTCTCATAACTTGCTTCTGAGCATGTGCGGGTTTTTCATGTCGTTTAGCCCACACGCGATCATTTTTTACAACCCAAAAAACAACATTGTTTAAAACGTCGTTAAAAAATGCAGCATGTTCGGGAAAAAAATTGGTCGTTTTTCAGAACCCGAAAAATTATGTGAAGCCCACACACGATCATTTTAAATGACATTTTTTAAAAACGTGTTTTTTTCATGCCGAAAAACGATCGTGTGTACGCGGCATTAAACTTACCTTTACATTTGTAGATTTAAAGGGATATTTGGAGATGATCTAGAGAATGCAGTGGACAGGTATAATTTAAGGCAACTTGCGAGCTACTTTGTTTACACTGCTTTATTATAATATGTAACTTGAACAAACTCTTTGGTGAAACTTGTAATGTATTACCATTTTGTTAAGTATAGAACTATTGTTGTTATTTTCATTTGATGTATATTTTATGTATTAAAATAGTTTTTATTCTGAATTTTGTTTCACAGAAGCACATTACCTTAAACAGCGAGCAGCAGTTCAATCTGAGTACAAGTTTCCTGGAACTTCAGACTAACATACATGAAAACTGTCAGAACTACCATCAAACAATTGGTCCTTCAACAGTTCATTTCCCAAAATTACTGGATACTTCATGCAGAACACACAATAATTCAGCTTTCACATGTTACATAAGTCAGCTGATGTATTTCAAAGATAAAGAGTATTTCTGGGGAACACTGCCATTTGCGGTAGGTACATATTGAAAATAATGATATATTATATGATCCTCTTAGATATATTATGTTATTGTCTTAGAGGAATGACCAAAGATGTATTAACCTATAACTTGTAGTTTTGGTAAGTAGAAGGGAGGAGGAGGAAGAAGAAGAAGAAAAAAGATATATATTTATGTAATTGTTGGCAGAAGAGATAAAGGACTAATGTAAGATAAACAAACCATGAACTTAGAAGTTAACTTACAAGCGCTCTACCTCTGCTACTGGAAATGCATGCAAAAAGCATTTACTTGTATTGAGTTACTGAACAAATAGCTGCAGAGGGTATAGAAAATAATCACCCCCCCTTCAATTCAAAGCATAGTTGTCACTATGAAGCCAATGAATAAACTTAATGATCACGCAATAAAATCATTTTGAAAGCTGCAACTTAACCATCTGGTACTCATTACTTGTTAGCATATAAGAGGTAGCTTATATAAGTGATTCAATCTATATAATGGAAGACATGAGAATGTTGTAACCTGCTAGGAAGTCAACCAACCAACCATTCTAGCAAAAAACATCTGTCTTTAGTGTGAATTATTTTTTGACCAACTTAGGCAAAACAAATTTAAAATATAGGTAAGTGAATCTCTGAGTAAGTATTCTAACTTCAAAAGAATGTTAAACCCCAAATATATTAAAATGAATATGATAGTTAGAAGTATACAAGTTCTACAACAAAGATAAGTTATGTACCGTTCTATGTAATAAACTATACAATACTATACAATAGAAAATAATAATAATAAAAAACATATTTTTATACATTCATGTATGCATTTACAGCTGGAATTATTTCTATTGGACATTGACTGATTTGATTTTTTTTAGTTGGATAATGGTTTTACAAGCCTTAATCTATTTGACTGCCGCAGTAAAAGAAAGATTAACAACAGAAATATTGTAACACCAGTGACAATGGAGATTGACAACAGAAAAACCCAAGTAAGTTGGTGATTACTTGACTTAACAAACCTAAGAACTACCCTGAAATACATTTTGTCGTTTGGGCACATTGTTTGCAGGATTGTAGTTTTCAGTGAGCCCAGTGTATTAGGATATTTCACATATGATCAGGATTCAGGACTCGTTTTTCATCACTTGGGCCTATAGTCACACAACCCCTGGCACCCACAGGAACCCCTCACTGCTAAGATCACCTCTTTTACACAGAACATTTTCTGGTCCTCACACAGCTTAGAATTATTTGACTCTATAAATACATTTATGAAGTAACTGTATTTCTGCTGATGGTAGGAAAAACAAAATGTGTGCTCAATAACTTTACAGGGAAGAGCAACCTCTAGCCTCTGCTGCCTATAGGCACACAACTTTATGTTTTTATTATTGATATGCTTAGAGAAGTTTGAATGCACCTATTATGTTATTATAGTATTACACATACAGAGATCTGCATACAGTATATCTTCCTTGGAACTGTGGTGTCCACAAAACCAACTAATCAGGATCTGATTAAAGTTTTGTTCCTGTAGGTCTACCAATATGTATGTGCAATGTATTTAAAATTGTCAGCAGCTACAAATGATAACAATATTTATAATAATACAGTGGAATGGATCTAGAGTAAATGTAATGTGAACATTTTCAATTTGCACCAGATAACTCTGGACTGCCCTGGGGGGTGTTAGTGGGGAGCTATGACCATTCTTGCTTTGAAATTTTATAGTTTTTTTTTTTAAACACTGATTACTGCATTATTGGTAATTATACTCTCTTTTTTATGTTATGCAGTTATATAGGTTTGATAAATTGTGCTGCACATAACAAAATTGTATAGACCAATCACAGCAGTCCCTATACTATACAGTATATCCTGTAGTAGTGGTAGTTAGATTACAAGTATATTTTTGGAGTTTGGAGGGAAGCTGAAACACCTAAATGGAACTTGCAAAATCACAGGGAAACATACAAACTTCATGTAGATTTCCTGGTGGGAAAAGAACATAAGACTCTACTGCAATTAAATTGGGTATAAGACCATGGGTTACTTAAAGTGGATGTAAACCCAAATTATTTATTTATTTTTTGCTGTCACAATGTAGAGTATAAGATTTCCTATCATCTGTGCCCAGTCTTGCCACAAAGAGTTAATACAGCTCTGAGCAATCCTATTTTTTTTTTGTGAGATAAACTTACAAACAGGAGAAACATTTTGTCCGTTCTTCCCCCTTGCTGTGAATGACAGGTTATTTACATATCTCATGCACTAGCCTGAGACAGGCATTATTTTTTAATTCCCACCCCCACTCCTTTTCTGAAGTCATGTGCTTACTTTTCTGGATTTTGACTGGATGTTAGTGATCATAAGAGAGTTTAGTGTAAGGAATACACAGGAGAAAATGCATGTTGACATAGAGTGTAGAGGTGGGCAGGGAGTCTACTGACATCATGACTCCACCCACCGAGTTCCAGACCCACCCACAGAATCTTCAGTTTTTCAGTTCTTATAACAGACAGAGGGGGAACATTTGACAGGTAAAGATACATGCAGGAGGCATGTATATCCGTATAGATCAGCAATATGGCAGTAGTTTAGAAAGGATGAGAGTGGGTTTACATCCACTTTAAGGTACTCATGTAGGTCCTGATATATTCAGCTTGGATTTTTTTTTCATGAAACATTCTCTTTTGATCTTCACTTACACAATCCAAACAAATGGTCTAATGGGAAAATACATGCATCTACAGGCCCCGTCAAGGCACCATGTTTTCTGTAGTCTCTGAGGCCTCGTACACACGACCAAGGAACTCGTCGTAAAAAACACATCGTTTTCCTCGACGAGTTCCTTGTCAGGCTTGTAGAGAATCTTGACAAGCTTTCTTTGCGTACACTCTGTCAAGACAAAATCTTGTTGTTCTCAAACGCGGTGACGTACAACACGTACTACGGCACTATAAAGGGGAAGTTCGATTCCACTGGCACAACCCTTGGGGCTGCTTTTGCTAATCTCATGTTACTGCGTGTTAAGTATAAGTTTGGTAAGAGACGATTCGCGCTTTTCAGTCTGTTCGGCGTGACAAATGTGCTATCTCCATTACGAACGCTACTTTTACCGAAGGTGCGCTTCTGTCTCATACTTTATTCTGAGCATGCACAGGTTTCTAAGCATACATAAATGTGTTTCTTGTTGTAAACCAGCCTGATGAGAAACATGACAAGGAAATTGAGACTCCCGACGAGGAAAAAGAGAACTTGTTTTCTCGTCGTGTTCCACATACACATACACACGACCGTTTTCCTGTGCAAAAAAAGCTCTGCCACCAAGTTTCTTGATGGATTCTGTCGAGGAAAATGGTTGTGTGAGGCCTCACTGTAACTTCAGTGAGTCTCCACAATAAGAGCACATGCATTTTAATGGTTAGGCCGAGGGCCTAATCACCTATATAAGAAAGTATAGCTTCAACATGTGCTTGTATGTCAAGAATGCAATGACTGTCACTAAATATACGTTTTTAAACTTGGAGGAGTTTTTAAACTTGCAAAATGTATCTTAATGGAGAGACATGTATATACTGACTGAAGTTTTTATTGAAATGTAAAAGGGGAGGATGAAACAATCTGATTGGTTAATCTGTTAACCTTTTTTTAGAATACGCGGTTGAACCAAACCCAATTTTCATTATTTCGGGACAAGATAAATTTTCATCATTTTAACACAACTACTGATGATAAACATGCTGCTTTAAGAATAATGGTTACATTTCATGATACTGGATCTAGAACCTTTCCTGTCTTACTTTTGATAAGGTAAGGAGCACTATGTTTAATACTTATTAAAATTTCTATATACTATACAATATAATGAAATGCATATACTAGAATTATTGAATTTGTACTGAAAGGAACATGATATAAAGTTTTCTTGATCGTACATCACGGGACACAGAGCGCATAGTCATTACATATGGGTTATATGGGTACCTTCAGGTGTGGACACTGGTGTAATCAACTTCACAGGAAGTTCCTCCCTATATAACCCCCTCCCACTGAGAGTGCTTCAGTTTTTTCGCCAGTGTCTTAGGTGTTGGTCACGTCTAGCTGTCCCTCGGAGGTCTCGGGACCCAGGATAGCTAGCCGGATCCGTCCGAAGTGCTTCAAAGCCAAGGTGTACGGTACCCGGGCCCTGCTGGAGTGGGGTGTTGCCTATAATGCCTCTCCTTGGAGGGCTGGATTCTGGGCTCCAGTGCCTTGGTCTCTTCCAGGACTAAACGCTACTGATGCCAGGATGCTATATAGGTCCAGGGGTGTGGGTTCCTTAAACACAGGACCCCGGTCCCTGAAGGTCCGAGACAATACCCACGGAGATGGGGGAAGATTGGGCCTCTTGCAATTTGCAATACCCTGCGGCGTGGAGCAGGTAAGAGGGAACCTGCGGGACTTGGTTCGACAGTAGGTATCCCCCTGGGGGTTCTGGGTTGGCTAACAGTATGCTTGTGCATCAGCCACTATCTCCACTATGTCTGTATGGGCAGGATGGGATACTAATGTTTTACCCAGATGTAGATATATGTATACTTGTGTAAGATATATATTTGCTACTCACCCCAGGTCTGCCTGTTAGCATTGATACTGCAACCCCACATGTTTTAAAAGAGGAAATTGCTGGTAAAAACTCCTGTTTCTTAGGAAGCCCATGGGGACAGCTTCCTCTCTGTGTGTGCACTACAATAAGATTAGTGCTTACCTGGTGTCTGTTGGTGCTGCCTAGCGCTGGTCCATGTTGTTCCTCTGCTCTGCTTCCTCCATGTGGTTTCAGCGTGGGGGGGGGGGGGCGCGCGCGTGTGCGCGCGCGTGCACGCCGCCTTTTATAGCGTCGGCGTGCGTCGGGGGGGCGGGCCAGCAGCGTCAGGGTCTGTTAAAGAGAAAACTTTTTCTCTGGCTGGTCTTTCCCTCCTGGAGGCAGAGGAAGAAAGGATACAGAGCGTGCAGCTGGGTCTTTGGCCACACAGGGACACCTAGTGGCGGTTTTGTGGATCTTCAGGTCTAGGACTTAGGTCCACTATTGACCAGAAAAAAAAAAAAAAAAAGGAATTTTTTTTGCTTAACCACTTAAGGACCGCCGCATGTACATTTACGTCGGCAGAATGGCACCGACAGGCACATCAACGTATATATACGTTGGTGCCTTGGGGGGGATCGGGGGTCCGATCGGACCCCCCCCCGTACATGCGGCGGTCCGCGCGGCTGCAGGAGCGATCCGACAAGTGGGGGCGGCTATCCGTTTTCATCCGCCCCCTCCGGATCGCTCCCAGCCAATGCGCGCGCCCGCCTGACCTGTCACTTCCTCCTCCTGTGTAAACACAGGAAGGAGGAAGCGACGTGATCTCTCCCTCTGCGTTTGTTTCAAGCGCCGCTGAGGAGAGATCACTACAGAACAAGTAAGTCTGCACTAACACTACACTACACACACACATTTAACCCCCGCGATCGCCCCCCCCCCCCTCCCCCCTGTCACAGTGTCACTGAATGCAGTAATCATGTATGATTACTGTATTTAGTGTCAGTGTGACAGACAGTGTGACAGTCAGACAGTCAGTAGTGTCAGGGTAGCCCCCCCACCCCCCCCCAATAAAGTTTTAACCCCCTGATCACTGCCCTAGTTAACCCTTTCACTCCCTATTGCCAGCGTCACTAAGCGATCATTTTTCTGATCGCTGTATTAGTGTCGCTGTTCCCGCTAGGTAGCTAATTTTTTTTTAATGCGATTTTTTTTTACTAAAGACATGTGGCTAAATAAATTTTGGCCTAAATGTTTGACTAAAATTTAGTTTATTGTTTTTTTATTATAACAAAAAGTAAAAAATATTGATTTTTTTTCAAAAATGTCGCTCTATTTTTGTATATAGCGCAAAAAATAAAAATCGCAGAGGCGATCAAATACCACCAAAAGAAAGCTCTATTTGTGGGAAAAAAAGGACGCGAATTTTGTTTGGGAGCCACGTCGCACGACCGCGCAATTGTCTGTTAAAGCGACGCAGTGCCGAATCGCAAAAACCCCTTGGGTCATTTGCCAGCGTATTGGTCCGGGTCTTAAGTGGTTAAAGGGACTCAGCCTTAGATCCAGCAGTATCTGAGTTTACCTTGGACTCCGGCTAACGGGCATTGGTGTGTCAATACTCACAGGTTTCCTCGGTATTGCCACCTCCCAGGCGGGTAAAAAAAAAAAAAAAAAAAAAAAAAATTATTTTGGAAAAAAAAAAAAAACAGTTTTTTTCATTTTTCCTCATACCTGTCCTCATATTGGTTACTCCTAGCTGCAACAGTCAGGTGTTGGCTATAGGGGTGACTCAAGGTTGTGCAATGGCTCCAAAGGCATCAGGACCAGCCAAGGCTGCAAAAGGTGCCAAGAAACAAACGGGTCTCCATCGGGGTCAGAGGATTTGGGCCAGACGTCAACGACCCCACCCTCACCAGTTAGACCACCGAGTAGCATAGTTCAAGAGCCATTGGGGATGCTGGGGGTAGAGGCGGCCCCCGATCCACCCATTCCCGTTTACGTAACGGAAGAAATGCTAGCGACCACCCTGGGTGGGCTAGAGAAAAGGTTAACTGCTTTGTTGCCCGCCCTTTGCCAAGCAGCAAACGGGCTAGATCCCCCTCACCTAGTTTGGTGTTTTTTTCAGATGCGGAGGTCTCCTCTTCGGAGGAACGGGACCCACAAGGGGATCAAGCAGACCCAAGTCCTGAAGGTTCAGACATGGAGGGTTCCACTGTAGATGAATATTTTTCGGCCTCTCAAGCGGAGAGCCTGTGGATCCAGTCTTTGACCGATATAGTTCGCACTGCTTTTAAACTTCCAGTGCCAGAACTAGCAGCCCCTGTGGTATCCTCATTTGGTTCTTTAAAGGCTCCATTAACTTGTGTGTCTTTTCCGATTCACCCCCTTCTGCGGGGCCTGATTTACCAGGATTGGGCTCAACCTGATAGGATCTTTATCCCTCCTAAGAGGTTCTCTATTCTCTATCCTATGGAGGAGAAATTTTTAAAAGAAATGGGCTCCCCAAAGTGGACGCGGCCATTTCCTGCGTGAATAAATCCCTGACCTGTCCGGTTGAAAATGTCCAGATGTTCAAGGATCCGGTCGACAAAAAATTAGAGACCCTACTGAAGGCTTCTTTCACCTCAGTAGGTGCCATGGTTCAGCCAGGGGTGGCAGCCATTGGCGTTTGTCAGGCCTTAAAGGATCAGGCAAAACAGATATTAAAGGACATGCCGGCTCAGCAAACTCGTGAATTAGCAGATTTCCCTAGGGCTCTCTGCTTTGCAGTAGATGCTATTAAGGACTCTATCCAACAGACATCCCGGTTATCTCTGCTGGTGGTTCACATGCGTCGTCTTTCGTGGCTAAAGAACTGGTCAGCAGAGGCACCCTGCAAAAAGCTTTTAGCAGGGTTTTCCCTTTCATGGGGGAAGACTATTCGGTGAAGACCTAGATAAATATATCCACACCATATCAAGTGGAAAAAGTACTTCCTTACCGGTCAAGAAAAGACCGCGTGGGCCCACGTTTAAACGACAGGCCATTGCAGGCTCGGCCCCTTCGACTTCCCGTCAGTATCGACGGCCTCCCGGGCGTTCAGCAGTTAATAGCCGCCCACAGGGACAAGCCGCGGCAAACAAGAGGCCCTGGTCTCGCAAGCCGGCTAAACCAGTCATCAAGTCAGATTCATGAAGGGGCGCCCCCCACTCTCTTGGGTGGGGGGAAGACTTCAGTTTTTCTCCGAAGTCTGGAAGGCCAGAATTCCCGACTCTTGGGTTCGGTCCGTAGTAGCCTCAGGCTACAAACTAGAGTTTCGAGAAATCCCCCCTCCTCATTTTCAGGGGTCAAGTCTTCCAAGCGACCCGTTAAAGAGGGCCTCTCTCGTAAAGGCGTTGGATCGCCTCTTGCTCCAAGGAGTAATTGTAGAAGTACCAACCCAAGAAAGGGGTCTGGGATTCTACTCCAACCTTTTTGTTATACCAAAACCCAATGGCGACGTCAGGCCTATATTAGACCTCAAACGCCTAAATCGCTTTCTAAGGATTCAGACCTTTCGTATGGACTCCATACGTTCAGTGACAGCCAGCCTGCATCAGGGAGACTTTCTAGCATCTATAGACATAAAGGATGCATATCTGCATGTGCCGATTTACCCAGCACATCACAAGTTTCTTCGTTTTACGATAAATCAAAGTCATTTCCAGTTCGTAGGCCTCCCTTTCGGGTTGGCAACAGCTCCACGGGTATTCACAAAGGTGTTAGCCCCGGTGCTAGCCGTCCTAAGGACAGAAGGCATCTTGGTCCTGGCATACCTGGACGATCTCCTGGTTATCGACAGATCAGCTTCCAACCTCAATCATGCAGTAGACCGCACAGTGCGGCATCTAGAAGAGTTCGGGTGGATTGTGAACCAAGAAAAATCAAGCTTACAACCCACAAGACAGTTGGAATATCTAGGCTTTCGGTTAGATACAGAATGCCAGAGGGTATTTTTACCTCAAGAGAAGATCAGGTCGTTGATTCAAACGATTCAAATAGTCTTAGGCAAAAAGAAGCCGACTATTCGCCTATGCATGCGACTGCTGGGAAAGATGGTGGCCGCCTTCGAAGCAGCGCCCTATGCCCAGATCTATACCAGAATTCTGCAGGCAGCTATTCTCTCTGCTTGGAACAAGTCCATACAGGCATTAGACCGTCCATTAGTTCTTTCCCCAGGAGTCAGGCGCAGCCTGTACTGGTGGCTGATCCCTCAAAAATTATCAAAAGGGAAAACCTTTTGCCCCATCTCATGGAAAATAGAAACCACAGATGCCAGCCTATCAGGTTGGGGGGCAATCTTAGGAAAACGGACCCAGCAGGGACAGTGGTCAGAGGCAGAAAGGCTGCTTCCCATCAATGTCCTAGAGATCAGAGCTGCTCGGTTGGCCCTGGTCGCCTGGACTCTCCCCCTGCAGGGTCTGCCAGTAAGGATACAGTCCGACAATGCCACGGCGGTGGCATACATAAACCACCAGGGGGGCACAAGGAGCCTAGCGGCTCAAAGGGAAGTAAACCTGATTTTTTCATGGGCCGAAGCCCATGTACCCTGCATCTCAGCAGTGTTCATCCCAGGGATAGACAATTCTCAAGCAGATTTTTTGAGTCGTCAACAGTTACTCCCGGGAGAGTGGTCTCTTCACCCCCAGGTATTCCAAGAGATTTGCCAAAGATTCGGAGTTCCCGATGTGGACATCATGGCAACAAGATTCAACAAGAAGTTGGACAAATTCGTATCCCGAGCCAGGGACCCCTCGGCCTACGGGACCGATGCGTTGGTTTGCCCCTGGCACCAGTTTTCTCTCCTGTATGCGTTCCCTCCACTACAGATGATTCCCCGCCTTCTACGAAGGATCAGGGTGGAGCGCAGGCCGGTAATCCTGGTGGCCCCAGCCTGGCCCAAAAGGGCTTGGTACGCACTCATCGTGAGGATGTCAGTAGGGGCACCGTGGCCACTCCCCCTGCGCCCAGATCTGCTGTCTCAGGGCCCGATCTACCACCCTGCTTCACAGCAGCTAAATTTGATGGCTTGGCGGCTGAATCCCTAATTCTTAAGGGCAGAGGCCTCTCAGCCCAAGTCATATCTACGTTAATTCAAGCTAGAAAGCCAGTCTCTAGAAATATCTATTACAGAGTCTGGAGAACCTATGTGGAGTGGTGCGAGTCTCAAGGAGGGCATCCTCGCAAGTTTTTTATTGACAGGATCTTGCGATTCCTCCAGGTTGGCGTTGACAAGGGGTTGGCTCTTAGTACTCTAAAGGGGCAGGTGTCTGCCTTATCGATATGGTTTTAAAGGCCTTTGGCCACACATTAGCTTGTGAAAACCTTCTTGCAGGGGGTCTTGCATGTAAATCCCCCTATTAGAGCTCCCCTCTGCCCATGGAATTTAAATCTGGTCTTGTCAGCTTTACAAAGGCAGCCGTTTGAACCTCTGACAGAAATCCCTCTTGTGCTGCTAACCCGAAAGTTGGTTTTCTTGGTGGCTATGGCTTCGGCCAGAAGGGTCTCCGAGCTGGCAGCCTTGTCTTGCAGGGAACCGTACCTGATTCTGCATAAGGACAGAGTGGTTCTGCGGCCTCAGCCTTCTTTCCTTCCTAAAGTTCATATCCAGTTTTCACTGGAATCAGGACCTAGTCCTACCATCCTTCTTTCCTACTCCCCAGTCCAGAGAGGAAAGATTGCTTCATACTTTGGACGTGGTCCGAGCCATGAGGGTTTATCTCAAGGCTACAGAAAAGATTCGGAAAACAGATGTGCTTTTCGTTCTCCCGGATGGCCCCAAGAAGGGTCAGCCGGCTGCCAAGTCTTTCTTGGCTAGGTGGATTAAGCAGCTGATTTTTCAGGCCTATGGTCTGAAGCACGTTCCACCTCCCTTATCAATTAAGGCCCATTCTACGAGGGCCATGAGTGCCTCTTGGGCGGCACACCATCAGATCTCTATGGCACAGGTTTGCAAAGCGGCAACCTGGTCTTCCGTACATACGTTTACTAAATTTTATAAGTTGGACGTCACAAAAGCTACGGACGCAGCATTTGGGCAGGCGGTCCTTCGGGCAGCAGTATAGAATCCTCTGGCCCGGTTCACGCCCCCTTGTTTTTTCTGTTGGTGGAGCTATTTTTTTACCTCCTGATATATTTTCTGTTTGGCTAATTTTGGCCTTACGGTCTCCCTCCCTTCATGGAGCATTGCTTTGGGACATCCCATATGTAATGACTATGCGCTCTGTGTCCCGTGATGTACGATCAAGAAAAAGGGATTTTTAATGACAGCTTACCTGTAAAATCATTTTCTTGGAGTACATCACGGGACACAGAGCTCCCACCCCTCTTTTGGGGAACATTGTGTAACCTCGGAGAAATTGCTTGCTACAAAACTGAAGCACTCTCAGTGGGAGGGGGTTATATAGGGAGGAACTTCCTGTGAAGTTGATTACACCAGTGTCCACACCTGAAGGTACCCATATAACCCATATGTAATGACTATGCGCTCTGTGTCCCGTGATGTACTCCAAGAAAAGGATTTTACAGGTAAGCTGTCATTAAAAATCCCTTTTTTCTTCATATGTTTAATGTGTTACAAAGCAGTAGTCCTGTGTGTATTGCATATTGGCTTGTCAGATTTTTAGCTCAGTTAACCGAATACTAGGTTTTCAAATCAGATCACCGATCTGTGTTCTGTAGTGGTACTACCTACTGGAAATTGTCTCAAGGCCCAACTCTGCATTCCTAAATGCAACAGAGATACTTCTCAATAGACCCCTAAGCCTTGCCAATTTTTTGTGAAATGTGTTTATTCGGTCAAAGGACTGGTTCCACTGCTTTTTACTTCCTAAGCCTCACTATTGTTCTGTACAACTGCCTCTCGTAGTGTTAGACCAATAATAATGCTCTGGTGATGGGAACTGATAGATTTGGTTATTGTTAGAGGGGTTCACGAAACTGATTTGGGCACATTAACATTTCTAGACCATAGCAATATTATAAATTGAGCACAAGTGTTCAAGTTTAAAGTTACTCACAATAATTATTGATTAAATATTTTCTTGGGAAATCTATTACATTTTTGACGATTAGAAACTTAAGCCCCTGTACACACGATCGGTTTGTCCGATGAACTTAAAGGTGGACTGTTTTTATCGGACAAACCGATCGTGTGTGGGCCCCACCGGTTTGTTTTCCATCGGTGAAAAAAAAAATAGAACATGTTTTAAATTTTTCCTATGGATAAAAAACGATAGAAAAAAACGATCGTCTGTGTGGAAGTCCATCATTCAAAAATCCACGCATGCTCAGAATCAAGTCGACGCATCCTTGGAAGCATTGATCTTAATTTTTTTTCCGCACGTCGTAGTGTTTTACATCACTGCTTTTTGGCACGGTCGGATTTTTGACTGATGGTGTGTAGGCAAGACTGATGAAAGTCAGCTTCATCGGATATCCGACGAAAAAGTCCATCGGATTAGATTCCATCAGATATCCGATCGTGTGGCTTTAGTGTCTTCTTTTTTTTTTCACTGAAACTGAGAAAACAAATGGATGTTTCTAGCCTGGAGTTGACTTCAGGCTTGGTCTAAATTGCTGCTACTGTACTGTTGTATTTCTCTTGCCACTCCACCCTTTAAAAAGTGTCAGCCAGTTCGGTCTCTGTAGCATGGACCTTTCAGGTCCTTGGCACGTTTCCCTACAATTTGCAACTTCATCAGAAGTGCTTGGCTGTAATGATACTTACATTTATTCGGTTGAGGTTATAAGCTCCAGCCTATGCCATATCATTTACTTACATCAATCTGTGCAACTACACTTTCACTATATTGCGGATATGCTACCTGTCATTACTTTGCTTTTGAAGGCATGCCTTATGTATCTAATGGGTACAAAGTATACCTTCTTTTATTTTATGCTTTTTACCACAGTTTTCCTTCTAAAGGCATTCAATTCAGTTCAACTTTAGATGTTGCTTAAGACTGGCCATACACCTATAGATTATCTGCAGATTATCTGTGGTCAGGTGGAAAAAGTGGGAAATTCCTCCATCCACACAGCTTAACGTACTATTACACTTTTTCCATCTGACCATAGAAAATCTGCAGACAATCTTTAGGTGTATGACCAGCTTAAGTTTATTGGTTTGATTTATGACTTCATTTTAAGGTGGAATGCGGTAATGCTGTGAAAAACCAAGTTGTAATTTTGGATCCTATATGCTAATGGCATCCTAATGGTATGTATGTACAATAACAACAGATTTGGTGGATAAACTATAGTCCTTCCTATTGTGTGTTTACAGAGGTGTATAATTTCAATAGTGGTTTACTTTGATTATTTTACACTTTTTTCATGGGGTAGGGTATTTCTCAACCAAACTGGGTTGTTGATAATGGAATATGCAGTGTACGGGGCTCTGCTATTTTTATGGGTTAAGGTTTTTTTATAGTATGTTTATTTTAGTTTAATAAAAATTAGATTTTTAATGTTATAATTAATGTAATATTGGTAATTATTTGGAGTCTACCACTGGGTGGAAAAATCCATTTCTATTTTCTCAGTTTCAATTTAGCATCTTGGGATTGGTAACCCTGGGCTGTCATAATGTATTTATTTGTGGTTATAGATGAATACTCTGTGAGCAATATAATATCCAATTATATTAAGAAATTCCTCTTTTTTGTAGCTGGATGAAAAAGTGACATGTTTTGTTTATCTTTACTTTTAACAGATACTCCAAAAAACCCACTCCTCTGAATTTCAATTTTAAGCAAGTTCATTCTTTGGAAGAAAATTCTACGCAGATATTTATTCCAGCAGACTATTTAAAAGGTAGCTTTTAGTGTCTGAATTCATTGAATTGCAAATATAGCAATGAAACAAGAAGCACAACGTTCAGCATGTCTGCTTTATAAACAAAATATGTCTTTATACAAACTCTTTATTGATACCCCTATTTTTGCCAAGACAGGGATACTTAACCCTGCCTACTAGCATGGGGGTTGATTAAAAGTGGTGAGTGCAAAAATCGGGTGTATGGTAGCCAATCAGCTTCTAACGTCAGCTTGTTCATTTACGCTTTGACAAAAAGACCTGGAAGCTGATAAAATTTTATGCAGCGCTGCACCAGATTTAGCATTTTCCAGATTTAGTAAAATAATAAAATAAAAAAAACATAAAAACAGCCACATCAGGGAACAACCTTTTTTATGGGTACTTTAACCACTTTAGCCCCGGACCATATTGCTGCCCAATGACCAGAGCACTTTTTGTGATTCGGCAGTGCGTCGCTTTAACTGACAATTGCGCGGTCGTACGACGTGGCTCCCAAACAAAATTGGCGTCCTTTTTTTCCCACAAATAGAGCTTTCTTTTGGTGGTATTTGATCACCTCTGCAGTTTTTATTTTTTGCACTATAAACAAAAATAGAGCGACTATTTTGAAAAAAATGCAATATTTTTTACTTTTTTCTGTAATAAATATCCCCCAAAAATATATAAAAAAAAGTTTTTTTCCTCAGTTTAGGCCGATACGTATTCTTCTACATATTTTTCGTTAAAAAAAATCGCAATTAGCGTTTATTGATTTGTTTGCACAAAAGTTATAACGTTTACAAAATAGGGGGTCGTTTTATGGCATTTTTATTGTTTTTATTTTTTTTTGCTAGTAATGGCGGCGATCAGCGTTTTTTTTTTCAGTACTACGACCTTATGGCGGACACTTCGGACACTTTTGACACATTTTTGGGACCATTGGCATTTTTTTAGCGATCAATGCTATAAAAATGCATTGGATTACTATAAAAATGCCATTGGCAGTGAAGGGGTTAACACTAGGGGGCGGGGAAGGGGTTAAGTCTGTTCCTGGGTGTGTTCTAACTGTATGGGGGGGGTGGACGGACGGACTGAGGGAAATCACTGATCATCTGTTTATACATTGTATGAACAGAAAATCAGCGTTTCCCCTGCTGACAGGAACGAGAGCTTTGTGTTTACACACATAGCTCCCGTTCCCCGCTCTGTAACAAGCAATTGCGGGTTCCCGGCGGCGATCGTACCCGCCGGGCACGCGCGCGGGACTCGGGGGCGCGCGGGGACACGCGCGCCCCCTAGTGGCCGAAATTTAGATGACGTAGAGCTACGTGCTCTCACCCAGGAGAGCCGACCTGCCGCTGTAGAATGGCGGCGGCTGGTCGGCAAGTGGTAGAGAAGTAGTAAAAGATCATAAGCTGACCTGAATTTATTTATTTATTTTTCTGGTGATTTTCAAAGGATTTGGCAAAGAAAAGTTACTGAGAAATGATGCAGTTTCTTTAACCAGTTCCCGACTGGCTCACGCAGATAAACTGTGGCGGCATGGGTCTCCTGGGCGAAATCCTGTATAAACACAGCTTTGCCTAATATATAATTTCATCCCCCAGATTTGGAAGCATCAGCCCCTGATGAGTGTATCTAGCACGAAACACGTCAGGGAATCTAAAGATGCAAATCCATTCCATATCTGATCCACTAGCAATAATGATCTACAACTTTCTACCTCGTGTCATTTTTAATTGCACTGTGCCACTTTAAGGAAGTATGTGTGTCATATCTTGTATTCATGGGAAGCTGTCCACTGTTCTCCATACTGTTTTGGATCATTTATTGTTGGCATTGTATGTCCTTGATGTCCATGTTTTATATGTAAAGCCATATGTCATGCGTTCTCCAAGTTGACAATATGTACCTTTTAAATATTCATCTTAGTCATGTTTTTCTATGTACAGCTCCATTGTTTCAGAGAGCTATCACACATCATTTTTCATGTTAATAAACATGTTTTCCTTTTATATACTCCCACCCTGTCCGGATCCTCATTTAAAGTCCCAATCTCCCTGCTTTCTAATTGTATTAGGGATGGAAGCACAGACATGTGCTTCATTTAAAGTCCCACCTATGCAGAGGCATAGTTCCCCCCTCCTTTGTTCGGCTTTGCCTAGGAGAGCCACCAGATAGCGCTGCACAGTGGGGAAACGGGTGTGTAAACACACAAATCCCTGTGCTAACAGAGGAGAGGAGACAGAATGTGTGTTTCTACAAAGTAAAAACAGCGATCTGTCATCTGTCACCTAGCGATCTAGGAAGTCAATTCCATCCCCACACAGTTAGAACACAGTGAGGGAACACACACTTAACCCCTTGATCGCCCCCTAGTGTTAACTCCTTCCCTGCCAGTGACATTTTTACAGTAATCTGTGCTTTTTTATAGTACTGATCAGTCTGTAAATGTTAAAGATTCCAAAAATGTGTCAAGTGTCCGATCTGTCTTCCGCAATGTTGCAATACTGCTAAAAAATCGCAGATCACCGCCTTTACTAGTAAAAAAAATAATAATAATAAAAATGCCATAAATCTTTCCCATAGTTTGTAGACGCTATAACTTTTGCGCAAACCAATCAATATACGCTTATTGGGATTTTTTTACCAACAGTATGTAGAAGAATATGTATTGGCCTAAACTGATAAAGAAATGTGTGTTTTTTCAAACTTTTTTGGTGATATTTATTATAGCAAAAGGTAGAAAATATATATTTTTTTCAAAATGTACGCTTTTTTGTTTATAGTGCAAAAAATAAAAACCACAGAGGTGATCAAATACCACCAAAAGAAAGCTCTGATTGTGGGGGGGGAAAAGGATGCAAATTTTGTTTGGGTACAGCATTGCATGACCGGGCAATTGTCAGTTAAAACTGTGCAGTGCCAAATTGTAAAAAGCGAAAAGGGGTTAAAAGTGGTTAAGTGCCTGTTCACACCGGTGTGGCTTTTTACTATCGTGCCAATTTAGTGAGATTTCAAAGCTGCACATCAATGAAATATGCAATGCCAATTTCATTGCAGCTTGTGACTTAATACAACAGAAGTCTATGCATGTCGCAAGGAAATCGGCAAAAAGTGGTGCAGGAACTTTTCTCAAAGTGGCTGCGAAATAAGTCATGGCAATTTGAACAGATCCATTGCCAACAATGGGGTGCGATTTGTCATGAAATTTGGAGCTGTTAAATTGCATGACATATCACACCAGTGTGGACTGGGGCTAAATATATTTTCAAGGTACCTGCTATCACCTCGCTTGTCCAAAAAAATCTCTAATTTTGATGTGGAGAAAGACTTTTCGAAACAATTTTGAGGTTGTTCTATAAACTATAAGTGTACAGAACACAAATTATTTTTGACCAAACGTCATGTTCTAAACTTTTTTTTTTTTTTTTCCTAAACTTTTTTGACAATTTTAAAGTCATAGCTGGCTGCAGAATAAATTAGAAATAATATTAAAATATAACTTTCATCAACATTAAATTGCACAAATGCCTGCATAGCAGGTATATACATTAGAAGTATGTGTGCATGTATGCGTGTGTGACTGCACACAGATTTATAGATGTTTGTCAAGAAACAACATTTTCATAATTTTTGTTGTGTATGCCACTAGTGTGCATTTACAGAGAAACAATCAAGATGTGATTAAATTGTAGACTTTTTTTTGTGAAATTTACCTAAATATTTTTTTAGGCTGGTTAGGAATTTTTATACATAGCTTCACCACTCATTTGGGGCTCAAAAGTAATTTGACAAAACAACATACTTATAAAAGAATTAATATATTATTGTAATAATTATTTTCAAAATGTTGTTGATTTGATTTGATTCGAATTCACTGCAGGCAAATTCAGTTGCTGCTTATTTGTTTTGTTTGCCTTCAGTCTTGTCTTCAGCACTCTGCAAGGGAATTTGCTCCAGAGCTTAGTAAATGAGGGGGAGCTCTGCAATCACATGCAAGCAAAAATGCTGCTTTTTAAAAAAAAAAAAATATTCTCATTGCATGTGATTAGGTATTCTTTGCAAAGTGAATCTTCACCTCATTTACTAAGTTCTTGAGCAACTTCCCTTGCAGAGTTCAGCTACACTTGCAAAGTCTATTTGACATTAGTAAATCAGCCCCACTGTGTGTATATACTGTACATATATTAATATGTTGATATGTGTGATTTTTTTGTAGCTGAAACTTTTCTTTAGTTTGCGTTCATGGAAAACAAAGCCTTTATTTAGTTATATACAGTTTTGCTCAAAAGTTTACATACCCTGGCAGAAGTTATGATTTCTTGGCCATTTTTCAGAGAATATGAATGATAACACAAAAACATTTCTTTCACTCATGGTTAGCGTTTGGCTGAAGCCATTTATTATAAATCAACCGTGTTTACTCTTTTTAAATCAGAATGGCAACAGAAACTACACAAATGACCCTGATTAAAAGTTTACATACCCCCTTTCTTAGTACTGTTTATTTGTGGTATTTGTGGATGAGGCTCTCTATCTTCTCAGATGGTAAAGCTGCCCATTCTTCTTGGCAAAAAGCCTCCAGTTCCTGTAAATTCTTGGGCTGTCTTGCATGAACTGCACATTTGAGATCTCCCCAGAGTGTCTCAATGATATTGAGCTCAGGAGACTGGGATGGTCACTCCAGAACCTTCACTTTATTCTGCTGTAGCAAATGACCGGTCGACTTGCCCTTGTGTTTTGTATCATTGTCATGTTTGAATGTCCAAGTATGTCCCATGCGCAGCTTCCTGCCTGGTGAATGCAAATGTTCCTCCAGTATTTTTTGATAACATACTGCATTCATCTTGCCAACAATTTTGTCCAAATTTCCTGTACCAAATGTAGAGTTTATGGTTGTGGCCAAAAAGCAAAATGTTGGTCTCATCACTTCAAATTACTGTGCCAGAAGGTTTGAGGCTTGTCTGGCGTATTGTAAGTGGGATACTATGTGGCATTTGCATAGTAATGGCTTTCTTCTGGAGACTCAACCATGCAGCCCATCTTTCTTCAAGTGCCTCCTTATTGTGCATCTTGAAACAGTCACACCACATGTTTTCAGAGAGTCCTGTATTTCATCTGAAGTTATTGGTGGGTTTTTCTTTGCATCCCGAACAATTTTCCTGGCAGTTGTGGCTGAAATTTTAGTTGGCCTACCTGCGTGGTTTGGTTTCAACAGAACCCCTCTTTTCACTTCTTGATTAGAATTTGAACACTGCTGATTGACATTCTCCATTCCTTGGATATCTTTTTATTTCCCTTTCCTGTTTTTACAGTTCAACTACCTTATCCCACAAATTTTGACAATTCTTTTGCTTTCCCCATGACTCAGAATCCAGAAACGTCAGTGCAGCACTGGATGAAAGATGCAAGGGTCTGTCAGGAGTCCAGAAACACAATGACATTTTATACACACGCACACACTAATTATAAGCAAACAAATCACAGGTGAGGATGGTTACCTTTAATAGCCATTCAAACCCCTTTGTGTCATCTTGTGTGCATGTTATCAGGCCAAAATCACCAGGGTATGTAAACTTTTAATAAGGGTCATTTGGGTAGTTTCTGTTATGATTATGATTTAAAAAAAAAGAGTTGTTTGATAATAACAACTTCAGCCAAACACTAACCATGAGTGAAAGAAAAGTTTTTGTGTTATCATTCATATTCTCTGAAAAATGGCCAAGAAATCATAAATTAAATGTAAACTTATGAGCATAACTCTATGCATATAATCTTTCTTCATATAGATTCAGGCTGTGTCTACCTGGCTTTGATGGATGCAGACTACAAAAGGCACCCAAGAAATAATTACATATCCAAAATGTTACAATATACTCTTGACATTCAGTGGACACAGTGTTTGTCCTGGAATAACAATCAATGGAATTCTGAAGACTGTTCTACTCAGAAAGGCACCACAACAGCAATGTTTATCTGCAGGTGAGATAGTCTGCAAGTAAATATCATTATTAACTTTTGTGAAGCATCAACTTACTGGTGCAATATAACTTATGGTATACATAATTTTCTATGACTTTATTTAGGGATATCATGCGCATAACCCACACTGTTTTCCAGTCCCCAGAGTGTTATTTTCATGATACAGTAAAACCTTGGATTGCGTAATTCGTTCCTGAAGCATGCTTGTAATCCAAAACACTTGTCTATCAAAGCAAGTTTCCCCATAAGAGATAATGGAAACTCAACTGATTTGTTCCACAACAATTTATTCATAAATCCTTCAGTTTATAGTCCATATAAAAAGATTATAGCAATGCCACCAGGTTGTGTAACCATAAAATGTCCATCCACAAGGGAATTAGAAGCAAAATCCAGCAGGAGCTACAGAGTATAAAATAAAAGAGAGGCGCCTCTAAGTGTAGCAATATGGTTACATTTAATGAAGGTTCAACATTTAGCAACTCATATCGTTGTCATCACCGCCGGCTCTCACCGATATCAGTTTGCAATTGTGACCAGGAAGACTACCCTGCAGTAGAGCGATCTGAAAGCGAGGCTTTAACCGCTCGTGGAAGGGACATCAATGGCAGTGCGGAGGATGATCTATGTAGACAGCTTTACCTTGGATGCCTGCATACTTAGATGTGTCTGTTTTAATCATCAACCATGTGAGTTTCTAAATGTTGTACCTTCATTATATGTAACTGTATTGCTACACCTAGAGGTGCCTCTCTTCTATCCTATACACAGATGTGACACAACGTTACTCTTATATCAAGACCTCGCTTGTGTATCAAGTCAAAATGTATTATAACATTTTGCTTGTCTTGCAAAACGCTCTTAAACCAATGTATTCTCAAATCGAGGTTTTACTTTATCTGGTAATTAACAGAACAGCAACTGTCAGAAATTAGAAAACTTCTCAGCTTTCTTAGACAAAGTAAGTTAAACTAAACAAGCAGCAAATGTAAATCTTTCATAAGTCATGCTGCATAATTATGCTGAATTAAAGCTGAATTTCAGGCAGATAGCTAAATACACAATTGAAACACATAAATGGGAGCTTTTATTTTTTTTACCAGTAAAAGCATTGTTAAATTACACAGACCTGCCAGTCACTAGGTTGGTGACCTGATGTTTTTTTTTCTAGTAAAGATATAGTATATCTCTATGCAAAACTTTTCTTTATGGGGGGAAGTGTTAGAGCATCTGTCAAGTTTTTATTGTTGTCCATGTGTTCTCTATTTTAGAAATACATTGAGGGGAACTGCAAATTTTTTATGTACTTAACAAAATAGAGGAGTAAGGGGAAGTCTTTCAATGGAAACACTATTGTGGAGCCAACTGTCTTTGTACTGCAAATAAATGGATCTGAGATTGAAGCATCACACCACAAGTTATAGTATACGTTCACCTCTGTAACATGTTACATATTACACCTGTATTTACAGTACAATACAGTAGTTTTGTTACAGTTGTTACTGTACATGTTACACTACTGCACTTACCTGCGCTCCCTTCATCACCTCCAGTCACAGCAGACGCGGAACCTTCTTTCCGCATTCACCGTTTTCTGTGAACAAATGAACTACAAGTACTGTCTTCCACCACGGCAGATGGCTTGTAGTTCTCAATGAACTGGGAGTGTGCTGGTCAGCTCTTGCATAGTTCATTGATCTTCCAGGGGCCGGTGCTACCACTAGGCAAACTAGGCAGCCGTTTAGGGCGCACTGCTGTCTAGGGCACCTGGCCACTGGAGTTCCTACTCTCTTCTCTCTGCAGCAAGCAACTAAGTCTCAGCATCAGCAGACGGCCACCGCTTCATTTGCACATAGTGTCGGAGGCGCAGCAGTGGCGGAGGAGGACTGTGTCCCGACTACCGAATGATTGAAAGCAAGCAAACGTTCATTGATGGGCACTGGTAGGCTGCATTTGATGGGCGCTGGTAGGCTGCATTTGATGGGCGCTGGTAGGCTGCATTTGATGGGCGCTGGAGAGGATGCATTGATGGGCGATGGAGAGGATGCATTGATGGGCGATGGAGAGGCTGCTGAATAAATGTGTGTTGGTGAGGCTTCATTTGATTGGTAGTTGATAGTTGCTGGTAAGGCAGCATTTGATGGGCGCTTCATTAAAAACGTGGAGTTTACATGGGCAGGGCAAAGAGGGTGGAGCCAAGAGGGGGAGGTGGCAAAATTAGGTTTCTCCTAGGGCAGTAATGGCGAACCTTGGCACCCCAGATGTTTTAGAACTATATTTTCCATGATGCTCATGCACCCTGTGATGTACTAGAGCTTATGGGAAATGTAGTTCTAAAACATCTGGGGTGCCAAGGTTTGCCATCACTGGCCTAGGGTGTCAAAAATCCTTGCACTGCCCCAGATCTTCCTGTACTTCAGTAACTGTCTGTGCATATGGGAGGCATGGGCAGACAGATGTACTGAAAATCTACAGGAGCCTGTCATTAAACCTGTGATCTGCTGATCTTGGGTTCAATACTTGCAGGCTGCAGTGTAAAAAAAAATTACCTACAAAAAGGTGTGCCTTTGTTATTTTTTTGTTTGTTTTTTTTGAGGGGGGGGGGGGTTAGAAAAGGTGAACTTAGTCCAGATACAAAATTATTACAATGTAAAATCAGTCTGAAGACTATACAAAACCTGTCCCTTTCATCAGGGTTTAAAAGAAGACAATATACATGGAATGGATTGAAGATACAACATACTGTACATGGTATAATAACCAAATGAATGATAAAGCACATTGTTACACAGGCTGTGCTTCATGACTCTGTTGGTCAATATACCATATACATAGTATCTTAAAGCCTATCTGTATACAGTGTTTCCTATTGAAGTGCTGATGAAGAGGGTGAGTTTTGGCCCCCAGAATGCATTAGTTTTCTTGTAGGTCTTTCACCTGATTTTACATTGGACTAAACTTGTATCTGGACAAGTAACTCCCAGTGTTATGCTTCAATCTAAGATACATTTATTAACAAAATGTTAACTGGCTGGGATTTTAACCTCTCCCTACTTTACCCAAACTTAAAAAATAGTTTTTGCTATACATGCATAGCTTAGCCACATCCCTTAATCCAGTGAAGGAGCAACAGAATACTGTCTGGTTGCCTGCAGTAGTGCATGACACACAGTATCACAGCGCCCCCAGGGGAAGTATACCTCTGCCCCAGACACACATCAGGAGGGGTTCTGCTGCTTCTTAGGAGGAATTTAATGTAAAAGATACAAGGAAGGATGCAAGGATGCTGCATAGGCATTGGCGTTGCTAGGTGGGGGCAGGGGGTGCGGGCCACACCTCGGTGACACCCGCCAGATGGATGACACTCGTGGATAGCCGCAGCTGCGCCACTGCTAACACTGCCCACTGCCCTACACCGATCTGTGTCAGTGAAGCGGAGTTGGCCTGAAGCCGCCGGTGCTTCCTTCTCTCTGTTTACATCTAGTGAGGAGGAGGAGCCAGAGGGACACACACTTCTGTGTGTACACGTCCGCGGACATGCTGTTCTGAGGTCTGTACTGTACACTCTATTAAGTAGATGGACATGTGTGGCAGGGGAGGGGTGCCTATACTGATGGGGGTCTGCACTAAATGTGGGGTGTCTATACTGTGGGGTCTGCACTTTCTCAAAATTGTAATGACAACTGTAGAATTTTCTGCTTTTAGCTGTACACGTCTGGGACTGTATACTACTGTGAGTAGACATGTGTTATCTTATTTTGACAAGGAAGATGTCTCAAAGTTTATAAGGTAACAATCTAAGTAGCTCATTTGTATCCATGCTTGTCTATCTCAAATGTCTTTTGACATACAGTATATACCCATCATTTCTGCATATGTTTTCCAAACACTCCCTTTTATTAAAAATAAAGTGTTCTGTTATTTACAGTATATATATATATATATATATATATATTGGTACAATTATTCTTAAGGTGCACTCCAGGTCAAAAAAAAGAAGGGAACAACAGAGGCTAATACATGGAGAGACCACTCTGGTGACTAAATTGGCTCTCCTGCCAGCACATATACTGACAATGAACATACTGCCTAGAGAAAAGCAAAGTTAAAAACATATCAATGTTTTTCTGCATCTTCACTGTCCAAAACTTTAGTCATGGATGAAAACTGAAACTGTCATATTTTAAGTCACCACAAATTTTGCCTTTTCAGTGAAATGCAATGGAGTCAATAAGAAGGGTGAAAGGGGACTTTTAGGCAGTTAGGGTATTGTAAAGGCTTTTTTATAGCTTTTTTTGGGCTGTAGTTTGTAAAATCAAACTGTAGCGTAGTTTGATTTTACATATGAGGTTGATTTACAAAAACTGGAGAAGCTCTGCAGAGATTTAATGTTTCTTAAAATATAAAAGTAAAATACACCAAAAATAAAATACTGTCTAAAATGTATAAGTTGCTTTTAGTGGGATTTGGTTTTTGTGTGTGAGTGTGTAAACAACATATAAAGCAATAATACACCAAGAAAAGGTTTAATGAAACATATTAAAATGACCCAAATATGCAACATTTTTGTATTTGTTTTACTCTTATTTATTTATTTGGGGTGGTATTTATGTTTTTATCATGGCATGCATGATCACACATAAGGTGATTTAAAAAAAAAAAACATTAATACTATACAATACATCATAAAAAAATGTATCTGTTTTTGATTGAGCAAACACACAGACCCAATTTCCTGTGGTTAGTATAGGAATACAAATTGATGAAGTGGTCTATGATAACCATAATAAGGGTATGACCACTGGATAGGATGGGTCTTCAGTTCTTTGACTTGACCTTCTGAAGAAACTAAGCCACTCTGACACACCAGGTTGAGTGTACAACCGTACAATGTCAAAACCAAACTGTTGACACCCCCAGATTTTTTTCCAGAAAATAAAGTATTTCTCACAGAAAAGTATTGCAGTAACACATGTTTGCTATACACATGTTTATTCCCTTTGTGTGTATTGGAACAAAACAAAAAAAGGGAGGTAAAAAAGCAAATTGGACATATTCTCACACAAAACTCCAAAAATTGGCTGGTCAAAATTCTTAGCACCCTTAACTTAATTTCTTTATCGTACATCACGGGACACAGAGCGCATAGCCATTACACTTGGGTTATATGGGTACCTTCAGGTGTGGACACTGGTGTAATCAATTTCACAGGAAGTTTCCTCCCTATATAACCCCCCTCCCACTGGGAGTGCTTCAGTTTTTTCGCCAGTGTCTTAGGTGTTGGTCACGTCTAGCTGTCCCTCGGAGGTCTCGGGACCCAGGATAGCTAGCCGGATCCGTCCGAAGTGCTTCAAAGCCAAGGTGTACGGTACCCGGGCCCTGCTGGAGTGGGGTTTTGCCTATAATGCCTCTCCTTGGAGGGCTGGATTCTGGGCTCCAGTGCCTTAGTCTCTTCCAAGAACTAAACGCTACTGATGCCAGGATGCTATATAGGTCCAGGGGTGTGGGTTCCTTAACACAGGACCCCTGTCCCTGAAGGTCCAAGACAATACCCACGGAGATGGGGGAAGGCTGGGCCTCTTGCATTTTGCAATACCCTGCGGCGTGGAGCAGGTAAGAGGGAACCTGCGGGACTTGGTTCGACAGTAGGTATCCCCCTGGGGGTTCTGGGTTGGCTAATGGTATGCTTGTGCATCAGCCACTATCTCCACTATGTCTTTTGAGGCAGGATGGGATGTACTAATGTTTACCCAGATAACATGTAGATATATATATGCTTTTAAAGATATGTATTTTGCTACTCCCCCCAGATTTGCCTGTTAGCATGATACTGCAGCCCCACGTGTATAGAGAGGAAGTGCTGACAAAACTCCTGTTTCCTAGGAAGCCTAGGGGGACAGCTTCCTCTATGTGTGCACTACAAAGATTAGTGGCTTACCGGGTGTCTGTGTTACTAGCGCTGGTCCAGGCTTCTCCTCTGCTCTCTGCTTCCTCCATGTTGGTTTCAGCGTGGGGGGGGGCGGGGGCGCGCGCGCGCGCCGCCTTTTACAGCGTCAGCGTGCGTGGGGGGGGGGGGGGCGGGCCAGCAGCGTTAGGTCTCAGATAAAGCAAAAAAAGCATTTCCTGGCTGGTCATTCCCTCCTGAGAGCAGTGGAGAGTGAGGACATAGAGCGCGCAGCTGAGCCAGTTCTGGCTAACAGTGACACCCAGTGGTGGTTTGTGGATCTTCAGGTCTGGACTTAAGTCCACACTGACCAGAAAAAAAAAAAAAAAAGGTTTTTTTCTTAAAGGGACTCAGCCTTAGATCTGGCAGTATCTGAGTCGGTGCAACCTTGGACTCCAGCTAACGGGCATTGGTGTGGCAATACTCACAGGACTTTCCTCGGTATTGCCGCCTTCTCAGGCGTATGAAAATTTAGAATTTTTTTTACCATAGCCTGTCCTTATTAATGTTTCACTTCTAGCTACAACAGTTGGGTGTTGGCTGTAGGGGTGTCTCAAGGTTGTGCAATGGCTCCCAAGGGATCAGGACCAGCTAAGGCTGCAAAAGGTGGCAAAAAAGTAAAGGGGTCTCCAACGGGGTCAGAGGATTTGGGCCAGGCTCCAGTGGTCCCACCCTCACCAGATAGACCACCGAACAGCATCGTGCAGGAGCCATTGAGGGTGCTAGGGGCAGAGGCGGCCCCCAATCAACCCATTCCCGTTTATGTTACGGAAGAAATGCTAGAATCCACCCTGGGTGGGCTAGAGAAAAGGTTAACTGCTTTAATTGCCCGCTCTTTGCCGGGTGGCAAACGGGCTAGATCCCCGTCACCTAGAACGGTGTGTTCGGATGCAGAGGTCCTCGCTTCGGAGGAATTGGACCCACAGGGGGATCAAGCAGACCTGAGTCCTGACGGGTCAGACATTGAAGATTCCACTATAGATGAAATTTTTTCGGCTTCTCAAGCAGAGAGTCTGTGGATCCAGTCTCTGACGGATATGGTTCGCACTGCTTTTAAACTTCCAGTGTCAGAACAATTAGCCCCCGCGGTATCCTCTTTAGGTTCCTTGAAGGCACCATTGAGTGGTGCGTCTTTCCCGGTTCACCCCCTTCTGGAGAGCGTGATTTTTCAGGATTGGGCTCGACCTGATAGGATTTTTATCCCTCCTAAAAGGTTCACCATTCTCTATCCTATGGAAGAAGAATTTGCAAAGAAATGGGCACTCCCTACCGTGGACGCAGCCATTTCCTGCGTAAATAAATCCCTGACCTGTCCGGTGGAAAATGTCCAGGTGTTTAAAGATCCAGTCGACAAAAAATTGGAGACCCTACTGAAGGCTTCTTTTACCACAGTAGGTGCCGTGGTTCAGCCAGCAGTGGCAGCCATTGGCGTTTGTCAGGCTTTAAAGGATCAGACTAAACAGATATTAAGGGACATACCGGCTCAGCAAGCTCGTGAATTGGCTGACCTCCCAAGAGCTCTCTGCTTTGCAGTAGATGCTATTAAGGACTCCGTTCAACAGGCGTCCCGTTTATCTCTGCTGTTGGTTCATATGCGTCGCCTTTTGTGGCTAAAAAACTGGTCAGCAGAGGCACCCTGCAAAAAGCTTTTAGCAGGATTTCCCTTTCATGGTGGGAGACTATTCGGTGAAGACCTAGATAAATATATCCAGACCATATCAAGTGGTAAAAGTTCTTTCTTGCCTGTCAAGAAAAGATCGCGTGGGCCCGCATTTAAGCGACAGGCCTTCGCAGGCTCGGCCCCTTCAACTTCCCGTCAGTATCGACGGCCTCCCGGGCGTTCAGCATTTAATAGCCGCCCACAAGGACAAGCCACGACAGGCAAGAGGCCATGGTCTCGCAAGCCGGTTAAACCAGTCCTCAAGTCAGATTCATGAAGGGGCGCCCCCACTCTCTTGGGTGGGGGGAAGGCTTCGGTTTTTCTCCAAAGTGTGGAAGGCCAGAATTCCCGACTCTTGGGTAAGATCCGTGGTAACCACGGGCTACAAGCTAGAGTTTCGGGAAGTCCCCCCTCCTCATTTTCAGGGGTCAACTCTTCCAAGCGACCCATTAAAGAGGGCCTCTCTTGTAAAAGCTTTGGATCGTCTCTTGCTCCAAGGGGTAATTGTAGAAGTACCAACCCAGGAATGGGGTCTGGGATTCTACTCCAACCTTTTCATAATACCAAAGCCCAATGGCGACGTCAGGCCTATCTTGGACCTCAAACGCCTAAATCGCTTTCTAAACATTCAGACCTTTCGTATGGAGTCCATACGTTCGGTGGCAGCCAGCCTACATCAAGACGACTTGCTAGCATCTATAGACATAAAAGATGCGTATCTGCACATGCCGATCTACCCGGCACATCACAGGCTTCTTCGTTTTATGATAGATCACCGCCATTACCAGTTCGTAGCCCTCCCTTTCGGGTTGGCAACAGCTCCGCTGGTATTCACAAAGGTGTTAGCCCCGGTGCTAGCCGTCCTAAGGACAGAAGGCATTTTAGTCTTGGCATACTTGGACGATCTTCTGGTTATCGACAGCTCAGCTTCCAACCTCAATCAGGCAGTAGGTCGCACAGTTCAGCATCTAGAGGAATTCGGGTGGATTGTAAACCTAGAAAAATCGGTATTGAAACCCACAAAGCAGTTGGAATATCTAGGCCTTCGGCTAGATACAGACTGCCAGAGGATAATTTTACCTCAAGCAAAGATCAGATCAATAGCTCAAGCAGTTCAAGTGATCTTAGGCAAGAAGACTGCTGGGGAAGATGGTGGCCGCCTTCGAGGCTGTGCCCTACGCCCAGATCCATACCAGATATCTTCAGGCAGCCATTCTCTCTGCTTGGAACAAGTCCATTCAGGCGTTAGATCGTCCGTTAGTGCTCTCCCCGAAGGTCCGGCGCAGCCTGTCTTGGTGGCTGGTCTCTCAAAATTTGTCAAAAGGGAAATCCTTTTGCCCCATCACGTGGAAGATAGTATCCACGGATGCCAGCCTGTCAGGGGGGGGCAGTTCTAGAAGAACAGACCCAGCAAGGGCAGTGGTCGGAGGCAGAAAAACTGCTTCCCATCAATATCTTGGAGATCAGAGCTGCTCGGCTGGCCCTGATCGCCTGGACTCTCCCCCTTCAGGGTCTGCCAGTAAGGATACAGTCCGACAACGCCACTGCGGTGGCATACATAAACCACCAGGGGGGCACGAAGAGCCCAGCAGCCCAAAGAGAAGTAAACCTGATTTTCTCATGGGCCGAAGCCCATGTACCCTGCATCTCGGCGGTGTTCATCCCAGGGATAGACAATTCTCAAGCAGATTTTTTGAGTCGTCAACAGTTGCTCCCGGGGGAATGGTCTCTTCACCCCCAGGTATTCCAAGAGATTTTCCAAAGATTCGGAGTCCCAGATGTGGACATTATGGCAACGAGATCCAACAAAAAGTTGGACAAATTCATATCCCGAGCCAGGGATCTCTCGGCCTACGGGACCGATGCCTTGGTTTGTCCTTGGCACCGGTTTTCTCTTCTGTATGCGTTCCCTCCACTGCAGATGATTCCCCGCCTTCTACGGAGGATCCGGGTGGAGCGCAGGCCTGTGATCCTGGTGGCCCCAGCCTGGCCCAGGAGGGCTTGGTACGCACTCATCGTGAAGATGTCAGTCGGGGCGCCGTGGCCGCTCCCCCTGCGCCCAGATCTGCTGTCTCAGGGCCCAATCTGCCATCCTGCTTCACAGCAGCTAAATTTGACGGCTTGGCGGCTGAATCCCTAATTCTTAAGGGCAGAGGCCTCTCAGATCAGGTCATATCTACGTTGATTCAGGCTAGGAAACCGGTCTCCAGAAATATTTATTACAGAGTCTGGAGAACCTATGTGGAGTGGTGCGAGTCTCAAAAATGGCATCCTCGAAAGTTTTTTATTGACAGGATCTTGCGATTCCTCCAGGTTGGCGTTGACAAAGGGTTGGCTCTTAGTACTCTAAAGGGGCAGGTGTCGGCTTTATCAATATGGTTTCAAAGACCCTTGGCCACCCATTCGCTTATGAAAACCTTCTTGCAGGGGGTCTTGCATGTGAATCCCCCTATTAGAGCTCCCCTCTGCCCCTGGAATTTAAATCTGGTCTTGTCAGCTTTACAAAGGCAGCCGTTTGAACCTCTGACAGAAATCCCTCTTGTGCTACTAACCCGAAAGTTGGTTTTCTTGGTGGCTATGGCTTCAGCCAGAAGGGTTTCCGAGCTGGCAGCCTTGTCATGCAGGGAGCCATACCTTATTCTGCATAAGGACAGAGTGGTTCTGCGGCCTCAACCTTCTTTCCTTCCTAAGGTCATATCCAGTTTTCACTTGAATCAGGACCTAGTTCTACCATCCTTCTTTCCTACTCCCCAGTCCAGAGAGGAAAGACGGCTTCATACTTTGGACGTGGTTCGAGCCATGAGGGTCTATCTCAAGGCTACAGAGAAGATTCGGAAAACAGATGTGCTTTTTGTTCTTCCGGATGGCCCCAAGAAGGGTCAGCCGGCTGCCAAGTCTTCCTTGGCTAGGTGGATTAAGCAGCTGATTTTTCAGGCATATGGTCTGAAGCGCGTTCCACCTCCCTTATCAGTTAAAGCCCATTCTACGAGGGCCATGAGTGCCTCCTGGGCGGCACACCATCAGATCTCTATGGCACAGGTTTGCAGGGTGGCAACCTGGTCTTCCGTACATACGTTTACTAAATTTTATAAGTTGGACGTTGCAAAGGGTACGGACGCAGCTTTTGGGCAGGCGGTCCTACGGGCAGCAGTATAGAATCCTCTGGTCCGGTTCACGCCCCCTTGTTTTTCTGTTGGTGGAGCCATGTTTTCTCCTGACAATGTTTTTATTTGGCTATTCTTGGCCTTACGGTCTCCCTCCCTTCATAGAGCATTGCTTTAGGACATCCCAAGTGTAATGGCTATGCGCTCTGTGTCCCGTGATGTACGATAAAGAAAAAAGGATTTTTAATAAACAGCTTGCCTGTAAAATCCTTTTCTTGAAGTACATCACGGGACACAGAGCTCCCACCCCTCTTTTGGGGAACATTGTGTAACCTCTGGAGAATTGCTTGCTACAAAACTGAAGCACTCCCAGTGGGAGGGGGTTATATAGGGAGGAAACTTCCTGTGAAATTGATTACACCAGTGTCCACACCTGAAGGTACCCATATAACCCAAGTGTAATGGCTATGCGCTCTGTGTCCCGTGATGTACTTCAAGAAAAGGATTTTACAGGCAAGCTGTTTATTAAAAATCCTTTTATTTGGTTGCACACCCTTTGGAAAAAATAACTGAAATCAGTCGCTTCCTATACCATCAATAATTTTCTTACACCTGTACCCCGAAATTTTGGACCACTCTTCCTTTGCAAACTGCTCCATGTCTCTCTTATTGGAAGGGCGCCTTTTTCCAACAGCAATTTTAAGATCTCTCCACAGGTGTTCAATGGGATTTAGATCTGGACTCACTGCTGGCCACTTTAGAACTCTCCAGCGCTTTGTTGCCATCCATTTATGGGTGCTTTTTGACGTATGTTTGGGGTCCACAAGACGTTCTTCCAGAAGGATTTTGACTTACTCAAGTACATTTTGGCAAACTGTAGTCTTGCATTTTTATGTCTCTGTGTCAGCAGTGGGGCCCTCCTGGGTCTCCTGCCATAGGTTTCATTTCATTTAAATGTTGACGGATAGTTCGCGTTGACACTGATGCTCCCTGAGCCTGCAGGACAGCTTAAATTTCTTTGCAACTTGTTTGGGGCTGCTTATCCACCATCCGGACTATCCTGCGTTGCAACCTTTAATACATTTTTCTCCTTAATCCACACCCAGAGAGATTAGCTACAGTACCATGGGTTGCAAACTTCTTGATAATGTTGCGCACTGTGGACAAAGGCAAGTCTAGATCTCTGGAGATGGACTTGTAACCTTGAGATTGTTGATATTTTTCCACAATTTTAGTTCTCAAGTCCTCAGAAAGTTCTCTTCTCCTCTTTCTGTTGTCCATGCTTAGTGTGGCACACACAGACACACACTGAAAAGACTAAGTGAACTTCTCTCCTTTTTATCTGCTTTCAGGTGTGATTTTTATATTGCCCACACCTGTTACTTGCCCCATGTGAGTTTAAAGGATCATCACATGCTTGAAACAATCTTATTTATCCACAATTTTGAAAGGGTGCCAAGAATTTTGACCAGCTAATTTTTGCAGTTTTGTGTGACATTATGTCCAATTTGCTTTTTTTCCTCCCTTTTTTTGTTTTGTTCCAATACACACAAAGGGAATAAACACGTGTATAGCAAAACTTGTGTTACTGCAAAACTTTTCTGTGAGAAATACTTGATTTTCTGGAAACATTTCTGGGGTGCCAACAAGTTTGGCCATGACTGTATGTGACATATTAATCATAAAATTGTGACGTGTATCATACAACCAAGAGCAATCAGTAAAGACTGAAAACCTTCCTCCTAAGTCCAAAATGATGTGACAAAGCAGACTGGTAGACCCAGATGGTATGTATGTGTCACATTAGAATAGCATGAATTCCTTTCTAAGTGCCGGTTCACACAGGGGCAACCCGACTTACAGAGCGACTTTGCAAGGCTACAGTCAAGACAATGATCCGACTTTTGGGGCAACTTCCATTGAAATCAATGGGTACAAGTTGCCTTGAAGTAGTACAGGAACCTTTTCTGAAGTCGGAGCGACTTCAGTAGTGTACATTAAGATGGCACTCATTCACTTCAATGGAATTTCTCATGTCGCGCGACAGTAGTGACCTGACTTACCTACACTGACGGTAGTGACCTGACCTATGTACACTGACGGTAGTGACCTCACCTATGTACACTGACCTACCTGACATATCTACACTGACAGTAGTGACCTGACCTATGTACACTGACCTACCTGACATATGTACACTGACGGTAGTGACCTGACCTATGTACACTGACGTTAGTGACCTGACCTATGTACACTGACGGTAGTGACCTGACCTATGTACACTAACGTTAGTGACCTGACCTATGTACACTGACGTATAAAAGAGGGGGGTACTCCTGCGCTACTATGGGTCAAATAAAAAAATAGCTAAAGGGTGCCACAAACACCGTAAGGGTCAAACACTACCCATAAAGGAATCACAAAAAAAAGATCAAACAGTGGTGTTGCGCTCCCACAATAAATAGCATATAAACCCAGATAAATTAATAACAATAAAAAATAAATATATAAAGTGCTGTTGTGCTATAAACAAGTGAAGAAGAGTGATATAATACTCACTTGACCACTGATTGTTGAGTATTATATCACTCTTATTCACTTGTTTATAGCCCAACAGCACTTTATATATTTATATATTTTTTATTGTTATTAATTTATCTGGGTTTATATGCTATTTATTGTGGGAGCGCAACACTACTGTTTGATTTTTTTTTTTTTTTATGTACACTGATGGTAGTGACCTGACCTATGTAAACTAACGGTAGTGACTTGACCTATGTAAACTGACCGTAGTGACCTGACCTATGTACACTGACCTACATGACATACTTACACTGACCTGACCTATGTACACTGATGGTAGTGACCTGACCTATGTACACTGACCGTAGTGACCTAACCTATGTTCACTGACCTACCTGACATACCTACACTGACGGTAGTGACCTGACCTACCTACACTGACCTACCTACACTGACCGACGTACACTGACCTATATACATACACATTACACTGTCTGTGACCTACCTCAGCGGTGTCACAGCAGTCAGTCATTCCGGCGTCAGAGGAGGAGCCCGAGCCGAGGAGGGTAGAAGAGCCTGGGAGAGCCGAGGAGCCTGAGGAGAGGAGAGCCGCCCGCCCGAGCGCCGAGTCATGTGTATTTGTAATTTCCGCCTTCTGGAGCCTGCAGTGTCACACGTCCCGCGGTGCGGTATTGGTCCAGTGCGACATCCATCACAGGCTCCAGAAGGCGGGACCTGCTGCTATGGCACTCGGCCGGAATCGGCTCGGTGGCGCTCGGGATCAGGTCGCCGCTCGGCTCGGGGCTCACAATGGCAAACCTGCATGCCTGAGACTCGGGGCTTTACGGGGACCCATTCGGGGCTCCAGCCACCCAAGCCTGGGCCTCCCGACGCCCCTGCTTGTGACTATTACCCCAGCCCTAGGTCTCTATGGTAAACAGCAGGCACTCCTGAGTCCTCTGCGCCAGAAATTCTTGGTATTATCAGCAATTATGGATTGCCCATGTAGGTAAAAAGACTACCATAGTGTAATACTGCATAAAATGTATTATTAAAAACAAAGATGTACACTTACAGTTAGGTAGTAGAATAAAAGCGTATCAATTGTAGTCGAGCCGGCCGACTCTCGAAATCTAGCCGTTCCTTCCAGGACTTTGCGTTGTTTGCGGTGACGTCAGCACGCCACTCCTCCCAGGAGGATCAACTAACTTACAAACGATCAACTGACGGGTAAAACCAATAGGCACTATTCTGTACTCCTACTCTGGGACCTTTCTGCTGCCTTTAATATGGTTGACCACCCCCTTCACCTCTAAAAACTCCACGCTGTTGGTCTCCATGACTGTACTCTTCGCTGGTTCTCTTCCTACTTATCAAAATGCACCTTTAGTGTTAGTTATAATTCTACTTCCTACTCTCCTCTTCCTTTCTCTGTTGGGGTCCCCCAAGGTTCTGTTCTTGGGCCTCTCCTATTTTCTAGCTACACCTCCTCCCTGGATCAGCTGATGGACTACCATGGCTTAAAATACCATCTCTACGCTGACAACAACCAAATCTATTTCTCTACCCCTTAGCTCACTCCCTCAGTCTCCTCACGTATCACTAATTTACTAACAAATATATCAGTCTGGATGTCACACCACTTCCTCAAACTCAATCTATCCAAAACCAAACTTGTAATTATTCCTGCACCACATTCCCCCTACCCTAATCTCTCTGTCAAAATTGATGGCACAACTATCAGCCCATCCCTGCATGACAAGGTCCTAGGTGTAGTTCCAACAAAGCTCTTAATTCATTTCCTGGTCATCTCTCACCTCAACTACTGCAACTCCCTTCCCATTGGCTTACCTCTACATTGGCTATCCCCTCTTCATTCCATCATGAATACTGCTGCCAGACTTATCCACCTTACCAATCGCTCTGTGTTTGCTACTCCTCTCTGTCAATCCCATCACTGGCTCCCACTCACCCAACAAATTAAATTAAAAATGCTAACAATAACTTACAAAGCCACCCGCAATTTAGCCCCCAGCTACACCACTAACCTAGTCTCAAAATACCAACCCAATTATTCTCTTCCAAGTAGAAGCTCCCTCGTCACCTCCTCCTATGCTCACCTCCAGGACTTTTCCAGAGCCTCTCTAATCCTATGAAACTCCTTACCCCAATCTATCTGATTATCTCCTACTCCATTAGCTTTTAATCGATCCCTGAAAACCCTCCTCTTCGGAAAAGCCTATCCTACCCACACCTAACAACTATGGGCCAGATTCACGAACACTTGCGCTGGAGTATTTGGATATGCGCCGCGTAACTGTGATGATGCGCCGTCGTTTCTATGTGCCCGTACCCACCAAACTAGATGCGCCCAATAACGGGTCATTTGCGACCGGCGGAACGTTCCGACGCCAGAGTATCGTCAGCGCTTATTTTCGCTGGGCGCATCAGTCGCGCCCATTGATTTCCCCTGCAAATATGCAAATGAGGGAGATTTCCCAATTCACGAACGGATTAGCACCATACGCTGGCTACATGCGCCGCGCGTATCTGGTCCGTCCGGCGCAAAGTTATTTCTACAAAAGGCTGCTTTATCTTTACTCCAGACGGTCACAGGTCAGCAGGAGAGCAGCTACAGCAGCGTTACTGACGATAGGAGCTAGCTGAGCACCCCCACTTGCAAGGACAACACCTCTGTGTGCCAACATGCCAGGGGCAATTGTGGTCCTAGAACTACTGATGGGTCCCCCGGAACCAAGAAGGCGGGCACGTGAGAGGATATACCGCACTCGTATGAACCTCTTTGGCATGGGGGAGGAGGAGGTGTATCGCCTCTTCAGATTCAGCCCTGATACAATACTTGAACTAACCACAACCCTGCAGGATGACATCACCAGCAAGACATACCGCTCACAAGCAGTGCAGCCACTGGTGAAGGTACTGGCAACACTCCATTTCCTTGCAAGTGGATCATTCCAGCGTACAAGTGGAGTGGTGGCTGGGATGTCACAGTCCTCCATGAGCAGATGTGTGCACCAGGTTGTCCCTGCAATCCTCAGACGCATGTCCAACCAGTTCATCAGACCCACCACCGAGGAGCTGCGGCAGAAGGCAATGACAGATTTCTACAACATTGCCAGATTCCCACGCACTGTGGGGGCCATTGATTGCACACATGTGGCCCTACAGCCCCCCAGTGCCACAGAGCACATATACCGCAATCGGAAGCATTGGCATTCCATCAACGTACAGGTGATAGCCGATGCCCAACGCCTCATATGGCACGTCCGTGCCAAACACCCCGGGTCCAGCCATGACAGCTACATATACAATCAGAGCCCCATCCCAGCAGAATTTAACCAGAACATGTATGGGGACAGCTGGCTGGTTGGTGAGTGACATGGGAGTCAGGCATGACTATCCCCTCCCGTGATGCACAACAGAAATCGCACATGCATGACTAACATTCTCCTGTCTTTTACCTTACAGGTGACTCTGCATATGCACTGGAACCCCATCTAATGACTCCTTTCCGGAACCCCCAAACCAGAGGAGAGAGAAAATACAATGAAGCACACATCAAAACCCGTGCAGTGGTGGAGCAAACATTTGGGCTCTTGAAGTCCCGTTTCCGATGCCTGGATAAGTCTGGGGGGGCCCTATTGTATTCCCCTACCTTCGTGTGTCAGATCATCGCTGCATGTTGCATACTACATAACTTTGCTATGAAAAAAGGCCTGCATATTGACATACGTGATGACCTGACCCCCGACCCACACAGTCCCCACCTGCCAGAGGACACCCAGTCTGCTGATGGAAGAGCAGTCAGGAGGGTCCTCGCCGTAGGCATCTTTGGACACTAACCCAAAACATTAATCACACAGACAGTGCACGCGTGTACACCACTGGATCACACACACCACATGCACATCGCATTGGATTAGCCCAAGTCCAGCATGTAGGAGTTGGGAGCAGTAACGCCAGCGTCAAGGCCCCAATGATGTCACTGTCCATTCACACACCTTTCACACGTCATTCATACAGCCGTGGGGTTAACTTCACCACCACGGCCGAGGGTGACACCCCTTACTTTCAGGAGTGCCACCCTCTCACATTCACACACCATTCACACTGTCCCCTGCACTCCTGACCGTGTGCAGTACAAAAATAAATTAATAATATCATATCCTGATAAATAAAATAAACAAAATCTCATAACCTGAGCAAAAGAAAAAATAAACTCATGACCTGAGTATGTCCAAATCAAAAATATAAAACAAACAAAAAAAAAAGGCCTCATCGGGGATGCCGGGGGCTACTTCTGGGGGCCCCTCTCTGGCTCCGCAGCTGCCTGGATGGAGTGGGTGGGGGTGGGGGGGCATCTGGAGGTGGCTGATCCCCAGGTGGGCCACTCCTGGCAGGTGTGGCCTGCGTGCCCTCCAAGGCCCTGGCTATCCGTCCAAGGTAGGAGTTGGTCTGGGCCTGCATCCGGAGCTGACGGGTGACCTGGTAGTGCTGGGCCCGCCGACTCAGCCTCCCCTGGTCCCGGATGGCAGCACTGTTGGCCTGGACGGCTGCAGTAAGGTGCTGGATATCCCCCTGCACCTCCCCCAAAGTGGTGACCACTGCAGCGCAGTTGCAGCTGACATCCTGCACTGCGTTGCTGAGGTTGGCAACGGAGCCCAGGCTGTCAGCCACTTTCTCCAAGTGCACCGCTATGGCCCCCATCTGTTCCGTCTGCCTGGCGTGATCCCTCGCCAACTGGTCCTGTATACCATCAGACACCCCCCTGGTCTTCTGGGTCGCCTTCCTGGGGCCAGAAGATGGATGTCCTCGGGTGGAAGGAGTCGCCCTTGAGGGGCTTCCAAGGATGGGGGAGGGGACGACAGACGGCCCAGGAGAAGGGGAGGAGACAGACAACACTAATGAAAAGTCCTGCTCTGCCACAGCAGGATCCTCCACAACCACCTCGGCAGGTGTGGTGTGGCCACTCTCCTCCTCCACAACCTCTTCACCACCCAGTGGCTCAGGCACACGATGGCGTGGGGGGGATGGGGTGGAATGCACGCTGACAGATGATGGCCCAGCTCCGTCATCTGTGGATGACACAAAGCAGACACATGTTGGTGGTCCCACACACTTGGCACATGTACCCTCCCCCCCCCCAAATGCAAAACAACAAATAGGGGATTATAAAACACTTACCTGTCCTTGTGCCTTCCTCCACGGAGTCATAGCCTGCGACCCCCTCCACCTGCTCCCTCTCCAGGCAGCGAGCAACCACCTCCTCCTCTGCGGTTAGGTGACAGGACATGGGGGACCACCACCTGTGCCCCTCTCATACCTCCTGATGGAGGCCACCTTGTCCCTCACCTTGCGCCGCAGGTCATTAATTTTTTTTTGTATGTCCCCAGCAGTCCGGGTGGAGTAGCCCAGGACATTGACCCTGGCAGCAATCGACTCCAGGATGCCCTGCTTCCTCTCCCGGCTGGTCTTCCGGCTTTTTTTGCCATGGAGAAATTCATTATCCCTCTCCATTGCCGAAATGATCACTGAGACCTCCTGGGCATTAAAATTCAGGTTCCTCCTCTCTCTGGGGGTAGCGGGAGCAGCCATCACAGCACAAAAGTATCTTCCCTGGGGTGGGGGGAAGCGGAACTACTTTTGCGCCGGAATGGCGTTTCCGCCAGCGCTTTTAAGCGCCCAGCGGAACGCATTGCGCTGACGTTTCCCAGGAAGTGGTGCCGACGGAAGTTGTGAGCATGCGCACAAGGGGGGCGAGTGGAGCCGCACTCACTGCGCATGCTCCGTGGATGATGCGCTGAACGTAAGCCTCTGCGCTGGGCTCCGCCCATCATTTACATATGATCACACCCACTTCCACTTGCGTCGGGTTACGCCAGCGCATTATTGTTACTCTGGCGCAAGTTTACGCGCAACTGCTATGTGAATTACAGGACTTGCGCTGAAAGGGTCTTCAGAGTAACGTAAATGAGAAGCGTTACTCCAGAGGAAAGATACTCTCATCTACCTGAATCTGGCCCTATCTTTATTTCGCCAGACCTGCTGGTTGGAAGCTAAACAGTGGAGACCTTAAGTGGAGAGTGTCAACAAGTTTTGCTTTTGACTGCTGTGTTGCATTTTTAGTTTCTTTTTGGAGCTTTTCCTTGCAGCTTTTTAACACCTTTTTTCTGTGACTTTTTAAACTGCCTATTTTTCTTTCCTTCAGCCTACTAATTAAGGGTAGTGGTTAATTGGTAACAGATGCTTGAGGCCTATATAACGTTCTTCAGGACTCATTGTGAGCCTGCTCATCTTTGAGCAAGTGGAACTGGACAAAGTGGTGAGTTAAAAACCAGAGTTGAAAACAGGAGGCTATAACAGGGGTCTTAGTACCTGTGTAGTGTGAGTGTGTACCTGTATATTGTAAGTACATAAATGCTGCAAGTACAGGTGGACTGTATTGAGTATTAGTGTCGGGTAGTACCTGTGTATTTTGAGTACCTGAGTGTTGTCTGAGTAGAGTGTGTGTGGATCGTTAGTACTTGTGTAATGTGTGTGCACGTGGGTTTGCTAGTACCTGTGTATTGAGTTGTTGAATTTCAGTGTCAGGAAGCTAGCTGTTAGGTAATTTTGACAGGGTATAATCTCCAAACATCATTAAATTAGTAGGTACGATGCCCATTGAGTGTGGAGATGCGACTTTGTGTACATCTTGCGGCATGTATGCATTCCTTGATCATCCGATTGAGAGTGAATACTGCTGTGCAAAATTTAAGCACATTGTTTCCCTGGAAGCCCAGGTTCTAAAACTGGGGAAGCAACTGTCAGCACTGAGAAGGCCCTCCATACTAAAGGAGAGCCGGGAACGTACCCAGCAGGGGTCAGCACAGAGACGGGTGAAGACAAAGAGGTGCAGGCACTAGAAAAGAGTAGATGGGTGACAGTCAGGAAGAGTAAAGGGGGAAGTGCCAGGGAGGCCAATCCAGGGCTGGAGCATCTCAATAAGTACGCTCCATTGCGTGACATTGGTAAACCATTCAGGGACCAGCACCGCTGGAGCTGAGGGACTCTCCTATCTGCCAGGGGAAGAACTTCTCCAGTGAGAGTGGGGGGAAGCGAAGGGAAAGGAAAGACAGATTCTGGTGGTAGGGGACTCAATTCTTAGGACAGAGAGGGCAATCTGTAACAAAGACCTGAAGCACCGAATTGTATGTGGTCTACTGGGCGCTCAGGTTTGGCACATCTGGTGGACAGATTACTGGTAGAGGCTGGGGAAGACCCGGCTGTCATGGTGCATGTTGGTACTTGGAGGACTGGGCTGACTTCTCAGTTAATCACCAGTACAGTACTATAGAAGGGATGGACAGCACCTAAATAAGTGGTGTAAATCGGCTGGGAGTGAAGATGGCCAAAAAGTTTGATGGATCTTTAAACTAGGCGATGGGGGAGGGTCCAGAGGTAGAGATAGTCAGTGTGGAACATATTCCAGAGGGTAGTATTAGGTTGACTAAAGCACATAAACCCAAGGTAAGTATAGTAACAAGTCCTAGTTGCAATCTCGGAACACACAATAAGAGGATAGTATGCGACTGGTCTAAACTATGTGGCATGTTCACCAATGCCAGGAGCCTGGTGGACAAGATGGGTGAATTAGAGATACTGTTGTATGATAAGGATTTGGATTTTGTGGGAATTTCAGAGACCTGGTTCAACAGGTCTCATGATTTGCTGGCAGACATTAAAGGGTATACCCTTTATCGCAGGGATAGAGAGGGTAAAAAAGGGGGGTATGCCTATATATCAAGAATAATGTACAAGTGAATGTGAGACATGACATCACTAAGGCAGCTAGGGAGGAGGTGAAATTTATGGGTAGAGCTCCAAAGAGATGAAGCTAAGGGGAAAATAAGGAAAAACAAAAGCAAAGCTGCGCCCTTTAAAACATAACAGTGTGGCAAGAGTTAATCAAAATCCGTGATCCCTTAGAATGGGGCCGCCAATAATGAGTCCATGGAGCAAAGTTCATAGATTAAATATGGCCATAGATTTAGTTTAGATCTTTCACAAACTGCATCACATAAACAAAATCACCCAGTGACTGATGTAAATCAATACGTGATCCCTTCACCAATGAATAGATGGCCGCTTACCAGAGGGCAAGACATAAGAACAGTCGGCTATAGCCCAGCCGCGGCCTTGTAAACCTGGGGATGGTAGTCAAAGAAGATCCGACGGGACACTAATCTGCAACACTCGCAGTTATCCAGGGAAGAAGATGAAAAATGTGCACCATAGTGTAACTCCGTTTTGATAATAACATTTTAATAAAATAAATGTACTCACATACAAAGATGTAAAAACAGCATATAAACGAAAATGCCGGCCGGCAATCGATGGGAACCCTTCCCTCTAAAGCGTGGTGACGTTACTGCGAAGTCCCCCAGACGCGTTTCGTCATCAACGGACGTTGTCAATGGGATGGGCTACCGCAGTAAACCACCTTGTTAATATACCCAGACCTCGTTGTGAGATTCACATCAACAGCAGCGCGAGCGCCATCTTGGTTGTGGTAAGCGTGCCCTTACACGGAATACGTCGCGTTCGCCCCAGTGTGATGCTAATTAGGACTCAACAACTGCGCGAGCGCCATCTTAATAGAGGTAAACATGCCCTTACTAGAAAATAGGACATGTCTCCATCTATCTGGTAATGGTCAGAACTCAAACGGGTAATAAAGAAATTTAGAATTGTCAGTGTGTAAAATTAAATATATGACATACTAAATCATACTGACATAAGGATTGATAATAAAATTAATCATTGCGTGGAAGTATAAAACTTCACTGCAACGAAGGGGGGAAATAAAGCACAAGCAGCACTTCCCATGTTCCTTAAAAGCCGCTCACATAGGTTATTCTAAGATTGCAAGGCTCAAATTGATAAAGTAAAAACAAAAAGGCGTTAGTTCATGCTTAGGAACTTATTTTAGGGTCGCCTTTTCCAACGGAGATATAAATGCGGGTATATACACCCATATATCACATCCCATAGTGTCACTCCTAGTGTCCCCCCGAGGCTTGGAAATCCAGTACATTAACCCCCCATTGGGAGGAAAGGAGTTTAGGGCTAAGGCAAAGAGCCTACTAAAGTGAAACATTACCTAAATTGGCATCCAGTATTCTGGTAATAACCCATTGTTTTATTGGTTTTCAACAACCAATGGGTTATCGGTGCCTAAAAATGGTATAATACCTAAATAAAAATTATAAGTGTTCTAGTGATATATATTAAAAAGTATTAATAAACTCATACCTAGGGGTATGATCTGTATGTGCTCAGTGATGATATTAAAGGGGCAGATGCCCAAAATAGTTGGATGGTCCCCCAATCACTACCCATGTTGATAAATGGCAACTTTGGGGATAACCTAAATTCCAATTATATGTGAGAGAAAAAAAAAAAAAAAACATTGAACAAATCTAAAAATAGACTGGTCCAAAGACTTCATTTGGAACACAGTCAGAAAAATTACGAGTCCAAAAAAATTCTTTTTTTTGTGACATAGTGTGATAAAAAATGTGCCTATGATAGTGCATCTCACAATGAGTTTCAGAAAGAAATAAAGCGTGAATAGATAATTTAATAAATAATTAAGATCTAAACTAAATCTATGGCCATATTTAATCTATGAACTTTGCTCCATGGACTCATTATTGGCGGCCCCATTCTAAGGGATCACGGATTTTGATTAACTCTTGCCACACTGTTATGTTATTTTAAAGGGCGCAGCTTTGCTTTTGTTTTTCCATATCTCTTTGTTATCCCACGACAGCCCCAGCCCTCCCCTAGGTTTTATGTACATATTTTTTTGTTGTTTTGATTTTGTATTGATAGCGCAGTTTTTTTGTTTACCTTTTAAGGGGAAAATAATACTGGGAGTATGCTATAGGCCTCCTTACCTGAAGGAGAAGGGGGAGATGGCTCTCCTATCACAATTTGGATCAGCAGCAAGGATGGGAAGTGTTATTATAATGTGGGATTTTAATTATCCAGAGAGACTGGGTGGAAGGAAACCATGCATTCGTCTAAGGCTCGCCAGTTCCTAAATGTCTTGCAAAACAATTTCATGGGTCAGATGGTAGACGTACCAACTAGAAATAAAGCATTACTAGATCTACTGATTACCAACAATACAGACCTGATCACGGATGTGGAAATAAGGGGCAATTTAGAAAACACTGATCACAGGCCAATTGGTTTCAGTATAAATCACACAACTGGGAAACATAAGGGGAATACAAAGACACTGAATTTCAAAAGCGCCAACTTCCCTAAACTACGAACCTTGCTAAAAGGCATACATTGGGATAAAAGCTTAGGAACAAAGAACATGGAGGAGAGATGGGTTTAGCTTTAAGACCATATTGAATAGGGGCATTAACCAATGCATCCCATTGGATAATACATTTAAAAGAGCAAACCAAAGTCTTGGATGGCTTAACTTCAATGTAAAAATGCATATAAAAACAAGGGAGAAAGCCTTAAAAAGGGATCACCATTAGCATTCAGACTTTATAAAGAATGCAACAACAAATGTAAAGGTGCAATTAGGGTGGCTAAGATAGAACGCAAAAGACACACGGCAGAGGAGAGCAAAAAAAATCCCAAGAAATTATTTAAGTATGTAAACAGTAAAAAAATATTGGCCCCATAAAGAATGAAGGACATCTGGTTACAAAGGAAGGGGAGATGGCGAAGGTATTGAATTTACTATTTTCCTCAGTCTTCACGGGGGAATCAGGGGGGCTTCAGTAACCAAAACTGCACCTCCATGTTTAACAGAGGACAGAATTAAAATTAGACTTAGGAAACGTAACATTAATAAATCACCGGTACAAGATGGCTTGCACCTGAGGGTACTAGGGGAACTCGGTCGAGTAATTGTCAGGCCACTGTTCCTAATTTTTACTGACAGTCTACTGACTGGAATGGTACCAGCAGATTGGAAAAAAGCCAATGTAACACCAATATTTAAAAAGGGTCCAAAATAATCTCTGGGAATTACAGACCACTTAGCCTAACATTAATAGTATGCAAGCTCTTGGAGGGGAAGATGAGGAACTATATACAAGATTTTAGTAATGAGAACGGTTTGATTAGCAGTAATCCGCATGGATTCATGAAGAGGTTTAACCCATGCTGTTTTTTTCAATGACTTTTATCTGTATTGCCAGGATGAGTTTTAAATTACTTATTTTTTCTTTAGAAATGTCATTTTGTGCAGGGACTTTTCTAAGCACGGGAAACATGCGCTTCTTTATAGGCATACTATAGAACCCCCCCCCCCCCCCGGTACGAAATTTAAAGGAATAGTTCACTTTTATTCACTTTTATTGTTTCACTTTAAGCATGATTAAAATCACTGCTCCCGAAAAATGACAGTTTTTAAAACTTTTTTTGCATTGATACATGTACCCTGGGGCAGGACCCGGGTCCCCAAACACATTTTATGACAATAACTTGCATATTAACCTTTAAAATTAACACTTTTGATTTTTCATGTCCCGGGGGGTGTTTGGCTCATCCCTAGTCTTGGGTGTGCCAGTGTCCAATCACCTTAAGGTGGAACATAACCCAATAAGTAATTAACAAGGTTCTGGGGGTTATTTACTAAAGCCAAATCCACTGCGCACTGAAAGTGCACTTGGAAGTGCACTCGCTGTAGATCTGAGGGGAAGAGCTGAAATGAGGGGAAGTTCTGCTGATTTTATCATTCAATCATGTGCAAGCTAAAATTCTGTTTTTTATTTTCCTTGCGTGTCCCCCTCGGATCTACAGCGACTGCACTTCCAGTGCTTCCTTTAGTAAATAACCCCCTCTGTGTCCTGTGATGTACTCCAAGAAAAGGATCTTACATGCAATCCTGTTTTTATCCAAACTCTAGATTATATAATTACTGCTGTCCTATACAATAACCTATCCACAACTAATTAATCTACCATATAAAGCTAAATATTATTGCATGTGTTAAACAACCTAATGCATTTTTACAACTATCTAGGTTGGCCTGTATGAAGAGCAATAACAATGAATTCTGACCAGTAAAATGAATTAGCTTGTACATGCAGAAATGCTCTAACTTGTTAGAAAGATATTTTGGGTAATGATAAAAAAAAGGGGAATTAGAGCGTCTCCCTGTTTGCTCCTATTAACCACTTAAGGACCGCTTCCTGCACATTTACGTCAGCAGAATGGCACAGCTGGGCACATGCACGTACAGGTATGTCCTGTGCTAGTGCCCAGCCATCTCCGGTACCGGGTCCCAAAAATATGTCAAAATTGTCCGAAGTGTCCACCATAATGTCGCAGTCACGAAAAAAATCGCTGATCGCCGCCATTAGTAGTAAAAAAATTTTTTTTTATAAAAATGCAATAAAACTATCCCCTATTTTGTAAACGCTATACATTTTGCGCAAACCAACCGATAAACGCTTATTGCGATTTATTTTTTTACCAAAAATAGGTAGAAGAATACATATCGGCCTAAACTGAGGAAAAAATATATTTTTTTTATATATTTTTGGGGGATATTTATTATAGCAAAAAGTAAAAAAGATTGAATTTTTTTCAAAATTGTCGCTCTATTTTTGTTTTTAGCGCAAATACCACCAAAAGAAAGCTCTATTTGTGGGAAAAAAAGGACGCCAATTTTGTTTGGGAGCCACGTCAGAAAAATTGTCTGTTAAAGCGATGCAGTGCCGAATAGCAAAACCTGGCCGGGTCCTTTAGCTGCCTAAAGGTCCGGGTCTTAAGTGGTTAAAAACAGTTGTAGAAGAAATATTCAGTGTAGCAAAGGCACAGCCTAAGGCTAGACATACTGTACAAGACTTAATTCCAAAATCACTTGTGGCAGTTGGACTGCAGATTCATGGGGTAACCAGCACTGTCAATAAGCAAAGGCAATGTTTAGGGGGTCCAATTATTACAAAGAGAGAATATACTTGCAGTAGTAATGCATACTGCTGCTGCACTATGGAGCCTGTAGCACCCTACAGATTTCTCATTGCTTAATGTGGCAGAAACAACTTGGATGAGAGCCAGTCATGTGACTTTTACAGGGCTCTCCTTCCAACATTTTTTTCACCACTGCTATTAATTTTTATTGCTCTCCACTGACTTCATGCTCCTCAAACCAGGAAAATGAACTGCACATTTGTAAGGCACACTGTATTTTTTAAATATGAGTAGTTTTTTTCTTTATTGTATCTTAGTTTTATCCACTTCCGACTCTTTCAGGAGTGTCAATAGCAGTCACATGACTGCATTTATTAAAATCTTATGAGCTAGGGCCAGCACTGAGCAAAATAAATCCAAGTCTTCATGCACCCATGAGTCTCTCGTGAAGACTGCCAGAGCTGTGGTGACATCAGGGCTGTCTTAATGAGAGGGCACACCTGGGCACTGCATGGGGGGCCCCTGCACTTTCCCAAAAGCAGCTGGTTCTTGAGCCCACGCTGCCTGGAATTTGGGGGCACCATGATGGTACTGAGAGTGATAAATACACAGGGGAAGCAGGCTGGTAGCGGTGCGCAGTGGTGTGCAGAACAATACCTATTATTTCACAGCCAGCAGGGAAGAGCAGGGCCAGAGCGCCAGTGAAGCTCTGACCCCGCCTCATGCAGCTTGAATGCTCGGGACTCAAGACTGCTGGGTAGGAGCTGGAGTGGGAGCTGCAGAGTCGTCAGCATTGAAAGCCCACCTGCGGAAGTAGCATTGTGGATGGTGTCATGGTGAGCCCAGCTGTCCAGCACTGTTTGCATCGAAAGGCTTAGAATGCCCAGAGGGATGTTCCCTCTAGGGCGGAAAGGGGCCATAGTGCTGGGAAGGCATAAATCTAGCAGATAACTTAAATGCACAGGACAGATTTGTTACTTTATGTATGTATGTATAGTATTTTCCCATTGTTACTTGCTGTACAGAATGATTGTTCACGTAGTTAATGCGGAGCTCCACCCAAAAGGGGAAGCTCTGCTTGTCTGCCTCCTACCTACTTGATGTCTGTTTACCTGCACTGTCTCCATTGTAGGGGCCCCAGAGCATTACTTTGCCCAGGGGCCCATGATGCTATTAAGACGGCCCTGGGTGACATATAGTAAGTGCCCAAGGGGATGCATGATTACAGGTTGTGAATAAGAAAAAACTCTGACACTTGAAGTATAGGATATAGATGTAAGTTGCAATGATGATTGCTAAAAGAATAAAAGAACAGACCATTATTACACAGCTTCAGTAAGGGCTCAACGCCTATCATTTTCTCATCTTTAGTACCTCATACTATTGTGGACACAGGTGCACTTTTTGATTTACAGGACTGTATACAATGCAAAATAATGTAAGTAAATGATAATAACATATATCATAACAAAAACATATCTTTTTTTCAGCACCACAAGAAATCCTATTCCTGGAATTATAGTTGTGCTTACTATTATCTTCTACATTTTGTTGATGATCTTTGGTAAAATCAAGGACCAACATGAAGATCAGAAAAAGGCGTATGTGTTTCTCCAGGATAATTCTCCAAATGAACAGCAACGATACGCTATTATGGTGGATATAGGATTTCGATCTAGACCAAAATCAACAACTAAGGTAATTTATTATTCAATAGGGTGCATATCGACTAATTGAGGACATTTTAACTGAAACAATAGTGAAAAGTGGACATGCAGATAAAAAAACATTATTACCTTTGTATAGGGCAGATAGAGATGCATATGAAATGCATTAGCAGTATTACCTTTTCAAAGTATTTTGCATACAAGTATGCAGTTTGTCACAAAGGATACCCTTAAGGTATTTCTATATTGTCATAAATAAGGCTGCAATTTATACCTGGGTATTCTGAAAATGTAGGTAGAATCACATGTTTCTGGCTGCATTTTCAGAAATGCAGCAAAACGCATGGCACGCTTGCGGTGCTATTATTTCCTAATAGCAGCCAAAATGTGGAGCGATTTTGGTGTGTTTGTAGCCAAACATTCGAAAAACATGCTCAAACGCTTGTCACCAAATGCTTTTGACTCAGTGGAAAAATTGGGTACTTGAGCTTCTTTAGCATGTTTCAAGTAAAGGGGTTGTCAGGCCTCGTACACACGGCCGAGGAACTCGTTGGGAAATGCACATCGTTTTCCTCGACGAGTTCCTTGTTGGGCTTGTAGAGACACTTAACAAGCTGTCTTTGCGTACACACTGTCAAGACCAAATCTCCTCGTTCTCAAACGTGGTGACTATAATACATACAACAGCAGGGAAAGTTTGATTCCACTGGCACAACCCTTGGGTCTGATTTTGCTAATCTCATGTTACTGCGTGTTAGGAAAAAGTTTGGTAAGAGACATTTGCACTTTTCAGTCTGTTACAGCGTGATAAATGTGCTATTTTCATTACAAACGCTACTTTCACCGAAGGTGCGTGGGTTTTTAAGCATACACACCAACGTGTTTCTTGTCAAAAACTAGCCGACGAGGAAATTGAGACTCCTGTCGAGGAAAAAGAGAACTTGCTCTCTTTTTTCCTCGTCGACAGTTTTCTCAATGAAAAACATGCACACGACCGGTTTCCTCTGCAAAAAAGCTCTGCCGCCAAGTTTCTTGATGGATTCTGTCGAGGAAACCGGTTGTGTGTATGCAGCCTTACACGAAAAACGTGGCAAAAATACGCTAGAATGCATGATGCAAAATGCGAAGCATTGCATCTCGCCGGTGTAAATGGGGTCTTAATGATACCATAACAAAACATTCGAAAAACATGCTCAAATGCTTGTCACCAAGCTCAGTGACAAAATTTGGTTCTTGAGTTTCTTTGGCACTTTCTGGCACAACAGCCAGCCCATTCAAGTCAACAGGCTGTCAACGTTGAGAAAACACACTACAATGCATGTTACAAAATGCGATGCGATGCGTTGTGTCGTGCCAGTGTAAATAGGGTCTTAATGATACCACAAGAAAACTGTTTTAAAATAACTCTGTCTTTGAAGCACTGTGCTGCAACACTGAGCAGTAAGACTAGACTAGCAAAAAACAGAGACAAGGTTCATTTACTAAAGCCTGTTTAATTTGCAAGAGAAGTTGCACTTTTCTAAAGGGTGTATCCCCATAGTGAATGAGGTGAAGTTCTGCTGACTTCGATCATCCAATCACATGCAAGCAAAAATGCTGTGTTTTCCTTTTCCAAGCATTGACCCCTAAACTCCGCCTGACTTGCTACTGACCTTTGAGTCACTTCTGACCTCTGCGTCACTTCCTATAGAGTTTAGAGGTCAATAGTGACACAGAGTACAGTAGAACATGACCCTCTGTCAATCATTTGTGCACTGCTTACGAGTGTTTGCATTCTCCCTGGACTTTCTTTTTACAGTATTCAGGATACTGCAGCTCTAGCTCTTTTCCCCTTTCTCCTATTCACTAGGCCTGTAGGTAGAGCTAAATTACAGCTACTCATAGTGAAAAAGAAAATAGAGTTGCGCTAAACCTATAAATATTGTAAATATAAACGTGAACACTCAAGAATAACAAAACTCTGAAAAGTGGACTAAAAAAAAAAGAATAATTGCTGAAAATTGTGTAACAACTGCAAAATATAAAAATATATAAAAATAAATGAATAAGTTCACGCAATGTGCAAACAAAGCAAAAGTTCATAAACGTGGAATGAATGTCCGGCCATCACAACAGACTTAAGGCTTCTTTTTGTCAATGCAAATTTGTAAGTGTGATACTGTGTTTTTTTTACAATTTTAAATAAATAATAAGGTTTTACACTATCGGAGCATTATGTCTCTTACATGCTACAACATTTACACAGAGGTTTGACCATCTACAGAGTGTGCTGATCAGTGGTGCAGCAAGTCACAGGTGCCTTTGGAAACAGGCTGTGTTACATTACATGCTTCTCCGGATCCTCTGTCAGGGGGGATCACAGAGCTCCAGTAAGCAGGAATTCTTTCCATAACGGTAGTGGATTCACATTGGCTTTGTATTTCAATACCTGAGGTGCCCTTTTTCATGGATGGATTTTACTAGTTTTTACGCGGGTGGACAGATATAATTTATTCTACGTTTATGAACTTTTGTTTTGTTTGCACATTGCATGAACTTATTCATTTATTTTTATATATTTTTATATTTTTCAGTTGTTAGAAAATTTTAAGCAATTATTATTATTATTTTTTTTGGTTCACTTTTTAGAGTTTTGTTATTCTTGAGTGTTCACATTTATATTTGCAATATTTATAGGTTTAGCGTGATCCTATTTTCTTTTTCACATTCAACTACTGTACTGGTGTTTTACAGAAGGATTGCTGCTTCCAACACATGATTTAGAGCTATTCTTATGGCCTCATAGGTTTGCTACATTTCTTAGCGCAGTTTCTTTTTCCAGACAGCACATGGCATCATGGAGAGCAGGGGGTGGGGCTATGGTTTTCAGTGATTGGCTTATACAGTTGTGTTTAAAATTATTCAACCCCCCAATGCTGTAAAGGGTTTTAGGGAATTTAGTGTACATTTGTAATTGTATTCAGAATGAAATCCTACAAAGACTTCTTAAAGAACCATATGCAACTAAAATGACATCAATTGGTTTTGTAATACAGTAGTAAATGTTTCTTTTGTGAATTCTTCATTTGCACAATTATTTAACCCCTTAAAGACTACCACTCTGAAGAACAGAGGTTCATTGAAGTGTTTTCAATCAGGTATTGAAAACACCTGTGGATGTCAGGGAGCAGCAATAAAGCCTAATAAGCACCAATTAGGCAGCTTTAAAATGACTGTGATACTCAGCTCCTTCTAGACATTTACTGGTGTGGTTAAAAACATGGTGAAGTCAAGAGAATGGTCCAGGAAGACAAGAGGTGATTACTCTTCACAGGAAGGGCAATGGCTATAAGAAGATTGCAAAGATGTTAAACATACCAAGAGACACCATAGGAAGCATCATTCGCAAATTCAAGGCAAAGGGCACTGTTGAAACGCTACCTGGTCGTGGCAGAAAGAAGATGCGGACTTTGACTGCTGTGCGCTACCTGAAGCGTAGAGTGGAGAAAAGTCTCCGTGTGACTGCTGAGAAACTGAGAAAAGATTTGTCAGATGTGGGTACTGACGTTTCTGCTCAGACAATACTGCGCACACTGCGTAAAGAAGGCCTCCATGACAGAACTCCCAGGCGCACCCCCTTGCTGTCTCCAAAGAATAAGAAGAGTTGACTGCAGTATGCCAAAAGTCAAGTGGACAAACCACAGAAGTTTTGGGATTGTGTTCTGTTGACTGATGAAACAAAATTAGAACTGTTTGGGCCCATGGATCAACGATATGTTTGGAGGAGGAAGAACAAGGCCTATGATGAAAAGAACCGTGCCTACTGTGAAGCATGGCGGGGGGTCAATCATGCTTTGGGGGGCTGTTTTGCTTCTGCAGGTACAGGGAAGCTTTAGCATGTGCAAGGTACCATGAATTCTCCATCACAAACCTGAGGCTTGGGAGACGTTGGATCTTTCAACAGGACAATGATCACCAGCATACCTCCAAGTCCACTAGAGCAGGGGTAGGCAACCTTGGCTCTCCAGCTGTGGTGAAACTACAAATCCCATCATGTCTCTGCCTCTAGGAGTCATGCCTGTGATTGTCAGGATCTTGCAATGTCTCATGGGACTTGTAGTTGCAAAACAGCTGGAGAGCCAAGGTCCCCTACCCCTGCACTAGAGCATGGTTGCAGATTAAAGGCTGGAACATTTTGGAGTGGCCATCACAGTCACCAGACTTAAATCCGATTGAGAACCTCTGGTGGGACTTAAAAAAAAGCAGTTGCAGTGCGCAAGCCTAAGAATGTGACTGAACTGGAGTCTTTTGCCCATGACGAATGGGCGAAGATACCCATAGATCGCTGCAAGACACGTGTGTCAAGCTATGCTTCACGTTTAAAAGCAGTTATAACTGTAAAAGGATGTTGTACGAACTACTAAGATTGAATGTTACTTGGGGGTTAAATAAAACTGATAATGATGTGAGCACAGAAAAGACATTTGTTGTTATTTCATTATAAATGTTATGTTATATTTGTCTGACCTACACGTGCCTCTTTGATTTAATTGTAAGCAGGATGACTGAATGATCAAAATCAATGTCAAACTGGCCAAAACAATCAATTTCAGTGGGGGTTGAATAATTTTGAATACAACTGTAGATCCTCCCCCGCTGCGACGCCCGGCTTTAGCACCCACCCTCTTCCTGGTATAAAAGACCATCACAATCAATCATAGCCCAGCCTCCCTACTCCCTGTGTCGCCCATAAGTACCCAACATCTTCCCTACAGAGCAAACGTTTCCTCTGTAGCTGCCTATAAGAGGCACAGCTGCACTGCAGGGGAGAAACTTGTCCCACCACTGGGATCCAGAAGTTGGGAGGCATGTGTGTGGGTGATTAAAATGTGCCCAGGCACACTTGTCACACCCTGTGCACATGCCTATGGTCACAGGAGTGCAAAACTAAGTGCACCCCTGCACTATGCAGATACAAATTGCCCTTTTAACAAAATTAATCTAACATTTAAAAAAAAATCTATCTATATGAATACATTTGTGATTCTAATAGTCTTCAACAAGAAAAAAAGAAATTGCTGATGGGTATACAGAAAGGTGTGTGAGTGTGTTGCTAATTATTCACGGTGTGTATAACAATAAACGTGGTACTGAAGCTGGGGTAATGAGGATGAAGTCAAAATAATTGCAGTACGGTCCTTACTCTACCCTGTAGAATCTTAGGTTTCTAGGAAAGCGTCTTCTCTCCTGCTGTCTTATCTGCTTTTGAAGTACTAGGTCTACTATATCCAAATTACTAAGCATAGTAAAATAAGATAATATTTTCACAATATTATATATAAAACTACTTTCTTTAAAATTTCTTTAGGTTTACATAATTTTACATGGTGAAGACGGTGTATCTGAAACCCGAGAGCTTTATTGTCCTGACAGACCTCTGTTTGAAAGAAATTCAAGGAATGTATTTATAATGAGGTAATGTGGAATAGCATATTGTATAAAAATACTTCGAGTGCTACACAGTGGTTAACATTACAAAAGGGAGGGTGAATCTCAGGACAGCAATATACTGCAGAAGTTTTAACACTTCCTCGCATAATCTAAAATGAAAAGATTTGGCTTTATTTTTAAATATTTTGGCTACATTTTGATATTGGGATTTGACTAAACAATCATGTATTATGTTATAATGATAGTTCAATCATTTGACAGTGGTAGATGAACTCACAACATTGCAGATTTTTGAAAAACATTTGTACAAAAGGTCTTTGTACATTCATAGACTGGACAAATGTCATTTGAATATACTTCAAAATGTTGTTTGTTTTTAACATTTAATTTTGGAATTAATGTCATTTCTTGAACAAAACACATACACTGTTATGCCGCGTACACACGATTGGAAATTCCGACAATTCCGTTTTTTGCAACGGAATGTTGGCTAAAAACTTGTGCTGCATACACACGATCACACAAAATTCCGACCGTCAAGTAATGGGTGACGTACAACACTACAACAAGCCGAGAAAAATGAAGTTCACACGATCGGAAATTCCGACAAGAAAACCGTGGATTTTTTTACCGACGGAATGTTGGCTAAAAATTTGTGTTGCATACACACGGTCACACAAAATTCCCACCGTCAAGAACGCAGTGACATACAAATCTACAGCGAGGCAAGAAAAATTAAGTTCAATGATTCCGAGCATGCTTTTTTTTTGTGCGTTGGAATTGCATACAGACGATCGGAATTTTCGACAAGAACTGTCAGGGAAGATAGTAGACCAGACAGTGTGACTGCATAGAGGAGACCAGAAATGCATATAAGTTAAAGAAAAAGGTATTTATTAAAAAGATGACAAGTGAAAACAACCGGTGGACAACCACAACAAATAATATATACAAATGCAGGGGAGATACCGTAAACTTAATAAGCCAGGCCGAGGTCATACACCAGGGGATATCAGCAGGATGGGTGACGAGTAGCAGATGTACAGGGAGAGCAAGGATGGATAGGCTGTGGGTCAGGGATCCAAAGGGAACCAGGATACAGACGGGACAGGTCCAGGAAGGCCTTGGGATAAGGATCAGATCAGATCAGAAGCAGGGTCAGGATTGCAGGCTCAGGGTCAGAATTGTAGGCTCAGGGTCAGGAAGATAGATAGATAGATACCAAGGCGAGGTATGCTTGTACTCGCCGGGTATAAGTAGAGGTGTAGTGATTAGGTTCAAGTCACACCTGAGCACAGCAAGTGCTGTACGCTCCACACTGCCAGGATCCATCTGCTGGTGGAGACCAGTACTGTGTCCCAAAGGTGATATAACACCAGTAGGGAGAAGTTCTCCTGACAGTTCCAAACTGCCAGGGGACACCTGCCGGTGAAACGCAGTACTGCGAGACAAACAATAATAATAAATACCAACAGATGGAACTTTTTCTGACAAGAACTTTTCTTGTCGGAAAAATTGAGAACCAGCTCTCAAATTTTTGCCGTCAGAAATTCTGACAGAAAAAGTCACATGGAGCTTACACACGGTCGGAATTTCAAACCAAAAGCTCACATCAAACACAAAATTTCTGATCGTGTGTACGCGGCGTTCGAGATTTGTTCGAGAAAGATTTTCTATCCTGCTCATTAAAATGTTTTTGTTACTGTAGATTAGAAATGTAAACAGTTGTTCTTAAAACAAAATGTTTTAAAGGGAATTCTACTAGTTTATAGCCAGCTTTACAGACATCCTGCCCTGTAAGTCACTATGTTTCTGTGATCATGATGACATTTCTCCCATCACAAGCACACAATTCAGTCCCTGTTTTGTAGTGTTAAAAGCAACAAATTATCAACATATTGTTAATTCCAAATTTGGGACTCCAATCGCAGATCCACTTCTGATGCTGTATATAATACTAAGCTAGTTGTTCGTAAGCAAGACAGCTGCTCTGTGAATTCCATTCTGAAATTTAGTGCAACCCAAGTTAGCTTAAAGTGGATGTAAACCGATTCGTGAAATTTGTGCTGGGCACATATATTTGCAGGGTTGTCTTATCCCTCTTCAAAGGTCTAAGTCCCATGGCTTTCTTTTGCTCCGTTCTTCTGTTATCAACATGATAACTTCTGACAAGTTCTCCATCAACTGTGATAAAACCAGCCTGAATTTTGTGTCAGGGTGGGTGCTATAAATAGATTAGCAGAGAGCTGGTCTATTCACAACACAGCTCTGCAAGTCTCTGCCTATGTGGAGTGGGGTTGTGTGCCTTTCCTCCAATCAGCTGTCTTACAGTGTATGGCAAGAATCCACACCCACAGGTGAATCAGGATAAGACAATTCTAAGGCCGCGTACACACGACAGAGGAACTCGTCAGGTGAAAAACATTGTTTTCCTCGTCGAGTTCCTTGTTTGGCTGTCGAGGAACTCGACGAGCCAATTTTCTCCATTCCCGTCTAGGAAAAAGAAGATGAAAAACGTACACACGACCGGTTTCCTCGGCAGAATATGTCTCCCAACAAGTTTCTTGCTAGATTCTGCCGGGGAAATCGGTCGTGGCCTAACAGGACGTGCACTTTCTAAACAGTATATAAAGCTGAAGACAACAGATATACATGTAAAACTTAGGAGGATTTTTTTGATCTCTGCGTATCATCTGAGGCTGTTCACTTCACTGGGTATATGTGAGGGTTCACATCCACTTTAATATCAAGATTAGAATCTTTCTTTTTCTTTTTTTCTATATAAATATAAAAAAGGTTTAGCAGTGGGGTTTACTTAATTTCTTGCATAACTCATCATTCAAAATGTAATCTGAAATATAGCTATTGTGTGTTATTTGTGTTTTCCAGTGTACCCGATAGTCTTGGTCCATTATGGAAGATTCATATTTGGCATAACAACAGTGGTCAGTCACCAAGCATGTACCTCAGCCATGTAATTGTCAAAGACCTGAAAAGCAGAACCAGCTTTTTTTTCTATGCGGAGTGCTGGCTAGCAGTTGATGAAGGAGATGGGAAAGTTGAGCGTGAACTGACATTTGCAGGACATGGATTAGGCTTCAGACGGGTAAAAAAATAGTACCTTTGTCATAAAGCAGTTAAACTTAATTTAGTGCTTGTAGGCCTGATGCAATAGAATAGATTAACTATACTATAACGTGAAACTGTTTAAACCTTTTTATATAAACAAAACACTTAAATCTGACGTATAAAATATCCACGGTCTACAGGTGATGATGCGCACTGGCCACACATTCATGAATTTTTTTCACTGGCTGAATGAAAACAAAATATATATATATTTATCTGTGCATAGCTAGCTTTAGAGAGGTTATAGCCCATGTCAGCTGTTTTGCCTTCTGTGTCCTATTGGAGAGATTTTCCTTCACTTCCTGCCCCATAGCCAAAAGAGGAAGTCACCAGAGCTAGTGTTCCAAGTGGAGGATTTTCCCTTTATTCCTGTTCCAGTGTCAACTCAGAATCTGAGATTTTCTTTCACTTTCACTGTTGGTGATAACAGTAAACAGGACAAATAGAGAGGGCAAATCTCCTTAATGGGAACATAGAAAGCAATACAAATCTGACAAGTGTTCGAATGCCTTTGTATTCTATTCAAAACTAAACATAAAAGTTTTGCCTCTAGTTATACTTTAACATGTTGATAAGATATTTATCAAGCTGGTTTATCTATTGAACTATGTAACACTTATCTAAACAATTATTGAAAAGACTAAAAATTCCCCTTGGGTGTTTATTCCTTATTTACATTCGTTTTTTAGTGGCAAAGATAATGGTTAGTTTAGGAAATTATCTTATGTCTACCTTAGATCTAGATTGTTGAGCTGAAGGATTTTTATAGTTGATTGCTAATGTTGTCTTGAATAGGGCTGGTGTGCGGGGTGCTCACTTAAAGCGGGGGTTCACCCTAAAACATCTATATACCATTAGATCCAGCATACTGCTGACATCTGCAGTATGCTGGTTTTTTTTTCCCCCGCTGTACTTACCGTGTTATCGTAGTTTTCACCCGGCTTCCAGGTTCTCTCTGCCCCGGGGAGTCGGCGTTCCTAAGACCAAGGCGTAGATGATTGACGTGCTGGTAAAGCGTGTCACGCCTTACAAAAATACACAAAGGAGGACTTGGCTTTTTACGGCGCCTACGCAGTCAGCTCTACACGGCAGGCGCCGTAAACAGCCGAGTCTCACTTTGTCTATTTTCAGAAGGCGTGACGTGCTGTACCCGCACGTTGATCATCTACGCCTTGTCTTAGGAACGCCTATTCCCCGCAGGAGTCAGAGCTCGGAGCCGGATGAGAACAACGATAACATGGTAAGTACAGCAAAAAAAAAAAAACAGCATACTGCAGATGTCAGCAGTATGCTGGATCTAATGGTAAATAGTTGATTTTCAGGGTGAACCGCCGCTTTAAGCTGGCCATAGATGGATTGAACGTCAGCCAGTTCAGCAGGGACACAATTTATCTATGGCTGTTCCCGTTAGGGAGAAGTTGATCTAATGATAGCTTCTCTCGAACAGGAATGTTGGAAAAAAATTATTTGATCAGCACTGCAGCCAATTGGCTGTAGTGCTGATCAGTGTATTCTGACAGTAGAGGAGTCTTGCTGTCAGAATTCAATAACGTAGTGGGGAGGAATCCCCAATACACCTCAATTGTGTGGATGGGGGAATCAGTTTTTTTTTTTTATGATCAGCCACCTGGCTGATTAAAAAAAAACATCCACCTATGGCTAGATTTATCTATACGATTATGCATATTCATACCATTACCAATCCTTAAAACAATTATGCAGTGGTCATATATTATAACCTCTGTCTTATGTTAATTGACCTTATTGTCTATCACATTTTACAATATTTCTCTGTTTCTTTTTTTATTCCAGCTCTTCTACTGCAAATTCACTCAATATCTGGAAGATTTCCATTCCTGGGGTTCAGTCTTTAGCCGACCATCTTACAGTTGGTTCACTCATACTCAACGAATAACCACATGTTTAGTCATGTGTTTGGGGTATATGTCTTTCAATGTCATCCTTCTTTACTGGAAAGAAGATCAGGTATGACTTCTTTCTATTTTATCAAGAATAGTCTCATAAGTATAACATAGCTAGCAACATGGGTGGTCATATGTGTTAAAATCCAGAAAAAAATATTATTTTGTACCACTAAAGAGACCCTGTCACCAGTTTTCACTTTTTTTTTTACTTTGAATGCTTTTTTAAAGCATTACAAGAATAATAAATATTTGTGTGCTAACTTTTTTTATTATTATTTGCAACTTCTTATTTAATTTTCAAGTCATGTAAAGTGAATAGTAATCTTAAACTTCTAATAGTTAGCATGAATGGAAGTTTTTTTCATCATGTGGCCCTGACAGCTCAAGGAAACTCTCTAATAGCCACTAGCTTGTGTTTAGTAGTGGCCACAACTCCTTGTTGAGGCTCATTTAACAGTTCTCTGGAGGTTTTGAAAAAAAAAAACAGGAAGATTGGCGGGTTATCCTATTAGTATAGGAAATTATGGTTGTATTTGAACAGGGTGTTTGGATTCCTGACTGGCAGCTTTTCCACGTCAAAGGATTTGCACCGTTTCCTTGGCTTGTGGCTGAATTGATCTGAGATTAAAATGCCACGCTAAGAATTAATTGTACAAGTATATGCAATATATGTTTCAATGTGAATTAAGATAAAGTGTGGAGCCGACGCATTTCAGGGGCCTCAAAAATGTCCCCTTCGTCAAGGCCACAAAAAAAAATGAAATAAATGTATACAGTTCATATGCTAGTCCGAACTGTAGTTAAGGGGCTTGCCTGCCCACTTTTATTAAACACAATTATATATATATATGTGTGTGTAGATATAATCAATATAACATTGTTGAAAAGGAAGTCTATTGAACTTAATAGTGAAAATAAGTACAAATAGCACAAACAGCGCTAATGTGTAGTGGAACCACACAAGTGAACTAAATAAACAATAAGTGACAGAAAAAATATATATATAAATGTAGAGACCCGTGGGTGAAATTGAGTTAAAAGGTTAAATAGTTCATAAAGTGTCTGAAAAAATCTTCTGAATCTCTTCAACGAGCAATCCTCCACCACACCAGTGTAATGAACACTCCTCCACCAATACGAATGGCCACTCACCAGAACTAGTAGCCTTACACTCACGTGTTTGGCATAAAAAGCATGTCATACAATCCTCAAGTCAGTGTTCAGGATTCATATCCAAAAATGTAGAAGTGAGATCCACATACGTGAAAAAAACAAAAAAGTATAATAGTGTGATATTGGTAAAACAATTTATTGACACACCAAATGAACCTACAAAGGTTGCACTCACAAAAGTAAACTCCAAAAACAACCGTGATAAATTCCAAATAAACTTCCTTGATGTTCACAGGCTGATAAACTGTGGTCACGGCGGACCCAAAAAGTAAACCAGGTGTTTCTCACCACTTCCCCTTCACTTTAACACCTCCTCCTTGTTGAAAATAGTATCCTCGAACGCTGGTCACTCGCATAGAAAAACACATGCAGGTAATCTCACGTTGGTCTCAAATGATCATACGATCTTTAGTGTAGCCACGCCCCCGACATGTTTCGTCATAGATTTGACTTATTCATGGGATAGGCTACTTACTAGTACATGTACTAGTAAGTAGCCTATCCCATGAATAAGTCAAATGTGTTTTTCTATGCGAGTGACCAGCGTTCGAGGATACTATTTTCAACAAGGAGGAGGTGTTAAAGTAAGTCATAAACTTATGTATTTAGTATTTATACACCATATATTAAATATCTTATAAGAGTGGTAAAATGATTGTGTTTAATAAAAGAGAAAACCTTAAGAAGGAATCTTACGTATTTAAAATGCACATGCAAATGTGATGTTTACAGCTAGAAGACAAAATAATAAAATTTTACTATACCTTGTTCTTTTATAAAACTCTAAACATGTCCTAACCTTTTTATTTTTTTCATTGACTTTTAAGTATGCTGCTGAAAATGGCCCTATTGAAATTTCTACCACTTCTCTGATATCTGGATTTCAATCTACAATGGTTGTGTATCCAATTGCATTGTTATTATCACTTCTGTTTAGGTATAGTAAGGTAAGATAGAATTCCAGTAAATCTTAACGTTCGTATTTTTAAATCCACAATAAAGTGTTGCTGTAGAAAACTCATATTTACAAATGTATCTTCTTCCTCCTGTAGAAGGTGAATAAATATCCCAGAGAAGATCATTCTAAAATTAAGGCTTCTAATATAAACTGCCATCAAGGTGAGAACAATAAAATCCTTTTAATGCTGTGCCAAAATGCTTTAAAATTGCGCACAACCATGCAACGGCGACAAACTACATGCATTTTTAAAAGTCTTTACAGGTTACCACTTTAGATTTACAGGGGAAATCTACTGCTAAAATTACTGCCCCCTATCTGATGCAATTGCTGTTTATATACGACACGAGACCCATGCTTACGTTCACTGCTGGGTGCGAGCACGTGGGGACATGGGTGCATTTTTTCCCTTTTTTTTACACCGTTCCTTTCATTTATTTTTATTTTTTATCATTTTTATTGTTATCCCAGGGAATGTAAATATTCCCAATTATAGCAATAGGCAGTGTAAGGCTCTAAATCGCTCCTCTGCCCTCAAAGCATCTGACACACTAAGATTGGTGTGATAAGATACATTCCTAATTTCCCAATGGCGCTGTTTATATCCAGTGAAACCGAAATCATAAAATGTGCGTAGCTTCCATTTTTTTAGGTCATAGAGATGAGTGGAGCTGTTGAGCGCTCTATGGTCAGCTAGCAGAACCACTGGTTGCATTCTCAGGTTCCCTGGTGGGACAGGAAAGCCAGAGAAAACCATGGAAGATATGGGGGGTGCTAGAATTGCTTTTACATTAAATCTGACTGATGGCTGAAAAATAACGGTACCAAGATGATACCTAAACCTGCAGGCATTGTTTTGGTATAACCACTCAAAGTCCAGCAACATACCAGTACGTGAGAGCAAACCCTGTTGCTTTCAAAATAAATAAATCCGTGCTGCAGCTGAATGGAATACCTGAAAAGCACACAATGGTAACAATTAATCACTAGTCACGGACCAATATGCTGCTAAATGCCCAAAGGCGTTTTTACAATTCGGCACTGCGTCGCTTTAATAGACAATTGCGCGGTCTTGCAACGTGGCTCCCAAACAAAATTTGCGTCCTTTTTTTTCCACAAATAGAGCTTTCTTTTGATGGTATTTGATTGCCTCTGCGATTTTTATTTTTTGCGCTATAAACAAAAATACAGCGACATTTTTGAAAAAAATCAATATATTTTACTTTTTGTTATAAGAAAAATCGAATAAACTAAATTTTAGTCAAACATTTAGGCCAAAATGTATTCAGCCGCATGTCTTTAGTAAAAAAAAATTGCAATAAAAAAAAAAAACAAGCTACCTAGTGGCAACAGTGACACTAATACAGTGATCAGAAAAATGATCGCTTAGTGACTGGCAATAGGGGGTGAAAGGGTTAACTAGGGAGGTGATCAAGGGGTTAAAACTTTATTAGGGGGGGTACGGGGCTACCCTGGACCTAACACTAATACCGCCGAGAGGAGGGCTGACATCACTTCCTCTGCCTGTGTTTACATTATACAGGCAGAGGAAGTGCAGGGCGGGGAGGATGCGGATTGGCTGGGAACGATCCGGAGGGGGCGGACAAAAACGAACAGCCGCCCCCCCAACCCGGATCGCTCCCACAGCAAACCCCCGACCCATGTCTAGGCAGGGACGTACAGGTACTAGACATGTGCATTCGTTTTCGTTAGAATGCATTTTCGTCCAAAAATTGGGTTTTTTCGTTTTAACAAAAGATAACGAAAGTGCAAGAAATGAAAACCGAAAGATCCAACATAAAAAAATGCTTTATTTTAGTTTTTGTAGCAGTAAAAATTTGATATAGAGAGATTCGACATTATAGGGAAAAGATTCGACATCATAGAGAAAAGATTCGACACTATAGAAATAATAGATTCGACATTACAGAGAATAGATTTCAATTTATGAGAAAATAGATTTGACATTATAGAGCATAGATTCGACATTATCACTAGTCATACAACATTAGAATTCTTGTAGGTGGAATATTCGAACGGAAATGTACGATTCGTAAAGATTCGACGTCCTGTCGAATATTCTTTTGAACATTCGACACCCACCAAAAAGATTCGACGTTCCGTCGAATATTCTTGACCATTCGACAGAAACCAAGTATTATTGGATTTTCGGACGAAAGCTATTCCCCAACGAAAAACGAAATAAATCAAAAATATTTTCGGGAGAAACTAAATAAATGTATTTTCCAAACGAAAACGAAAAAACGAAACAAAATATTCCAGTCTGCACATGTCTAACAGGTACGCCAATGTGCCTGTACGTGCCATTCTGCCGACGTATATGTACATGCGGCGGTCCCTAAGCAGTTAAAAATTAACTCAATAAAACAACAACAATCTGTGGCATAAAACTGAAAAAACATATGCCGAAGCAGGGGTGGAGGGGTGATTTGCCTGATTTGGCATATATGCTGTTTTTTTTTTGTAACTGTGGTGGTAAAATCACCTGCTACAGCGATGGAGTCACGACTTTACGTATCATAAGAGCAAACCCTGTTGCTGTCAGAATAAATTTTGTGCTGCTGCTGAATGGCGTAACGGCAAAGCAAATCATGGTTTACAAGAAAACAAAGTAACATTACAGTATAACAGTAAGACATACCATACCTGCAAGGCAAATACAAGAAAACACAGTAAAAATAAAACATTACAGTTACACATAAAATACAGTAACAATAGATAGAGAACAATAGAAAAATAAAACAACAACTATTTTTGGGGCTTTTTTTGTGTTGTTTTTTTTTTGCACTTTTATTTTAACTGTAAACAGTGAAGATTAAGGTCTCTCAAAATGTGATGGCCATCTCATCTTTTGAGACCCTGTGCTAGTGTGCCCCAAAACTATGCAGTACTCCACTATTATTATTATTATTATTATACAGGATTTATATAGCGCCAACAGTTCTGGCTGGGGGTTAGTCAGTGTGCTCGCACCCTCCCTTGGGACTACATCCCTGTGGGGAGACACTGTGAACAAGGGAAGGGGCGAACACGCTGACTAACCCCCAGCCAGAACGGCTTGGAAGATGGCGGCAAGCTTACTGAGGAGAAACAGGAAGTGAGGAATTCAGACAAAGAAAAAACATTTAGAAGGGAAATCGAAGGAAAATGTAAGTCGGCAATCTACAAGTCGTTGTGGGAAGCACCGGCGATTAGATTGCAGAGTGCCACATGCGTGAATTCCACAATTGTCACAATAGTAATTGTCCAGGTACAAGTGGTACCCCTTTCCGAATAAGGGTGACACCAAGGCCCAAACAATCTTGCCAGCGCTCCGTATGTGGTCTGGGCAGTTGGGGGGGCTCCACATGTCTTTTCCCTTGTAAAACATAAAGCTATATGTATAGCTTGTTGCCCTGTCACATCGCTTATAAAACTTGACCCTATATCTGGCACGCTTGCTGGGGAAATACTGTTTGAAAGATAAGCAGCCAGAAAATCAGGGACTCATCTACGCAGACAACTTGATCAGGAATAAACAAGGCTGCAAACTGTTTGTTGAAGTGGAAAGCCAAATTTTGTGGAGCCGATCCTATCAGGGGCATCCCGAGGACTACAGAGTTCATTGTCATTAAAATAAATGAACCACAAGATCTGCTCGTATCGCATCCTGACCATGGAAGCAGAGAATGCAGGCATATGGTGAATTGGGTCAGTGGACCCATATGACCGCAACACACTTTTTTTTAGTAATGCCCATGAGGAGGGATAGGCCCAGAAAGGTCTTAAATTTGGAAACCATAACAGGTTTCCATTCTCTGGCAAGGGTCAACTGGGGATTAGTGGCAATGAGTTGACCAGCATACAAATTGCTTTGGTCCACAATAGATCTATAGAGATCTTCTGTGTAAAATCAACTGTTTACACCTGAATTCTGGGTTGGCCAGTAAATGGGGGAAGTACGTGCGTTGCAGAAGTGATGGGCTCCGAATTAGGATTGGCATACGCAGTTGGAAGGACACTCTGGGCTCCAAGGGCCTGTGTTTGAACTCTTGGTGGCTGCGGGACACTACTTGTGCTAGCCCTCGCACCAGCTTGAACTGCACTTATGTGACTCGCCATGTCACCACGTGATACCACAGTGCCAATTTTTCTATGACCAGGATGTACTAGGCCTTTGGTGATTGCCAGTTCACTAGAAGGAAGAGCTGCACTAGTACTGGCTCTCTGCTCCATACGAGAGCCCTGCAGTTCTTGCACCTCAACAACAGAAGAACGGGGTCGGGTACACCTGACATTAGCAGGGATCACTACTCCGTCATAAGAGCTATCTGCCAGGGTGCAGCTGCTCTCTACTGGTTCTTAAACTGAGCCTGAATCTGACAGTGAGGCGGCTTCCCCATCGCTCTCATCTGTCATGCTCAGCAGACATTTGGACATTTTGGCCTTTAAATTTACAGGTACAACTTGTGTGACTCACAGGCAAAAGAGCAACTGGCTGTCAGCGACTGCTTAAATCGCTGCTAACAATTGTTAACGGTTAGCGTTCGCAGGGATCAGGCCTGACTCTGCCAAGGCTGCAGATATGTGTGTTGTGTTTTGTAAGTGACAGTGATCAATTGTAACTGCACTTGGGTGGGCTGGGTGGAGGGGCTAAACTTGGGTGCTAGCATTGGACTGTGGCTTCGGCTGGAGTATTTGTTTTTATATTTTTTTACATTTTGGAATAAAAATCACTGCACTGAGATCGTTTTTTATTTTTATTCCATCCATGACCCATATGATTAGATGTCTGTTTACCACGCTGCTGGATTCCATCTATCATTACCACTTTCCCATTGTAGGAACAAGCCAAGTCAAATATGACCACTTGTTATGACCACTTTTTTAGTTTGAAGACTTGCAGCATCACGGGTGTCATCAGTGTTTTCCATTCCATTGCGCTGCACTTTTTTTTCTCAAATAACTTTTTATTGAAAATAATTGCTTACAACATACAAAAGTATGGGATATAGCATTGAGGAAGATGTACAAAATAGGACACAGCCTGCATACGTTACAGACCTTCCAGCAATAAAAGAAAAAAAAACAAAAGAATATGGTTTGTCAGTACACTGTTAAGCAATAGTAAGCACGTAACCGAAGTCAAATTTACTAACTCATTGAAGCATGCAGTAGGACTTTGCAAAACACTAAGCCTGAGGTGAGTCACAGGAGTGCTCACAGAAGAAAGGGATAAAGAAAGAGAAAGAAAAAAAAGTGATAAGGAGATAGGAAACAGAGAGAGAGGGAGGGGGGGGGTAGGGAAAAAAGGAAAGAAAAAAAGGGGGGGGGGAGAGATGTCATCGGATCAGCATGTTCACCCGGTTATGATGGGTCCTCCCGAAGGCGCCACGGCTCCCAGACAACGTCATGGGCTTCCAGCCTGTCCTGTATCCTGGCAGTCATTCTCTCCATCAACTCCGCATCTTTAACTCTAGCGTATAAAGCCTCAGGGGTGGGGGGGAGAGCGTTTTTTTCAGCTGAGGGCTATGAGACAGCGTGCAGCTGTGACGCGTCAACTTTTTATATGGCTTGGACATTCTCAGGGGTGGCAGGCCCAACAGAAAGAATTTGGGGCACAGGGGAACCTGCGTGCCTAGAAGACGGCCCAGAAGTTGTTGGACTGCAGTCCAGTAGGGGGAGATCACCGGGCAACTCCAGTAAATATGAAAGAGGGAGCCCCTATCTGTTTGACTGCGCCAACAGCGGTCTGAGCTAGAGGGGTATATGGCGTGCAGTACGTTGGGGGTCATATACCAGAAGAGAAGTACTTTGTATGTGTTCTCCTTGTACAGTGTACAAAGTGAACTCTTTGCCGCCTGGGACCATATTATCCGCCATTGCTCTATTGGAATTAAGTCATTAAGGGCTTTTCCCAACGGATCATATAGGAGTGTTTACCTTGGGATTCCGATCGATAGGCGTTTAGTATCCTGTATATGTCGGAGATGAGGCCTTTCTGGGCCGATCCGGCCAGGATCAAAGTCTCAAAGGGCACTGGGGGGGGGAAATTGCAGGTCAGGTGCAATGGATTGGTCGTAATGGCGAATTTGCAAATAGCTATAGAATACCTGTCGAGGGAGGCCAAATTTGGTTTGGAGGCTAGCGAAGGGGTAGTAGCTTGCGTGATATAGGATCTACTAGGGTCCCAAAGTGAAACAGATTCCGAGATGTCCACGAATGGGACATATGGTGTGAGGCTATCTGGCACCTTGGGGTTACACATAAAGTCATGAGCGAGCGCTCCGAGGACAGCGCTGCACTTTTAATTTTGACAAGTTACAATTGTACCATTAAAATGAATGGCTGAAACTTTCATTGGGCTACATAACTTTAATTTTCACTCTTAAAAAAAACACTTTTTAACCCGGCACTTATTTTGGTATTTACTATAACTCTTGGTAAAAAAGGCATGGGAGTTAACATGAGAGTAGTTTTCATGTCTGAGCATGCTCAGTTGTGTTGGCACCTACCACATCAGCTGTGGATCTCTGCAGTTCCTCCAGAGTTATCATGGCTGCTTCTCTGATTAATGCTCTCCTTGTCCGACATCTCAGTTTAGGAGGACAGCCATATCTTGGTAGGTTTGCAGTTGTGCCATACTCTTTCCATTTTTTGGATGATGGATTGAACAGTGCTCCGTAAGATGTTCAAAGCTTGGGATTTTTTTATAACCTAACCATTCTTTAAACTTCTCCACAACTTTATCCCTGACCTGTCTGGTGTGTTCCTTGGCATTCATGATGCTGTTTGTTGACTACAGTTCTCTAACAAACCTCTGAGGACTTCACAGAATAGCTGTATTTATACTGGGATTAAATTACACACAGATGGACTCTATTTACTAATTAGGTGACTTCTGAAGGCAATATGTTCCATTAGATTTTAGTTAGGGGTATCAGAGTAAAGGAGGCTGAATACAAATGCACACCATACTTTTCAGATATTTATTTGTAAAAGATTTTGAAAACCATTGATCATTTTCCTTCCACTTCACAATTATGGGTCCACTTTTAGTTGGGCTATCACATAAAATCTCAATAAAATAAATTTACATTTTTGGTTGCAACATGACAAAATGTGGAAAATTTCAAGGGGTGTGAATACTTTTTCAAGGCACTGTAATTTGCCAGCAATTTAAACCGTAAAATGTTCTTCTTTATAAATGTAGTTTTTGCTGTAGCACAACCTACAGCAAGAATAACTCTGAATATGGTATGAAAGGGTGACTCCATATAAAACATACATAAAATCCATACCAAACTCTTAATTTCAGCATGCAGCCTGGCTGGCCAGGAAGAGGGGGCAGGTGTGTAGCCCACTTCTGAACCATACCAGGCCACATTCCCTCAACATGGAAAGGTGCCTTGTCAGGGGAAAAGCACCTTGTACCCATTTTGATGACAACAATGGCCTCTTACCCACAACCCTTGCCTGGTGGTTGTGGGGTTCTGCAGATTGGCGGCTTTCTTAGTAACCAGTGACAGCGGAAAGCTGTCATATATTGAAACCACAGAAATATTTTTTCTATATATGATGTACCGCTCCCACCAAACAGGAAATGAATGGGCTAAAGTTCGGGCATTTGGACAGATCTGTCTGAATCTAGCTTTGGATTGACCTGTTGGCTCATTTCTAATGCTCGGTTTTTCTATATTGTTTACCATACAAAACACAATATAAATTACACATTTCCTAATCAATATAACCAGCGCGGTTCTGGAGAATTAACTGGCCAACTAGACTTATAACTACATACTGTATATGTTATGTGTGCATACACAGTATAAGTGCATGCCACTTTTTTACTTTAAATACTGTGGAAAGGCATGAACGCTTCCAAGTTCATTGATTGTTGAGGAAATCAGTGAAGAAGAGTTTACTAAATGCTCTACTGATGAACCCACAACGATGATCTTGAGCAAAGCTGTCAGAAAAAAACATAATTCCACAACCATGATGTAATAAATGCATATTTGGTTGAAAAATAGATGGGCAGTCATGTAGTATCCATTATTCTCATGACAATGAAAGAATTTTCAGAGCTCTCAGCTTTAAAGGAAAGTACAATGTCAAGAAACTCCAGAGGATTATTTCATTACTAGTGTCTCCAAGACCAAATGACTAGAGCCTTATTCCATATTTTATAAATTAAATCAATTATAAATTAATTTATAAATGCATAGATAAGAAGTATTGGTGTGCTTGTTGCAACTTATAAATCATAAGAGGCTGCAATGGATTAAATAACTAAAATGTTTGGTGTATCCATTGTACAAGATTCAACAGAAAATGACGATTGCAATAAATATATAGATATATACACATTAATTACTCTGTCTTTACAAACTATAGGTCAGCAACATTTTATACAAGAAGCAGACACTATTCTGCAATCTAGTTTGGCATGGCATCATTTCCAGTACTGGGCTTATGATGCCTGGAAGAAGAAATATCAGGTATTGTTTGATTGTAATTCAAATATTAATAATCTTCTACAAAATGTTAATGTATTAAAACATACTTTAAAATTCTGATATTAATAATAGCCACCCACAGTCACAATAAAATGTATTGACTATATTACTGCTGTACCTAACCAATAAATGAGAAGAGAATACTCATCAAACTTGGTTTATGATTGGTATATACCATGGGTCCTCAAAGTACGGCCCTCCAGAAGTTCAGGAACTACAATTCCCATCATGCCCTAGTCATGTCTGTGAATGTCAGAGTTTTACAATGCCTCATGGGACTTGTAGTTCCGCAACAGCTGGAGGGCCGTAGTTTGAGGATCCCTGGTATATACTGTACGTAATAGGAGGTAAGACAAAACAACATATGGATCCTTCATGAGCATTATTACAGTGGTGTTACCGCTCTGTGCTATATCATTAAACGGTGGCTATGATTGGCAAAGACTACAAAGGTTCTTAGCCACAGCAGGCCATTTATGGCACATGATGTCCTTCATGCTGCAGTGCCTATGTATGTATGCCTTGCATGCATGTCATCAAAGAAAAAAAGATAATTATTGGGAAGCCATCTTTTTGGATCCATACCTTCAGTAGAAAGTAGCAGATCTTCCCTCACCGGACGGGAATGTAAGGCGGAAGGGGGAATGTAAAAAGTGTTACTTTGGGAATGTCCTTTGAAAATGCCTTGTTGTGGCATTTCCAGATGGTGGTGGAGATTATGCTGCTGCCAGTCACATCTCCTTCGGGTGCTGCCTGATAAGCAGCAGTGGCTGTCTTACCAAGGTATTTTATTGTTTTTTTAAGGCTGCAGCAACCAGCTTGGCAGGCACCAGTCACACAAACTGTTAGACAATGTGCTTAAATAACTAACCACCTCCTGCTCCTCTTACTACAGCTTCAACAGGGTGTGCATTATAGGATGTTGTGGGTATTCAGTTTTTTGCCTACTTACTGACAGCCTTATGTAGCCAATCAGAAGACAGCAGAACATCATATGCACCCCATCCTATGTGTCCTATTGGGATTGTGGAGATAGGGAACAGAAAACAGGTGATTATTATGTCTGCAAAAATATATTCTGTTATCCTTTTTTGTTTCTTTTAGAGAGATTTTTCCACTTCAAGTATTCACTCTACAGATGGCAGAAGAAAACACAAAAGTAGCTGCCCCTCACCTACTCAGAACTCTACCGGAATCGATGATTGCAGTTGTAATATTAGTCATTGTCATACATCTGGGCTGAAAAACATCAAGGATTGCTCAAATGGCACTTGTTTGCAACAATCATCAGGTAAAATGTAAAACAATTTCAGGAACTTTGAACATTAATCAAGACAGCAATATTGAATATTTGATTAATTGATATACATTGTCTCCAGCTTGCTGGCATGCTAATTAGCAGAAAATAAATTTAGTGACTAAAAACCATGCTGTCTTAATTCATTTCCTGAGTTGACTCTGTGTAGACATTTTTAACACAATGAAACTATCAATAAAAAGAAAATGGACTGTGTAACGATAAAATAAATAATTTATTTATCATCAAGTCACTAACAATTATATATTTATGAATTATCATGCAATGTAGAATCACCTTTATGTCAATAATTTGTGCTTTATCAATAATAAATATAACCCTACATATATATTGCTGCTGAGAAACTTACTAGAACTTGGATAATTTTATTTTTTTTCCTTTTACAAAGTTTTATTGATAGTTTTATTGATAGAAAAGTAATCACAACAGGTTAGTGAAACAATGAGATGGTTACATCAAACAGAAAATGGAAAGGAGAATCCCCCAAGTAGAATATAAGAGAAGAAACAAAAATAAAAAAGGGGGGAGGGGGTGCAAATATACATAATTCTACTGTACTGTGATCATATAGAACACAAAAAGCAAAACAGAAAATAAAACAGAACACAGCTATTAAGTATGTATCCCGCATTTGGTCTCTCAAAATTAGGTGACTTACGTTACTGTAACCATCGTCACTAAATCGACTCCAGAACATCAGGAGTCTCAAAAAAGCATACACAGAAATAGAAAAAGAAGTAGATAGACTACAGGGAGTAGGGGCGAAGGGGACCTACAAGAGAGAGAAGAATTAGAAGAAGAAGAGAAAAGTAAAAAAAAAAAGGGGAGGGGGGGGCATCCAGAGACACTCAGATTGAGAGAAGTTGACCATCAAACCTGGAGGGTTGGTGATTCGATATCCATGGTTGCCAAACCGTAAGAAATTTACTGTGGGTATCAGAGGTGAAGGACTCCAATTTTTCGTTAATCATAATATCGTTCATGTGATTTTTAACTGCCTTAAAGCTAAGTACAGGGGTTTTCCAAGCTATCGCAATGGTGAACTTAGTAGCAGTAAAGAGGTGTTGGGCTGATTGGTGTTCCAGACGGAAAAGTTCAAGGATGGGTTTACATAAAAGGGCCTCATAAGGGTCTCTCCTTAGGTTGGAATGGAGCATATTACGTAGAAGGGAATAGACTCTAACCCATAGTCTGCATACCTTAGGACATGTCCACAAAATATGGGCCATTGTACCTTCCATTAAGCAGCCCCGATAACAATAAGGGGAGTAAAAAGGGATAAAGCGAGCTATCCTGGCTGGCATATAATACCATCTGTAAAATACCTTATATGCATTCTCCAGAGTGAGAACATTTTTAGAGCTCTTTACAAGGGACATCGTTATGACCTGCCAGTCGTCCGGATTTCTTACCCAGGTCCCTCTCCCATTGAAGATGACATGCCCTCACTGGGGGTTTCCTAGAGGAAATGATAGAGGAATAAATTAAGGATATTAATGGATAATCTTTTTTTCATTAAGTATATATAATCTCCACCATCTCAGAATGTAAGTAATCATGACTGAACTAGCAGACAGTAAGGTCCACCCAATTAGATCTTCCCCTTGAATTCTTCTGTAGCAGAATGTGGGGGTCAAGCCTATGTTAGTAACTATGCTGACACAGCATAACTTGATTACTGGATTCCTGGAGGTGGAGAATACACCTTTAAATAGAATATAATGCTAAAGGTCTATCACAAAAAAAAAAAAATGAAATATGCAGTCAGTTAAATTCAGAAGTAATAAACACAGGATAAATTAGTTAGGAATGTCTCAAAATAAAAATCAGAAATGCCATCAAAATAATATATACAATACATATGGGCATCTGAGGTTGTATATGGATATAAAAAACAAAACATGATATTTTTCTGTATAATTCTCTTAGGGTCCAACAATAAGTCATTTTCTTTTACGTGCATTTTTATAATTTTTTTTTGTTTTGTAGATCTTGGACTGTTTGACATTTCCTTTCTACATGAGAACAAGGTTCTGCCCCCATGGTGTGTCTATGTGGCCTGGTCACTTTGTGCTGTGTTTAGCGTGGGATTTGGATTAGTAACGGTGGTGATTGGAATCAGGTACCTTGCTAAACCGTATTGCAAATAATACATTTAACAGCAAACAGCAAGTTTTATTGTCCTAGGGATTTTGTCAGTTTTTTTAAAAATGACAGTAAATACAAATTCCTGAAAATAATAAATAAATATAGTACATTTGTTACAGCTTTCAGTATTAAAGCCAAACTTTTGGCACAAAAAGCAAATACACACTTAAATATATGTATGCACTATTTACCTAATTCTATCTGTAAACTGCCAATTGTATGATTAAAATTCCTGTGACACACCGTGTAGTTAATTAAGCTCATCATAGATGGATCGTTTTTTTTTTTTTTTGATCAGCCAGCTCAAAATACTGAATGGATTTCCCTACTCACACAATCAAGGATGATGAAGGAATCCTCCTCACTGTGCTATTGCTTTCTGACAGTGGTAACTCCTTTGCAGTCAGAATACGTCAGTGTTGCAGCTGATTTGCTCCCGTTCAAGAGAAGATGGCCATAGATGGATTGAAAATCGACTGATACCTGCTGAACCAGCCAAATTTCGATCCATCTGTGGCAGCTTTATTAGCCAAAGCCAATGGCATGTGACACCTTTTAAACCTGTAGCTCTTCAGACCTTCCTTTTGTTATCTTTCTAGCCTAGTCGTTGGGTAAAAACTGGGTATACAGTACTAGAATTTCTAATCATTAGTAGGGTCAAATCAATGTTCATTTTCATTTTTGAAGTGACCAGAAAATTCAAAGGAGCGGAATGATAATTTTTTTCAAAAATGTACACATTTCTAACAGTATATGTTGTTTTCGTTTGGTAAAGTCCATTCTTTCCAAAATCAAATATTAACCACTTGAGGCCCCGCTTATCGTCAATTGACGGCATCTTAGTGGATCTGAATATCCAAGCTGCCGTCAATTGACGGCATTGTGTTCTTCCGGCCACTGGGGGGCGTCCCTGAGATGCCGATGCGCGTGCCTGGCGGTCGCGATGTCCGCCAGGTACCCGCTGATCGGCAGTTTTAGAGCAGGGACGTGAAGCTGTGTGTGTAAACACAGAGCTCCACGTCCTGTCAGTGAGAGGAGACAGATGCTGTTTCTCTTGTACATAGGGAGACAGCATCGGTCACCTCGCCCAGTCACCCCCCTCCCCCCACACAATTAGAACACACCCAGGACTCACATTTAACCCCTTCCTTACCCCCTAGTGTTAACCCCTTCACTGGCAGACACATTTATACAGTATTTAGTGGGTTTTTATAGCACTGATCGCTGTATAAATGTGAATGGTCCCAAAAATGTGTCAAAAGTGTCCGATGTGTCCATCGCAATATTGCAGTCCTGACAAAATTCGCAGATCGCCGTACTACTAGTAAAAAAAAAAAATGTGTCAGAATTCTATCCCTTATTTCCTAGCCACTATAACCTTTGCGCAAACCAATTACTATATGCTTATTGCGATTGTTTTTTTTTACCAAAAATATGTAGAATACATATCGGCCTAAACTGAGAAAAAAATTTTTTTTTTTTTTAAAAATTGGATTTTTATTATAGCAAAAAGTAAAAAATATTGTGCGTTTTTTTTTCAAAATTGTCGCTCTTTTTTGTTCATAGCGCAAAAAAAAACGCAGAGGTGATCAAATACCACCAAAAAAAAGCTCTATTTGTGGGGAAAAAAAGGACATCAATTTTGTTTGTAAGACACGTCGCACGCAATTTTAATTTAAAGCGACGCAGTGCTGAAAGCTGAAATTTCGCCTGGGCAGGAAGGGGGTATATGTGCCCAGTAAGCAAGTGGTTAAGGGCACACACAATCTTTTAAACAATATTAGAATGTTCTGAGAATTTTGTTTGAATTTTCCTATTAATTCTAAAAAATTCTAGAATGCCCAGCTTTTCTATATCACCAGCTTTAAAATTCTATGGGCCAGATTCAGGAACAGTTAGGCTGGCGGATCCAGTGATCCGCCAGCCTAACTGTGACTTTGAGCCGGCGTTTCTGTTTTCTGTAACCAGAAAACAAGAAACGCCGGGTTGAAGCTCCGATGCGAGCAGCGTAACTGAGTTTCGCCATCGCATCGTTACTTCAACTTAAAAATGGCGCCGGGGGCGTTCCCGCCGATTTCCGCTCAAAAAATATGTTAATGAGCGGAAATCGTCAATTCACGATCGCATTCCGGCGCGACGCAGTGACGTTACGACGTTTCCGGACGGGATACGCGGCGCATAGTTATACCTACATGGGGTTGGAATATCCTATGTTAGGTATAGGCGTCGTCATCGCGTCGGAAAAAAAAAAAAAAACGTTGCTTGCGTAAAACGGTCATGAATGGGAATGTGACGTCATTGACGTTCATTCACAGATTTTGGAGCATGCGCACGGGGATGTTTTGACACTCGACGCAAGCGCAGTACGTTGGCGGCGGGATCGCGCTTAGTTAGCATACTACACGCCCCGTACCCGCCCAATTTGAATTCCGCCGGCTCATTTGCGATGCGCTGCCGCAACTTTAGGAGCAAGTGCTTCGTGAATGACAGCACTTGCTCCTAAAATTTCTGCAGCGCAACGCAAATGAGAAGCGTTACTCCAGAGCAAAGATGCTCTGGACTACCTGAATCTGGCCCTATATATATATATATTTTTTTGTTTTTATTCGCTGTTTCATATTTCTAACCATTTAAAAATAAAGCACATTCTGCATCAGAAACTATGTATAAAATTATCAACAAAATAAAAAACTCTATAAATTATAAATCTATTTTTTTTCTTTCAGATTCAGCATTTCTAAGTGTATTCTCTGGCTTCATGCAGTTTTTCTTTCCATGATCTACTGCATTTTTATTTTGCAACCCTTTTTGGTAAGATGTTTAAGATGCCTTTTTATATTGTTTACAGAAATATAGAAAAAGAATAGGAATATTTCTAACTTTATTATATAGGATGGAAACATGTCTCTAAGGGTAACCTAACTCTGAGTAGGTGATAAGAACAGTATCTCACAAGGACACCATCACTTTTCTGTATTGAGTTAGGACCTTAATTTTCCCATTTCTTCATCATTGCCACATAGGGAATTTATCCCCTGTATCCTGAGGAAAGATGAAAAACTCCTATGATTATTATTTTTTTTTAATATGGAACGCTTCACGAATTTGCGTGTCATCTTTGCGCAGGGGCCATGCAAATCTTCTCTGTATCGTTACAATTTTAGTATATGTCATGCCGAAGCGAGAACAACCTCCTATGATTTTATTACTGTGTGTCCACATTTGAGAGATGTGACCTAATTTCTTGTTTTTATGGTCACTTTCCAGGTACAGGTTTATACATATGATTCTATAGGCCACTTTTATTTTTATTTAGAAGGGTTTCCAAAGTGCAAAAAAAGGGACAAACTGAGGGACAGCTTTTTCACAAAGTGCATAATCATACAATGTACTGTGGTTTGTACCACCCAAGACTTGAGATCTTTAGCCCTTTGTTAGACATTGTGCACATCTAGTTTGCAACTGATAATGAGATGTGCCAACCCAGTACAGACACAGTTAATTATGGTGAATATAAATCTATGTATAATTATTATGCAAAACTGTGAGTAAAAAGGTAAGCTGCAATTTTTAAGTTATGCTATGTAACATGTAACAAATCTAAAGTAGGTGTTATTCCTTGTTGGCTCCAAAAGTGGAAATACACTTTAGTACTACAAGCTGTGAGATGTATGTTCCATATGCTTAGTATACTGTAAAGTATAGAATTTTAGTAAAATCAGCAATTTTCACAATTGTTGCTACTTTAAAGCGGAGGTCCACCAAATTTTTTTTTTTTAAAAGCCAGCAGCTACAAATACTGCAGCTGCTGACTGAAAAGTAACACTTATCTATCCAGCGCGCCCCTGATGTCAGCAGACTGAGCAATCCCTCGGTGCTTGGCTGCTTCCGCCGCCATCCTCGGTGAGGAAATCAGAAAGTGAAGCCTTGTGGCTTCACTGCCCGATTCCCTACTGTGCATGCGTGAGTATCGCGGTGCGCCGTCATTGGTCCGAGCTCTCTCCTGGGAACATTGTTTCCCAGGAGACAGCAGGGGGGGGTGACGTGAAGGGGCTGGACTCCCGCGGGAGTCAGAACCCAGAAGTGGTGCAAATATGTATCTGCACCCCCCCACCCCCCTGAAAGGTGCCAAATGTGACACCAGAAAGGGGGAGGGATCCAAAAAGCGGAGGTTCACTTTTTGTGTGAACCTCCACTTTAACAGACAGGTTAAAAAAACTATTGGAGCATACAGTATACAAGTATTTACTTCAGCTCACATTTATATTTCCGCTCACATGTATATAAAGGCTGGGTGAATTTTGTTGCAATATTTGGCTGCACACATCTTCAGCTTGACTTAACTAGGCAGAAACTAAGATACACACTCTACAACCATACACAGTCTATTTGCTATAAAAAATTAAATAACAGTAAAAGTTTTAGTAAAATATAAAAAATGATGTTATGCAGAGGGAATAGATACCTAACATGTCATGCTTTAAAATTGTGCACGCCCCTAGAATGGTGACAAACTGCAGTAAATTAAATTAAATCATAGGTGACGCTTGCCTGTACAGTCTACCAGTTTAGAGTTAAACCGGATGTCTGACACTAGAAATATTGCTCTTGCTATGAGGTTTGCAGCAATACCTTACTACATATTCAATCACATATGCGTGAGGATAGTAGATAAGAAATCTGCGCTAAGGACTAAATAGATAGGCTGCTCCCCCCCGGAAGTTCCCCCCAAGAGAGGATCAGATGAGTATTGAGTAAATAAATGAAAGGGGTGGTGGCGCTGCACTAAGGTAAATCCAAAAAGAACACTTGTCGGGCTTCTCAGCTCGGTGGGCTCATAAATGGGGCCCCCAGTGGCTATAAAATGGTAGCCAGAAATGTCCTTTTGCTGGATAATAAATGAAAAAAACTCAGCAATTAATGTGTGTATGGGTGTAAAGATGATGTAGGTAATTAATTGAGGTACCCTAATACTAGATAGTGGGTAAATAATTGCAACCTGCAATTAGTGTATTTGTGAAAGAGACACTTCAAGTGCAAGGGGATCACACAGGAATCCGATATCTCCCATAGAAATAATTGGATAAGATAGGTGCACTAGGTGCTGAAGGAAAGATATGATCAGGGCAGAATGGCCGGTGGGTGATAAAGTGCAACAAGTGCTCTATAGGTCATTCAATCCACAATTGCAGACTTTAGCCTGCTGTTGGCTTAATCTGGCCCCCAAATGTGCATAAATATATGCAATTCTGTAACCCAGAAGAAAATATATATTAGATTGTTTGTTTGCTTAAAGAGTGTTTGCATCAAAAAAGTACATCTAAACGTGACATTCAGGCTTCCAAGGTAACCTGATAAGCTAAGTGGAGAGATGCTCAGGATCAGAACAAGCTTGAAATGTTATATTACCCAAGTGACCAGGGAATACCCTAGAATTCATGGACTGGCAAAAGACCATCTCAGCCATCTTTTGCAGTGACTAGGATTGAAGGGCTAAACAGTTAATGTGTGAATGCAAATATTTTTCTTGAATTCATAAATACTGATTTTTTTTTTTTCAGATTTTAATCATAGCAGTCTTTGTAGCATGGAGAAAGAAAGAAAGACCTGACTTTTTTGTGGAAGCATTAAGTGAAGATGTAAAGTATATTGCTGGGGAACAGTATTTGCAGTTACCACACTTAACAACTCCATCTTCTCAGAGTAGTCATGATACATCAAACTTTGAAAAGGTATGACAACAACTAATGAGAATCTACCATTAAGTGATGATAAGAAAAGTGAATAATTTTACCTCTGTGAAAGGCAAATTCAAAATGACACCTTCACAAGTAGATCAGCTTATGTGCCCAGGATTTTATTTTATTTTTTCTTGTGATTTATGTATGAACTTTATATTAAACCCTTTCCAATGCATTTTCTTTATGGGTCTCCAGTAGTACTAATCTTTCTTCATAATTAAGGTGATCCCTGCCTATTATTGAGGACTTAAACTGATGAGTCTGCACCAATACTTTTGTAACCACATAATTGTAAAATATGGCATACATATTTAAGTCATAAGTACTGTACTTAAAGGGGTTGGAAAGGTTTGTTTTTTATTTTCTAAATAGGTTCCTTTACGCTAGTGTATTGTTGGTTCACTAAATGTTTTTTTTCTTTGTCTGAATTTCTTACTTCCTGTTATTCCTCAGTAAACTTGCCACCATAATCTGAGCGGTGGTTAATCAGCCAGAGCTTACTGAACAGTTTACTGAGGAGGAACAGGAAGTGAGAAATTCAGACAAAGGAAAACAAAGAAAAAAAAACATTTAGAAGGAAATTGAAGGAAAAGATAAGTGAACCAACAATGCACTAGCTTAAAGGAACCTATTTGGAAAATAAAAAAACAAACCTTTGCAACCCCTTTAAGTAAGTCGTGCAATAGAGGAGTGGTAGACATCTGTAAACTGCATCAAAAAATATAATTCACCTGTAGCAAGGGAATTATAGGGCCCTTTCACACCAGCAGACCGATCAGGTCAGTTTGTCCGTTATTCAGGACCACCCATTCTTCTCTTTACAGTGGCGTATGTCAGCGGACATGTGTCTGCTGACACCTGCCGCCATCCGATCCGGTCCGCTAAAAACAGGTGGATGGAGATCCATCCGGCAGATCCGATAACAGTTGGATGGAAATCTGACTGCCCCATAGAGAACAGCGGGCTGTGTTCGTGTCCGTTCTGCATAGTGGAGTGGACACAGACCTGTTTTCTCTGTAAAACGTACAGTAAGTATAGAAAATAGGGAAAGGGTCTGCTATTGTGTTATCTGTTTTTGTCATATGAGTTATACAAACTACAGATGTTGCCACTATATTGTCAAAATATATTAATGGAGGGGCTATATGTAAATTAAAAAAAAAGTATAAATGATTGATGTTGATAGCCTGATATTTTGAACAGCTATTTATATTTTATTGTATACTTTAAACAGATCCTTGCTGCCCGGAAGAGAGCCCGGTACCTAAGGTTGGCGCGACCACCCACTAGACCTCAACTAAGAATAGTCAGAGACAAGGTCAGAAAGAAGACAGTAATAAAGAAAATATTTAGGTAAAGAATACTGTGTCAAATCTGCTCCATATATGTAACAAATTAAAAAAAAATGAAGAAAAATATGAATTCCCTCCTTTCCATAGACAATTGTGGTTGCACAAGGATGTTTGACATACTAGTCCTTTAAAGGTTCACTAAAGTATTTTTTTTTTAGCTAAATAGCTTCCTTTACCTTACTGCAGTCCTGGTTTCATGTCCTAATTTTTCGTTTTTGCTTTGAAGTTGCTGTAATTCTGCTCTGATCTCCACACTTCCTGCTTGTCTGGCTCCTTATGAAAAATCTCATGGCAGCTTTTCACTGTGGTCCAAGCTGTCATTACTGTGTCTAAAACTCCTCAGATTCATTTTAAAAACAAAACACTGCCCTGGATTTTTTTTTTTTTGTTCTGTGTGTCTCTCTACATGAAACCAGTTTAAAAGTGAAACTAAACTGCAGGCACTTTATATGATTGATTTTTATCTATTTTTAATCATTTTTAAAAGGAATCAGTTAGCTATTATGTCTCTATACCCTGTAAACAGTAATTTCATAAATAAAAAAATGTTTCCTTTAGTGACCCTTTAAGGGCTCACAAAAGGTGTCCAGTTTTTTTATTATCTTTCTAATATAGATAATTGATACATTTTTTGGGTTTCCCAAAACAAAATACGCAAATTATGAAGCTGAAAAACAACAGCATTGAGCAGCATTTTAATATACAAAAACATGAGGGGATACATCAGTATAACTCATTCATGGTGCACAAGTAGATACAGTTAAATTTCTGCTGCTTTGCCTATAATTTTTAACAAAATTCTAATCCTTTCTGCTGAATTATGCCTAGGAAAATGGACGAGGGGTTTAGGGCATGCAAAGCTTTATGATGCTTGATTACTGCGTAATTGAGTGTGCCTAATTAAATGAACCCCCCCAAGATGCATCTGGAAGACAGAAAGCTGCCTAGGATGCATCTGAACATAAAGTGTTGTGATCCAGGTTTTTATTCTTTTTATAGCTATGCCATGAAGCCACCTATACAGTGGCGTATCTAGGGTATGGCACCCATGGCAAGTGCCATGAGCGCCATGGGGAGGGGGGCGGCAAAAAGCCACCCCCAGCATGAAAAAAAACCCACCTGTCCAAGTCCTATACCACGAACAGCGCTGGTGTTGGTATTTCAGTGTGGCTGAAAAATTATTGAATAGTAAGACCAACTCCACACATTAATAGAAAAATTGATGAAGTGCAGAGCAATATAAGGAAACGTCCATAGGTGATTGTGTTGGAAGACAGATATCAAGCACCTTCCACCATGAACTCCAGATTCACCAAGTGGGACAGAAAATCCCCCTCCGGGGGTACACACTCACCGGAAAGATAATATAACCAGGCGATGTATAAATTCCCAAAGGATGATGCACTCGTCACAACATAGGAACAAACCATCAGCTAGAGACTCTTGTATAAAATGAAAGATAGGCATCTAATCACTGTCTCCGCAATGGGGAGAGAGAGCTGTGCGAACCGAGTTGGATAGCCGACCGCTAGCACTTCCTGGTTCCGGGTATGGCTATGGTGAAACGCAAACGATACTTCCTTGCATCGTGTAGGTCACGCCCTGACGCGTTTTGTCATATCCTGATTCGACAGAGGGACGCCCTCTGTCGAAGTCAGGATATGCACTGATTACTGTGTAAATGTCACTGGCAGGGGAGAGGTTAACACGATCAAGGGGTTAACTTTGTCCCCCTTGTGTGTGTTCCAACTGTAGTGGGATGGGAATGACTAGAGGAGATGACAGATCGTTGTTCCTAGCTAGTAGGAACATACAATCTGTCTCTCCTCTTCTCACAGAACAGGGATTTGTGTGCGTACACACACACACGTCCCTGTTCTGGCTTAAAGGGCCAGCATACAACTACAACGGCTCGTAGGAACGTGCCAACCTGCTGCAGTACAAAAACGGCGGGCCAGTCGGCAATCGTTTAATGATAAACTTTCAAACTTTTCGAGATCGAACAGCTACCCCCACAGTTCTTGCTAAGCCTGTTTACTGCTGGGGATAGCAAATTGCCCAGCTTCCTTGTTCCCCTGACGTATTGCCTCATTCACTTAACTAAATTGTGGTGCAGCGAAAGACCCTGATAGGACCACAAATTGAAAGTGTTGACATGGAACACAATCTGAAATTGGCTGAGAAGTCAGACCCTGTTCTCTACAAAATTGAAAACCGTCTTTGTTCAGGTCCCTTATTGTATTTGTTTTCCAGGTAGAGAGAATAACTTCTATATACAAATGCATGTAGTTTTATTTTTTATTTTTTTCATTTTAAAATAACTTTATTCATCACCTTTGCAGATGCATTTTTGTATAGATGTAAACTGAGCTATTGACTACAATAGCATAGATCTCATCTTTCATTTTATATGCAGTTTTACTTCCATTTTTTTGCAACAGACATGCACAATTGTGATCCAGGCTTTGGCTTTAAATATAGAAAAGAAACATTCTAGCTAGAGATAAGAGAATTTCTGAAAAAAATTAGGCAATTGTGGTTTTGGTAAAAAAAATGAGCTCTCATAATTAGCAATTTTTAACCAGTTGATCTCATTAAAACCATGGGAAGCCAAACACGCTTCTTAAAAAGTGTGTATTATAGAGCAGGAGATTTTTCAGAATGATGGAGCAAAAATATACGCAAAGTGTATTACCATGGGTAACCACTTGAGGCCCGCGCTATAGCCGAATGACGGCTACAGCACGGACCTGAAATTCCAACAGGACGTCTTTTGACGTACGCCCCTTTGCGAATTCTAAGCTGGCCGTGTCCCTTGGACACAGCCAATCACAGATCACGATGAACGGCCAATCAGAGTGGCCGTTTGCTATGCGATCTGTGCGGCCAATGAGAGATGATCTCAAATGTAAACATTTGAGATCATCTCTCATTGCCGGCTCACACAGCGTCCTGTCACTGTCAGGGAGAGAGGAGACCGATCGAGACCGATCTCTGTCCCTTGTACATAGGGACAAAGATCGGTCAACTCCCCCAGTCACCCCCCTCCACCTACAGTTAGAACACTATGCAGGGTACACATTTAACCCCTTCCTCACCCCCTAGTGTTAACCCCTTCAATGCCAGTCACATTACAGTAAATGGTGCATATTTATAGCACTGATCGCAGTATAAATGTGAATGGTGCCTAAAATCTGTCAAAAGTGTCCGATATGTCCGTCATATAGTCGCAGTCCCAATAAAAAGCGCAGATCGCCGCCATTACTAGTAAAAAAAAAAAAAATCTTCTGTCCCCTATTTTGTAGGCTCTATAACGCTTGCGCAAACCAGTCGCTTATTGCGATTTTTTTTTATACCAAAAATGTAGAATACGTATCGGCCTAGACTGAGAAATAAAAATGTTTTTTTTTTTTTTTAATTGGGCTATTTATTAGAGCAACAAGTAAAAAAAAATAGCGCAAAAAATAAAAACAGCAGAGGTGATCAAATACCACCAAAAGAAAGCTCTACTTGTGGCGAAAAAAGGACGTCAATTGTCAGTTAAAGCGACGCAGTGCCGGAAGCTGAAATTTCACCTGGGCAGGAGGGGTATATGTGCCCAGTAAGCAAGTGGTTAAGGTGGTATTAAACCCAAAACCAAAAATGTGTTTTATAACAGCTTACCAATCATTAGATGTGGTCAGTGCATCAGTTTTCTTTTCTTTGGCTCCTTTCCCCTCTGCTTTTACCCAGAGATCTGGCCAGTAACACACCTCCTGTATTAGAGTGCCCTCACTAGATGAAGGACCACAGGAGGTACCGTTATACCGCAGCATTCTCAGTCTGGGGGGGGGTTAAGTAATTTGTCTCATCCAAGTAAACTTAGTTACATAGTTAGGTTGAAAAAAGACACAAGTCCATCCAGTTCAACCATAAAAAATAAAAAGTATTGTACAATCCCATATACCCGATTCTATACTCACAGTTGATCCAGAGGAAGGCAAAAAGAAAACGGCAGAGCATGATCCAATTTGCTACAGCAGGAGAAAAAAATCCTCCCTGATCCCCTGAGAGGCAATCAGATTTTCCCTGGATCAACTTTACCTATAAATGTTAGTACCCAGTTATATTTATGTACATTATGTACAACTGATACATTCTGCTGAAGAGTTTGCACTGTAAAAAAAAAGAAACTTGCTGGATCGCCAGATGAAATTAGCAGAAGGAAAACCTAAAAAAAGGAAACAAATACAGTCATTACATTTAAGAATTGGCAAGCTGCAATATAGTAAATGTTTGCTTTTGGGAGTAATACTGCTTTAAGCATGCTCAGACAGCAGCAGCAGAAATTCGGAGTGTGGCGTGAGCAATTTACAAAAATAGGAGATACCAAGATGTTGCTCAGACTTAAGGCCTGGCAGATGGCAGACGACATGTGATGGTAAGATAGCAAAAGCAATATGCAGTAGTAATGTGAGCTCTTTATTCCAAAAATTGTACCAAGGGTAGCAGTATCATACTCAGTTTGGACCTGGCAGGCTGTGGAAGCCTTTAGGTCAAGGGTGTATTTAGGTTTTGTGCTGCCCTAGGCCTGACTAAACTTGTGCACCCCCTAATTTAAATATGACCCACCCCTTCCTGTCAAGGCCACACCCCTTGAGGTTTAAGACCCATTCTGAAGTTCTGATGACCTGGGGGGGGGGGGCAATGGATTCCCTTAATTTGCATAGATTTCCTCTCACTTCCTGTTTGGCTAAGGGACAGGAAGTGATGGGAAATCTCTGCAATGTGACAGGGATGGTAAAAAATTAGAAGCGACGCCTCCCCCCCACAGTTGCAGAATGCCAACCGCCCACATACTGGAAGCAGTGCGGCCAATTTATTGGGGCGCTAAACTAATTTGCCTAACAGTGTAGCGCAAGCCGGCGGAGACACTGTCCATGCTGCCCCCTGAAAAGTGCTGCCCTAGGCCTGGGTCTTGTTGGCCTAGGCCAGGATACAGCATTGCTTTAGGTAGCAGCACCAACACCTTATGGCACAGGTGCACAAGAAGCCTGAACTTCTCTTTCCAAAAACTGCATCAGGCATAACAAGATATTGCTTATACTTTAGCCCCGGCAGGTAACAGGAGCCTTGGGTTGGCAAAGTGATGGTAAGCAACTATGCACAAGCAGGGTGAGCCACCCATTCCAAAAAATGTGGGATATTACAACAGTTTTCAATTATCTCTTGTAACATGCTGATACTCTTAGATCATCTAAAGAATTATTGCAGTCTCTGACAGGTTTCTGTAGCATTACATTAATATTATGTGTGGCCCTTTTTTAAGTTAGGGGCCACATTTAAGGTGACCTATATCAATAAAGTGGACCACAACTGGCCTATAATATTCTTCTTACACATATGACCTCCCTTCCCTAGAGTGAAAAGGTTATGGGCATATTATACATTACAGAAAACTTATTGAGTAAAATCTGACAGCATAAAAAGTACCTACTGATAAAATGTTTTAATTGTGTTGTAGTTAAAAAATAAGTATACTTTCATGTTTTTTATGTTTTGTATATTTTAGGGAGCTTACAGCATACATTGTTATGACCTCTGTATTTGTGTTGATAACATTTGGGAAGTATTCAAACAATGAATATCTTTTAAACCAAGCAGTAAGAAATGAATTTATAAGGTAAGAAAAATGTACATTTCAAACCTATAAAATATTGAACAGTTGCAGAACAGAGCATAACATGCATAGCCCCAACTTAATCAAGCATACACAAAATAGTTCTTTCGCCTCAACCACCTGGAGACCTGAGAGATGACGCTCAAAACTAGGTGTTACCTGAGCTTTCTGGGTGAATTGACAGCTAAGCGCTTGGTAACTATGCTACTTTAGTTGGACAGTAAACTCTCTGTCCTCTAGGGGTGCTGTGCATAGAGGAAGAGGGAAGCCAAACACTGAGATGATGACATAAATCCACCCTCAAGTGGCAGCCATCTTTAGGAAGTCCAACATCCAAATGCATTCTTTATTACTTTTACTTTCACCGAGAGCGTTTTATTTGGAATACAACACCACTGTTTATTACTGCTCCTTTCTAAAATATTACACACTCTATATTCGTAATTTGAGCAAGCAATCTGGCAGGGGTAAACTTCATTTTATTTCCTGTATTCTTCTTTTACAATAATAAATGTTCGTTAGGGTTGGATATGTAGGAAAGACATCTAGATGAGTAAAAACAAAACTAGGAATGGGGATCAGTGTAGGGACACATTTTAATGGTCTCTTATGTGAAACTGTGTAATAGAATTCCCAATTCCTGGTAGTTATTGTAATCAAAGGAGGGAGAAGTGTGGGGGCGTGTCCAAGATGGCGACGTGAGCGGTCGCATCCTCCGTGAGCTCCGCTGGCTTCTCCTCGTTGATCCGTTCCACTGGTCTGCAGCCCCTAACCTTTCCGTCCGCTGCCACCTGGATGAGGCGGGGGACTCCCCGGGCGCAGTCCGGTAAGGGAAAAAAGCTCCGATTCCCTCTACTAACGGAGGTGTCTCACCCTCCTCCGGCCTACCTCGTGGAGCCGCGCGCCACGCGCTCCTCCCGCATGGCGTCTCAGCCGCCTGGGGATCCCACGGACCCCAGACCATCCTGGCTCCCGGAGGTGATGGCCGCCATAGCGACCTGCCAGTCCACCCTGACAGCCAAGATAGAGGAGGTGCAACTCGATGTGGGACTTATCCGTCAGGACATGGATAAGCTCCGCTCCCGCGTCATGGAGACGGAGCAGCGCATCGGGCTGCTGGAAGATGACTCAATGGAACACGCGGCTTCCCTCCGCACGCTCCACACTAAAGTGAAGGCCTTGGAATTTAGGGTGGAGGACGCCGAGAACCGAAACCAGAGGAACAACCTTCGTATCATCGGCCTCCCGGAGTTTTGTGCCCCTGAGTACCTCAGGAGAACACTGAGTGAGGCCCTTTATCTTCTTTTTCATCTTACAATGCACGGTCTGCTACCCCCGACCGATGTTCCTTTTATTTTTTTTGTTTCTATCCACTTTCTGTTTCTCTGAGGCGTGGCATGACTGTTGGAGATCGTTATCTTAGCAGGGGGGTGGGGAGGGCTCATATGTCTATTGCTGTCGATCCTTTTCTGATGTGCTGCCCCACCTGCCTCCTATACCCATTGGAGGGGCCAGGAGCGGAGAGGCGTCGTGCTCAAGAGGACACCCCCCGGACTACCGGTGGGCCCCGGCTCGCCGCTTGCACACCTACCCCCTTTTGCAGCCGGTGTGCTGATGTGGGACTGGGGAATGGAAGCTCTTCCCAGTTTTGAGGGACTGAGCAGGGTGGGGGGGGGGGTTATGTTGCCCGGTCTGGGCTGGTTATGATATGTGTTTTTCTTTCCCTTTTTTCACTTTTTTTTTTTTAAGTTTATGTTCAGATGTTTTATTGAGCATGCACGGTACTGTACAATGTCTGGTTTTGTGGCAGGAACCGCCTCGGGTCCTGGCGCCAGCCTCCCTGGAGCTTTATTGTTCTGATCCGGCCCACTCACCTACCACTGATTGTCATGTCGGCACTTAACATTATGTCCTGGAATACCAGGGGCCTCAATTCTCCGGTTAAGAGGTCACTGGTGTTCCAATTAATCAGATCCCACAACCCTTACATTTGTATCCTTCAGGAGACTCACCTGCAGGGTAGTAGAACCCTGGCTCTTAAAAAACCCTGGGTGGCCGCCCACTATCACTCTACATACTCCACCTTTGCCAGAGGGGTGAGCATATTAGTTAACAAATCCCTGCCCTTCAAGCTCCTGGACCTGGCGCTGGACCCCGACGGTAGATATGTGGTTATCAATGCTAAAATCCTGTCTCAGACCTGGTCTATTGTGGGTCTCTATCTGCCCCCCCCAGCCTCCTTGGTTCTGTTAAACAAGATAACTGCCATTCTAGCTGACTTTGCTTCGGATCACATGATAGTGCTGGGTGACTTTAACATGGCCCCTGACCCGGGCGTGGACAGGATGGCGGGTGTGGGTCCCTCTTTCCCGGGACTGGCTTCCTGGGCTGAGGCCTATGGCTTGACGGATATCTGGCGGTGGAAACACCCTCAGGAGCGGGCCTACACCTGCCACTTTGCCTCATACGCCTCCTTTTCCCGCATAGACCTGGCCTTCGCGGGACAGTCGGTCCTGTCTAGGGTCAGGGAGGTTAAGATACTCCCCAGGGGTATCTCGGACCATGCTCCCCTGCTGGTGACTTTAGGTGGCCCGGGGACCCAGACCGGACTGTGGCGGCTGTCACGGTTTTGGATTTCGGACCAGGATGTGGAGTCCCAATTTGCGGGGGTGCTTGACAACTTTTGGGCCACTAACTCAGACACGGTTTCTTCGGCCGTGGTTTGGGATACTTTCAAGGCCTTCACTAGGGGTCAATATCAGACCATTATAGCTCGAGTTAGGCGGGGGAGGCGTTCTGCCCTAGATGCGGCTGAGGCGGCCGCCTCAGCGCAAGAGGCACTGTATGTTCGTTCCCGGGATCCCCATCACTACATTAGACTGCAGTCCCTTACTGGGGGAGGTTATGTCCCTCCGCACCTCCTTGACTCAGAAAAAGCTGCTGGCCCAATCCCAACGTATATTTGAGCAGGGGGAAAGATCGGGCAGACTCCTCGCTTGGCTCTCCAGGGAACACTCGGGGGGCATGGCTGTCCCCCAGATAGCAGGTCTGGACGGAGGTCTCCTGTACACCCCGAAGGAGATTAACCGTACCTTTGCCATGTACTACCAGCGCCTCTATACATCACAGGTGACCTTTAGGGATGACGATCTGGCCCTTTACCTTGATGAGGTTGACGTCCCTGTCCTGACTGATAAGTTTAGAACCACCCTTGACAGACCCATTTCCCTAGATGAAATACTCAAGGCACTTAAGACCATGCAACCGGGCAAGACCCCTGGACCTGACGGTCTCCCTGTAGAACTCTACAAACAATACCCTGACGTGTTAGCGGACAGATTCCGGGAGATGCTGGTGGCTGCTGAACGCCTGCACTCTCTTCCCACCTCCATGGGCGAAGCGGTGTTTGTGGTCATTCCAAAGCCGGGTAAGGATCCTTCCCTTTGCCCCTCCTACAGACCCATATTATTACTGAATGTTGATGCTAAACTGCTAGCCAAGGTCCTGGCTATTCGGTTGAACACGGTTATCACAGCCTTGGTGCACCCCGATCAAATGGGTTTTATGCCAGGTAGGGGTACTGACATCAACCTTAGGAGGCTCTTTACTCATATAGCTAGGGCGGACGACGTGGGTCAGACCCTGGTGGCCTCTCTTGACGCCGAGAAGGCCTTTGACTCTGTTGAGTGGAGGTTTCTCTGGGCGGTTCTCGCCAAGTTTGGCTTTGGTCCCAAGTTTATATCCTGGGTTAGGCTTCTCTATGACGCCCCCCGGGCCAGGGTCTGTACAAATGCGTGCCTGTCAGACCCATTCCCACTGGGGTGGGGCACGAGACAGGGCTGTCCCCTCTCTCCGGGTCTGTTCGCGCTGGCCATAGAGCCCCTGGCGGCACTTATCAGGGCGGACGGAGAGATTCAGGGGATACGGGTTGGCCCCTTGCACTAAAAAAATCTCCCTTTATGCCGACGATACCCTGCTGTACTTAGCCGACTCGTCCGGATCCCTTGACAAGGCCCTGGCCCAATTTGACCGTTTCGCAGGCTTCTCTGGAGTCCGCATCAACTGGGACAAATCGGAACTCTTCTCACTCCATCCCTCCCCTACTAAGTCTACTCCTCAGTCGCAGCTCCACTGGGTTGGGGAAATCAAATACCTGGGGGTCAGGGTCACTGCGGCGCTGGACGACTTTGTGGCGCGCAATATTCACCCTTTGATGAGACAGGTCACCGCTAAATTCGCAGCGTGGTGATCGCTCCCTCTGACACCGGTGGGTAGGATTAACCTCCTGAAGATGGTACTCCTCCCCAAATTTTTGTACTACTTTCGGAATACTCCGATCCACCTCCCGAGGGAATTCTTTAAGAAGCTGGAGAGTCAGCTGGGGGCCTTTGTTTGGGTGGGGGAAAACCCCTAGGATAGCTAAAAAAACGTTATACCTACCCCTATCGGGCGGAGGCCTGTCGCTTCCAAACTTTCAACTATACTACTGGGCGGCTGTATTGGTTACTGTCCGGTGGTGGTTCGCCCAACCTAAGCAGAATCCGGCGGTTACGTTGGAGGCAGCTATTTTGGGCTCATACGCCGCTCTGAGCAACCTCGCATTTCGTGGTTGCCGATCGACCCCTTCGGTCACGGTCCCCATGACAACTACCATCAAGGCTTGGAAGGATGCTAGGGAAATATATGCAAAACCCTCCCATGTCTCTCCTCATATGCCCCTTTGGGGTAATCCCCTACTGCCCCATTTCCACTCTCTTCCCGACCCCTCAGTATGGGCAGGTAAGGGGATAACTACCCTTAAACATATTGTTTCTGACGGCGCTCTCATGACTTTTCAGGAACTAAGGGACCGGTACTCGGTCCCGCCGCAGTGGACGTTTCGGTACTGGCAGCTCAGACACGCGTACGGGGCCCAATTCCCGGACAGACTTACACTCCAATCGGACTCGGTCGAGAGACTCCTGACTTCACGTACTATGGGGCGACCACTATCTACCCTTTATCTGACGGTAGCATATGACTCTGGGTTGACCCGCACATTTGATAAGTGGAAGGCTGATATACCTGACCTGGATGACGAAAAGTAGGAGGAATGCGTCTCTCTGTTCATCCCGTCACTTATAGCAGCTAGGGATAGGTTTATCCAAATCAAATTCCTACATAGAGCATACTATACCCCTCAAAGGCTGGCCCGTATCTAACCCCAGCGAGACCCCCTCTGCCCACGCTGTAGGGTGCAGGAGGGCTCGTTCTGGCACATGGTCTGGTCTTGTCCCAAAATCCAACCCTACTGGGGCCGGGTGGCCGAGGTCTTGGTCGAGGTGTCTCAGCTGCAGATCCCGTTGGAGCCCCTGGTTTTTCTCCTGAGCCATTTGGAGGAGATCCAGGGAGACAGATACTCCAAGCTGTTTCTTACCTTCTCCCTCTTCTATGCCAGGAGGGAAATCTTCCTTAAGTGGAAGGCGGCGGATCCACCGACGGTGGAATCATGGACCCTATCTATCAATAAAGTGCTCCCGCTGTACAGGATCACGTATGAGAGCAGACAATGCCCGGCAAAATTTGACAAGGTGTGGTCTGCGTGGATTGATGCCAGGGGTTAGATGTGGTCTCTGGTTTGGTTGATGAACTATTCCTGTATGACAATAGCTGATCCTTATTGCCTTCTCCCCCCCCTTTTCTCTCTCCCCACCCCCCCCCCTTCTTGGCACTCCGGTTTATTACCCCCACCTTTTCCTGTACTATCCTCAGGGGGGGGTGGGGGTTCTGAAGTAAGCTCCGGTAAGCTTCCTATTGTTAGTGTGGGGGTTTGAATGTCCTGTTTTTTCTTTTTTTTTTTTTCTTTTCACCCTGTCAATATGTAGCGGCTAGGGTAGGTGCTATGCTTTGCCTCCTAACAGTTCACCCTGATATTTGTATTGTGCTGTGCTTTTGTGTACATGCGATGCTGTAACCCTGTTTTTTTCTCTCAATAAAACGTCTCTGTTAAAAAAAAAAAGGCGGGAGAAGTGTCTCCATAATGTCATTGTTTTGCTGTACTGCCAGGAGTTAAGCTGCCCAAATACTAGTAGAATTTCATTTGAAAACTTGCTTTAAGAGTTTAATTTTATAATCATTAATGGGGCCACATCAATGGTCGTTTTCAAACCCAGCGACAAGAAAATTTGAAGCAACAGAAAGAAAAAAAAATTCTTTCATGAGTAAATTTCTAAGAGTGAATGTATTTTGCATTAGGGAAAGTCCATTCACTCTGCAATCAAATGTTAAAAGAAAACTTTAAGTACTTTCAAATGACATTTCTCATGTCATTGAATGTATTGATCTGAATCTTTGCATAAATGTTTGTTCAAAAATGGCCAGCTTTACTATTTACTTAAACTAGTAATGCTAGATTAAAAAGCTGATAAGGGAATCAAATGTAAAAAATTGTGAAATGTGCATGGTTTTCCAAATGTTTTTTAAAAAACAAGCTTGTTTCAGATTTGGCTAACACTCAACAAAAATCTCTCCTTCAGAGAATCAGAATTGCAATATAAATTGGCTGTGTATGCAAAATATTTAACAATTTAAAAGGTACTTACTTGTAAGATCTATAGAGATTACACGACTGGTCATTTTCCTTTATTTTTATATCTTCTGGCTCACTAGGCCCAAAATCCACTACCGTGAATTATTTCTAGTTTATTTGATTCAAAAAAGTAATATAGATAGTCTTGGTAGTCCTTTACGAAAAGTCCAGGCTAAAGCTAAAAGCAACCCTGACATTTTAATATAACTAACCTTTTATGTGAATATAACAATAAAAAAGACATTATGCTATCTCAGTCTACTTTGATATTTCATATGCACCATCTTGTGTAAGGCAGTTGACAAAAGTTTAAATCGAATTGGCTGAAATAATTTTTGTTGAATTTTTATTTTATTTTTTAAAGGGATTAGGATTTCATGTATTTTATTTGTTGATTTACTAATGCATTCTTTTTTTTTTAACTCTGTACAACAGAAACCCTGTACAGCTTTTTAATGACATCAAAACAGAGGATCAGTGGTGGAACTGGAGCTTTAATGTGTTACTTGACCGTCTATATTGGAATAATTCATATGATGAGATGTATTCAAACAGAGAGGTAAATTAGTCATTACCTTTCAAAACTTTTTTTTAAAGTTGTATACTGTATGCTCTCTGCTTTGTTTAATCATATTTATTATAAAGGGATGTTAGGCCCTTACTGCAATAATGTTAAAGCGTCTTTAAGGCAGAATGGATTACACAGGTTTCCCTCAGGTAAGATGGTTTGTTTCCCAGTTCTGCAATTTATTGTGTTAAAAAGCCAAATTTTTATGTTAAAGTGCATTTCCAATAATAACTTTGTTACTTAGATTTAAATAGAGTGGGGGGGGGGGTTAGAACCTCCATTTGTTTGTTTTTCCGGCTATCCAGGGCTCTGTTAGAGAAATGTAACCCTACTTCTCTTGCTGACAGTGTTTTACCAGACAGGAAGTTAAGGGAAGTCCCTAAGGCTGCGTACACACATCTAAACAAATCCGATGAAAATGGTTGGACAGACCGTTTTAATCGGATATGTCTGTTTTTTGTTTTTCTATTTTGGTTTGATCTGTGTACACACGATCAAACCAAAATCCCCGCGGACAGACAGCGCGGTGACGTGGCGGTGACGTTGACGCCGCCACGTCACCACTCCAGGAAGTAAAATACTTTTGTCCGCTGGTTAGGCGTACTAACCAGCGGACATGTCAGACGGACGGGTTTCCAGCAGACAAGTTTTAAAGCATGCTTTAAAACTTGTCTGCTGGAAAAACCTGTCTGCTCGCCCGTACACACGATCGAATTTGTCTGCTGAAACGATCTGTCGGACCGTTTTCAGCAGATAAATTCGATCGTGTGTACGCGGCCTAACAGTAGCACACACACAAAAATGCTTTCTGGAAGTAGAGCAGGGAGTAGTTGAAATCTGTTTCACTATAACAGATTTTACTCCACTTCCTGTCTGCTGAAACTGGTAGCAATAAAGGAAGTGAGTGCAAATCTCAGTAATGGTGCCCTGGAAAGCAGTAACAACCCAGCAGTAGTTCTATTTCTTCTCTGGAGAAAAAAAAGTTTGGCTTGACAAGAACTTTAATTGTTGCTAGAAACAGGAGTCTGTCAAGATGGAAATATAAGATTTATTTTTGAAGGTATATGCTCCAGGGCTATCATCATTATACATGCTTCACTACTTGTAGCACCTGATATCAGGGGTGGACTGACAACTCATGGGGCCCCCGGGCAATAGAAGTTTATGGGGCCCCTGGGCAATAGAAGTTTATGGGGCCCCCAGGAATAGAAGTTTATGGGGCCCCCGGGCGATAGGAGATTATGGGCCCCCCGGCAATAGATTATTGGGCCACACGGTAAACACACACACATACAGTATACATACACAGTATACACACACAGACACACAACATACATACACACAGAATACACATACACTCACACTGAAAAGTTACTGGAGAGGTGTCAGGTCACCTGTGGCCAGGTGACAAGTGCACCCAGTAGGTCAGGGACGCACCACAGGGTAGTGAACCCTATAGCCAACTGCTGCTATCAGAGGAAGCGTGAATCCAAGATTGTGTTCACCAGAGCCCCTAGTGGTGGGGATGGCCTTCAGTGCAGCTGGATCCAGGTCGCGACCCCTGGGATCCCCTAGGTCACACTCCACAGGGAGAGAGGGGAAGCAGCAAGCAGGACAACAGTAGTGATGGGTAAGCCGAGGTCAGGGCAACAGGCAAACAGGGGTAACCGAGGGACAGGCAAAAAGGTCAGGGGCACAGGCAAACAGGAGGAGTCAGGGACAAGCCAAAAACGGTACACAGGAAGGTTATCGTAGCACACTGCAGACAGGAACTAAGCAAAGAACACTGTTGAACAGCACTGAAGGCCTGTAGTGCAACAGTTAATAAATACTTCCTGGGATGGCCCGGGTGGGGCCATACAGGAAGTAAATGAGATAAGAAAGGAAACCAGAACAGGGTCAGGCCTCTTAATGGACAGATGAAGAAAGGTAAGCTGTGCCAGACTATTGCATATCCATGACAAGAGGCAGGGCAGCTATAATCTTGGGATTTTTAATAAAACACAGATTTTTACATACTGTCCCTGGTTTTACTGAGGCTGGCAACCCTGATGGGGCCCCCTAGCGGCATGGGGGCCTCAGGTAATGCCTGAGTGCTGGAATGGTCAGTCCGCCCCTGTCTGATATACACATGCTGCACTTAGTCAATGATTCACTAAATAGAGGTGAAATAAATAGTATGAGGGACCTGGATCATTCTGCAATTAAAGAGGAAGTAAACCCTGATGGGTTTTACTTCCTCTTTGTTTCCCTGCAAAGGCAAAGCATAATGGGCTACTATGCATAGTGGACATCAAAGGGAAAGATCATCAGAGTTGTGCCAGTGTCATGGCTGAAGCTCAGCAGAGCACCAGTGCTAAACCCAGATGTTGGAGTTCTTTCATGTGCAGTGTATATTCAGCAATGGTTGAATAACTGGTTATCGATAAATATCCCATAAATGGGGTATGTACAGCAATATTTGGAAGAAAAATAAATTGCGCTACCTTAATGTATAAATATTATATAAAGAAAAATATATATAACACCCATGATCAATTAAGAATCAACTCATGCATAAAGTGATGAAGTGGTGAATTGTGAAAAAACTGTATCAATGTAAATCCACAAATAAATATAAGTGAAATGATTTGATAAAAATCAATAAGTTGAAAGTCCATATGTAAATAATTTAAATCCAGAAAATAAATGTCCATAGATTATAATGCAAAAAAACAGATAACTATGCACCAGTGCTAGGTGACCTAAAAAAAAAGTCCATAAACGTGAATTGCCGTATCCGCTTGTCAAAAAACTGTGTTGAATCCACCACCAAATCAGTAAAAATTGACTCTTACCAAATTACCATGATCCCCCATGACAGAGTATCAAAGAACGCATATAATGATTCACAGCTTCGCTTCAAGAGACAGCAGGCACAATCATGGATGTTCAGCAGTCGCCTCCCAGTCAATCTGTGTGCTGCTGCAGACTGAACAAGAGAGGTTCCAGGTGGATGACTGGGAGGCGACTGCTGAACATCCATGATTGTACCTGCTGTCTCTTAGGCCCCGTACACACGAGCAAATAAATCTGTTCAAATCGGTCTGACAGATGATCAGATTGATCAGATTTGTCTGCTGGGCTGTTTTGGTTTGATCGCTGTACACACGATCAAACCAAAATCCCCGCTGCCACGTCACCGCACCAGGAAGTAAAACACTTCCGCGCATGCGTCGAATCCATTCGACGCATGTGCGGGCAGATATGTCTGCTGGTTAGCGTACTAACCAGCAGACATATTGGACGGACGGATTCCCAGCAGACAGATTTTAAAGCAGGCTTTAAGATCTGTCTGCTGGAAAAATCTGTCTGTCCGCCCGAACACACGATCGAATCTGTCTGCTGAAACGGTCTGTCAGACCATTTCCAGCAGATAGATTTGATCTTGTGTACGCGGCCTTAAAGCTAAGCTGTGAATCACTTTATGCATGAGTTGATTCTCAATTGATCATGGGTGTTATATATATATATATATATATATATATATATATATATATATATATATATATATATTTCTTTATATAATATTTATACATTTTTAAGGTAGCACAATTTATTTTTCTTCCAAATTGTATTTTTGTATTTATGCTTTACATGATATATGCAGCTTCCGCCTAATAGCTGGCAATCAACCCTTTCAGCTATTTGTTGATCATTTCCTGGCACGATTAATTTTCCTATTTTCTATGTACAGCAATATGTAGGATGATGTAGGCTTATAGTTAGCAGTCCAACAGTGGCAGTGAACTATATAAGTGTTAAGCAGTGAGAGCCTGGGAGGGCAGTTGGAGTTCAAAAAAGTGCAAGGTAATTGCAAACAGAGTTCTCTGGAAAACAAGCAAACAGGAAAAGTAATGGAGCAAAAACAAAGAGTCCAGGAACCAAAAGTCAGGATTGACAAACAGGAACCAGGTCTTTGGAATACAGGATTAGGAACACTAAACATGCATTAGCAACTTTTCATACTTACAAAAGGCTTACAAAAAATCTGCAGCCCTAATTAAAAATGGGAGGTGTGGGAATTGTTAATAGTTGCACCGTCAATGCGTGTTAGGTGGTACTGAGGTTGATTTGCTAAGACCCCTTTCACACTGACACGGTTTTTAGGCAGCTTAGCGCTAAAAATAGCACTGCTATACCGCCTGAAAAAATCGTGCCCTGCAGACTTCAGTATGAAAGCCCGTGCGCTAGCAGGACCACTTCAAAAGTCCTGCTAGCTGTATCTTTGGAGCGGTATAGGAGTGTTTACCGCTCCTATACCGCTCCTTCCCATTGAAATCAATGGGAAACGGTGGTAATACCGCCGACATTGCGACTCTGCAGAGGCGCATTGCGTGTGGTATTAACCCTTTTTCGGCCGCTAGCGGGGGTTAAAGCCGCACCGCTAGCGGCCGAATACGGTGGTAAATACGATGGTATAGCAGCGCTAAAAATTGCGCCGCTATACCGCCACTGCACCTCCCTTGCACTACAGGCGCTCTCTACGTTGCAGATAGAGAAAGGAGCTGTGTGTTAGTGGGCGTCCTGACTCTTCTGTAGTGCAAGGGAGGGGGCGAGCACGACACTCCACACCAGGGAGAAAGCCTTGTATTATTGTGTGTAGTTACAGACAGAAGAATAGGAAGTGAGGATTTTTCAGAAGAAATAAGGACATTTAAAAGCAAAATCGAAGGATGAGGTAAGTGAAGGAGGACTGCACTAAGGTAACGGAAGCTATTTAGTAAACATTTTTTTACCTTAACAACCCCTTTAACAACCAGCTATGCACCAATATGCACTGTAATGCAATGCAATTAAAATGTACCTTGTTTTACAAGCTCTGCTGTATAAAAAAGAAGCCTAATGTAAAAATCATAAATCACTGCAATAAACTATTTCATAGTCACAGCTCCCCCCCCTCCAGATAACAAAACACATTCACAATTAGTGAAGTGATCAGTGGACAATACTGCCATCAGATTATATACCAAATACTGATCAGCAGTAGATCATACCCCAGTACCTCTCCTGGCCCTAGTGATGTGGAGGGTGAGTGTAGATAAATTCCGAGCAGAAGCTCACTCAGCAGCCAGCCTCACTCTTGATCCTGCCGGTTTTCAGTGCCTGCTCATTGGGGCAGGCTGCACATTGCTTTCTGCATCCAAGGAATCCGGTCGGGTGCTCAGAGAGGCAGCACACTTGCTTAACATGCCAATGGAACGCCAGCGTGGCACCCCCAGTCCCCACAGAACCGCAGAGAACAAGTGGCGGCTTCCGTTTAAGAATGGCACCAAGCAGCGACATTACGTTACTGCGCATGTGCCGCCCAGCCGCGCTCATACGATCTTTCATGAGTCCTGCAGGCTTCGGAATGGCGCATGCGCAGTTGCATGGCCCGGCCCGCAGCCATATTTTCTAGGGGCACCGTCTGCCCATAACGGACATTCACGGACACCCCGAAAATGGGGTAAAATTTACCGGCTGTCTGTAAATTAATGGACAGTTGGCAACACTGTTGTAAAGTCAGAAGGTAAGATAAGATAAAAAGCCTTGTGTGCAGCAGCCCCCTCAGGCCCTCTTACTCGAGGTCCCTCTCTGTCCAGCTATGTCCACGACTAGCTTAGCCGCCTGAGATTCTATCTCCTGATTGGCTGAGATACAGCAGCAGCACCATTGACACCCGCTGCTGTCAACGTCAGCTAGCAGATCATGGGAGAGAGGTGGTGGGGATCGGGTCGAGTCTCTATGTCTGAATGAACACAAGAAGCTGTGACTCGGCTTGGGTGCCCCCATAGCAAGCGGCACTAAACAGGAGGGCAGGATAAGAGAAGAGGGACCCGAGAAGAGGAGGATCCAGGCTGCTCTGTGAAAATCCAGCCTACAGAGCAGGTAAGTATAACCTGTTTATAGGAAAAAAAATGAGACTTTACAATCACTTTAATGTCATTCACTAAGCTCTGATGAAAATTTCTCAAATCGTCTTCCAGGACAGCCTCTGAGACCTTGGGCTCCTCCCTCCGGGACAGGAAACACACCCCCCCAAACTTTAAAGTCCTGCCTTCGGGCCTCCTTCTTCAGTTATTTTGTGTTTCCCACCGGAAGGGAAGGAGCACGCAAGGAACAGAGGCTGCTTGGATGACACCTAGATGGTTCTTCCCTGGTCTGGGCACACCCCTGTCCTATTGGGAAGGGAGGGCTGCCGCTCCCCGGATGCTGCCATTCAAGCTCATAGGAGCCGGACCTTCGCTGACGGCAGTCCTAGCTCCCCTCCGCACGGTACCTTTAGCCTGGGGACTTCTCCGGGGCGAGAGACGCCATTCGGGTCCTTTACTTGGCGGGGAGCCATTGCGGAGCGTGGCGGCGGTGAGAGACGCTGGCTGGCTACGAGTGGACGCACTTCCGCATTGAGGGGAGGTACTGCGTTCCAGGAGCAGGATGTGACGCGCGCTTCCTGCGGAACGACGTCATCGGAGGGCGCCGAGGAGACCCAGTTCCTGTCTCCAAGTTTAAACGGCGCGGGGAGGACAGACGCCGGAGCAAAAGGTTCAGACGCTCGGCGAGGCCGTGAGCAGAACCTACAGCATGGAAGAGGCGACACAGGCTTCAGACACCAGTGCCACAGGCTCCGGGGCCTCCCAGGTAAGGGGCGAGGGCAGGCCTTTTCTTACCAGGGGGGGCCAGATACCTTTTTTTGGGGTACAATATGTCCCTCCCGGGGTGGAGAACTTCTGGAGAGGGTTGGGGCACTTCCTCTACTAAACCAGCACAGTGGTGTGTGTGGGTGAGGTCAGTGGGTACTATTATTAAATGTCTGTTTTTTTTTTTTGGTCCTTTTTTTGCCTGTTAGGTTAAAACCCAGGAAAGGACTCAGACGCCCAAGAGGAAGTGTGCCGTGTGCGGGACAAAGCTAGGCTTAAGTTGGAAAAAAACATTATGTCCTGAATGTGTCAGCAATCTTGTAAAAGATGACCCTATGTCAGAATGCCAAAAACTTTTTACTTCGGTTAAGACCGAACTGTCTTCCACCTTCCAATCCTTTAGAGGAATGATGGATAGGCTCCAGGGACCCTTTCCCCTTACCAGGGCAGATAGTGCTCCCTCGCTGTCAGAAGCCGTAGAGACGGAGGCAGTACGGGAAAGGGAAGATCGTAGCTTTCCCGGCTCAGGGTCCCCTTCTCAGTTAGGCTCAGAATCAGGCTCTGACATGGAAGAATCCTCCAGGGGGACTAGGTATAAGTTGTCCTTGGAAGACGTGGGAGATGTGCTAAAAGCCATCTATGACACGCTGGAAATAAGGGAGGAACCAGTAGTGCTTTCTAAACACGACCAGATGTATCAGGGTGGTGCACAGAAGGCCAGGGTATTCCCCGTACACAAGTCTTTAATAGATACTATCTTGCTGGAGTGGGAACAACCAGAAAAGCGGCCATTTTTTTCAGGTAGTCTTAAAAGGAGGTTTTTCTTTGAGGCTAGTGAGGAGTACCCTTGGAATAAGGTTCCAAGGTTGGACGCTCCTTTAGCTAGGTTGTCCAAAAGGACAGACTTAGCATTTGATGACATGGGGTCGTTAAAAGACCCCATGGATAAGAGAGGTGACGTGTTACTTAAGAGAGCGTGGGACACGGCCTCTATAAGTTTAAAGCCAGCCTTAGCAGCCACTTGTGTGGCTAGAAACCTCGAATGCTGGCTGTCTCAGCTTCAGTCTCATATTTCTGCCGGTACCTCTAGGCAGCAGATCCTGAAGTCCTTTCCACTTCTTTTCAAGGCTGTGGGGTTTTTGGCCGAAGCCTCGTCTGAGTCGGTCAGGCTAGCAGCTAGGTCAGCGGCATTGGTCAATGTGGCCAGAAGGGCGGTATGGCTTAAAACATGGACAGGAGATGCAGCCTCAAAGCTGAGGCTTTGTGGACTCCCTTTTTCTGGGGATCATCTTTTTGGATCCGGCCTCCAGGAGGCGTTGGAGAGATCCCAGGATAAGAAGAAATCCTTTCCAGAAAAGAAAAAGAAGCCCGAAACGAAACGTTTTTTTCGGGGCTTTAGGCAACAAAACGAAAAGGACGTTCGCCCCAAGAAGCACTGGGCAGGCCATAAGGGGCGAGGCAGAGGAGGCATTTTATTCAATCCTCCTCAACCCCCCCCTAAGACCCAGTGACGTCTTGATCCCTATGGGAGGGAGACTGGGGGGCTTCCTGCCACAGTGGAGAGAAGCCATGCTAAGTCTGTTCGTGCTAGACATAGTAGAAAACGGTTACAAGCTGGAGTTCAATACTCTTCCCCCGCCGTTTTTTTTGGTTACCCAACTACCCAGAGACCGGGAGAAGGCGGAGGCACTGGGATTACTATTAGGGGAACTGTTGGACCAGAAGGTCTTGACACCAGTACCCAAGGAGGAGGAAGGCCTGGGGGTGTACTCGCACGTTTTCGTGGTGAAGAAACCCTCGGGAAAATTCCGGCTTATCCTAAACCTCCGTCCCCTAAACAGGTACGTAAAGTACAAACCTTTCAGGATGGAATCCATCTATTCTGTAACCAACTTTCTGTCCCAGGGTTGCTTTATGGCAACGATGGATCTCAGGGACGCGTATCTGCACATACCGATACAGGCTCGGTTCCAGAAATTCCTGAGATTGGCAGTAAAAAGGGGTCCACAGATAATTCATTATCAATTCAGGGCCCTTCCGTTTGGCCTGTCTTCTTCCCCCAGAGTATTTACCAAGGTCTTGGCGGAGGCTCTGGCTGCACTGAGAATCAGGGGCATTTTGGTGATACCCTATCTGGACGACCTCCTGTTCGTCGCTCCCACCGAGCAACAGTTGGGGAAAGACCTGCAGGAGGCGCAGGCTTCCCTTTAATCCCTGGGTTGGCTAATCAATCGGGAAAAATCCCAGTTATCCCCCTCACAGGAAGTGGTATATCTGGGGTACAGGATCTCCTCTGTAGAGAGAAGGGTTTTCCTTCCTGGGGAGAAGATCCAAAAGGTACAGCAAGCAGTGGCCCGACTTCAGACCAATCTGACAGTTCGGGTCAGAGAAGTGATGAGGGTTCTCAGGTTAATGTCAAGCTGCTTTCCGGCAGTTCCGTGGGCAAGACACCATCAGCGACGGTTACAAAACCTTATGCTGAGGCACTGGGACGGGACAAGGGAAAGTCTAGATCTTCCCATACTCGTCCCGGTCAGCGTCAAAAGAGCATTATGGTGGTGGCGGTCTCAGACAAACCTGGAAAAAGGTCTGCCTTGGACAGTACCGGCTACCCTGATAATAACTACAGACGCCAGTGCATCAGGTTGGGGGGCCCACCTAGAAGGGGAGTTGGCCCAGGGGTCCTGGTCCATAGTGGAGGCCCATCAGTCTTCCAACCAGAGGGAGCTCCGGGCAGTTCTAAGGGCCCTAGAAGCCTTTCGCCTACGGATATTAGGTCGCTATCTCCAAATAAGGTCGGACAACGCGACAACTATTGCTTATATAAACAAGCAAGGGGGCACAAGGAGCCCGCCTCTTCAGGCCATATCAGACATTCTGTTCGCATGGGCCGAAGGAAACCTGGCCTCATTGTCCGCGGTTCACCTAAAAGGAACCCAGAACACCCTAGCCGACTTTCTCAGCCGGCAAGTGGTGAGCCAAGACGAATGGTCTCTCAATGGGGAGGTATTCAAGAAAATTACGGCACAGTGGGGAATACCAGAGGTAGATCTTTTTGCTTCAGGGAAGAACAGGAAGACAACAGCGTTCTTTTCCATCCACCCTCAGGATCAAGCCGTGGGGATAGACGCCTTTACCCATCCTTGGCACTTCAGTCTGGCGTATGCCTTTCCACCGATCAGGCTAATACCCAGGGTCCTTCAGAAATTTCTCTCGGAGCCCACAGATCTGATTATGATTGCACCATGTTGGCCAAAAAGGCCGTGGTTTACCAGCCTGAAGAAGCTAGCCATATACCCACCGTGGGTCCTTCCGAACAGAGAGGACCTGATTTCCTTAGGACCAGTCCGGCACCCACAGGTAGAGGGCTTGAGACTCGCAGCATGGTATCTGAGGAACAGCTGCTGAGAGCACACGGTTTCTCAGATAAGGTAATCGAAACCTTGCTGAAGTGTCGCAAGCTGGTAACGAGGGCTATATACGCTAAGGTCTGGAAGAGGTTCAGCTCCTGGCTAGCAGAACGGAGTCAAGACCAGGCTGACATACCAGCGATACTGGAGTTTCTGCAAGCCGGGGTAGACTTAGGATTGTCAGTCAGCACCCTCAAGGTTCAGACATCCGCCTTAACATTGTTTCTGGAGACCCCGCTCCAGCAAAATCGGTTTATCAGAAATTTCTTTAAGGCCCTGACTCGGTCCAAGCCAGTCAAAGTTAAAACCTGTCCCTCTTGGGACTTGTCTCTGGTTCTAAGGGCCCTGAGGAAACAACCCTTTGAACCCCTGGAGCAATCTTCCCTAAAGAATATAGTTCTAAAGATAGTCTTATTGATAGCGATCACTTCGGCCAGGAGGGTCAGTGATCTACAAGCCCTATCCATCAGGGAACCTTTTTTGTTAATTTTAGAGGATAGAGTCATTCTGAAAACTGATCCTAACTTTCTGCCGAAAGTTTCTTCTTTATTTCATAGGGCGCAGGACATTGTCCTTCCGACCTTTCAATCTCCTTCAGAAAGTGATGAAGGGGAATCTTTTTCTTTAGACGTTAGGAGAAGTCTTTTAATTTATTTAGGAGCCACCAAAGAGTTTAGGTGCTCCGATTCACTATTTGTTAATTTTGCGGGTGCCCGTAAAGGTCATAGGGCATCAAAATCATCTATTGCAAGATGGCTGAGAATGGCTATTTGCCAAGCATACCAATCTGAAGGTAAACAACCACCTGTGGTAAAAGCACACTCAACCCGCGTAGTGGCAACATCCTGGGCAGAGAAGGCCGGAGCCTCCCCGGAGGACATTTGTAAAGCGGCAACATGGTCTTCGTTTTCTACGTTTGCGAGGCATTATCGCTTGGATCTGCTCTCTCACAGAGAACAAACCTTTGGAAGGACAGTTCTCCAGGCAGTGACCCAACCCTAAAAAAAAAAAAAAAAGGGTAAGTGTTTCTTGCTTATCATCTCAGAGGCTGTCCTGGAAGACGACTTGAGAAAACCGGAGTTAGGCTTACCGGTAACTCTGTTTCTAGGAGTCTTCCAGGACAGCCGGTATTTTTTTCCCACCTGGTGTTGATACAGGTACGGGGATTGTGGAACTAACGATATCAGAGTATTTTATGTCTTTCAGGGTCTTCCGGTGTTCTTAAATAACTGAAGAAGGAGGCCCGAAGGCAGGACTTTAAAGTTTGGGGGGTGTGTTTCCTGTCCCGGAGGGAGGAGCCCAAGGTCTCAGAGGCTGTCCTGGAAGACTCCTAGAAACAGAGTTACCGGTAAGCCTAACTCCGGTTTTCTTTGTGCAGTGCAACTTCCCTTGCATAGTGAAAAGTCTATTTGCCTTTAGTAAATAAACCCCACTGTGTTTATATTAAGTCATCACAACAAATAATGGATCTGTGGTTTCAGCAGCACTCAGGGACCTTGGTTTGAGCTTAGGCAGAACTGTGGCAATCCGTTTGTAAATTGTAATGCTTGGTGCTGCCTTATCACACCCTACTCGCCCATAAAATACAAGAAAATAGTATAGTATATTATATTCCTCTAGTGCCTTTTTTCTGACCTTGTCAATTGCAAGAGCTCACAATATTAAGGGAATGCTTCAGTAGAGCAATAACTGTAGAGACAACTCAGATATGCAAAGTTACCAATGCATGGTCTGCATTTTCATAGGCTCTGGACACTAGGGGATATACAGTATAGTAGTGTATGTGACTTTCACCAAACATTCACTGATAGTGAATCAAAAACTGTAATTTAAAACACATGCACCAGGAAGATTCACCAGCAGTGAATGTTTGGTGAATGACAGATTTAATGACTTATAAATACACCCTAGGCTATTAACAGCCAATTTACACAGGTGGGTGGTGTGCCTATATGAAAAGTTTTAATATGAAGATGCAAACTACAACGGACTGTAAAAAATTTGTAATCAACCACAAACCCTATTCCTCTAACAAAACATATATGAATAAAGTGCAGTTGTGTGCAGTAGTGATAAACGACCACTAGGTGTCCCTAGCAGAAAACATAAGGTGAACGTGCAAATGCAAATATAATATATAACAATATAAGCATAGATTATAAACCATTTAATACCACCAGATTCCTCCAGTGTGTGCACAATTATATAAATTAAATTAGACTTTTAGTGCATTATCAAAAAAATCAATACATCTTGAAAAGAACTAATGGTGCATAAAGTTCAATTGATCTAACAAAAGGTGACTAAAGATTTTCCTCCACTAACACCGGTCACACAGCCTACTCACCAGATCTATATGACTCCCATTACAGAAGTCATAGACAACAAATTAGCACAGATAAGATCCCGTAGCTCGTCTCCACGATTCAGCAAGGAAGCCTTCAGACACAGGATCAAACGCCACCAAGCCTCCATGTACCAGTAAGAAAGAGACAATCTCCCATGGTGAAGCATGTAGATTTATTTACAACGCTAAAAAATATCACTTGGTACAAGTGCACATGAGTATAAAAGAAAGTGGAAACAGGGACGCCGTTTTGCTCTAGACCAGTGTTTTTCAACTCCAGTCCTCAAGGCACACCAACAGGTCAAGTTTTCAGGATTTCCCTCAGATGAAATGGCTGTGGTGATTACTAAGGCAGTGAAACTGATCAAATCACCTGTGCAAAATAATGGAAAGCCTGAAAACATGACCTGTTGGTGTGCCTTGAGGACTGGAGTTGAAAAACACTGCTCTAGACCACACCCAATACATTACATCAACACGTCTGACATCATCAGGGGTCACATCCATGTTTCATCAACACGTCTGACGTCATCAGGACTTTACCACAAGCTTTACAACAAGCAGCCTCTATTTATTTATTACACACATTCACCCATTAGCACAGGTAAGGGAATAACGTTTCTGTTCCCCTTATTTCACATACAACGGACTGTAACATGTTATTTACTTAATGTTACTAAACACAAAACCGTAAAATCAGTCTGTATATGCAGCAAAGCATGCTTGTTATACCCACTGTGAAACCTAAGGGGTTAATCCTCTGCATTGATTAAAACGGCTGTTTCCTCTAATCTCTCCTCCTTTTAATGTTCCCAACTTATTTCCTGATAATACAGAGCCAGGGGACAGACTGCAAATGCTCAGTTTGATGTGTATTTCTAGAGAGGTTTTTTTTGTTGTTCTTGGGAGGGTGCATGTGATCAGCACAGGGCCAAGCAGCACTGTCCAGACAGAGGGTCAGGGGTCCTGCATCCTCATATGACAATCAGTGCAGAATGAAAACTCCTTCCACAAGCTTTAACCAGACACTCACAGAAGTCACAAGACTGCTATATACTGCTGATAAGAAAAAGGTACTTAGTAGTTTATATTTACTAAAATAATTGCATTTCCATGTTCTGTGTACTGTGACACCTATAGACATCAACTTGGTTTCATTCTCTTCGATTCCCTGTACTGAAGAACAATGTTAGTGGCAGTTCAGCCGCTTGATTGTTCTAAAAGACGGCGGGAGTCCCCCGCTGGCCTCCGGTGCTTCTCCCGGCTCGCCCATATGATCTGCGAGCCAGAGAAGGAATCCACCGGCGCCGGAAGTCGACCAAAAGAGATTTCCGGGGGGAACAGATGGCCCCCGGTCATCTCTATGACTCTCAGAGGCTCAGGTGTGACATTGTGACATAAAAAAAATTAAGCGTTGCCTATAGAGATTTTTGAGAACTGAAGTTTGGCGCCATTCCACAAGCGTGCACAATTTTAAGCATTACATGTTAGGTATCTATTTACTCAGCATAAGATCATCTTTCACATTATACAAAAAGAATTGGGATAACTTAAGTGTTTTTTGTGTTTTTATTCATGAAACTGCCCCCCCCCCCCCCACCAAAAAACGAGTTAGAAAATTGCTGCGCAGATACTATGTGACATACAAAGTTGCAACGACCGCCATTTTATTCCCTATGGTCTCTGCTAAAAACACATATGTAATGTTTGGAGTTTCTGAGTAAATTTCTACCAAAAATATGATGATTTTTACATGTAGGAGCAAAGTGCCAGAATTGGTCCAGATGGGAAGTGGTTAATAATATTTATGCATGTATTTATTGCTCAGTCACCTTGTTTTGCATCTGCTGGATTTCTTATATTTTTGCAGGCTGAACCAACACAGGGAACTTTTTCTTACTGGAGTTCCTATTAGAAAATTTCAATCTACACATAGATTCAACTGCAAAGTCACATGACAAGTCATATTCCATGATTTCCAATGAGTACCATTCATATCTGTGCGACTTCAAAGCAGTCCCTGCACTACTTGGGTCTGACTTTAATGCGACTTGGGGTCCGTAGACCTCAAGATTACACAGGCGTTGCTTCAAGTTGCTTCAAAACCATGGCAAAACTTTTAACTTTCAAGTCGCACAAGGGTGAAAGGGGCCTAAATTGATTTATGCCCAATCACCTTGTTTTGCACTTGCTGTTTTTTATTTTTGTTTCTATTTATTTATTTGTTTGTTTGTTTTTTGCAGGCTGGACCAATAGAAGGGAACTTTTTTCTTACAGGAGCCCCTATTATCAGAAAATATAAATCTACACATAGATCTAACCAAATGGTAAGAACATGACATTTTAATTTATTACACACAGCAGTGAGCTACTTGTAGAATTACATTATTTTGATTAAGAGTAATTAGTAAATTAATTTGGGGCTCACTCAAACCTTGTTTACCCAAATTAACCTTATATCCCCCCCCCCCCCATATTAGAGGTGTCTTAGTGTGCCAGAATTCACCAAATATTATTACACAGCACAACTAGCACAATTACCCAAATATCACGCTACAAAAGAAATTCCTTTATGGGTATCATTGGAGTCAATTGACTGTGACCCTCTTTCTATTGCAAACTTACTATGGTTAACTCCTACACAGCGTACGAAAATCACAAATCCTATTACCAAACACAGCCTTTGGGACAGATTGAAAACCTTATTTGGACTCCTATCCACACATAATCCCCTCCTCGCATTCTTAAGTAACCCTTCCTTCTACCCAGTCTGGTCCTTGTAGGTTTAATTAGAATTCATTATTTCTTTAATTCTCAAAATTTCATATAATTTCCAGACTTATGCAAAACATATTCCCTCCCATCCACAGAAACCTTTCGATATCTCCAAATTAAAAAAAAACTGGAACACAATAAACTCACTGACATACAAATTCCTGACATCACGGTCTTTGAAAATGCTTGCAAATTGGACCCCCATAGACGTGGACTTATTTCTGCCACCTATAAACAATTACTCTCTTATGTAACCGCTTCTGCAACATACACAACCAAATGGGAAACTGATCTTCATGTTCAACCAAATGAACTACTAGACTGGTCTCAAATTTGGCGAAAAACGAAATCAGCCACAGCAAATATAGTGGCTCTCGAAAAAAAATTATAAGGTGCTAACTAGATGGTATCTGATCCTATCCAGAATATCCACATTTTCCCCCCAATATCCCTCTCGCTGTACTACTCTGGGTTCACATGTACATACCGTATATGGTGGGAATGTCCCATAGTAAGCTTCTTTTGGTCAGAAATCTTCAAAATTCTTTCTACGATGTTCAATATAACCCTTAAACCCAATCCCTCAGTAGCACTTCTAAACAGAAAACCACAAATCATAACACACCGTCAATTCAAGTTACTTATTTTTATAACCACGGCAGCTAAACAAACTGTAGCAAAACATCGAACTCTCTATGCATAGAGTCAGTCAAACAGAGTCACACAATCTATGATACATGCTAAAACTTTACTGCTAGATAAAGTTTTTAATTTTGAATCCTTATAGATACCTTGAATCAAACACTATTTACCCCCTGGTTTGGACTATTCACTAATTTCTTCCTGAGAGTTTATAATATCCTCCCCGCTACTATGATTTCCTGGTTAGAACTGAGTAAAGAAAATATATACCTGACTGATGGTATGATTGTGGCAGGGTATTATAAAGCAGCCACCGCTGCCCCACTGAGCAATGATGCCACTCAAGTTGGTGTCAGCACAGAAGGTGAGGTGGCGATCCACAGATTACCCACTTACTTCATGGTTATCTTCCAAAAGTAAAAACTGCGATCACCTTGTAGAGGACTTGGGGGAGCCTGTGTCTGATTGGACACAATGCACGCCTGAGATTTGGGCAGCCATTTTGGACTCTGGGAGGCCGTGCTGGATTTCACTGTTCCCTGCACTGTAAAGAATATTTAGATAGGGACAGGGACACGTTGATTAGGAAGAGATAGCAAGGTCCATAAAGACTTGGATGAATGAGTTTGGGGTAGAGTGGCTTGACTGGCCTGCACAGAGTCCTAAACTCAACCAAATAGAACACCTTTGGGATGAATTAGAGTGGAGACTGCGAGCCAGGCCTTCTTGTCCAACATCAGTGCCTGACCACACAAATGCGCTTCTGGAAAACACATTCCCATAGACACACTTCTAAACCTTGTAGACAGTCTTCCCATAATGGTTGAAGCTGTTATAACTACAAAGGGTGGGCCAACTCAATATTAAACCCTACAGACTAAGACTGTGATGCCATTAAAGTTCAAGCAGACAGCCCAATACTTTTGGTAATACAGTGTATGTTTTTAGATGAACTATGGCTCATTCCTATATACTACATGGCTACTATTTCTTTCTCGTACATCACGGGACACAGAGCAGCATATTCATTACTATATGGGTTATATGGAGTACCTTCAGGTGTGGACACTGGCAATCTCAAACAGGAAGTCCCCTCCCTATATAACCCCCTCCCATAGAGGAAGTACCTCAGTTTTTTCGCCAGTGTCTTAGGTGTTGGTCACGGAATAGCTTTGCCTCCACATCCTTGGGATTAAGGCGGGCTAACCGGATCTGTCCAAGGAGCCTCAGTGCCAAAGTGGACAGTACCCGGGCCCCAAACCGTGGGGTTTTGCCTATAATGCTCCTCTCTAGAGGGCTGGACCCTGGGCCCAGGACTTGGAGTTTTCTAAACCAAAAGATCCTGTTTGCCAGGGTGCTGTATAGGTCCAGGACAGCGGCTCCTTCCAGGACCCCAGTGCCTGAAGGTCTACTACGCTACCCACGGAGATGGGAGAAGATTGGACCGTTTTGCAAAACGTCCTGCGGCATGGAGCAGGTAAGAGGGGAGCCTGCGGGACTTGGTTCGACAGCAGGCTCTCCAGGGGAGATCTTAAGGGGGGTAGCCTGAGTATGCTCTGCATTGGCACCATGGTCACTATGTCTGATGGACAGGATGCCCTGAAATGTTTCCCCCCCATCACTTGATCCCCCTACCTATCTATGTATGTTTGCTAGCTACCTGCTGCTCGCTGGTTGAAGATCTTTTAAAAAAAAAAAAAAACAGATCTGTCTCTAGGCTAAAGGGACTCCTTAGGGGCCTGTTTTAGCCTTACCTTGCCGGGATTCAAAATCTGCCGCCTGAGGCGTCCTCCAACCTGCATTCCTGGGCTCCAGAGTGCGTCTTCTCCTGGGCTCTCCTCCCCCGACAGTCACGCGCGCATGCATATAGAAAATTTAAGCGCCGTTCGGGAGGGGGGGGGGGGGGGCGGGGAGCGTGACTGCAGTGTAGAGTGGGCGTGCCTTCAATTGCTGTTATACACAGCAGGCGCGTTCTTAGCTCAGTTCAAAGCTGAGCTGGAGAGAGAGGACGTAGAGCTGGCAGCACAGTGACTCCCGGTGGCGAGAAGGGGTACTACATGCTGGAGTCAGCTCCAATACTTTTTGTTAAGCCAAAATCCCCTTGGCAACAGGTTGAATGCTGGCAAACATGTTGGGGGTGGGGCTGTATGTTGTGAATAATATTATAAAGGAAAACCTACTGAGCCCCACCGTTTTTGGGCATTAGTGATCCTATTGTCCCCTAAACCTTATTTGTTTGTACTCCTGGCTATAACAGTCTGTTGTTGTAAGCGGAGTCCCTCGGTTTTGTATTATGGCTTCCAAGGGTTCGGGATCAAAACACAAAAAAAAAAAAAAAAAAAGAAAAGGCAAAGACAAAGGGGTTCCTCCTCTGGTTCTGATGATATGCCAATACTTTCCCCACAGGTTATTCCTATAGGGGTCACCCTGGATAAGCCATTAAGGGGGTCTGGTGCTGAGGCTGGCCCAGGTAGGCCCAACCCTGTGTTATCACAGAGGAGATGCTAGCCGTCACCCTAGGGGGGCTAGAGAAAAAAGTTAACAGCTATGATCACTGGCTCTTTTTCTGGCAAGAAGCGGACTAGATCCCCATCGCCAAAAGGGACAGAACCTAGAGGAAGGATCTACCACTGAAGAATCGTTTTCAGCCTCCCAGACGGAGAGTCTGTGGGTCCAGTCTTTGACAGACATGGTCCGCTCGGCATTTAATTTGCCATTTCCAGAGCCTCAGGTTCCTGCGGTGTCCTCTTTGGGTTCTTTTAACCTCCCTGGCGGTATGATTCTGTCTGGAATTACGTACCAAAAGCGGTACAATTATTTGCATGGAAGTTTGGCGTTTTATACTGTAGGCCTGCAATTCTTAGGAATAACTTGCTTAAATCTGTCCAAACAAGACATCCCGGGTATGATAAAGTTTGAAAAACAAAATCATAATTTTTTATATAATAAAAAACTATAAATAATTATAACAAATTATAATAAAAAATATTCAATAATGTAATCAACTCAAAAACACTGAAATTTGCTCAGTTGCAGAATTGTCGCTGTCATTATTTATTTTTTTTATGACAAATTTCCCCACAAATCGCTATCGCTCAATTCTGAAAGTAATTATAATTTATTATCGCTGTTTTCTAGCTGATCTAAAACCATTTTTGACATAAAGGGACACTTTTGGTTGTTATGGGCAATCTACAGTTTCCAGGCAGAAAGAACAGTTTTTATTATATAAAAGGACATGTAGGGCACAGGACAGACCACTAGGGACAAGGGGGGGGTGTATTTTTTACATACAGTACTGTAATCTATAAGATTACATTGTACTGTATGTAAAGTGTTTGTTTACCTTTTTAAATTTGGCGCCGTTCTCCGCTCCCGTGCGTCGTAACGTCGCAGGGAACGGAGATCGGCGGCACACGGGGACGCTGTGTGAATCGAGCGAGCACCCGCTCGCTCACACAGCGGGGATGCATCGCTGGATCCAGGAAGAAGGTAAGACAGCGCGCGCTGCAGGCTCTGCATGGCTACCCCGAGCGTGACTCGGGGATACCGATCTCTGCAAAAAAAAACACCCCGAGTCACGCTCGGGGATACCGCCAGGGAGGTTAAAAGCGCCTTTAAGCAACGCAGCTTTTCCGGTCCATCCTCTGTTAGAGGAATTGGTTTTTCCAGGATTGGGACGACCGGACAGAATTTTTTCTGCCGCCTAAAGCTGACGAGAGGGTAGTCTTTATGCACGTCTGCCAGGAAATATTTGTGCTTGCAGGCACTCTTTCCCCTGACCAATTGCTCTTTAAAAGGGGCCCGGATGGCTCAGTCGGTAGAGCATCGGACTTTTGGTCTGAGGGTCCAGGGTTCAGGTCCCGGTTCGGGCACTGCTTTTCAACTACCCGTGAGGTCCTTGAGGCCACATCTCCTGGAAAGCGCCCGATCTCGTCTGATCTCGGAGGCTAAGCAGGGTCGGGCCTGGTTAGTGCCTGGATGGGAGACCACCTGGAAGGTTTTCTGTTATTTACCCTATGGAAAATACATTTTTCTAAGAAAGGGGGCGCTCCCAACTGTGGACGCAGCCATCTCATGGGTGAATAAATCATTAACTGGCCTAAGGGGAAACATACAAATGTTTAAGGTCCCGGTCGATAAACGTTTAGAGACACTTTTTTCAGCATCCTTGGCTACAGCCAGCAGTGGCTGCAATTGGAGTTTTGTCAGGCGTTAAAGAACCAGACAAAACAGATGCTTAAGACATCCCTGCCCAATAGGCAGAGGAGTTATTGGATATTCCCAGAGCTCTGTGCTTTGCGGTAGAGGTTATAAAAAGACTCCATCCAGCAGGGGTCTCGTTGTCACTATTTTTAGTGCATATGAGAAGGCTCTTATGGTTGAAGAACTGGGCGGCCGAGCCCCATGTAAAAGACTGCTGGCAGGTTGGCCCTTCCATGGAAAGATCTGGATAAATACATTCAGACTGTTTCAAGTGGCAAAAGTACCCTTTTACCAGTCAAAAGAAGTTCCGGGGTCCTGCGTTTAAAAGGCAGCTCCCCCCTGTTCCGGGGCCCTCAAATTCCAGGCAGTACGGACCTCCTGCGCGATCAAACTTTTAACAATGGATCGCAAGGACAGGCCTCTGGGGGCAAGGGGCCATGGTATCGATCCCCGACAGAGGGGGTCCGATCATCTGTGGCCGCAGGCTACAGATTAGAATTTCTAAAATTTCCTCCACAAGGAAGGCCTCAATGCGGGCGGCGTTGGATCATCTGCTTTACCAGGGCATAATGGTAGAGGTACCAGCCCAAGAACAGGGGCTAGGTTTCTATTCCAATCTGTTTGTCATACCAAGGCCCATCGGCGATGTCAGACCAATTTTGGACCTAAAAGGTTTAAATGCTTACCTAAGGGTTCGCTCTTTTCCGGATAGAATCCGTTCGGTCAGCAGCCGCCACACTCCAGAAGGATCTGGCTTCTATAGACATAAAGGATGGTTACCTTCATGTACCAAGTCTTTCAGCCACATCAAATATTTTTGTTTTTACGCTTCGCAGTGATACAGCGTCACTTCCAATTCGTGGCGCCCCCCTTCGGGCTGGCTACGGCCCCCGGGTATTCACGAAGGTCCTAGCTCCAATTCTAGTCAGTCTAAAGGATCCAAGGGATCTCGGTCCTAGCATACCTGGACGACCTCTTAATCATAGATCACTCGCTTCCTTGGTGGAATGCGTAGTAGCCCTCATGGTTCAGTACCTCGAGAGGTTCGGCTGAGTCCTAAACCGGGGAAAGATCAGCATTTCAACCTACAAAGCAGTTGGAATATCTCGGCATGAGATTAGACACAGAACAGAAGATGGGTGTTCCTGCCCCTGGTAAAGGTCGAGGCTATCAAAAGATTGATTCAGTTGGTTCTAAGCAAAAGAGAACCAACTATTCGCCTATGTATGCGATTACTAGGCAAACTAATGGCCATGTTCGAGGCGATACCACACGCTTCCACACTCGTGTCCTACAGACAGCAATTCTAGCAGCTTGGTTCTGCCCAGTGGTCTGGAAGGCTGGAGAGCGGTCTTGAACGGGTTCACTCGCCAAGGAACTTGGGCAGAGGCGGAGAGGCAGCTGCCCATCAAGGTCTGGGAGATCAGAGCGGCTCGGCTAGCCCTCCTGGCATAGACATCCAGATTACAGGGGTCCTCGGTGAGAAGTCATTCAGACAATGCCACAGCGGTGGCATATATGTGAACCACCAAGGGGGAACCAAGAGTCAAGCCACTCAGAGTGAGAGGAGCTTGGTTTTTCGGTGGGCAGAGGTTTATGTACCCTGCATATCGGCGACATTCATTCCCGAGGTGGACAACCTGCAGGCGTACTTCCTAAGTCGCCAAACCCTGTCGCCGGGGGAGTGGTCTCTGCATCCACAAGTTTTTTCAGACAATCTGCCAGAAGTGGGGAGTGCCAGACGTGGAGGTCATGGCATCAGGATTCAACAAGAAGCTAGACAGGTTCATGTCTCGAACGAGGGACCCTATGGCCTGCGGAACCGATGTGTTGGTTTGCCCTTGGCATCAATCATAACTTCTATATGCATCTCCCCCGCTGCAGTTACTACCCCACCTGTGGCGCAGGATCATAGCACAAGCCGGTTATCCTGGTAGCCCCAGCTTGGTACCGGAGGGCATGGTACTCACTAGTCCTGAAATTGGCAGCGGGAGGCCCTTGGACTCTTCCTCTATGGCCAGACCTACTCTCACAAGGCCCGATCCTCCACCCTGCATTACGGCGTCTAAATTTGACGGCCTGGCGGCTGATTCCCTGATTCTCAGGGGTAGAGGTCGGTCTAGGCAGGTAATCCCTACCCTCATTAAGGCTAGAAAGCCGGCCTCCAGGGTAATTTTGTTACAGGGTTTGGAGGGCCTACGTAGGCTGGTGTGAGGCTAAGAGATGGGTTTCCTGCAAGTATACCATTGATAGAGTATTACGTTTTCTCCAGCTAGGAGTGGATAAAGGCCTGGCATTAAGCACGATCTAGGGACAGATTTCAGCCTTATCAGTGTGGTTTCAGAGGCCGCTGGCCGCCCACTCGCTGGTTAAGATCTTCGTACAGGGAGTCTTACGTGTTAATCCTCCGGTCAAATCACCACTTTGTCCATGGGACTTAAATCTTGTTCTGTCAACTCTACAGAAACAACCCCTTGAGCCGTTGGCTGAGGTACCTTTGGTTTTACTGACTAGAAAGTCGGTATTTCTGATCACCATAGTTTCGGCTAGGAGAGTATCGGAATTGGCAGCCTTATCTTGTAAGGAACCATATCTCGTTTTACATAAGGATAGGGCGGGGTTCCGTCCTCATCCTTCCTTTCTACCAAAGGTTATATCCAGTTTCCACCTGAACCAGGATGTGGTACTTCCATCCTTCTTCCAAAACCCACCTCTAGAAAGGAGGGGTTGCTGCATATGTTGGATATTGTCAGGGCCATAAAGGCCTATCTTAAAGCTACAGAGAAGGTTCGGAAAACAGATGTGGTGTTCGTTTTACCGGAAGGGCCCAAGATGGGTCAGGCAGCTGCTTGATCCACCATCGCAAGATGGATTAAACAATTAATCGTTCAGGCCTGCGGTTTGAAGAGGTTGCCTCCTCCTTTGTCGGTAAAGGCCCATTCTACCAGGGCCATGGGCACCTCCTGGGCAGCACATCATCAGATCTCTATGGCTCGAATATGCAAGGCAGCAACGTGGTCATCAGTCCACATGTTTACAAAATTTTATCAATTGGACGTAAGAAGGAATGCGGATACAGCCTTTGGGCAGTCAGTACTACAGGCCGCGATTCAAGCTCCTCAGGATCTGAGGGGGCTCCCTTGATTTGATTTGAGATTTACATTTCTTGTTTAAGTTGGATTTACTAGTATTTGAGTATACCTCTAAATTAAATCCTTTTTTGGAAGATGTCTCCCTCCCCTCATTAAAGCATTGCTTTCGGACATCCCATATAGTAATGAATATGCTGCTCTGTGTCCCGTGATGTACGAGAAAGAAAAAGAGATTTTTTAATACAGCTTACCTGTAAAATCTTTTTCTTGGAGTACATCACGGGACACAGAGCTCCCACCCCTCTTTTGGAGAACATTTTTGGGAGGCATACTGCTTGCTACAAAACTGAGGTACTTCCTCTATGGGAGGGGGTTATATAGGGAGGGGACTTCCTGTTTGAGATTGCCAGTGTCCACACCTGAAGGTACTCCATATAACCCATATATAGTAATGAATATGCTGCTCTGTGTCCCGTGATGTACTCCAAGAAAAAGATTTTACAGGTAAGCTGTATTAAAAAATCTCTTTTTTTTAGATGTAAGACTTTACAATTAGGAAAACACAAAAAGTTGGTATGCAGTGGCACTTCTTGAAATTCCCTTACATAAAAATAATGGGCCAGATTCAGGTAGACTTACGATGGCGTATCAGTAGATACGCTGTTGTAACTCAGAATCTGCTCCTTCGTATCTTTAAGCGTTGCTAAGATACGACCGGCGTATGTCTCATACGCCGTCGTATCTTAGCTGCCGATTTACACTGGCCGCTAGGGGATTTATGCCTAGAATATGTAAATTATCTAGATACACCTATTCACAAACGTACGCACGGCCGTCGCAGTAAGATACGCCTTTTACGTAAGGTGTTTTCAGGCATAAAGATAAAGCAACAAAAAGATGGCGCAGCCAATGTTAAGTATGGACGTCGGAACAGCCGTTGAATTTCACGTAGTTTGCGTCGTTTGTGTAAGTCGATTCAGAATGGGGCTGGGCGTAAGTTACGTTCACGTGGAAAGCATTGACTATTTGTGACGTGATTTTGAGCACTAGGATACGTCCATGGACAGCGCATTCGCTGTTCGTTAAAAGTGTCAATTACGTGGGGTCACAATTCATTAGCATACAACACGCCCACACCAGCCTAATTTGAATTATGCGGGCTTACGCCGGCCCATTTACACTACGCTGCCGTAACTTAGGGAGCAAGTTCTTTGTGAATACAGCACTTGCCTCTCTAATTTACGGCGGCGTAGCATATCTGAGATATGCTACGCCCACACAAAATTACGCCAGTGTACCTGAAAATGGCCACATAACTTCACAATCACACTGTTCTCTTTTGCTCTATAAAACCATTATTAAGCACAATGTTTTTGCCTATGGTTACTAGTGGTTTTACACACATATGGGGTGTGACTAGTAGGTGTGGGTCTACACATAAATACCATATGACAAATGTGGAAAGGGGCTGGTAATCCTAGGCATCAACATTTGTTTGGCGGTAGTATTATAGAAAAATTAAATGATGTGATTCATTTGTTATTGTGTCCGTATTTATGCATGATACTTTGAGAAATATTAGTGCACACCAAATGTTCCTCAGTAATGTGGCGCCATACTTTAGGTCTATTTTATTTCCACTAGTATGTGTGGTAGCACAATGCAATAAAAAAAAACTTAATTTCCACTCGCTCTGAAAGCATTCCAGCTCCCAACATGTAGGCATACTTTCTAGTCATGCATTCTATGAACCCCTATGTTTAGACAAACAGTCACTATCAATACTTAATTTATCACAAATAAATAATTATGTATTTATCAAGAGCATAGATAATTTTTTTATCGCAAATAACCTATTAAGTTAGCTCTTGCAAATTGCAGGTGTCAGGGGTATGTACCATACAGAATGCAAGGGGTCAGTTTTGTGTTATGTGAATAGTGTAGGAGTTGGGTGTATAATGTACAAAATACAGAGGTCAGGTAGATGTAATGTAAATCGTGCAGGGGTCAGGTGTATGTACAGTAGTGAGTGTAGGGGTCAGGGTTATGAAAACACATAGAGTACAGAGGTTTACAGTAGCTAATGTACACAGAGCAGGGGTCAGAAATATACGGGCGGTCCCCTACTTACAAACATCCGACTTACAAAAGACTCCTACTTACAAACGTAGGGAGATAACAGAAAGTGAGAGGAAATCTACCCCTAGGAAAGGAAATTCTCTCCTGTAAGAGTTAATATAGGTAAAAGGAGTCTCCACGGATGTTTTATCACCAATCCTTTTCAAAATCCAATTGGCACAGAAAGTGAGGTGAAATCTTCTAAACAGGGGCACAGAGAGCAAAATAAATGTTACAGGGGTGATAACCCTTCCCTATGCTATCCAAAAAGTTAAAAATTGATTTTTTGGCTGGAGCTACACTTAAAAAATGTACCTGTTCAAACTAACAAACAGATTTAACTTAAGGACAAGCCTACAGTCCCTATCTTGGTTGTATCCCGGGGACCGCCTGTTTACAGCCCAGCACTCTCTCTGATTAATTTTGTCATCACCCCCTTATGAGAAGAAATGCTTTCCTTGGCCCCCACAGTGCTGGCTCTGTTGAATGACCTTTGGGCAGTAGATCATTCTACCTGCACAAAGAACCTCCTTGTTGCCTGTACCCAGGACAGAGTGTAATCCTCTTTACCATATATTTTTATATTTTTTGGAAGTAGCGGTGTCCATTGTTGAAGACCTAAAATTGTTTCTTGATTTGATTATTGTGTTATTATCCAGGATATTTATTGTCCAGAATAAATAGCAAATATACTGAACAAAACTGACCACACATAGCATATTTGATACTTGATAATTATTTATTTACTAAAACTACTTTTTTCTTGCAGATTTCTTATTTTATACATGGAAACCCATTTTTTACTTCGTCTTATGAAGTATCAAAAGAAATAAACTATAAGCCACATACACAGAGAAGCAAAGAGACTCTAGATCAAATAGATTATCATTGTGGTAAAATTCAATGCTATAAAGAACAAGGTTCTGTAATCAGCCTTGGCAGATTAAGGTAAGCCTAAAAAGCTTTTAAAACATTGTTTTAGAAATACTTCTGGTCAATTTTTTTAGAGTACATATGGAATACTTACATTTTTTTAATATTTCCCCATTATCTCTTGACTCATTAGAACTGAAGCCCATTCGACATTACTGAAAATGAGAAATCAGAGGTGGATAGAGAGAGGAACAAGTGCACTTGCTGTACAGTTTGTCCTTTATAACTCTCCAACTAATCTATTTACAATGATATCGCTCCTAATAGAGTTGCCTGCTTCAGGTGGTATTATTACCTCTTCAGCTATAGACTCTTTAAGAATTTACCGCATCACCAGCTTAATGGATTATTTCATTATGGCATTTGAGGTACAGTAAATGCTTATTTTTTTTTGTATTTAGCTATGCTTACATTAGCAAAGAAAGGACTAAAATTACTTCTAATGCCTCGTACACATGATCGGGTTTCCCGGCTGACTTTTTACCACCAGGAAAGCCGAAGGGAAAGCCGAGAACCAGCTCGCCAGCTTTTTCCCCCTACACACGGATGGTTTTCCTGGCAGGAAAACTGCATGAGAGCTTTGGACGGGAAACCTGGCCATGTGTATGCTCCACCGCAGTGTTTCCCATAGGAACACTGCCGGGAAAATGACAGCCGGGAATTGCGGCAGGAAAAAAGAGAACATGTTCTCATTTTTCCCGGCGGTTTTTCATGTCGGGAAAACTGCCATGGAGCATACACACGGACAGTTTTCTCAGCCAAAAGCTGTCACAACAGTTTTCCCAACGGTAAAATTGGTCGCTGTATGAGGCATAAAGCTTCATGTACACAAGAGAGCTAAAAACTGCTTTTGAAACACTGGAAAAAATGCTAATGTTTTGGTGTATTTTGCCAGCGTTTAGCAGTGTTTAGTCTAGTGTGTAAACTACATTTAGTAGCCAGAGCATCAAGGAGCTGGGCCGCCGGTGTCTTAAAAAACAAGTGAATAGCTTATGGTTAAGGAGTGAGCCGGGAAGCTGGCCACTGCGTCTTTAACAAATGAGTCATAAGGAATCCCGCTGACAGCTGAATGTAAAAAAAATGCAGCAAGATCCCCCCAAAATTAATTCCAGACCCTTCTCCGAGCATGCAGCCTGGCAGGCTAGGAAAAGAGAGGAAGGGCGAGCCCCAACCCCCCTCCTGAACCATACCAGGCCACATACCCTCAACATTTTTCCCATGTTGATGAGGACAAGGGCTTCTTCCCCACAACCCTGGCCAGTGGTTGTGGGGGTCTGCAGGCAGGGGCGGGGGTTCGTAATCTGGAAGCTCCCTTTAACAAGGGGCCCCCATATCCCGCCCCTCCCCCCTTGTGAATGAGTTTGGTGTACATAGTACCCCTACTCATTCACCAAAAAAAAAAGTAAATACAAACACAGCACAAGTTCTTTATTAAAACATCAAAAATATATATAAAAAAAGGCCCCCCACTAAACTGTGTACATGAACAAGGATAACATGCAGGTTAGTTTAGAGCCCGGTAAAAAACATACAATGCCCAAAACGGCAGTAAGGGTTCAAGCACACACATCACAAAGAAACTGCTCCTGCAGGCTTTTGAGCATTTTTAAGCTCTCATTTTTATCTGCCTGGAAACTCCCCTCCATGTTAGCCAATGTGTCCATGCACACTATGGCTTTTTCAGGAGGTTACAGGCATGTGCTCTTATAGGCAGAAAAACCCCTCACTAAACTTGCATTTTTGAGAAGAGCCAAGTGTAGGTTGTGCACCTGAAATAATAAATACATTTAAATCCTAGTGACAGAAAATTAAAAAAAAAACTATAATCTGGAACGCTGAAACATTAAACCCCAATCCCGTCCTTTTTTCCCCACAAATAGAGCTTTCTTTTGATGGTATTTCTTGAGGATTAACAACCTTGTTTTGTGAGTTGGGGTGCTTCAGGTAGGCTATCCTGGCTTTGGTGCGGATGGCTTTCAGTCTGTTAGCTAAATATTTCCCTGCCCTATCTGCGTTGGAATAGTAGTTCAGTTTTAGCCTATTGAGGTGTTTGTCATATTGCTGGGTAAGTAGCTCCCTAAGATCTTCTCTTAAAGATCCTAGTTTGCTGGCTAAAGAGGGCGATGGGGACTGTTTGTTTTGGGATTTAATGTTCCTTAGGTCTACAAGGATTTGATTGAGTCGTTGGGCCTTTCTTTTCTTTTCTATGGCGCCTAATTGGATAAGGATTCCCCGCACACAAGCCTTATGGGCATTCCACAGGATATAAGGGTCAGTAACCGAAGTGCTATTGTCTAAAAAGTAGTTTCGGATGTGTAGGGCTATTTTTTGTTGGTAGTGTTGTTCTTGCAGTAGTCTTGTGTTGCAACGCCAAATGGGAGGTGAAGAAGAGACTCCCCTTTCCACAACAGACATAGAGATGGCAGCGTGGTCTGACCACGTAATGTCATGAATTGTTACTATCTCTACATTTTGCAGGAGCCACTTGTCAGCAAGAAACATGTCTATACGAGAGTATGTTCCATGTCTACCCGAAAAAAAGGTGTAGTCTCTCTCAGTAGAATGAAGACACCTCCAAACGTCAAACAGTTCCTCGGCATGTAACAGAAATTGAAGAGATGGCACCCTTTTAGATGTACCCGAGGAGGTGTCCAACCTGGGATCTGAGGTAATGTTGAAGTCACCTCAGATCAGGAGGCGTCCATATTTCATGAGGTTCACCCTGTGTAGGACTTTTCTTAGAAATCTAATTTGGTGTGAGTTAGGCGCATACACATTGACTACCGTGTAAGGATTGGAGTTTATGTCCCCGGTAACTACAATGAACCTGCCTCCTTCGTCAATGTAAGAGTCCTTAGGTTGAAAGGATATGGAGTTCTTGAAGGCCATAAGGACCCCACCTTTTTTGCCACCTGGTGTGCAGGCCGAGTATACATACGGGAAGTCTCTGTGGGAGCACCGCGGGGATTTATGCAGCTGAAAATGAGTCTCCTGCACACAGAGAATGTCCGCCCTTTGTCTACTGACTTCAGTCCACAGAGAAAATCTTTTCGCTGGGTGGTTCAGCCCCCGGGCATTGATAGACAAGAACTTAATCGTCATGATGTGCTGGGTGCGGGCATTGTTGTGTGAAGGTGGTGCGTTTACTCACTGTGTCCAAGGGGGTTGGCTCCGTGTGGAGAGGCAGTGTACCGGAACAGGAACTGGGTACAGCTGTGTCGACAACAATAGTAGCGTCTGCATCGTATATTCCGTGTATATCAAAGGAACTGAACAAAAACAAAAACAAAAGAACAAAAAACAACATAGTCAATCGAGAACAATAAGAATTGGATCCAAAAAACAGATCCTCATGCAGACGTAGCTGCTAGTGAGATAAGAAGGGTGAATAAGAGAAATGAACTAGAACTCTTTCTTCCGGAGAATCTTAATAGCGATGGGGTGGTTATGTTATGCGCTACCACTATGTTTCTTCTTGGTGGAGCGTTTGTGCGAAACCAGTTGCCAATCATTATCCATAGGATTTGGGCTATGGTGATGAGGATGTGGGGCAGGTTGTTCTGGGATAATACCCCATTGTTTCAACATTCAGACCCTCTTCCATCTTAGATACGGATACGGTGGAGCCATTGTGGGTAATGACAAGCGTAGCCGGGTACCTCCACTTGTGAGGGATACTATGGTTCCTCAATGCCTTGGTAATGGTCAGTAGGTTGCGGCGGCGTTGTAAGGTGTGCCGGGACAAGTCTGGCAGCATTCTAACAGTGGCGTATTGTGGAGGGAGACCCCCTGGCTTGCGTGAAGCTTGCAGGAGTTGATCTTTGATATGATAGTAATGGACTCTAAGTAGGACATCCCGGGGTGTATCATCTGGGAGGAAGGATGGCTTTGGGATCCTATGGATCCTGTCCACTACAAAGTCCTGTGCTGTTGCTTCTGGCAGCATGGTGGAGAACAGTGCACTGGTGTATTGCAGGAGCTGATTGGGAGGTACTGACTCAGGGACTCAGGGATCCCCCTTAATTTAAGATTGTTTCTCCTGGATCTGTCCTCGAGGTCAGAGAGCTTGTCTTTAATCCATTCTAGTTCTTCCCCCTGCGCTGTATGTGCTTCTACCATAGTATTGTAGGAAGAAGTAAAATCCTCCATCTTGGATTCGATCTTGTGCACTCTGTTCCCCAATCCCTTTACTTCACTGCGGCATTCATTCAGTCCCTCAAGGAGGTCGGATTGTAGGGATGACCTCAGAGAAAGCAACATCTCCTTTAACATTGTGTCAGACACTGGGCAATTTGCGGTGGGGTAGTCAGCTATGGGATCTCCCCCCTGTCTGCCTGGATCTGCTGAGGTGACATGCGACCCGCTTACCTCCATGCTGGCACCCGATACAGAACGCTGCGGGGAGTCACGTCTCTGCCTAGACTTGGCAGGACTCCTGGTAGTCGGGCTGGAGGTCTCAGATGATGAGGCGCTTAGCGGAACAGCCAGGCGGGAGATCCCTTGTGATTGATCGTGGCCGGCGTGCTGAGGGAGATCCGTCCCGTCTTTTCCCGTGCTGCCGCCATTACGCTGCTGTGCATGTCCCTGAGGGAGAAAGAAGCCGTCCAGCTTTTGGGGCTGCAGGGGCTTCTTTCTGTTTCTGCCCATGCTCAATCCGTGCCTCGGGTGATCAGCGAGCAGTCAGCTGTGGGTATCGCTGTGGATGTTGCCTGTGGGCGCTGTGATGGCTGACTTTTGGTGGTATTTGATCACCTCTGCTGTTTTTATTTTTTGCGCTATAAACAAAAATAGAGCGACAATTTTGAAAAAAAAAAACTCAATTTTTTACTTTTTGCTATAATAAATATCCAATAAAAAAAAAATCCCAGTTTAGTCCAATACGTATTCTTCTACATATTTTTGGTAAAAATAAAAATGTTATAGCGTCTACAAAATAGGGGATATAATCATGACATTTTTTTATTATTATTTATTTACAAGTAATGGCGGCGATCTGCGATTTTGTCAGGACTGCGATATTGCGGTGGACACATTGGACACTTTTGACACATTTGTGGGACTGTGTGCGCCCCCAGCGGCCTCCCGGCACTTCAGAACCACAATGTGGCCGTAAAAACCCGCCGTACGGGCGGGAAGTGGTTAAAGAGACACCTTTCTGATAGTCTGACATTGTGCACTTTTGCAGTTATTATATGATCTTCTAAAGCTCTGCAAAACCATTCATATAAATATTTGTGTGCACAGAACTGGAGTATAATGTAATTTGTTCAAAAGAAAAGACAATAATGTTGAAAAAAGATGTAAACATTTTTCTATTGACAGATGGTATTTCTTTCTATGATACTTGTTTCTTTCTGCATACAACTGAGTACTATTATTCAGAAAAGCATCAAAACCTACTTTCAAGACATATGGAACTGTTTGGAGGTATGCCGTGCACTGATATTTTTTTCTGTATCTGGAGACAAGTTGATCTAAAATCCTCTGGCTTGTAAAAATATTACAGTGACAGTATACAGTAAATATCATTCATGTGTTCATCAATTCATATTCAAGATCCAATTACAGTGACATCCAATTACTAATCAGACTAAAATACCTGCTTCTGGATTAAACCTGTGTTTCTGCGTTATTCAAATAATTTAAAAACAGCTAATGAATTAAATGTCTCACTCCTAAATGAACAAACACCCCTCCCCTAACATCAACAATTCGATGGGGGGTAAGGGCGTGGAGTGATAATTAATGTGGTTGGTGACCAAATTAATAATTAAATAATTTAAATATAAAATGTGCAATATCGCATAATTAAGATGTGCTGAAAAAATGATATAACATTCAATACTGTGCCATAACAAAGCATAACATTTACATAATGCTTATTGACAGTCCAATGATAGACAAATCCTTAATGACTCAGAAAAGTGCTGAAAAAACATCCAGTTGAGTTGCTGTACAAAGAAACCCAATTTAATTCCAAAAAAGTGCTAGATGTGCAGTCCATATAAATAAAAAAAACTGTAAAGTGTTTTCAAAGTAGTGCCTCAAAGTTCATCCAGAAATAAGGTGCTAAGTAGACAGGTGTTTATAATAAACATTCCACCACACACTGTGTCCAAAGGATCCAAGAGAAAAGACACCTAGAGAAAAGACACCGCAAGCACAAGCCTCTCACCTTCTGGAGGCTGTGATTAAGCCTGATAATACCCGGTTTCCACTACGGATCAGCATCAGCATCCCACGAGCAGCCCAATCCCCTCACTATGATACCAGGTCTCCCAGGATTCGATGAATTATTTTGGCATTTGCCGACTGCCACGGCTCAGAGTCTCTTCTGAAGGATCAGGACGTCACCAACCACATTAATTATCACTCCACGCCCTTACCCCCCATCAAATTGTTGATGTTAGGGGAGGGGTGTTTGTTCATTTAGGAGTGAGACATTTAATTAATTAGCAAGCGCCTCCACACCCCCCCCCCATCTTTCACTCCTTTAAAATGTGGCTGTTAGTGAATGTAACGAATACAAATATATCTGAAGGGGTCTTCAAACTATAGCCCTCCAGTTGTTCAGTAACTACAATTCCCATCATGCCTAGTCATGTCTGTGAATGTCAGAGTTTTACAATGCCTCATGGGATGTGTAGTTCCACAACAGCTGGAGGGCCACAGTTTTTTGAGGATCCTTGATCTAAACCAATAGAATGGAACAAATTAATAATAAATAATAATAACATTTATTTTTAATTTTTATTATTATTCATTATTATTAGATCGTTGCGTTCCATTCGTTATTTTGGATAATTCGTAACATCAGATGAATTTGTATGAATTTGTATTTGTTACGTTCAGTAACAGCCAAATTTGAATGGAAATTTCAATACCTAATCTCTAAATTTCCAAAATATAGAATATCGAAATTTCGTTATTCCGACTTGTTCATTCCCCAACTTAGTTGGGGTAGGCGTAAACTTTGGTGGGGGTGGGTCAGCCATGCCTTGTGATCATTGACCTCTGGGAAACCTGCATTCTGACATTTGACCTCTGCGAAGGTCCCTATTCCTGAGTCCTAGCCTTAGTCTTCAAGGGGAGACCCTAACCCTAAACCCTGGCCCTGACCCTAACCCTTACTATTTACCCCTAAACCCTAGCCATAATCCTAACTCCTAACTCTAACTATAGCTGCTAACCCTAATCCCTAACCCTAGCTCTAGCCCTAACCCCCAACCCTAACATAGGTTTAGAATTTTAGGATTTCTGAAATTTCAAATTTCTGAATTTTCGAATTCCGAAATTTTGAATTTCCGGAATAGTCCTGAAATTTGAAATTTTCGGAATTCTAATATGTAGAAATTCGAAATTTCAGAAATCCGAAAATTCTGAAATTTTAAAAATTCGGAAATTTCGGAATTAACCAATTTGTCAGAATTCGGTAAAAAACGAATTCGGAACTAAACGAATTGCACATGTCTAGTTGTCGGCTATATGGAAGACTGGCATATGTACATTTTGAACGCTAAAATCTTGGTGTTGCACTTCAATTTTCACACTCAAACATCGGTTTGTACTGCTGTCTGCTGCATTATCATTGGGGAGATCTTTCACTTGACAGCTGGAGGTAGGTTTTTAAAAGATCAGGGCTTAAAAAACATTATACATCTGGAATATGCAGTTTGGTTTTGGTCACCAGTTCACAAAAAGTATATAGGAGAACTAGAGAAAGTGCAGAGAAGGGCAACCAAACTGACGAGAGGCATGGAGACACTCAAACTAGTGACTGAATTTATTCTCCCCTGAAAATAAGTGAATAAGATATGATCACAAACGTATATAAATAACATAAGTGGTCCATATGGAGGTGCCAGTTTTTTTTGTGTTGGTTCAACTTGACTAACTCTATGACTAAGCCTGGTGGGTGGGTGGTGCAAGGCTGGGGCTAGCTTATACATGTTAACCACATAGGCTGGATAGGATTGAGTGGCGATTTTTTTCAACCTGACTAACTGTAACATTTAAAAACATTTATCTTATGCAGGTATCAATAATCGTGTTTAGCCTGTCTTATTTCATCAGTCGGTTCTACTATTTCATGTTTGTTGTTGACCTAATTGATCATCTTCAGAGAGGATTTTTTAGATTATTCATAAATTTCAGCTTGATAGCTGATTATGAAAAGGTAAGATTTTTTTGCTACATATTTAGCTTTGTTATGCTAATTAACAGAAAACAGTGGATAATTTTATTCACCCAATATATTGTCAATTGCTACAGATGAGAGGAAAATTTAGATCCTAAGTCTTAATCTAAGCTTCAGTTAGGGGCCATTTTATCTAAGCAAAGAGCATAAAAAAAAGTAAATTTAATGTACATCTTTTTAGGCCAAGTTCACATTTGTCTGTGTCTGCTTTTGTGCATTTTTGGTAAAAAATTTTTTTTTTTTTTAACATGCATTGTAGTTTACATTGTCATTATTCGTTTGGGCTTCACAGTGCATGAAAATGCAGAGAAAATCTGACATGCTTAACCTTTACCAATATAGTGCAACGCAGTGCACAAATGTGAATGTGAATGGCCTCATTGGATCTAATGTATTTTTATGACATGTGCATTCCAAAACCCATTAAAAAAATGGATGGGTGTGAACCAGGCTTACATTTTTAAAGCGAAAAACCAAGGGACTAAATAAAGTGGTGATTTTGTAAATGTTTGTAAAACTCTCTTTTGTGAGAGGGAATTATTATATGCAAACAGATGATTAAAGATTGTTATATCATCTTTTTTCCCACAACAATCTAGGTCAGGGAATAGTAGTTCTGTTGCAAATAAAGGAATTTTAATTTGAAAACCCAGGTTGTGAGGAATCTTAAAGACTGGATTGCAATGTCAGGCAAAGAGTGAGATCGTAACTTACTGGCAGCATCATCATGTGTGGATGGCTGTGGATCTCCCCTGCCCCTGACTGTATCGCCTTGTGCTACAGTCTATTTTGGCTAAGAGAACCAACATCAAAAATACTTACTTTTGAATAATATTAATATGTAATAAACAATTAAAATATATAAGTAAAATACATTTAAAATGTAATCAATTTACCTAATAAAGATTATTTTGTATTTCTATAGTGGTTTCGACGTTTGCACGGGATCATTCTATTTTTCATGATAATTAAGTTATTAAAGATGCTACATTATTATAGAATGATGGCTCCTTGTATAGCTCGGTTTCACCTTTCTTGCTCCAACTCAACATTTATCATGGTAAGTATATTCTTCACTTATTATACCTCAAATAATCACTCTAGGACTAGCAACATTTTCAGGCTTGACTTTTACTTTGTGGCCAACTAATTAGGCACCCCCCTTTTAATTGACCAATTTTATTTTTTAAAGGTCACTTCTTTGTCTTTGGAGTGCTGTATTTATTCCCTTTTTTAGCCCATGTGATATCATCACAGTGGCTAAAAAATATATTTTTTCCACCAAAACTGAACATGCATATTTTTGTAACCCTATTAAAAAAAAAGCTTGTTTACAGACCTCAATGGGGTTGCTTTAGTAAGGCAAATATGCTGTTCACTTTGCAAAGGAACATCCAAACCCATGCAAGCAAAATTGCTGTGTTTTCATTTTCCTTAACCACTTCGGGTCCGCGCTATTGACCGAATACGTCAACAGCGCGGACCTGAGGCGCCGGGTCACGTCTTTGGACGTGATTTACTTGTAATTCCCCGCGCGCGCCACAGGGTGGCGGGGAAAAACAGTCCCGACGCATCACCGAGGATTCGATGCGTGTACCCGGCGGCCGCGATATCCGTCAGGTACACGCGATCGTCGGTGACAGAGCAGGGACGTGGAGCTCTGTGTGTAAACACAGAGCTCCACGTCCTGTCAGGGAGAGGTGTAACGCCATTGGCGTTATTGTACATAAAACGAGCGCAGCTGTACCTTTTTCAGACAGCTGCGCTCCATCCAGTGCCTTGTCAGCGTCACTTCCGGTGCGCCCTGCGTCCCAAGCTGGAACGCGGAAGCGCGTTCGCTCGTTTCCCATGTTGGGCGGGCTATTTAAACCCTCTTTGATGGCGACTGGGTGTTCGGTTATTGAACTCGACACCCGCCGCCATCTGTGATCCGAACAACTCCACTAAAGACCCTCTTCACCTCCTGCCTGCTAGAGGACAGTAGTTTGCAACGCCAGGACTCTGTCCATCCGGATCCCGAGGCCTAGACCACAGAGCTGACACTCTACAGCTTCTACTATCATCCTGAATCCCTGCTCTCACTCTCCTGGAAGATTTATTAAGCTCACAGCCTTCAAAACCGCAAGTATCATAGCAATCAGTCATTTCAAGCTAGAACTGACATTAGCTATATAAGCTGTGTATGCTATTACTATAGGATCTTGTTCCCAGTATCTTATGTTTAGTGACTGTACTGTGAGTTTCCAGATATCACCTTCCACCTATAGTACATTCACGATACCACTGATGCGAGATAGTCTCCAGGAGAATGTGATGATTTAACCCCTCACTCTCTGTACAAATATAGAGTTAACTGGTGGTTTAATACTGAGAATTCTCCATTGTTACTGACTATTCTCAATTTAGTTTAAGTAACGGCGTAGGCGTCACAGAATAACCGAACCCAAAAAAAATAAAAAAAAATATAAAATAAAAAATAAAATAAAAGAAGATGGATCCCGCCGATCTAACAAATCATTTATTGGGACTGACACAAACGGTGGATACCCTCACTAACTCTTTAAATGAGATACGTTTAGAGAATGAAGCTCTCCGCCAACAGAACTATGCCCAGGCCAGAGAGAGACCAGAACCAAAAGTATGTGCACCTGAACCTTTCTCTGGAGACAGGAAACTTTTTCGCCAATTTATTAGTTCATGTCGATTGATGTTTGAACTACGTCCCCGTACCTATTATTCTGATAGGGTAAGAATTCTCACCCTTATCTCATATCTCCGGGGTGAACCTAGAGTCTGGGCCGACGCCTATCTAGAAGAGCATGGAGATCTCCTGGGGGCTTTCGACACCTTCCTCACAGAAATGTCCCTCCTTTACGAGGATCCCAATAAACAGTTAACCGCTGAGAATTCCATCAGAAACCTCAAGCAAGGGAAAAGACCAGTGGAAGACTACATTTCAGAATTCAAATGTTGGTGCAGAGAGACCCAGTGGTCAGATATTGCACTCAGGAACCAATTCCGGCTTGGCTTGACAGAAGCTTTAAAGGACGAGATTGCACGCATAGAACTTCCAACATCTCTAGAGGACCTAATGCAACTCTCCATTACTATCGATCGCCGTCTCCGTGAGAGAAGAGCTGAACGTGCGAATACATTTCCTCCCACACCTTTTAGGAGAGCCAGATCTCCCCCCAAGGAGCTTCCTATGGAACTCGGTGCGATTAAAGGGCCATTAAGCGCAGCTGAGAAACAACGCCGCAGAGACCAAAACCTCTGTTTGTACTGCTCTGCCCCTGACCACGTTGTCTTCACCTGTCCCCTCCTCAAGAGGAATTCGGAAGGTAAAGATCACCAACTTAACAAGCTTAAATTTACTGGTACTATTTCAAACCGCTACATTATCATTCTTCTTACCTTACAGTGGGGTCTAGAAAGGATTCCCATTGATGCAATGGTCGACAGCGGAGCCTGTGGCAACTTTATTGATTCAAAAATTGTAGAATCTAATAAAATACCCTGTGTGTGCAAGCAAACCCCTGTGTCACTCACTTTTATTGATGGTTCTAGTTCCTCAACAGGTCCTATATCTTTCCAAACTTCCCCCCTTCTCGTCACTTGTGGTTCTGGTCATACTGAGACCCTTGCTTTCGATGTTATCTCATCACCTATATTCCCAATAATTCTCGGAATACCATGGCTTCGTCTTCATCAGCCAACCTTCCTATGGTCTACTAGTTCCTTAGATCTACAGTCCATTCACTGTAAGGAGAGTTGTTATCCTTTATGTTCCACCTCTATCACAAACAACTACCCTTCTGATCTCCCAGTTTATTTACATGACTTTGCAGATGTTTTTAGCAAGACCATGGCAAACAAACTTCCCCCACATAGGATCTATGACTGCCCCATAGACCTTATACCTGACAGTCCGATTCCTACCGCAAGGATCTATCCGTTATCCCAACCAGAACTTGTACACCTCAAGGATTACATCGATGAGAACCTTAAAAAGGGATTCATCAGACCTTCAACTTCTCCAGCAAGCGCAGCAATGTTCTTCGTAAAAAATAAAGATGTCTCACTCCGACCAATCATCGACTACCGTGCACTCAATAACATCACCATAAAGAATAGATACCCACTACCATTAATTCCGGAACTCATCGAGCGTCTCCAAACCTCAAAACTCTTCACTAGACTAGATCTTAGGGGTGCCTACAATCTTGTGAGAATCCGCTCAGGTGATGAGTGGAAAACAGCCTTTAAGACACGTTATGGGCTCTTTGAATATACTGTAATGCCCTTCGGGTTATGCAATGCACCCACAACGTTCCAATGGTTTATCAATGACATTTTTCGAGACTTGTTAGACGTTTGCGTCGTGATTTATTTGGACGACATCTTAATTTACTCAGATTCTCCTGAAGAACACATCAAACATGTGCGTTGGGTTTTGGCTAGACTGAGAACACATTCTTTATATGCCAAACTTGAAAAGTGTGTTTTCAGTCAACGCAGCATCTCTTTCCTTGGGTATCTAATTACTCCAAACGGAATACAGATGGAATCATCGAAAGTTGAGTGCATTTTGTCCTGGCCCGTTCCCCATTCCAGGAAAGCACTACAACGGTTCCTCGGATTTTCAAATTACTACAGAAAGTTTATTAAAGACTTCTCTGCGATAGTGAAACCACTAAACAGTCTCACTAGTTCTAAGATGCCTTTCTCCTGGTCGGACGACGCACAGAAATCTTTTGACCTCTTGAAATTCAGTTTCACCTCCGCTCCAATTCTACAACTTCCTAACCCACTTTGTCACTTCACATTGGAGGTAGATGCCTCACACTTTGCCTTGGGTGCTGTGCTTTCCCAACGATCTACTCTTTCGGATCCTCTGCATCCGGCGGCCTTCTATTCCAGGACTCTATTACCTGCCGAGATGAACTATCCTATTGGAGAGAAAGAACTCCTCGCCATAAAGGATGCTTTGAGTAATTGGAGACATCTTTTGGAGGGTTCTAAACACCCCATCACCATCCTTACAGATCATCGCAATTTGCAACATCTAAAGGCCTGCAAGACCCTATCCTCCCGCCAAGTTAGGTGGAGTTTATTCTTTGACAGGTTTGACTTCAACATTTCCTATCGTCCTGGTACAGAAAATGTCAAAGCTGACTCATTGTCACGAATGCATGACAGTCACACAATTGAGACTCCTCCCTCTTCGATAATTCCACTTGATCGCTTCATTGGAGCTTCTGTTCCCTTCCTACACTTACTTCTCCAATCTCTCCCTACTGAGGTTCCCCCAGTGCCCCCGGGTCTCAAGAGACAACCTAACGGGCTATATACATTCAACAATAAAGTTTACGTTCCTCCCGCTTTGCAACCTACTCTCCTCAAACAACTTCATGATGCTCCACTGGCAGGTCATCCAGGAATCAGTAAGACCATTCACTTAATTAAAAGAGATTACTGGTGGCCTAGGCTCTCACAGACAGTCACTGATTATGTTAATTCATGCGTCATATGTGCTACCAACAAACATTCCAGGAAGCCGCCCTATGGTCTTCTTACATCTATTCCTATTCCGGAAAACCCTGGGATGTTGTTTCCCTGGATTTCATAGTCGACCTCCCCAGGTCTCAAGGTGCCAACACAATTATGGTTACTGTCGATTTATTAACAAAGATGGCTCACTTCATTCCATTAAAGAAGATACCAACCTCTCTCGAGACCGCACAAGCCTTCCTAGAGAATGTTCTCAAGTTACATGGCCTCCCTTCCCAGATTATCTCAGACCGGGGCACCCAATTTATTTCCAGATTCTGGAGAGCGCTTTGCCAAGTCTTACAAATTGATCATCGTATGTCCACTGCCTATCATCCCCAGACAAACGGTCAGACGGAACGGGTTAATCAAACACTCGAACAATACTTACGCTGTTATTGCACCCATTTACAGGACGACTGGCTCCAATTTCTTCCTCACGCTGAATTCGCGTATAATAACGCCTCCAGTTCTTCCTCCGGATTTTCTCCTTTCTACGCTAACTATGGGTTCCATCCCAAATCTGCACCAATCTCTGTTCTCCCTAACAGTGTTCCTGCTGTAGAGCATTACCTCTCAAACTTAAAGAGGACTTCAGAAATACTCCATGCTAATCTTCGTGCAGCTCAACAAAGACAGAAGAGATATTACGACTCCCATAGAACTGCTCCTCCAAAATACAAAGTTGGTGATTTAGTTTGGCTCTCTACCCGAAATTTACGTCTTAATATCCCCTCAAGGAAACTAGGACGTCAATTTACTGGTCCTTTCTCCATTTCACATCTCATTAACAACAACACCGTAAAACTACTTCTACCTTCAGATTGGAAGATACATCCTTCTTTCCATGTCTCACTTATTAAACCTTTCATACCTAATCCCTTCCCTAACAGAGTTCCTCAACCCCCTTCTCCTGTTGAGGTTCTCGGTGAGACCGAATACGAGATAGAAAAAATTCTACATTCCAAAAGACAAGGTTCTTCCCTCCAATATTTAATTCGTTGGAAAGGCTACAGCCATCTTGATGACTCTTGGGAAGATTCCTCTCACATTCATGCTCCTAGACTCATCAAGCATTTTCACCGCAGATACCCTGATCGGCCGTCACTTCCTGGTTGTATTTTTGGGACCCCCTTGAGGAGGGGAGTATGTAACGCCATCGGCGTTATTGTACATAAAACGAGCGCAGCTGTACCTTTTTCAGACAGCTGCGCTCCATCCAGTGCCTTGTCAGCGTCACTTCCGGTGCGCCCTGCGTCCCTGCGTTCCAAGCTGGAACGCGGAAGCGCGTTCGCTCGTTTCCCATGTTGGGCGGGCTATTTAAACCCTCTCTGATGGCGGCTGGGTGTTCGGTTATTGAACTCGACACCCGCCGCCATCTGTGATCCGAACAACTCCACTAAAGACCCTCTTCACCTCCTGCCTGCTAGAGGACAGTAGTTTGCAACGCCAGGACTCTGTCCATCCGGATCCCGAGGCCTAGACCACAGAGCTGACACTCTACAGCTTCTACTATCATCCTGAATCCCTGCTCTCACTCTCCTGGAAGATTTATTAAGCTCACAGCCTTCAAAACTGCAAGTATCATAGCAATCAGTCATTTCAAGCTAGAACTGACATTAGCTATATAAGCTGTGTATGCTATTACTATAGGATCTTGTTCCCAGTATCTTATGTTTAGTGACTGTACTGTGAGTTTCCAGATATCACCTTCCACCTATAGTACATTCACGATACCACTGATGCGAGATAGTCTCCAGGAGAATGTGATGATTTAACCCCTCACTCTCTGTACAAATATAGAGTTAACTGGTGGTTTAATACTGAGAATTCTCCATTGTTACTGACTATTCTCAATTTAGTTTAAGTAACGGCGTAGGCGTCACAAGAGGCGACTGATGCTGTTTCCCTTGTACATAGGAAGACAGCATCGATCACCTCCCCCAGTCACCCCCCTCCCCCCACACAGTTAGAACACACCCAGGCAATACATTTAACCCCTTCCTCACCCCCTAGTGTTAACCCCTTCAATGCCAGTCACATTTATACAGTAATTAGTGCATATTTATAGCACTGTTCGCTGTATAAATGTGAATGGCGCCAAAAATGTGTCAAAAGTGTCCGATGTGTCCGCCGCAATATCGCAGTCCCAATAAAAATCGCAGATTGCCGCCATTACTAGTAAAAAAAAAATATTAAAAAAAATCATAATTCTGTCCCCTATTTTGTAGGTGCTATAACTTTTGCGCAAAGCAGTCACTTATTGTGATTTTTTTTTTTTTTTTTTTACAAAAATACGTAGAAGAATATGTATCGGCCTTAACTGAGAAAAAAAAATATATATTTTTTTTTTTTTAAATTGGGATATTTATTATAGCAACAAGTAAAAAATATATATATATTTTTAAATTGTCACTCTTTTTTTGTTTATAACGCAAAAAATAAAAACTGCACGGGCGATCAAATACCACCAAAAGAAAGCTCTATTTGTGGGGAAAAAAAGGACGCCAATTTTGTTTGGGTGCCACGTCGCACGACCGCGCAATTGTCAGTTAAAGCGACGCAGTGCCGGAAGCTGAAATTTCGCCTGGGCACGAAGGGGGTTTATGTGCCCAGTAAGCAAGTGGTTAAACGTGATTAAGTATTCTTTGAAAAAGCGATACTTTAGCATGTTCACTAAGCTCTGAGGAAAATTATCTTGCAAAGTGCAACAGTTTATTTTCATTTAGTAAATAAATTCCAATAAGTCAAGCTGACGTGTGCATGCATTTGTTTAAAGCAAAAGTGGAACTTCCGCTTTAAGAACTCCTCGCCCAATTACATGCCAATTTGGCATGTCATTTTTTTTGGGGGGGGGGGGGGTGGGTGCCTAGTTTTGAGAGGGATTTTTTGTCCCACTTCCTGCTTCCGACTTCAGGAAGCCTAGGCAACTCCTCCTCTCCCCTTAGGCAGACCTTTCGCTCTGCAATCTTCTGGGACATATCACAGGAAGATTGCCTGTCCACTCAGAGAGTGCAGCGCGACTCACACATGCGCAGTGCGTGCCAGGCCGTGAAGCTGCAAGCTGTCACGGCCGAGTGCTCAAAGTTTCTATGTGGATAAAGATAATTAGTGCACTTAGTCCTAAGCAAAAAAATACTGAAGTGAGCTGCTACACAAGAATGTGACTAGAATTCTAAAGTAATTGGAAGTAAAAGTGTGATAAATATGAAAACATTTGTGAAATGTCTCTATATCACTAAGTGATATATACCCAACTGGGTACAAAGTGGAAAAATATTATTGTTAAGGTAATAAGTCCACATCAAAAACAAAAACAATACATGTGAAAATGTCCATCACAATAAAGTGAAGAGTAATGTCGCGTATACACGACCGTTTTTCGGGTTGTAAAAAATTACTTTCTTTTTAATATCATTAAAAACCACCGTGTGTGGGTTCCAGAGCATTTTTCACAATGTAAAAAATGGGCATTAAAAATTTAGAACATGCTCTAATTTTTCACGACATTTTTATTTTAACGTTGTTGTTTTAACTAGGGTTGTCCCGATACCGAGTATTTGCGGGAGTACTTGTACTCCCGCAAATACCCCAGATACCTAAATAGAATACTCTACCCCCCCCCCCCCCCCGCCGCCAAGCTGCCGCAAAGCCGCCACCGGATACCGCCGCGTTAATCCCGAGCAAGGGGGAGTGTCTATGCACGGATCTGTGTATAGACACTCCCCCTTGCTCGGGATTGGACGGATGCGTCCAATCCCGAGAAGGGGAGTGTCTATACATGGCAAGGCGGGCATTACAAGTATACAAACGAAAGCTTGTAATGCGCGCTATATTGCAAAGGTATTAACGCGGCAGAAGCAGCATCTACTACAGGTATGGGGGACAGGACATGGCTACAATATGTGGGGGACAAGACATGGCTGCAATATGTGGGGGACAGGACATGGCTGCAATATGTGGGGGACAGGACATGGCTGCAATATGTGGGGGACTGGACATGGCTGCAATATGTGGGGGACATACGTGGCTCCATTATATGTGGGGGGACATGGCTGCAATATATGTGGGGGGACATGGCTGCAATATATGTGGGGGGACATGGCTGCAATATATGTGGGGGGACATGGCTGCAATATGTGGGGGGACATGGCTACAATATGTGGGGGACATGGCTGCATTTGGGGACGCATTTAAAAAAAGTATCGGTACTCGTACTCGGTCCTAAAAAAGTGGACAACCCTAGTTTTAACGTAGAAAAAAATGGTCGTGTGTGCTTTAACGACATGAAAAAACCTTGCATGCTTAGAAGCAAGTTATGAGACGGGGGCGCTCATTCTAGTAAAACTAGCGTTCGTAATGGAGTGAGCACATTCATCACGCTGTAACAGACTGAAATCGTCTTTTACTAACACAAAATCAGCAAAATGGAACTTCCCCTTTATAGTGCCGTCGTACGTTTTGTACGTCGCCACGCTTTGCTAGAGCATTTTTTTTCACGATCGCGTGTAGGCAAGGCCGTTTTAACGATCGGGTTGAAAAAAAAAAAGTGAAGATAAAGTATAACTGTGTATACCATCACATGGAAATTCCTTTTGGGTGGGTATGGTATGACTAAATACGCTTACCAGAGGCAGTGTATCCGACTGTCAGCGACAACAGATCGATTAAGCATGGATAATCCCATCGGCAAGTAGACTGTTTTCATATTTAGTGCCACACATTTACTCACATTTTCTATTGTGGAGCAGTGGAGAGGAGGGGGAGAGGAGCGGGACTTTAGGCGGCTGCATCGCTGGACCGTAGGACAGGTGAGTGTCTGTTTATTAACATTCAGCAGCTATACTTTTTGTGGCTGCTAACTTAATAAACTGAAAAAAGCCTGGAACTCTGCTTTAAAATACAGGTATAAAACAAAAACACAGGTAATGTCAATTAGCCACTGGCTATGATTAGATTACCGGGCAGCTAGTAATAAAACTACTTACTGATTAACATGAATATGTCACACGCTGTAATAGCCATAGGTAAAGTGGGTTGCCTTTTGTGGGAAATGCAGTATCATGTATAACCTGGTAAACATTCTAGAAATAAGAAGATTACCATTAATAAACAGTCAATACAGTTCCTCATAATCACGTGGTACAGAAGTTTAGCATGCAAGGATTAAATTACGGTACTGGGGTAAAAAAAAATGGGCTAAGGTTAGCAGCAATGTATTGCTGGAATCGGTGCCATACCCAATTCTTCCAATGTGTTTATTAATGATCTGGGGTGACATAGATAGAAATATAAAACATTTAGCCGATTCCACATTTTGTAGAATTATCAAAAATGATCAGAATACTGATTTGTTATAAAAGGATTTTGATAAAATGACAACATTCTCAGATAAATGGCCAGGAGAATAGCATTACCTCATACACATTAAAATGGAATACAGTTGGGAAAACTGAGATTTGGAATACTGGAATACAATGAGCCAAGACACACAGGCTTATGTCAAGCATGAGCTGCAAAAAAACAAAAAAATGTTGAGATGTGTAAATTGGTTGATGAAAGCACGATAATATGGTATTGCATCTGTATAAATCGCATCTAAAAATATGGTAATTCAATTAATACATGGGTGCAAAATCTTACTTACAGTGAAACATTTGATATTTTAAGTTTGGAGAACAGACATGGAAAGTTGACATAATGAACATGCTCTAATATATTTAAGGCCAGTAAAAAGATGAGATTCAAAGTAGTAATAGCAAGGACTAGTTGATTTTTCTGTAACTAATATCCAGTAATACTTTGTAATTGCTGACTGCTAAAAGAGATATATTACTGATCCAGAGAATTAAAGTGATACTAAAGTCTTTTTTTTCTTTTAAAATAACAACCATGTTATAATTACCTGCTCTGTGCAGTGGTTTGGCACAGAGCAGCCTGGATCCTCCTCCTCTCGGGTCCTAGCCCCTCCCTCCTACCCGAGTGCCCCCACAGCAAGCAGCTTGCTATGGAGGCACCCAAGCCGCTGCTCTGTGTATCCATTTAGACATGGAGCTGCAGTTCAGCCCTGCACCCTCTCCCTCCTCATTTGCTAACTGACTTTGACAGCAGCAGGAGCTAATGGTGCTGATGCTGTGTCTCAGCTAATCAGAAGGGAGAATCCTGTAGGGCCTAGGCACTTGTGCACATTGCTGGATCGAGATGGGGCTCAGGTACGTATTAGGAGGGGGCTGAGGGGGGCTGCTGCATACTCAAACCACAGTAATATCAATGTGTATATGAAGTAAAGCATGCTTCACTGTGGAACCTATGAGGTTGATCCTCTGCATTGTGTAAAAAGGCTGTTTGATTCTGTCTTCTCTGATTCTTCCCTGCTTCAACTGTCCCCAATCCATCTCCTGATAAAACAGAGGCTAGGGGACAAGCTGCACATGCTCAGATTGGTGTGTATTGCTAGAGAGTTTGTTTTTTTATCTTGGGAGGGTGTTTGTGATTAGCACAGGTCCGATCAGCACTGTCCAGACATAGGGGTCATGCAGCCTCATAGGACAATCAGGGGAGAAGGAAAACTCCTCCTACAATCTTTAACCAGACACTGATAGAAGTCACAAGACTACACTAACTGCTGATGAAAAAAGGCAGGGCTCAAGTCCTGCGGGAATGCGTGGGAACGGAGTTCCTGTACTTTTTTCACAGCAGGAAATCGGTTCCCTTTGCAGGACTAGAGCAGCCGGGCCGCCTGAGCCAATCCTTCACTAAGCGGCGATGCCCAGTTATCGCAGGATTTAGAAAGAAGCATTTAGAACTCGCGGCAGACCTCCGCAATGTCTCCTGGGAACAATGACAAAAGCACCCAGGAGACATTGCGGCATTGAGGAAGTGACGAAATACCCGCACACTACCCGATGAATCCATTTACAGGAGGCGGCCAGTAACATAATGGATTACTAAGGTACAGTGGATCGAAAAGAAAAAAAACATGCGGTTTAGTAATTATGCATATGAGCGTATCATTTTTTATTTTTTTTGGTGGGGGAGTGGATCTTGGGTGGGAGTTTCCACACTTGTTTCCCCAGGACTTGACCCCTGAAAAAAGGTATTTTAAAACTATTGCATTTCCACTTTCTGTGTACTGTGATAGACCAGATATAGTGAATGCAGGGTCCTGGGTTTAGTAAAACTTTAATGCATAAAGATAAAAAACCTTGAGCTTTAAAACCACTTTAAGCTGACTGCCCTTGGGGTCTCCTGTGTGGCTATATTGGAAATAAATGAACAGTTCTAGGTGCCCTGGACCAAAGCTGCAGAAGTTGAACTTAACAGCACTAAGGTCGATGCAGAAGAGGAGATTAAGGGGGATATGATCAACATGTAAAAAATACATAGGTGGTCCATATCGTGAACTTGGTGTTGAGTTATTCACTTGAAGGTTATCACAGAGGACAAGGGGGCACTCTTTACGTCTAGAGCAGTGGTCTCCAAACTGTGGCACGGGGGCCAGATGCGGCCCTTTGCTTGATTTTATCCGGCCCTTGGGGTTCTTTGTTATTCATTGGCACCAATGAAGGGCAGAATTCCTCCCAATGACACCAATGATGGGGCAGAATTCTTCCCAATGATGGGGCAGAATTCTTCCCAATGATGGGGCAGAATTCCTCCCAATGGCGGGGCAGAATTCCTCCCAATTGATGGGGCAGAATTCCTCCCAATGACGGGGCAGAATTCCTCCCAATGACGGGGCAGAATTCCTCCCAATGACGGGGCAGAATTCCTCCCAATGACGGGGCAGAATTCCTCCCAATGACACCAATGATGGAGCAGAATTCCTCCCAATGACACCAATGATGGGGCAGAATTCCTCCCAATGATGGGGCAAAATTCCTCCCAATGATGGGGCAAAATTCATCCCAATGATGGGGCAAAATTCATCCCAATGATGGGGCAAAATTCATCCCAATGATGGGGCAGAAGTCCTCCAAATGATGGGGGAGAATTCTTCCCAATGACCCCAATGATTGGGTTCAATGACACCAATAATGGGGGATTTTGTACTCCTGATGGCCACAGTCCGGCCCCTTAAAGTCTGGAGGACAGTAATCCGGCCCTTTGTTTAGAAAGTTTGGAGACCCCTGGCCTAGAGGGAAAAAATGGCATTTCCAAATACAAAAAAAGTTTCTTCACAGTAAGAGCTGTGAAAATGTGGAATACACTCCCTGCAGACGTGGTTCTGGCCAGCTCAGTCGATTGCTTTAAAAAGGCCTGGATTCATTCCTAAATGTACATAACATAACTGGATACTAACATTTATAGGTAAAGTTAATCCTGGGAAAATCTGATTGCCTCATGGGGGATCAGGAAGGAATTTTGCTGTAGCAAATTGGAGCATGTTTTTCTGTTTTTTTATGCCTTCCTCTGGATCAACTGTGGGTGAAGGATTGTGTATATGGGATTGTATTTATTTTATTTATTTTTTGGTTGAACTATGAATTTGCAAGTTATCCCTGTGCTTGCATGGGTTTCCTCCAGGTACTCAAGTTTCCTCCCACACTCCCTGTTTAAATTGGCCCTAGTGTATGAATGTGAGTTAGGGACCTTAGACTGTAAGCTCCTTGTGGGCAGGGACTGGTGTGAATATAAAATATATACATAAAGCGCTGTGTAAATTGGACCTGTAATAAATGCATAAATAATGGATAAATAAGCATCATGGGTATTTAACTATATTATTTTTTCTTGTTTCTTTGCAGCTCATAGGGATTGTGTTCATGCTGTGCTATTCATCTCTGGGACATATAATCATTTCCTCTGATCACTATCCTTTCACTAGTGTGCTACAGTGCATCCAGACCACCTTTGCACAGTTCCTCAGAATTCATACATCAAAACATATAAATCTTTTTAACATGCAGGTCAAATGTAACCAAGCCTGGGTGGCTGGATTATATGGAATACTGTTTTCTGTTTTTATACTTCTATGGACTGGATTGGTAAGTATAGAAGCCCAAGTTAAAAACAAATGTTTAAAGCTATTCTCGCAATTTTTACGTTTTAAAAAAAGATCTCCCTCCTAAGCAAACAAACAGTACTTGCCTGTGTCTCTGCTTGCTCTGCCGAGTTGCTGTGTTGACAACAGACCCTAGCTGAAAGATGTTCTGCAATTGACACATCTGCAATTGACACATCTGCTTTCACTTTCACTTTCTTTTAGGCCTCACGCACACTGGATGTTTTTAAAGTAGCTGTTTTTGGCAGTAGACGTTTTTTTTTGCAGTCAATAAACTCTCCATCATGTTATTCTATGTGTCCATGCACACATAGGCTGCTATCAGCAGTTTTGGGCAGTGGTGTTTTTGAGCAGTAAAAAAAAAAAAAAAACTAGTGGGTTCTGAGAGACGTTTTTCAGCTGTACAAACGCTCTAACGCTGATCAACACTGATAAACATAAAAAAACGCTGATAAACGCTCAAAAACTTCACTCACCAGCATTTTTTTTAAATTTTTAACCACTTGTCTACTGTGCACCTACACCCCCTTCCTGCCCAGACAAAATTGTAGCTTCCGGCACTGCGTCGCTTTAACTGACAATTGCGCGGTCGTGCGATGTGGCTCCCAAACAAAATTGACGTCCTTTTTTCCCCACAAATAGAGCTTTCTTTTGGTGGTATTTGATCGCCCGTGCGTTTTTGAAAAAAGACACAATATTTTTTTGCTTTTTGCTATAATATCCCATTTAAAAAAAAAACATGTTTTATCTCAGTTTAGGCAGATATGTATTCTTCTACATATTTTTGGTAAAAAAAAATCGCAATAACCGTATAGTGACTGGTTTGCGCAAAAGTTATATTGCCTACAAAATAGGGGACATAATTATGATTTATTTTTTATTTATTTTTTACTAGGAATGGCGGCGATCTGCGATTTTTTTTTCGGGACTGGGACATTATAGCGGACACATCGGACACTTTTTTGGGACCATATACATTTATACAGTGAACAATGCTATAAATATGCATTGATAACTGTATAAATGTAACTGGCAGGGAAGGGGTTAACCACTAGGGGCGGGGAAGGGGTTAAATGTGTATCCTAGGTGTGTTCTAACTGTAGGGGGGGCGGTGACTGGGGGAAGTGACCGATTGTGTCCCTATGTACAAGGGACACAATCGGTCTCCTCTCTCCCTGACAGGGACGTACAGCTCTGTGTTCACACACTTTACACACTCAATTGTCGGCAATCGTGTGTGCCATCGCGGCCGCCGGGCACACGCACAGGCTTCTCAGTGACGCGACGGGTGCGCGCCCCTAGCCGATTTAAATGACATGACGTCATATGACATGCAGTCAGGAACAGAGAGTTACCCGCCCGCCGTCATTTGACGGCGGGCGGGTATCAAGTGGTTAAACCATTGGAAAAAAATAATTTTTCTTCAACCAAAAAACACTAGCGCGTAAAAATGCTAAAAACGCAAATAAACTTGCACTTGCACGCACACGAAATTGGTTTAACATGCACGCATATTGGCCACGCGGTCTCTAAAAAAAGAGAGATGAAGGACTAACAGGGCTGGCTGAGCGGGCTAGGTCCTCTCACTCCCTCATAGGGGGAGTCCCTCTGCCCCGTTGGGCTTCAAAACGGAGCAAGTAGGGCGGGCTGTGTGGGAGGACCCCCTCACACCCGCCATTGCCACCCGGGGCCATGGAGAAAGATGGCAGATTGCCTCTGGGAGAGGCCTGCCTACTCCCAACTCCGGCTCCTCTCTCGAGTACACGCACAAAATACACTTAAAAAAACCCGCAAATAAACGCTAAAAACTTTATTGAAAAAACGTTGAAAAAAGTTGAAAAACTCACTGCCAAGCTACTGGCGTTTTTATAACGTTATTTTAACGTCCAGTGTGCACGAGGCCTAAAAACTAGCGACAACAACTTTAAAATGGTATTCCACCCAAAAAGCAAATATTTATTATTTTGCAGCTTACCAATTCTTATATGTGATGACTGCATTTGTTTATCTTTAGGCTTTCTTTCATTTATGTGCACCTGGTGATCCAGCCATTAAGTCTATAATTTTTCAAAAGAACAAGCTGCCCTGCAGATGTATAGGGTTAAAACAAACTGGTTAACACTAACGGGGTGCTTACAATGATCAGCTTTTATTTATTTACATAAAACCTTTATGCCAAAATGAAAAACTTTTGCTGCAACAACTTAAAGTGGTTGTAAACCCTGTTTAAATAAAAAACCTGCAAGACAAAGCCATAATAACCTAGTATGACTATCATACTAGCTCATTATGCATGTACTTACCTTAGAACTAAGCACCAGAAGCTGTCCTCGTGTCCCCCTCTGCCGCATCCTTCGCTCCCGGAGATTACTTCCCTGTATCGCCGCTCTGGCACTGTGATTGGCTGGAGCGGTGATGACGTCACGCCGTGCATGCGAGCAGGAGCCATCAAACATTGCTTTGCTGTTTTTAGGACGGCTATTGTTAGTGCGCCTGCATGCCGTTGTCTACGGCGCAAGCACCGTAGACAGCGGTGCCTGTCATTGGCGAATATCTCCTATACCCTGCAGGTTTAGGAGATATTGCTAACACCTACAGGTAAGCCTTAATGTAGGCTTACCTGTAGGTGTAAATGACAAAAGTGGGTTTACAACCACTTTAAAAAGTATTAGCTGGAGTTTAGCTTAAATTTTTTGGTGTATCTAAATCTGCTAGTACATCGAACACTCCCCTCCCCCTGAGATACAATGCTGCTGTCCAAGAAAACAAATGCAGTCACCACATCTAGTGCTTGGTAAGCTGCAATATATTACATTTTGTGGTTTTGGGTTTAATACCACTTTAACTTGTACTAGCAAAAGTGTGCTAGATCCTAGAAACATTACTTTAGAATGGTGTGTTTTATCTTACTGAAATTGTGGTTAGTTATGTAACTTATATAGTACATTTTAATGCCTTAGTGTGAACAGTGTTTTAGCAAATCTTCAGGCCGGATTCACACTTATGCAAATTGGTTGCGGCTTAAACCGCATCCAATACGCAGAACATTTCTAAATACATTGTTTTCAATGAGGCTGGTTCACATATGTGCGATGCATTCGCACTGCGCATTGCAGAAAAAACGTACGCGTATTTTATGCCTTGCGGTGCTGCTCAGGTGCGAATTCAGTCCCATTATCTTCTATGGGTACGCAGCTGATTCGCAGATGTGTTCATTTCTCTTCAGGAATTTCTCTCATTCAGCCCAATACACTTCCCCCCCACTCTCCTCTCACCCGGAACTTCTCCCAGGTCTCCAAATTCGCAGCTAAAACTGAGCTAATCTGCTGAACACTTCTGTAATCTCTCTGCAAAGATAAGAGAGCTGAAATTCGTACAGCACAAGTGTGATTCCGGCCTCAGAAACAGGTGTCTCTTCCATAACACATCTTCCTTTTGGTGCATTTTTTTGCTCCCTCAAGGTGGAGAGTAATGGTAATTTCTATTAGGTTATAGGGAAATAATTATAGTTATCACCCTGTTAGTGCATTTTACATTTGCTTATTTTAATCTGATATTTAAATAATTAAACACCAACCAGAATAGCAAATGTTTTTATATCTATGCTTTAAGGTTATTGGACCACTGGAATATATAAGATATAAAGAACTTATTGCAAGTGTACTATATTGTATAGTTTGAATTTACCCATATACTCAAATTATATTCATGATTATTTTACAATAAATGCTAATTCCCTGTGTTGTGATCATACTATAACATTATGACTGCCTGAAAATTACACGTAGATTCCCTGGTGCATTTGCCTCTTGGCAGTTATCATACCCTGGGTAGAGTGAGAGGCACCAGCACAGTTCGCTGTAGGTGGCTGGCTACTGACTCCATCTCGGGTTCCCTATCACAGATATCTCTGGTTGAAATGAAGAGTCGGTCATACAGTGAGTGGATGGATAAAAGGCTGTTATGGATATGTAGGACACGTTTTGGAGCATTAATGTCTCTCCTTTGTCAGGAATGGGAAAGAACCATCAGATGAAATTCATTGCAGAAATAACACTTTTTTTGCTCCCCTGATTTGCTGTAAATAATATCTAGATAATACAGAACCCGTTTTAAAATGCTTTCCCACACTGTTTTCAATTAAAGTACATTACCATTTTAAAGATATGTAATTACTAATGATTTTTGTCTATGTTAATCGATTGGCCTCTTAATTTTTATTTTTTTTGATTGGCATTATTTTTATATATTTTATAGTTAAAAGGAGTCCTCCGTTCAGTGGCAAAATATTCTAAAAAAGTTCATCGCAGCAAACAGTTTGTGACATTTAAAGAAGTTATATCTCATGCAAGAGAATTGATATTTTCAGTTGTTGATCGACACAGACAGAAGAGTACAGACAGCATTTCTATAGCTGGAAATGTAAGTGACTTACAAGACAACAATAAACCCTCTAAGTTTGGAATCATTTCTGCATTTGTTTAGTTGGCAGTTATGCTCGATGTTTTCGTATTTCAGTGACACGGGATTGTGAGTTTTTCCTTTACCTGTAAGCGCCATCTATTTTAGGGGATAGCACAGCAAAATACTGTTGATGAATTAAGGGAATGTGATAAACTAACCATCAAAGTACATGTATCCAAAACCAGTATCTTGTTGTTTAGCTGCTGCCCATTTTTAAACTTTTTGGGGAGTGTTATATTGTACAGGTAATTTTATTTTAGTTTTTTCATGTTGTATATATTTTTATATAGGTGTAAAAAAAGGTTTTAAAATACTGAATATATCCCCTGTATTAAAGTGGATGTAAATCCACTCTCATCCTTTCTAAACTACTGCCATCGTGCTGATCTATAAGGCTATACATGCCTCCTGCATGTATCTTTACCTGTCAAATGTCTCCCCTCTGTCTGTTATAAGAACTGAAAAACTGCAGATTCTGTTGTCTGGAGCTCTGTGGGTGGAGTCGTGATGTCAGTAGGCTCCCCACCCACCTCTACACTCCCCTTGTCAATATGCATTTTCTATTGTGTATTCCTTACACTAAATTCTGCTATGATCACTAACATCCAGTCAAAATCCAGAAATGTAACCACATGACTTTAGAAAAGGAGTGGGGGTGGGAATTAAAAAATGCCTGTCTCAGGCTAGTGCATGAGATATGTAAATAACCTGATGTTGCAACTGTGATCAGGTGACCGCAGACACACACACTGCAATATAACAATCATCAGATCACTAGAGCTTCTCCTCTGCCCAGCTCTCACTAGATATATTTAACCTAAATCATATCACTTGTCTGTGTATATTCTGCTTTCTGTTCTGTGTTTTTTACTTCACTATACATGCATTTCATCGTCACACTGAGGGGAGGGGAGGGGAATGTGAATTGTGAACTTTTTACACAGGATGTGCCTGTCTCAGGCTAGTGCATGACATATGTAAATAACCTGTCATTCACTGTAAGGGGGAGGATTTGACAAAAGTTTTCCCCTGTTTGTCAAGATTTATCTCACTGAACAATAAAAGAGGATTGCTCAGAGCTGGATTAACTCGGTGGGGCAAGACTGGGAACAGATGATAGGAAATCTTAGGCCGCGTACACACGAGGGGATATGTCCGCTGAAAACGGTCCGATGGACCGTTTCAGCAGACATCTCCGCTCGTGTGTATGGGCTAGCGGACAGATTTCTCCACCCGACAGATTTCAAAGCATGCTTTGAAATCTATCCGGTGGGAATCTGTCCGCCCGACATGTCTGCTGGTTAGTACACTTACCAGCAGACATGTCGGCTCCCACCACCGCCGCGCCGCTGCCGAATGGATTCGGCGCATGCGCGGAAGTGTTTTACTTCCTGGTGCGGTGACGTTGCGGTGACGCGGCGGCGTCAACGTCACCGCCGCGTCACCGCCACGTCACCGCGCCTTCCGGCGGCGGGGAATTTGATCCGATGGTGTGTACACGCCATCGGATCAAACTCCCGATCGGACATATCCGATGGAAATGGTCCGCGGACCGTTTTCATCGGATATATCCGATCGTGTGTACGCCGCCTTACACTATACATTGTGACATGATTAAAAAAAAAAAACATTTTTTCGGGTTTACATCCACTTTAATCAGGTCTAGGAGGTCTAAAACGAGAGAGGCACAGATTCTTCACCTGCAAGCAGATTTTGCTTCAGCAGGACAAAGTGGTGGTCAGGTCACACCTTTGAAAGAAAAGGCACATCTGCCTTTTCTTTCTGGTAGTGTGATGGGCTATACAGCCAGAGTACACAGAGAAGGTTATGGAGTAGCTAACCAAGCCTTCCTCAACCTCCAGACACAGAGCATCACATTTTCATCAGCAGCTTTAAATGTGACTTTATCTTCCCACAAGCTTTGCCCACAAGATGGCATGGAGGAGTCAGTTGATTTTTTTTTAGCACAGCGTGAGTAACTTGATGCAGGAGGATGAAGAATTCTTATTATTGGATGTTTAGAAAGAACAGACTCAAGTGAATGGAAGTCTGAGAAGGAGTTTGAGAGGCTTACATCACATCACATTACAGCACATCAAGCAGGGAAGAGGGTCAATATAGGCTTTAACCTTACTGTATATCTCCTAAAGCCACCCCCCATATCCAGCAGCATCCTTGACTAGGCAGGTGTCTCTTTCATAGCACATGCTTCCTCAAGGTAGAGAGTAATGATCATTTCTATTAGGTTATAGGGGAATAATGTATGGTTATCATCACCCTGTTAGTGCATTTTACCTTTGCTTATTTTAATCTGATATTTAAATAATTGAACATCAACCGGAATAGCAACTGTTTTTATATCTATGCTTTAAGGTTATTGGACCACTGGAATATATAACATATAAAGAACCTATTTCAAGTGTACTGTATTGTATACAGTGGGGATCGAAAGTTTGGGCACCCCAGGTAAAAATTTGTATTAATGTGCATAACAAAGCCAAGGAAAGATGGAAAAACCTCCAAAAGGCATTAAATTACAGATTAGACATTCTTTTAATATGTCAAAAAAAGTTAGATTTTATTTCCATCATTTACACTTTCAAAATTACAGAAAAAAAAATGGCGTCTGCAAAAGTTTGGGCACCCTGCAAAATTTATAGCATATGCACTGCCCCTTTTGCAAAGCTAAGACCTGCCAGTGTCATGGATTGTTCTCAATCATCGGCTGGGAAGACCAGGTGATGTCAATCTCAAGGGTTTTAAATGCCCAGACTCATCTGACCTTGCCCCAACAATCAGCACCATGGGTTCTTCTAAGCAGTTGTCTAGAAAACTGAAACTGAAAATAGTTGATGCTCACAAAGCTGGAGAAGGCTTTAAGAAGATAGCAAAGCATTTTCAGATGTCAATATCCTCTGTTCGGAATGTAATTAAGAAATGGCAGTCATCAGGAACAGTGAAAGTTAAAGCAAGATCTGGAAGACCAAGAAAAATATCAGACAGAACAGCTCGCAGGATTGTGAGAAAAGCAATTCAAAACCCACATTTGACTGCACGATCCCTCCAGAAACATCTGGCAGACACTGGAGATGTGGTACACTATTCCACTATAAAGAGATACTTGTACAAATATGGTCTTCATGGAAGAGTCATCAGAAGAAAACCTCTTCTACGTCCTCACCACAAAAATCAGCGTTTGAACTTTGCAAATGAACATATAGACAAGCCTGATGCATTTTGGAAACAAGTTCTGTGGACCGATGAGGTTAAAATAGAACTTTTTGGCCGGAATGAGCAAAGGTATGTTTGGAGAAGAAGGGCACAGAATTTAATGAAAAGAACCTCTGTCCAACTGTTAAGCATGGGGTGGATCAATCATGCTCTAGGGTTGTATTTCAGCCAGTGGCACAGGGAACATTTCACGAGTAGAAGGAAAAATGGATTCAATAAAATTTCAGCAAATTTTGGAAGGTAACTTGATGCCATCTGTGAAAAAGCTGAAGTTAAACACACCTCAAAATCCATGGGGTATTAGATCAAGAGGCTTAAACATAATTGAAAATCTATGGATAGACCTTAAAAGAGCAGTGCGTGGTATACTTGCCCCTAAAATACTTTAAGTCACTGGAGGCCCTCCTCAAGCCGTTTGTCTGGGGTACTGGTAGGCACAAGCTTGCCTGGCACATACTCAAAAATCCACCTGATTTGGGAGGTACAGCACTACCAGATTTTAACCTCTATTACATTGCATCTCAGCTATCCCAACTGTTTCACATTGACAAGACAGATGGTACGCATTTTCGGCTCCTACTCTGTCCCTGTGGGGCCCGTTGCACTGGAGACCCCACTCTATGCTATATCGGCGGGCTCCAGGAGTACAGAGTCGTTCCAATATAGACGCATTTGGGACATTGCCTCAGGTTGGGAATACCCCAGATCACAGACTACACACCCCTATGGCACAACAAAGACTTACCTGAGTTTCTTCTAGTTCAGGGATCTGAACGCTGGGCCTCACAAGGTGTGTTTTACCTGCATCATCTATACTCAGGGGGGCACCTCAAAACCTACCAAATGCTTAAAGAGGAATTTTCATTATGTAATCATATGCTCTTCAGGTTTCTGCAGGTGAGACATGCGGCGCAGACGCAATTTCCACATGCACCCCCACAGCCTACCCCGCACCCCATTATGTCGATAGCTAAAAGTACTGATCCACGGGGTCTAATATCAGAATTTTACCGCATGATGGCAACTCCTGCTGCCACTAAGTTAGCGTTTAACTTGAAACCCTGCTGGGAGAGGGAGGTGGGACCCCTGGAGGATAAGGAGTGGGAGGAGGCATTAGAGACATGCAAGTTTGTATCCCCCAGACTCTCGAATCGACTTTCCCAGATTTATATAATTCACAGAGCATACTTAACCCCCATCCGAGTGGCCAGATATAAGCATGATCAATCCACTCTGTGTCCGATGTGTAGCCAGGAAACGGGATCGTTCTTTCATCTTCTCTGGACTTGTCTGAAAATTCAAGACCTTTGGAGACAAATTGTAACGTTCCTACATGATGTAATGGGCTCTCCCATAGCACTTGACCCAAAACAATGTATTCTCGGGATATTTCCTGAGAGTATAGACAAATATACTAAGATATTCCTACACAAAACTATTTTCTCAGTTAGAAAAGTTATTGCCAGGAGATGGATGCGGTCTGTGCCTCCTAGCTTCTTGGAATTGCGGGCGGAAGTGAATGGGACCTTGCCTCTCAAAAAATGTACATATGTTAATAGAGGATGTCCGTCCAAATACGATAAAATTTGGGAACGCTGGTTGAGGGAGGCAGAGACTTGTAGTTAGTACTGGAATGGTCCGGGGTCGCCCGCTTACAGACCCCTTGGGAAATATGCCTTTGTGTCTACCCATAATCTTGTATGCATATAGCCCCACTTGAGTTGTTAGTTTCCTCACTACATGCTGTGACTACTGTAAATGTATTGACTGATGCCCTCGACTCCCCCTTCTTATTTCCTTTTTATGTGAATGTATGTAACTGTTCTATTACTCTGTATGCACCTTTTTTACTCAATACAAAAACCTTTTGTTCAATGAAAAAACAAAGAGCAGTGCGTGACAGACAGTCCAGAAATCTCAAAGAACCGGAAAACTTTTGTAAGAAAGAATCGGCAAAGATCGGCAAAGATACTTCAAACAAGAATTGAAAGACTCTTGGCTGGCTACAAAAAGCGTTTACAAGCTGTGATACTTGCCAAAGGGGGCAGTACAAGATATTAACTCTGCAGGGTGCCCAAACTTTTGCAGACACCATTTTTTTGTTTTCTGTAATTTTGAAAGTATAAATGATGGAAATAAAATCTAACTTTTTTGACATATTATAAGAATGTCTAATCTGTAATTTTATGCCTTTTGGAGATTTTTCCATCTAAACTTGACTTTGTTATGCACATTAATACACATTTTTACCTGGGGTGCCCAAACTTTCGATCCCCACTGTAGTTTGAATTTACCTATATACTCAAATTATATTCATAGTTATTTTAGAATAAAAGCTTATTCCCTGTGTTGTAGAACATTGCAAATATGAGTCTGCATCTATAGACACTTGTGTATGTGGATGTGTACAAATAATTATACAAAGTGCCCTGATAATACAACCTGTATATGTGCTATTAAATTATAAAATTAGTCTGGGCACAGACAGAACATGATAGTATTGTTATTTTATATAGTGTCTGACTTGGTGTACATTTCTTACATAGAATACGTGATTTGTGAAATAGATTTAAAATGTAGCCACAACCAAACATACTCAGTTGTTTTGTTTTATATGTGTTTTGTTTGTTTTTAAAGAATTTCTATTTGGATGAATTTGAAGACCTGATAGATGAGCTTCTGTTCCGACTAAATGCCATATCAGACAGCCTTCATCATTCACTTCCTGCAAAATCACATAGTTACACTGAAGAAGAGGATGATCACAATAACTTTGATACTTGCTCCAATTTCTCTTTTAAGCAAGCAGCCACAGAGGTAAATATAACAGAATATATGAGTGTAAAGACTATACAAACACCAACCTAGTGACCAAGCAGGGCACTGTAGATCTTGTTTATGAAACCAGACTGAGAAACCTTTAGCTGTGGTGCAACACATTATTTTATTGGCGTATGCTTTAGAGTTGGTCTACAGCACAGGTGTCAAACACAAGGCCCACGGGTCGAATCCGGCCCTCCAGGCCATTTTATGTGACCCTCGCACTTCTCCTGCAATTGCAGGAGAGCTGTAGCCCTCCTCTGGTCCTCCTCCAGATCCCTACTTTCTGCTTTCAAGCAATGTATCCAGCTTCTTCCCAGCAGCAGCATAAAGAAACTGTGCACTGTGCACTGTGATGTAAGGGAGAGTGGGGGACTTAACTTCTGATGGTGGGGTGGCTCTTGACATCTAATGTAAGGGGAGTGGATGCACTGGACATCTAAACTTACAGATTCAACTGTCCCTTTTGAGGATAATCATAATGCTGATGGGGCCACGATGAAATTGAGTTTGACACCTCTGGTCTACAGGCAGTGGCGGAATTTTCATAGGTGCCGCAGTCGCAGTTGCGACTGGGCCCTGTGGTTTAGCCAAGTCGGGGGGGCCCGCCCGCCGCCTGTCAGTGAGGAGAGGAGCCGTTCTGCCGCTGGATCGGGTGCCGACAAGGCACTAGCAATGGATGCAGGGACGGCATCGCAGCAACCCCCCTAAGACCTGGCATCTCCCCCTGCACCTCTGGCTGGCCGTTTAGAGTGCAGTGGGGAGATGTGGTAGGAGATGGAAGATCGGCAGGCGGCAGCTCTATGGTGCCTGTGTGGGCAGGTCTCAGTGGGGCTTGTAGTACTTGAGTCTCGAGTGTCAGTGAGTGTATACAGAGAGGGGAGGGGCCTCTGAACCGGGCAGGTATCAGTTTCACTTTCTCTCTGCTTGCACACTGTTGTTAATGCCCGGGTCAGAGGCCCCCCCCCTCTGCTGTATACATATATCGGAGAACTACAAGCCCCAGTGAGATCCCCCTGCCTGTGGACATCATAGAGCTGCAGATCGCCACCTCCACCAGCCAGGTACAGGGGAACTTTTGGAAGGGGGAGTCAGCTGTTTGGGGACCCTGATGTAAGAGGGGGGCCTCTGGGGACACTAATGTAAGGAAGGGGGCCTCTGGGGACACTAATGTAAGAGAGGGGGGCTTCTGGGGACACTAATTGAAAGGGGGGCTTCTGGGCACACTAATGTAAGGGGGGGTGCTTCTGGGGACACTAATGTAAGAGGGGGGCTTCTGGGGACACTAATGTAAGAGGGGGGCTTCTGGGGACACTAATTGAAAGGGGGGCTTCTGGGCACACTAATGTAAGGGGGGGGCTTCTGGGCACACTAATGTAAGGGGGGGGGGCTTCTGGGGACACTAATGTAAGAGGGGGGACCTCTGGGGACACTAATGTAAGGGGGGGGGCTTCTGGGGACACTAATGTAAGGAAGGAGGCCTCTGGGGACACTAATGTATGAGGGGGGCTCTCTGGGGGTCCTGATGTAGGGGGAAACTGTCTGGGGACCCTGATGTAGGGGGAGACTCTCTGGGGACCCTGATGTAGGGGGAGACTCTCTGGGGACCCTGATGTAGGGGGAGACTCTCTGGGGACCCTGGTGTAGGGGGAGACTCTCTGGGGACCCTGGTGTAGGGGGAGACTCTCTGGGGACCCTGGTGTAGGGGGAGACTTTCTGGGGACCCTAATGTATGGGGAGACTCTCAGGGGGCCCTAATGTATGGGGAGACTCTCAGGGGGCCCTAATGTATGGGGAGACTCTCTGGGGTCCTAATGTATGGGGAGACTCTCTGGGGTCCTAATGTATGGGGAGACTCTCTGGGGGCCCTGATGTAGGGGGAGACTCTCTGTGGACCCTGTTGTAAGGTGGGGTTCTCTGGGGACACTAATGTAAGAGGGGAGACTTTCTGGGGACCCTCATGTAGGGGGAGACTCTCTGGGGACACTACTGTGAGGGGCAGGCTCTCTGGGGACACTAATGTAAGGGAGGCTCTCTGGGGACCCTGATGTAGGGGGAGACTCTCTGGGGACCCTGATATAGGGGGAGATTCTCTGGGGACCCTGATGTAGGGGGAGACTCTCTGGGGGCCCTAATGTATGGGGAGACTCTCTGGGGGCCCTAATGTATGGGGAGACTCTCTGGGGACACTACTGTGAGGGGCAGGCTCTCTGGGGACACTAATGTAAGGGAGGCTCTCTGGGGACCATGATGTAAGGAAGGGGCTCTCTGGGGACACTAATGTAAGAGGGGAGGCTCTCTGGGGACACTAATGTAAGAGGGGAGGCTCTCTGGGGACCCTGATGTAAGGAAGGGGCTCTCTGGGGACACTAATGTAAGAGGGGAGGCTCTCTAGGGACCCTGATGTAAGGAAGGGGCTCTCTGGGGACACTAATGTAAGAGGGGAGGCTCTCTGGGGACCCTGATGTAAGGAAGGGGCTCTCTGGGGACACTAATGTAAGAGGGGAGGCTCTCTGGGGACCCTGATGTAAGTAGGGACTTTCTTGGGACACTAATGTAGGAGGGGAGACTCTCTGGGGACACTAATGTAAGAGGTGGGGGCTCTCTGAGGAGTCCCCTATGTGATGGTGTGTGTGTGGGGGGGGGGGGGGGTGGCATTGAAGGACCTGGCCTTGGGGCAGCAAAGGGAATAAATCTGGGCCTGGGCAGAGGCAGCGCTGAGACTGGGGCTGACACCAATGAGAGAAGGCGGGGGAGGAGCTTTGCTCTCTGCGTGGAGTACCTATGCCGTCTACCTATGAAACAAGAAGGCATCCTGGCGGGAGATTAGAAGGCACAGTGATGGTGACCATAACTGATCGAACGGAATTCCCAGGGATTCGATTGATTGACAGTAAGTGACATTTTTTCAGAGCTGAGCAATCGATGCCAACCTCCACCACCTGTGCCTCTTATTGATCCCATCCCCCCCACCACTGATCTCATCCCTATCCCCCCCATTACTTCTACAACAGAGGTGATAGGGGATAGGGCTGAGATCAGTGGTGGGAGGATGGGATAAGTAATAGGCACAGGTGGTGGTGGGAGAGGATGGCACCAACACTGCCGCTGCAGCCACCCCCCTCAAGTACCACTGCTGGTACTTGAGGGGGGGTGGTAGCGGTGATACTAGAGCGGAGTGGTAGTGGTGATACATGAGGGGGGTGGTGCCGGTGGTACTTGAGGGGGGTGGCAGTGGTGATGCCATCCTCTCCCGCCACCACCCGTGCCTCTTACTGATTCCATCCCCCTACAGCCGCACCACTGATCTCATCCCTATCCCCCTATTACTTCTACAACAGAGGTGGTGGGGGGATAGTGATGAGATCAGTGGTGCGGCTGAGATAGTGAGAGGCACAGGTGGTGGTGGGAGAGGATGGCACTGCCACTGCAGCCACCCCCCCTCAAGTGAAATCAGAAACAGAATTGTTTTACTTTGTTGTACAGTGTAAAACAATTAAGTATCAAAATCAGTCTTTTCTTGCACCAGGGCCCTGAAGTCTCTAGTTACGCCTCTGTCTACAGGTTAACATTATAACTTACTGCACCATGTAAGTAAGGTATCAGAAAGTGCATTCTGCTTGGTAATTCCAAATACATTGAATGCATTTCTGCTACGTGACAGATGATACAATACCGCAAAACTCATAATTAACAATGTAATGCCAACATTCTAGTTGACCCAGCTTTATTTAATGTTCACATCTAAGTCTACAGTTTTGCTTTGCGAAATATCTACAATTATCAAACCTTTCCAATTAACCAAGTTTAAAAAAAGTATCAGAAGTGGTATGCTAGTGATTAAATTAGGAAACCTGTATGAAATGTAGAAATGTTCATTTAAAGCAGTATTAAATTGAAAAACAAAAATGCATTGTATTGCAGCTTATTAGTTCCTAGATGTGGTGGCTGATTATTTTTCCTTTTTTAGGCTTTTTTTACTTTTATTTTCATCTTGTCAGTTAGTTATATTTTATATATACACAAAAGTAACTGCAAAACAGATAAGTAAAACAAACAAGAAAATATTCTGTTGATAACAAACAAGTGTAGCCAGAGCGTTCCACTTGTGTGAATGGATAAATCAATCCTCTCCCCGTGATCTTTTAGACAAGACAAATAGCAGGTGATTGAAGTCCCTCCACCACAGACAATACCAGACTCTCACCTCATGTATACGACCTAAATCAGGTCACAGAGCCATATATCCACTCCTGGGGAAATGATGAATGGATGTAGCCATGGATCTCAGACACCATATGATGGAAAAACAGAAAGGACAAATCTAGTGCTTTCCATAAAACAATTTATTAATCCCAGCAAAAATAAATTAAATTACTCACAAAATAAGCACTCGCTACCAAGTGCTGGTCAGATAGCGTGTAAATTGTAAGTTGTTTCAAACCCAAAATATGGCTGCGGGCGACGTCCAACGTGACTCCTCCCCCCGTACGCGCTATGCCCTGTGTGCGGGGACTTCAGCGTGGGGACGAAAGCACGTCAGCGGCCCACGATCTTGTTTAAATAACAATGGTTACCATCCTTCAGCCAATCACGCTCTGCAATAGAGCGTTGAACTGCCGCAAACCAATTCCTGTACACTCAATGCTACGGGAGCTATCACTGAAGGATGGATCACTGCATTATAATAGCATACTACAAACATTCAAAAAACCCTGACCAATAGTGGCACATAAAAATGTAAGGGAAAAAAAGGAAAATTCCTCCATATATTATCTTTAATCTTAAAGAGTCACTAAGGTCTGGGAACTTAAAGGGGAATACTCCCTCATTAAAACAGCACTCTGCTCACACAGCAAAATGGATAAAAAATCCTAATAGAGAACTAATCATAAGTTAAAGGACATCAGCCCGCGACCATCTTTCAAGCTATTATGAAACATAAAAACATTAAAAAACATTATAAAACATATTAAAATCAAATTTAATCCACATTAAACGAACAGTGAATGATAGAATTAATAATTAATTATCTATTAGAGATAAAGCAATTAAGGTTGAAATCTACATTCATACCAGCTGGTGTCATCACCTTAGTTTTCAAAAGTCCAAAATGATTCTCTGCGACTAAGCTGGCGAATATAGTGACCACCTTGCCAGTGCTTGGGGACTTTTTTAATTCCACAGAACTTTGTGCCGCGTACACACGATCATTTTTCAGGTTGTAAAAAACAAAGGGCCAGATTCAGGTACAATTGCCCTGGTGCAGAGTATCAGAGATACACTACGCCGCCGTATTTTACCTGGCTCTAAGACGAATTCAGGTAGATTTCGGCCCGTAAGGTATGGCAGTGTAGTGTATTTCTCGCGTCAGAATCGAAATACGCGATTAGGGGGCGTGAAACATTTAAATTAGGCGCGTCACCGCGGCGATCAAACTGCGCATGCTCCGTTCAGAAATTTCCCGCCGTGCATTTCGCGAAATAACGTTGTTAGGTAATTTTTAGTAGCGTCGTTTACGTACATTCCTATTCCCGGACGACTTGCACAAAAAAAAAAATTGAAATTCGACGCGGGAACGACGGCCATACTTAACATGGGCCGTCTAACTATAGACCAGCTAATAGCTGGTATAACTTTACGCAGAAAAAAGATGACTACAGATGCCGTAAGAGATTGCGAAGGACGATCGTAACTTCGTGGATTGCTGGAAAAGCTCATTTGCATACCCCAACGCGGAAAACGACCCGAACTCCACCCAGCGGCGAATCATGGTTTGAGGATTCAAACTAATGATACGACGCGCGTAATTTAAAAGTTCTCCGGTCTAACAGGAGATAGACCGGAGTAATGGCTCAGTGAATCTGGCCCAAAGTTTTTCAGGCTCTAGAAAAATCAACGTTTTTTTCAACTTGATCACACACGATGCCTACACAGGATCGTGAAAAAAAAATGCTCTAGCAAAGCGCGCTGACGTACAACACGTACGAAGGCACTATAAAGGGGAAGTTCCATTCGAATGATGCCATCCTTTGGGCTGCTTTAGCTGATTTTGTGTTCGTAAAAGATGATTTACAGTTACAGCGTGATGAATGTGCTTACTCCATTACGAACGGTAGTTTTACCAGAACGAGCGCTCCAGTCTCATAACTTGCTTCTGAGAATGCGTGAATTTTTCACGTTGTTAAAGCCTACACACGACCGAAAAACGTTGTGTGTAGGCCAGAGCACTTTTTGTGATTCGGCACTGCGTCGCTTTAACTGACAATTGCGCGGTCGTGCGACGTGGCTCCCAAACAAAATTGGCGTCCTTTTTTTCCCACAAATAGAGCTTTATTTTTGTGGTATTTGATCATCTCTGCGGTTTTTATTTTTTGCGCTATAAACAAAAATAGAGCGACAATTTTGAAAAAAATGCAATATTTTTTACTTTTTGCTTTAATAAATATCCCCCAAAAATATATAAAAAAAACATTTTATTTCCTCAGTTTAGGTCGAGCGTTTGATTCATTTGCGCAAAAGTTATAGCGTTTACAACACTTATAAAAATGCATTGTATTACTATAAAAATGCCATTGGCAGTGAAGGGGTTAACACTAGGGGGCAGGGAAGGGGTTAAGTGTGTTCCTGGGTGTGTTCTAACTGTATGGGGGGGTGACCTCACTAGGGGAAATCACTGATCTTCTGTTCATACTATGTATGAACAGGAGATCAGCGTTTCCCCCGCTGACAGGACCGAGAGCTTTGTGTTTACACACAAAGCTCCCGGTCCCCGCTCTGTAACGAACGAGCGCGCGTGCCCGGCAGCGATCGTACCCGCCAGGCACGCGTGCAGGACTCGGGGGCGAGCGAGGACGCTCCCGCTGGACTCGGGGGCGAGCGAGGACGCGTGCGGGACTTCGAGGGTGAGCGGGGAGGTGTGTGCGCCCCCTAGCGGCCGCTAGAGAGCAGACGTATAGCTACGGGCTCTCGCCCAGCAGAGCCACCGTCCCGCAGTAATATGACGGCGGGCGGTCGGCATCTAGTTAAAAACGTCATTAAAAAATAGAGCATGTTCGAATTTTTTTTTGCCCGTTTTTCAGAACCAAAAAAATGCTCTGAAGACCACACACAATTGTTTTTAATGACATAAAATTTTTTTAATTTTTTACAACCCGAAAAATGATAGTGTGTACGCGCCATTAGATATTTTGGATCCAGTTGATGGCATTTCCTAAAGTGTCTAGATACACTGTGGGTCTTGACACCACTTTTGATGTTCCTTATATGCTCGCCAACTCGTACATTCAGTGCCTGGATGTCCTGCCAACATATTGCAATCCACAGTCGCACTCGAACATATAAACTACACCCACAGTAGCACATGTAATAAGATCTTTGATCTGATTCTCTTTATTTGTGACCAAAGAACTAAACACTTTTGCGTTTCTTGACGTTGTTTCTAGCGTGCTTGCAATTGCCACACGCATAGAACCCAGAAAGGAAGCTAAAAAGTTTGTTTTCAGAAATCCTTGGCGGGTCGATGACCCCTAGTGCCAAACTGTCACGGAGGGAGGGTGCTTTGCGGTAAATGAATGCAGGAAGATTAGGAAGGTGAGAACCCAGTATACGGTCATACTTAAGAATAGACCAATATTTGGCCACAATTTTTTTGAATTTTTTATGCTGTATACTGTAATCCATAACCATCCTGAATTAATTGGTATTCACCGTATCTGCTGACCTAGCAGCCTTGTCAGCTATGATAGTTGTCTTGCCTTCTCGATTTATTTATTAATCGCCGAGTATAACCTTTCTGTTTAAATCTGGTTGCTAAAACCTTGGATTGTGACAGAAACTCGTCCTCTGATGTGCAGTTGCGTCGAAGCCTAATAAATTGCCCTCTAGGAATGTTACATAGCCACAACTGGTGATGGCAACTATTTAAGGGGATGTACGCATTGCGATCAGTGGGCTTAAAGTGGTTTCTTGTATGGAAGTGGTTACCTTTCTTGAAAATTTCCAGATCTCAAAATGTAATCTGTTGGTTATAAACACACCAAGAGAGTTTAATATTTTTGGTTTTGCTATTCAATTTGTCCATAAATGACTGTAGACTGGCCATTTCACCCTCCCAGATCATCACCAAGCCATCTATGTATCTTTTATAGCAAGACAATTGGGGTGGGCGATCGCAAAACAATAATCCTCCTCACAGTGGGCCATAAATAAATTGGCCACACTGGGAGCAAAACACGTGCCCATCGCTACACGCCTAGTCTGCAAAAAGAATTGTTTATCAAACCAAAAATAATTATTCAGTAATCATAACTTAAGGCTTTTTATTAAGAACTGAACATGCTCTCTGGACAAATCAGTACTACTCAGGCTCGATTCACACCTATGCATGTTGCTTTTGAGCATTTTTGCAGTGCTTTTTGCTGTGCTTGCTGCGTTTTTTTTAGCCAGCAATTTTTATTTTTTACATTTCCTTTAACAACCAGCTATAAACAGGTAAAAAAAATGCAAATCATAAATCGCGGTACTTGCGTTTTGGATGCGGTCCATTGAATTCTATTACATGCAAAACGCTGCTTTTTGCAGGAAAAAAGTCCCTGACCCTTTCCAAAAACACAGAGGCACAAAAAAGCATTGATGTGAGCATGTTCCATAGAAAACCATATTAAAAAATGTCCCTGCATTTCTGAAAAATGCATCAAAAAGCACATTAGTGTGAATGGAGCCAAGATGCCCATTCGACTGAAGCTAGAGCCACATCATGGTCAATGATCGTGTATAACGATCCAACATCTGCAGTAATTAATATACTGGCCGAGGTACAGGTAATAGTGTCTAAAATCTGAATAACCTGCTTTGTATCTTTCAAGTAGGCTTCCATCTTGGTGACTAAGGGTTGAAAAAAATAATCCAAATATTGGCCTAACCTGGATGTTACAGAATCTATTCCATTAACAATCGGACGACCGGGTGGATTTTCAACGTTTTTTGTGTAATTTTTGCAGAAAGTAAATGATCGGTGTTCTACAGTATAGGGGATCGAGGCAAGATGCTTCTTTAAGATTTAGAATCCCCTTAGGGCCCTTTCAAACGTGCGGACCGTATGTCCGCTTTTTCATTCATCCGTTTGCGGATGAAAAAGGGACATACATTGGTCCCTACGTGATTGTGGGTGTCAGCGGATGAACATCCGCTGACACCGTAATCACCCGCCTCCGCAAACATCCGATTTTGCAGACGGAAGAATGTCCTATTTTTTCTTCCGTCTGCGATCCGTGTTCATCCGATTCCCCATAGGGGAGAGCAGAGAAAAGACAGGGCGGTCCTTGCACAGTGTGTGGAGACCATCCTGTCATCCGCCGGCTTAGCGGGGATATACGGAGTGATCCCCGCTGAGCTTACGAGCACACGTACCTGCTGGGTGTCTATACTATGCCTGTGAAGTGGCATGTGTTTAGAACTGTCCCTGCACAAAATGAGATTGCTATAAGAAAAAAGTAATTTAAAACTGCTTGCGGCTTTAATGTAAGGTATGGTCCCTGCAATACGGATGAAAATCACTGAGAAAAATAGCACAGACACAGACCGTACACACCACGTAGCTTTAGGTGCACACTGCAGAGGACACGGGCAGTACACACACTATGTAGCTTTTGGTGCAAACTACAGAGGACACGGGCAGTACACACCAAGTAGCTTTATGTGCAAACTACAGAGGACACAGGCAATACACCACGTGAGAACACTGCAGCTAGCAGAATCAACTGCCTGCCAATAAAGGAAGAACTGATCTAGCTAAACTATACAGTGTATAAATATATGTACAACACCTGTATATACTGTATATCCTCTACACACTGTAACTTTAACTGACTAGCCTGCCTGCCTGCTCTGTCTACCTAGAAAAAAAGACACTCTCCCTCTCTCTTTGACAGATCTCTAATTACAGCCGCAACACACTACACAAGGCCGACCTGCAGGGGGGCTTTTATAGTGTGGGCCTTGTACTAAACCCCCTGAGCCATAATTGGCCAAAGCCACCCTGGCTTTGGCCAATTATGGCTCTCAGTTTTTTTGCAAGCTGTGATTGGCCAAGCATGCGGCTCATAATGCATGCTTGGCCAATCATCAGCCAGCAATGCACTGCGATGCCGCAGTGAATTATGGGCTGTGAAAGGTAACTCCAATTTGGCATATGATGTTCCACTCGAATACGAAGCTCATCCCTATTAATAACCTTTCCATTTCCTGATAGTAATAGGTTTTACTGAGCACCACCAAACCTCCCCCTTATCCGCTGGTGGAAATCACAATATCAATTTTTTTTCTAATGATAAAATACCCCCCTTTTTTTCAAAATTGTTTTTATTAACCACTTAACCCCCGGACCATATTGCTGGTCAAAGACCAGAGCACTTTTTGTGATTCGGCACTGCGTCGCTTTAACTGACAATTGCGCAGTCGTGCGACGTGGCTCCCAAACAAAATTGGCGTCCTTTTTTTTCCCACAAATAGAGCTTTCTTTTGGTGGTATTTGATCATCTCTGCGGTTTTTATTTTTTGCGCTATAAACAAAAATAGAGTGACTATTTTGAAAAAAATGCAATATTTTTTACATTTTGCTATAATAAATATCCCCAAAAAATATATAAACATTTTTTTTCCTCAGTTTAGGCCGATACGTATTCTTCTACATATTTTTCGTTAAAAAAATCGCAATTAGCGTTAATTGATTGCTTTGCGCAAAATTTATAGCGTTTACAAAAAAGGGGGTAGTTTTATGGCATTATTATTAATATTTTTTTTTACTAGTAATGGCGGCGATCAGCGTTTTTTTTCAGTACCGAGACATTATGGCGGACACATCGGCCAATTTTGACAAATTTTTGGGACCATTGGCATTTTTATAGCGATCAATGCTATAAAAATGCATTGGATTACTATAAAAATGCCATTGGTAGTGAAGGGGTTAACACTAGGGGGCAGGGAAGGGGTTAAGTGTGTTCCTGGGTGTGTTCTAACTGTATGGGGGGGTGGCCTCACAAGGGGAAATCACTGATCTTCTGTTCATACATTGTATGAACAGAAGATCAGCGTTTCCCCCACTGTCAGGACCGAGAGCTTTGTGTTTACACACAAAGCTCCCGGTCCCCGCTCTGTAACGAACAAACGCGTGCCCGGCAGCGATCGCGCCTGCCGGGCATGCGCGGGGGGGGTCACGTGGGCTGCCGCCGGCGCGCACGTGCCCCCTAGCGGCCACTAAAGGGAGGACGTAGAGCTACGTGCTCTCGCCCAGCAGTGCCACCGTCCCGCCGTATAATGACGGTGGGCGGTCGGCATGTGGTTAAGGTATTTTCAATGTTGTTGAGAAACAAAACAGGGCCATTAGGGGGCATACCCCAGCCAAACAGTGCACGTAGCGACGTGCACAAAAAAATTAAATAAAAAAAAACAGTTAACCTCACACCATTACTAGGCATGTCTAGCTAAACACTACCTAAACATCTCTCAGGTTACATGTGACAGGAATACAAAAGGAGCTATCGCATCTTGCAGAACCTCTTCCCAATCCTCAGTTACTGAATTGAAAGCTACAGGGGCCCTTGGGAGTGAGTACGGTCATCACATTATCTATGCATCACCTCTTTTTACTAGATCAGAATATGGGTCTCAACTCCAAGTGTTACAGGTGGATACCAATGTAGTCTCTCTGAGCTACTCCCCAGGGGGGCGATCGTCTGTTGTGGATTCCGAGTCTGTCCACAGGTGCCAGACTTTTTCATATTTTTTGAGGCATCCTCGGGACAGATACATCGCTTTGTAGGGGGGTATAGTTGCATTAACCATCTGCTTACATGCGTTCAGAGTGGGAGGGCCGGTTGACTTCCTCTTCAAGACTATGGCTTTCCTTGCGTAGAAAAGAAGGATACCTATAAGGGTGTGTGTTGCTTTGGCAAGTGCCAATTGCTCCACCAGGCCGAGGATGCAGACACTAATTGTTAGGGGAATAGGGATGGTAGTTAAGCCATGAATAAACTGAGTCACTTCCCTCCAATAGTCCCTAACCTGAGGGCAATCCCAAAATATGTGGACGAAATCTGCTGGGGTACCAGAGCATCTCCAGCAGCTGGCCGACAGGGTCGGGTATATGCTATACAGCCGCTGGGGTGTATAGTAGATCCTGTGGAGAATCTTGAATCTAAAATACCCCTTTTGATGTGCTGTGAATCATTGACTCTTAATAGAGAGTCAAAATCCCTGCACACCATGTTCTTAAAAACATCTGAATGTCTATTATCATTGATTTGTGGATTGAAAAAAAATATTTATTTCTAAGGTTAGAATGTACAGCTATACTTTGGGAAGAATTTCTCTGTATTGGATCGGAAAGGAAATGCTTTTTCTTTATCGTACATCACGGGACACAGAGCGCATAGTCATTACATATGGGTTATATGGGTACCTTCAGGTGTGGACACTGGTGTAATCAACTTCACAGGAAGTTCCTCCCTATATAACCCCCTCCCACTGAGAGTGCTTCAGTTTTTTCGCCAGTGTCTTAGGTGTTGGTCACGTCTAGCTGTCCCTCGGAGGTCTCGGGACCCAGGATAGCTAGCCGGATCCGTCCGAAGTGCTTCAAAGCCAAGGTGTACGGTACCCGGGCCCTGCCTGCGTGGGGTGTTGCCTATAATGCCTCTCCTTGGAGGGCTGGATTCTGGGCTCCAGTGCCTTGGTCTCTCCCAGGACTAAACGCTACTGATGCCAGGATGCTATATAGGTCCAGGGGTGTGGGTTCCTTAACACAGGACCCCGGTCCCTGAAGGTCCGAGACAATACCCACGGAGATGGGGGAAGATTGGGCCTCTTGCAGTTAGCAATACCCTGCGGCGTGGAGCAGGTAAGAGGGAACCTGCGGGACTTGGTTCGACAGTAGGTATCCCCCTGGGGGTTCTGGGTTGGCTAATAGGTATGCTTGTGCATCAGCCACTATCTCCACTATGTCTGTGTGGGCAGGATGGGATACTAATGTTTACCCAGATAACATGTAGATATATGTATACTTGTGTAAGATATATATTTGCTACTCACCCCAGGTCTGCCTGTTAGCATTGATACTGCAACCCCACATGTTTTAAAGAGGAAATTGCTGGTGAAAACTCCTGTTTCTTAGGAAGCCCATGGGGACAGCTTCCTCTCTCTGTGCACTACAATAAGATTAGTGCTTACCTGGTGTCTGTTGGTGCTGCCTGGCGCTGGTCCATGTTTTTCCTCTGCTCTGCTTCCTCCATGTTGTTTTCAGCGTGGGGGGGTGCGCGCGCACGCCGCCTTTTATAGCGTCGGCGTGCGTTGGGGGGGCGGGCCAGCAGCGTCAGGGTCTGTTTTAAAAGTAAAACTTTTTCTCTGGCTGGTCTTTCCCTCCTGGAGGCAGAGGAAGAAGGACACAGAGCGCGCAGCTGGGTCTTTTGGCCACAGTGACACCCAGTGGCGGTTTGTGGATCTTCAGGTCTAGGACTTAGTTCCACTGTTGACCAGAAAAAAAATAAAAAATAAAGTTTTTTTGCTTAAAGGGACTCAGCCTTAGATCCAGCAGTATCTGAGTCAACCTTGGACTCCGGCTAACGGGCATTGGTGTTGCAATACTCACAGGTTTTCCTCAGTATTGCCACCTCCCAGGCGGGTAAAAAAAAAAAAAAAAATTTTCCTCAGCCTGTTCTCATATTAATTACTCCTAGCTACAACAGTCAGGTGTTGGCTAGAGGGGTGACTCAAGGTTGTGCAATGGCTCCAAAGGCATCAGGACCAGCCAAGGCTGCAAGAGGTGCCAAGAAACAAAAGGGGTCTCCATCGGGGTCAGAGGATTTGGGCCAGGCTTCAACGGCCCCACCCTCACCAGTTAGACCACCGAGTAGCATAGTACAAGAGCCATTGGGGATGCTGGGGGCAGAGGCGGCCCCCGATCCACCCATTCCCGTTTACGTAACGGAAGAAATGCTAGCGACCACCCTGGGTGGGCTAGAGAAAAGGTTAACTGCTTTGTTTGCCCGCCCTTTGCCAAGTAGCAAACGGGCTAGATCCCCCTCACCTAGTTTGGTGTTTTTCAGATGCGGAGGTCTCCTCTTCGGAGGAACGGGACCCACAAGGGGATCAAGCAGACCCAAGTCCCGAAGGTTCAGACATGGAGGGTTCCACTGTAGATGAATATTTTTCGGCCTCTCAAGCGGAGAGCCTGTGGATCCAGTCTTTGACCGATATAGTTCGCACTGCTTTTAAACTTCCAGTGCTAGAACTAGTAGCCCCTGTGGTATCCTCATTGGGTTCTTTAAAGGCTCCATTAACTCGTGTGTCTTTTCCGATTCACCCCCTTCTGCGGAGCGTGATTTACCAGGATTGGGCTCGACCTGATAGGATCTTTATCCCTCCTAAGAGGTTCTCTATTCTCTATCCTATGGAAGAGGAATTTTTAAAGAAATGGGCACTCCCCACAGTGGACGCGGCCATTTCCTGCGTGAATAAATCCCTGACCTGTCCGGTTGAAAATGTCCAGATGTTCAAGGATCCGGTCGACAAAAAAATTAGAGACCCTACTGAAGGCTTCTTTCACCACAGTAGGTGCCATGGTTCAGCCAGTGGTGGCAGCCATTGGCGTTTGTCAGGCCTTAAAGGATCAGGCAAAACAGATATTAAAGGACATGCCGGCTCAGCAAACTCGTGAATTAGCAGATTTCCCTAGGGCTCTCTGCTTTGCAGTAGATGCTATTAAGGACTCCATCCAACAGGCATCCCGGTTATCTCTGCTGGTGGTTCACATGCGTCGTCTTTCGTGGCTAAAGAACTGGTCAGCAGAGGCACCCTGCAAAAAGCTTTTAGCAGGGTTTCCCTTTCATGGGGGAAGACTATTCGGTGAAGACCTAGATAAATATATTCAAACCATATCAAGTGGTAAAAGTTCTTCCTTACCGGTCAAGAAAAGACCGCGTGGGCCCGCGTTTAAACGACAGGCCTTTGCAGGCTCGGCCCCTTCGACTTCCCATCAGTATCGACGGCCTCCCGGGCGTTCAGCAGTTAATAGCCGCCCACAGGGACAAGCCGCGGAAAACAAAAGGCCCTGGTCTCGCAAGCCGGCTAAACCAGTCATCAAGTCGGATTCATGAAGGGGCGCCCCCACTCTCTTGGGTGGGGGGAAGGCTTCGGTTTTTCTCCGAAGTCTGGAAGGCCAGAATTCCCGACTCTTGGGTTCGGTCCGTGGTAGCCACAGGCTACAAACTAGAGTTTCGAGAAATCCCCCCTCCTCATTTTCAGGGGTCAAGTCTTCCAAGCGACCCGTTAAAGAGGGCCTCTCTCGTAAAGGCGTTGGATCGCCTCTTGCTCCAAGGAGTAATTGTAGTACCAACCCAAGAAAGGGGTCTGGGATTCTACTCCAACCTTTTTATTATACCAAAACCCAATGGCGACGTCAGGCCTATCCTAGACCTCAAACGCCTAAATCGCTTTCTAAAGATTCAGACCTTTCGTATGGATTCCATACGTTCAGTAACAGCCAGCCTGCATCAAGGCGACTTTCTAGCATCTATAGACATAAAGGATGCATATCTGCATGTGCCGATCTACCCAGCACATCACAAGTTTCTTCGTTTTATGATAGATCAAAGTCATTTCCAGTTCGTAGCCCTCCCTTTCGGGTTGGCAACAGCTCCGCGGGTGTTCACAAAGGTGTTAGCCCCGGTGCTAGCCGTCCTAAGGACAGAAGGCATTTTGGTCCTGGCATAACTGGACGATCTCCTGGTTATCGACAGATCAGCTTCCAACCTCAATCATGCAGTAGTCCGCACAGTTCGGCATCTACAAGAATTCGGGTGTGTTGTGAACCAAGGAAAATCGAGGTTGCAACCCACAAGACAGTTGGAATATCTAGGCCTTCGGTTAGATACAGAATGCCAGAGGATATTTTTACCTCAAGAAAAGATCAGGTCATTGACTCAAACAATTCAAATAGTCCTAGGCAAAAAGAGGCCGACTATTCGCCTATGTATGCGACTGCTGGGAAAGATGGTAGCCGCCTTCGAAGCAGTGCCCTATGCCCAGATCCATACCAGAGTTCTCCAGGCAGCTATTCTCTCTGCTTGGAACAGGTCCATACAGGCATTAGACCGTCCATTAGGTCTTTCCCCAGGAGTCAGGCGCAGCCTGTACTGGTGGCTGGTCCCTCAAAAATTTTTAAAAGGGAAAACCTTTTGCCCCATCACGTGGAAAATAGTAACCACAGATGCCAGCCTAACAGGTTGGGGGGCAATCTTAGGAAAACGGACCCAGCAGGGACAGTGGTCAGAGGCAGAAAGTCTGCTTCCCATCAATGTCCTAGAGATCAGAGCTGCTCGGTTGGCCCTGCAGGGTCTGCCAGTAAGGATACAGTCCGACAATGCCACGGCGGTGGCATACATAAACCGCCAGGGGGGCACAAGGAGCCTAGCGGCTCAAAGGGAAGTAAACCTGATTTTCTCATGGGCCGAAGCCCATGTACCCTGCATCTCAGCAGTGTTCATCCCAGGGATAGACAATTCTCAAGCAGATTTTTTGAGTCGTCAACAGTTACTCCCGGGAGAGTGGTCTCTTCACCCCCAGGTATTCCAAGAGATTTGCCAAAGATTCGGAGTTCCCGATGTGGACATCATGGCAACAAGATTCAACAAGAAATTGGACAAATTCGTATCCCGAGCCAGGGACCCCTCGGCCTACGGGACCGATGCGTTGGTTTGCCCCTGGCACCAGTTTTCTCTCCTGTATGCGTTCTCTCCACTACAGATGATTCCCCGCCTTCTACGAAGGATCAGGGTGGAGCGCAGGCCGGTGATCCTGGTGGCCCCAGCCTGGCCCAGAAGGGCTTGGTACGCACTCATCGTGAGGATGTCAGTAGGGGCACCGTGGCCACTCCCCCTGCGCCCAGATCTGCTGTCTCAGGGCCCGATCTACCACCCTGCTTCACAGCAGCTAAATTTGATGGCTTGGCGGCCGAATCCCTAATTCTTAAGGGCAGAGGCCTCTCAGCCCAAGTCATATCTACGTTAATTCAGGCTAGAAAGCCAGTCTCTAGAAATATCTATTACAGAGTCTAGAGGACCTATGTGGAGTGGTGCGAGTCTCAAAGAGGTCATCCTCGCAAGTTTTTTATTGACAGGATCTTGCGATTCCTCCAGGTTGGCGTTGACAAGGGGTTGGCTCTTAGTACTCTAAAGGGGCAGGTGTCTGCCTTATCGATATGGTTTCAAAGGCCTTTGGCCACGCATTCGCTTGTGAAAACCTTCTTGCAGGGGGTCTTGCATGTGAATCCCCCTATTAGAACTCCCCTCTGCCCCTGGAATTTAAATCTGGTCTTGTCAGCTTTACAAAAGCAGCCGTTTGAACCTCTGACAGAAATCCCTCTTGTGCTGCTAACCCGAAAGTTGGTTTTCTTGGTGGCTATGGCTTCGGCCAGAAGGGTCTCCGAGCTGGCAGCCTTGTCTTGCAGGGAACCGTACCTGATTCTGCATAAGGACAGAGTGGTTCTGCGGCCTCAACCTTCTTTCCTTCCTAAGGTCATATCCAGTTTTCACTTGAATCAGGACCTAGTCCGACCATCCTTCTTTCCTACTCCCCAGTCCAGAGAGGAAAGACTGCTTCATACTTTGGACATGGTCCGAGCCATGAGGGTTTATCTCAAGGCTACAGAGAAGGTTCGGAAAACAGATGTGCTTTTCGTTCTCCCGGATGGCCCCAAGAAGGGTCAGCCGGCTGCCAAGTCTTCCTTGGCTAGGTGGATTAAGCAGCTGATTTGTCAGGCCTATGGTCTGAAGCGCGTTCCACCTCCCTTATCAGTTAAAGCCCATTCTACGAGGGCCATGAGTGCCTCTTGGGCGGCACACCATCAGATCTCTATGGCACAGGTTTGCAAAGCGGCAACCTGGTCTTCCGTACATACGTTTACTAAATTTTATAAGTTGGACGTCGCAAAGGCTACGGACGCAGCATTTGGGCAGGCGGTCCTACGGGCAGCAGTATAGAATCCTCTGGCCCGGTTCACGCCCCCTTTTTACTGTTGGTGGAGCTATTTTACCTCCTGATAATGTTTTTTGTTTGGCTATTTTTGGCCTTACAGTCTCCCTCCCTTCATGGAGCATTGCTTTGGGACATCCCATATGTAATGACTATGCGCTCTGTGTCCCGTGATGTACGATAAAGAAAAGAGGATTTTTAATAACAGCTTACCTGTAAAATCCTTTTCTTGAAGTACATCACGGGACACAGAGCTCCCACCCCTCTTTTGGGGAACATTGTGTAACCTCGGAGAAATTGCTTGCTACAAAACTGAAGCACTCTCAGTGGGAGGGGGTTATATAGGGAGGAACTTCCTGTGAAGTTGATTACACCAGTGTCCACACCTGAAGGTACCCATATAACCCATATGTAATGACTATGCGCTCTGTGTCCCGTGATGTACTTCAAGAAAAGGATTTTACAGGTAAGCTGTTATTAAAAATCCTCTTTTCATGTTCAATCCACAAATGAATGTTTTAACATTCACGTAGGTCTGAAACGTATACAAGTTTTGAATGGGGGAAAACCTAAAAATTCGAAAATCTAAAATTCGAAAATCTAAAATTCGAAAATCTAAACTTTTTGTATTTCCGAATTTCCGCAAAATTTTCAATTTTCGAATCTTCGAATTTTCTAATTTAAAATGTTTGTTGCGAATTTCGGTAATTCAAATTTTCTATTTTTTTCATTTTCAAATTTTCGAAATTCCGAATTAAAAAAATTAATTTCGAAAAATTTAAAATTCGAAAATTAAAAAATTCGAAAAATAAAAAAATTAGAAAATCACGAATTTCGAAAATTATGAAATTTGGAATTCCGAAATTTTTTATTGGAATTTTGAAAATTTCAAAAATTCGAAAATCTACAATTCGAAAACCCGAATTTTCCGAATTATTCAATTTTTTCATTTTCACATTTTTTAACTTTCAAATTTTAAATTAAATTTGAACATTTTCGAATTAAAAAATTTGAAAATTTGGAATTTCGAAAATTTGGAATTTCGAAATTGGAACATTTTTTATTGGAATTGGAATTTCGAAAATTCAAAATTGCAAAATTCGAGAATTTGAAATTGCAAAATTCGAGAATTTGAAATTGCAAAATTCGAGAATTTGAAATTGCAAAATTCGAGAATTTGAAATTGCAAAATTCGAGAATTTGAAATTGCAAAATCCAAAATTCGAAAAAAATTGTATTTCCGAATTTCCGATTTTTTTTAAAAATTTCGAATTTCCAAAATTTGAATTTTCGAATTTTTAAATTTTCGATTTTTTTAACTTTTGAATTTTTGAATTTTTTTATTTTAATTTTTGTTATAAGAAAAATCAAATAAACTAAATTTTAGTCAAAAAAATCACAAAAAAAAAATTAGCTACCTAGCGGCAACAGCGACACTAATACAGTGATCAGAAAAATTATCGCTTAGTGACACTGGCAAGAGGGGGTGAAAGGGTTAACTAGGGCGGTGATCAAATGGTTAAACCTTATTAAGGGGGGTACGGGGCTACCCTGGACCTAACACTAACTGCCTGTCACACTAACTGTCACACTGACACTAAATGCAATGATCAGTAAATATATGATCACTGCAAACAGTGACAGTGTGACAGGGGGCTGGGGGGGTGATCTGAAGGGGTTAAATGTGCCTATGTGTGTGGTGTCAGTGTAGTGTTAGTGCGACTTACTATGACTTACTGTGATGTCTTCTCTCCTCTCGGCGGATTGAAAATACCGCCGAGAGGAGAGCTGACAACACTTCCTCTGCCTATGTTTACATTACATAGGCAGAGGAAGTGACATGGCGGGGGCTCTGCTGATTGGCTGGGAGCGATCACGAGGGGGCGGACAGAAACCAACAGCCACCCCCTCAGCACGGATCGCTCCCCAAGGTAAGCCACCCGCCGCACGCATCGAAGGGGGTCCCGATTGGACCCCCGACCCGCTAGAAGGCAGGGACGTACATGTACGCCCATCTGCCTGTACGTGCCATTCTGTGGACGTACATAGTCTTGCGGCGGGCGTTAAGTGGTTAAAAAACAAATCAGAAACTAAAGGAATTGCACAGGTCTAGTGTATAACGATCCTACATCTGCAATAATTAATATACTGGCCGAGGTACAGGTAATAGTGCCCAAAATCTGTATAACCTGCTTGGTATCTCTCAAGTAGGCTTCCATCCTGGTGACTAATGCCGCGTACACACGATCACTTTTTGTGATGTAAAAAACGTTGTTTTATCTCACGAAACGTCATTTTAAAAACGATGTTGCCTACACACCATCGTTTTCTGAAAATGCTCTTGCAAAGCGCGGTTACGTAAGACACTTTTGACGGCACTCTGTTCCATTGAAGCTCCTGTCTTATAACTTGCTTCTGAGCATGCGCGGGTTTAAAAACGTTGTTTTAAACGTCGTTTTGCCCACACACGATCATTTTTTCTGAAACAAAAGACGACATTCTGAAAAACGGCATAAAAAATGCAAGCATGTTCGGAAAAAAAAACTGGTCGTTTTTTTTAAGACATAAAACAATGTTTTGCCCATACACGATCATTTTAAATGACGTTTTTTAAAACGTTGTTTTATTTCATCACAAAAAACGTCCGTGTGTACGCGGCATAAGGGTTGAAGAAAATAATCCAAATATTGGCCTAACGTAGATGTTACAGAATCTATTCCATTAACGATCGGACGACCAGGTGGATTTTCAAAGTTTTTGTGTAATTTTGGCAGAAAATAAATGATCAGTGTTCTACAGCTAAAACCCGGATCTCGCCTTCTGTGAGGGGAATACCACTCAAGTTGAAGATTCCAGCTCTTTTAGGTGTATTTGCCTTTTGGGCTCGTCTCCCCCCCCTCCCCCCATACATCCTTCGTTTTTTCTTTTTAAGCTCCAGGGGATCCTCTCCTGTCCTAAAAAATGATTGTTGAATGGTTGTTCTTCCCAATTGTTCTGTAGGGGGGTGAAACTATTATAAGTGGGAACAGGTGCCAAACTACGGTGCCTAAAAATCTGCATAGGCAATTCTCTAAAAGCCTTTACAGGTTACCAGTTTAGAGTTAAACAAAAGGTCTAGGTCTAGGACTAGAACTATTGCTCCTGCTCTGACGTTCATGGCAATAACTCACATGTGTGGTGCGGTCACTGTTTACATATGTGTGCAGGACATTTGCATTTGAGCTGGGGGGTGGGGCACTAAAAAAAACGTAGTTTTGTTTAAAACTTTTTTATACTGTCCCTTTATTTAATTTTTCTATCAACTTTATCGCTATTGGTCTGATCGACTGCTTCACTGGCCAATAACTGGCCAGTTAACAAAGAACAGAAACCGGACGTGACCAAATTCTCGTTGCTTTTGGTTTCTGACTTCACAGCAGTGGTGGCCAGTGGAATTTTTTGTTGCGGGGTGGCAACCAGTATGCCACCCGGTTGGTCAGTTGCACTTACCCCATTACCAGCGGCTTTCCTGCTCGGAGGTGGCGGCCTCCTATTCTCCTGCTCTCCACGGGTCATCACGGCAATGGCGGTGGTGGCTTCCTTTTCCTCCCTCCTCCTCGGGAGTCTTCTCTTTTTGGCCAATTTGAAATTGGGTCTTACACCCGCTTCTGATTGGCTGGATTGAGGATCAGTTTTTCAACAGCGAATATTCATTCGCTGTTGTAATACACCTGGTTGGAATAGGAGTGCATTATTCTCTGCGACCCAAGATCACCTTGTTTTGAAGCATATTAGAGCCTCTGGCTCTAATTAGATGCTTAAAAAGAAACTATGGCCTCTGTAATTCATGCACCCAGTGTCCTGAAAAGGGCTGGACGCATGAATAGGGAGTGGCCGCAGCAGCCGTGGATAGATCCATGCTGGGAACCTTCTCTGTAAATCTAAAGTGGTAACCTGTAAAGGCTTTTAAAGCATCACCTATGGATAGTAAAATTGACATTGTTTGTCATCGTTGCGCGGGTGTGCTCAATCTTAAAGCGTGACATGTTTGGTATCTATTTACTTGAAATATCATCATCTTTTATATTTTACTAAAAAATTGGGTTATGTATTATGTTTTTATGCATTAAAAAAAGGCCCGGTCTGGAAGATTTTCATTTAATCAGTTAATTTAGTTTGATTATTATTTTTTTCATTCACTGGGGTATTGTGCAAACTTTAAAAAAGCTAAAATATTGTAAACTAATCTATGATAATTATTTTAGTTTTACACGTGTGCATTTTGATAATTGCTATTTAGCATACATGATTTGAGATTGACTGTGTCAAATTTATGTTTTTAATAATAATCTTGTTTTCAGTATGAAGATGGCATGCAGCATGAACAGTTGGGGATAGACACTGTCACTCTGGGAAGAGGAATAAGCTGGTAATACATTGTAAATTTTAACTAGTTACTGATAGCATGCTGTTTTTATGGCTAAACAACCATTCTCATATGGTATGATGTGTTTGGTGGTTCTGGCACTAGGTAGTCATGTGGCGTTGAAGTGACACAAAATGTAATTAATTGTGCACTTTATTAGGACTGGCCCAATCCAGAAAGGGTATTTACTCCTCCTAAGCTTTTTGATGAATTTTATTTTATGGAAAAGGAATGTAGGAAGAAATGTGCTGTAACTGTAATGGACCCTGCCATTTCAGTTCTCAATAAACACCTTATGTACACGCAATCATTTTTCGGCATGGAAAAAAACGTCATTCTTCATCATTAAAGACGATGTTGCCCACACACCATCGTTTTTGAAAAATGATGAACAAAGCGCGGTGACGTACATCACGTACGATGGCACTCTAAAGGGGAAGTTCTATTTGCCTTTGGGCTGCTTTAGCTGATTCCTTATAAGTAAAAGACGATTTGTGCTTTTTTGTCTGTTACAGCGTAATGAATGTGCTTACGCCATTATGAATGGTAGTTTTACCAGAACGCTCCTGTCTCATAACTTGCTTCTGAGCATGCGCGGGTTTAAAACGTAGTTTTAGCCCACACACGATAATTTTTTACAACCCGAAAAACTTTTTTTTTTAAAACGATGTGAAAAAATGGAGCATGTTCGAATTTTTTTTTGTCGTTTTTTAGAAGATGAAAAATGATGTGAAGCCCACACACGATCATTTTAAATGACGTTTTTAAAAACAAATTTTTTTTTCATGCCGAAAAATGATCGTGTGTACGCGGCATTACAGTTCATATTGAGGATGCTACCTTTTATAAGGATTCTGTTGATAGGTGTCTGGAGCACTCTTAAATAATTTCTGCGCCCTTGCAGGTTCAGCACTGCAGCCCACAATTGCTGCCAAATCTACTTGACAGACTATTGCTAACTGGACAAGACAAATAAACAGCGATCAGAAACCTTTTTTTGAGGACCCTGCATTCTTAGAACAATTGCACCTGATAACTTCAGCCTTATTTTTCTGTGTTAATGCGCTAGAGAATGTCATTTGTCCAGTGTCTAGAATGTTCCTTATCTCTGAACATATGCTGAAGATTTTGTGGTTTAAGCCAGCCAAAGACGTGGCAATTGTGGTTCTAGGAAAGATAATTGCTAGATTCCCCAACAACACAATCAGTGATGATGGGGGAATCCCTCCCGCTGAGCCATTGTGTTCACATTACAAGACACTACCAATAATCGCATGTAAAATCAGACACGCTGGTTGTACCCAGGTTGATCGATCAATCAACTTGGGTACATTCAGCCTGCCCATATATGGTTAGAATCTCAGCCAGAACCTGCTAAACAGGCCGAGATTCAAAACGTCTATGGCTGGCTTAAAACTGGTCTGCTGAACCTGCTTGTAAAAAGCATCTTTCAGATATGCCTTTTGAGGGTGAACGCCTATTTGGGAAGTCCCTTGATAAATTCATAAAAAAGAAGTCACTGGGAGAAAGGGTACTTCTACCCCTCAAAACCAAGGCTTAACACCTCCTTTTGTTGCAACCCCTGTTGCAAGCAAACTCTAAAATCGCCTGTCTAGTACCCCACCTAACAATCAAGGGGTGACAATAGATGCCAGCCTAGCAGACTGGAGCAGATATCATTTATAATTCTATGACTGTTAAGGGGACATGGTGCCCAAAGGAGCAATGAGAGCCATCAGACTATCTGCACAACAATGGACCTCACTTCTGCAAGGTCACTCAGTTCGGGTACAGTCAGACAATGCCACAACAGTAGCCTATATAAACCATACAGGTACTAGAAAGAAACAAGTCTGATACTCCCCTGGGTAGAAACCTACATCCCAGCTGTCCACATCCCTGGAGTGGACAATTGGCAGGTGGACTTTCTAAGCTATCAATGACTAGACCCAAGGGAGTGGTTTCTTGTACCCAGAGATCTTTCCAAACAAATTTGTGGCCAAGACAGGGGATCTTAGCCTTCGCAGAGGATGCTCTGGTGATTCATTGGACTCAATTCAAACTGATTTACACTGTCAGGAGAATATAGTAGATCAGTACTGTGTGACTGCACAGAGGAGACCAAACAATATAATTAGAGTCGGTTCACACTGGGGCGACACGACTTCCAGCACGACTTTCAGAAGCAACTTCAACACGACTTGAGCATGAACCACAGGGCGATCTGGGGCGATTTACAACACGACTTGAAGTCCTTTTCAGGTCAGGAGACATTCCAGTGGCCAATAAAACAACAATCAGCTCTGGGAGAGTTGAAATCAATGGGTACAAATCGCCTAGAAGTCTGATTGAAGTAGTACAGGAACCTCTTCTGAAGTCAGAGCAACATGAGTAGTGTGTATTAACACCGCTCACATTCACTTACATTGCTTTTCTGGACAGCACGACTTGGGACGACTTGAGACGACTTCAAGACGGATCCCAAGTCGCCCCAGTGTGAACCGACTCTTAGTGAAGTAAAAGGTGTTTATTTACAAATAAGTGAGGACAACCAGAGCAAACAGTATATACAATCAAAAGGGAATACCGTATACATAAGTCAAGCCAGGCCGAGGTCATACACATGGGATATCAGCAGATGGGACAGGACAGAGCAGGGAACGGATGGATGGACTAGCTGCGGGGTAAGGACTCAGGGAGACAGGAAACAGGGCAGACAAGTCCAGGTGGGATCAGGGATCAGAATAATAGAACAGGTTCGAGGCACAGAATCAGGATCAAGGCACAGAATCCGGATCAGAAGACGGGTTCAGGGTACAGGCTCAGGTCCGGAAGATATGACGATACCAGTGCGAGCTCTGCTTGAGCTCGCCGGGTATAAATAGTGCTGCTGATTGAGCTTAGGTTACAGCTGAGCGCAGAAAAGGCTGTGTGCTCCAAACTACCAAGAACTGGTGGAGGCATGTACTGCAGCCAAAATAACAGGCAGAATTACCAGCAGGGGGGACCATTCCTGACATACACCTTCCCTCAGATGAAATTCCTCCCTTAACTGCTGCAAAAGATAGAAGAGGAAATGGATTCTGGGGATTCCCATCCCACCAAATCGGTCCAGAAGAACTTGGTAGGCAGACATACTCAGACATCTAGCAGACAAGACAAGAGTCTTCCAAACATACTAAACTTACTGGCCTAAGGCCTACCTCTCCTATCCTGTTTCCCAGTTGCTGGTTTTAACAGCATGGCTGTTGAAACCCAGGTCCTAAAAGATAGGGATATTTCTGACTCTATTATTCCCACCTTACACAGAGCAAGAAAATCCAACTCTTCCAAGTTTTTACATCATATAATTCCTTGTGCTAGGATAGGAATTCCCAGGGAATACTCTGTCAGTAGTGTTTCTGGCTTTATTCAGTCTGGTCTTGACCAGCATCTGGCCCTGAGGACAGGGCCATCTTAATAGCATCATGGGCCCCTGGGCAAAGTAATGCTATGGGGCCCCTACAAGCCTGCTCCAATTTACGCACCTACTCTCAAGAATGAAAGTACAATATTTCTACTTTACAGTGTGTCACTTGCCATCGTCCCCTGCCACCAGATTCAGCGTGTCACTTGCCACCGTCACCTGCCACCAGATTCAGCGTGTCACTTGCCACCGTCACCTGCCACCAGATTCAGCGTGTCACTTGCCACCGTCACCTGCCACCAGATTCAGCGTGTCACTTGCAGTTACCGTGTTTGTAGCTGCTGACTTTAAATTTTTGGAGTGGGCCGAAACTCCTGTTTAAGCACCTATTCTCCATTGAGAATAAGTTTAATTTTTGTAGTTGTTCCTCGTAATTGAGGTCCTCCAGACCCCTTATTAGTTTTGTTGCCTTTCTCTTGACTCTCTCCAATTCAAGGTCATTCTCATGATATTCAAATGCCAAGTCTATGATTTACAAGGACCCCCAGATCCATTTCCATTCTCAATTCCTCCAGAGGTTTTCTCCTTAGCAAGTAACTTATTCTTTTTAACTAGGTCTTCTTGTACATAGTTACATAGTTAGTCAGGTTGAAAAAAGACACACACAGTCCATCCACTTCAACCCTAAAAATAAATAAAATAAAAGTTATCGTACAATCCCACATACCCAATTCTATACCCACAGTTGATCCAGAGGAAGGCAAAAAAAACAGCAGAGCATGATCCAATTTGCTACAGCAGGGGAAAAAATTCCTTCCTGATCCCCCAAGAGGCAATTGGATTTACCCTGGATCAACTTGTAAACTTGCTAGATTCTGTTGTGAAGGTATTACCCTGCTTGACTTTGTATCATCAGCAAATACTGAGAAGGAACTGCTGTTGTATTAGTTCCAACCTCTATATCAGTTATAAACCAGTTAACCACTTGACCACTGGGCACTTAAACCCCCTTCCTAGAGCTTTCTTTTGGTGGTATTTAATCACAGTTGGGTTTTTTATTTTTTTTTGTGCTATAAAAGGAAAAAAATTAAAATTCTGTAAAAAAAAAAAAAAAATAGCAAATTAGTAATTTTTCTTCATAAATTTTGGCCAACATTTATACTGCTACATATCTTTGGTAAAAATAACCCAAATTGGTGTATACTATTTGGTTTTTGTGAAAGTTATAGAGTCCACAAGCTATGGTGCCAATCCCTGAAAATTGATCACACCTGAAATAGTCACAGCCATTTCTTGAGACCCTAACATGCCAGAAAAGAAATACCCCCCAAATGACCCCTTTTTGAAAAAAAAAAAAAACATTCCAAGGTATTTAGAAAGAGGCATAGTGATTTTTTTGAAGTTGTAATTTTTCCCCACAATTCTTTTAAAAATCAAGATTTTTTTTTCACAAAATTGTTATATTAGCAGGTTATTTCTCACACCACAAATTACACCCCAAAACACATTCTGCTATTACTCCAGAGTATGGCGATACCACGTGTGAGACTTTTACACAGCGTGGCCACATACAGAGGTCCAACATGCAGGGAACACCTTCAGGCGTTCTGTAGCACCCAGGTCAATTCTGACATTTCTCTCCTACATGTAAAAATCATAGTTTATTTGCTAGAAAGTTGCATATTATATATGTTTTATTAGCAAAGACCCTAGAGAATCCCTTCAAAATTGCCCACGCTCGTGAAATGGCACCAAACTTCGCTATCGTCATCCATACCATGGAACGGTTTATTGGTTTAAAAAATAATTAAATAAAATAATAAAATGTAAATTCATTCACCAATCTGATATATTAAACCACTCACAGTTCATCCACTGAGACTCAAGCTGACTCAACCTTTATTATAACATTTCCATACATTTCCCAACCGACAGGGGGAAAGCATACCCTTCTGTCCACACCAAACCAAACCGCGGCCGACTCGATGCAAGTCTGCAGATCACTATTAAAAATATCTAGGCCTGACAAATGTACTCCATCCTGACGATATACACCCGAAATGCCTCCTTCGAGCTCAACATGCCAAAAAGAAATACCCAAATTGGGAACCAATCATTTTTCCAAAGCTTTATTAATTATCTTTCTGACATTCTCAAGTGGCTTAAATGTGACTGACTGCAGCCAACTCAATCGTGGAACTATCTCTGAAAAAAATGCACTATAAGAATACCTGGGGGGGAACAGAGTAAAGCCTTCCTAATTCAAAAATTAAATCTTGCCAGACCATACCCCTGAGTCCATGCCAATAAACGCAGAATACAGATGGATCCAGACCCAGATTTTCTGTGTAAATTCTTACTGCTGCTCTTTTCTGTGCCCAGAAAATATGAGTGACCCACAATCCATACCATGAGCCTGGAACCTGAAACAAAAATGTTAATAATAAGGACTAACATATAGCTTGTGTGCATCAGAACGCCATCTACCTATCTTTTTTATTATACTTCCTTCCAGACCCATCCGAGCAGCCTCCATAGCCGCTCCAATGTGAAAAGAATGATTAGTTATACTTAAATGACTTAGATTAACAAACAGAAGCATTTAAAAAAAAAACGATTGAAAACTGATAACTCCTTAACCACTTAAGGACCGCCGCATTTACATTTACGTCGGCAGAATGGCACCGACAGGCACATCAATGTATATATACGTTGGTGCCTTGGGGGGGATCGGGGGTCTGATCGGACCCCCCCCCCCCGTACATTCGGCGGTCCGCGCGGCTGCAGGAGCGATCCGACAAGAGGGGGCGGCTATTCGTTTTTGTCCGCCCCCTCCGGATCGTTCCCAGCCAATGCGCGTGCCCGCCCTGTCACTTCCTCCTCCTGTGTAAACACAGGAAGGAGGAAGCGATGTGATCTCTCCCTCGGCGGTTTTTTCAACCACCGCTGAGGAGAGATCACAAGACAAGTAAGTCCTGCACCAACAGTATACTTACACACAGACACATAAACACATTTAACCCCCGCGATCGCCCCCCCCCTCCCCCTGTCACAGTGTCACTGAATGCAGTAATCATACATGTATGATTACTGTATTTAGTGTCAGTGTGACAGGCAGTGTGACAGTCAGTTAGTGTTAGGTCCAGGGTAGCCCCTGTACCCCCCCCCCCCCTAATAAAGTTTTAACCCCCTGATCACTGCCCTAGTTAACCCTTTCACTCCCTATTGCCAGCATCACTAAGCGATCATTTTTCTGATCGCTGTATTAGTGTCGCTGTTCCCGCTAGGTAGCTAAAAAAAAATTGATTGCAATTTTTTTTTTTTACTGAAGACATGTGGCTAAATAAATTTTGGCCTAAATGTATGACTAAAATTTAGTTTATTGATTTTTCTTATAACAAAAAGTAAAAAATATTGATTTTTTTTTCAAAAATGTCGCTCTATTTTTGTATATAGCACAAAAAATAAAAATCGCAGAGGGGATCAAATACCACCAAAAGAAAGCTCTATTTGTGGGAAGAAAAGGACGCAAATTTTGTTTGGGAGCCACGTCGCACGACCGTGCAATTGTCTGTTAAAGCGAAGCAGTGCCGAATCGCAAAAAGGGGCCTGGTCATTTACCTGCATTTTGGTCCGGGTCTTAAGTGGTTAATGGGGAACCATCTCTATGCATAATCAACATCCCTTGAACCTTAGGTCTAACCTCCAAATATGCCTTTAGAGCCCTAATTGGACACATCCTGGGATCCGCGCATTCTTGTAACACTATCCAAGATACCAAACCTAAACTAGCCTTCTTACTGCTGCAGAGAAAAATAATAACTTCACCCTCAAACATAACTATATTTATGAACAACATACCCATTCCCCTAACCCTGGATGGTGGTAATAATTCTGACATTCTACAGTAAATGCCGCAAAAAACGCCATAGAGAAGAAAGAATTAAATATGACAGATTCAAATAAGGAATACCACACTTTAATAGTAGCATTATATGATTTAACTAATAAATCAGGAGTAACAGGGCATCTATTATGCTTGTGAAAAACCCTTCTCCTATACTTCTTTAACCACTTAAGACCCGGACCAATATGCTGCCAAATGACCCAAGGGGTTTTTGCGATTCGGCACTGCATCGCTTTAACAGACAATTGCGCGGTCGTGCGACGTGGCTCCCAAACAAAATTTGCGTCCTTTTCTTCCCACAAATAGAGCTTTCTTTTGGTGGTATTTGATCGCCTCTGCGATTTTTATTTTTTGCGCTATATACAAAAATAGAGCGACCATTTTTGAAAAAAAATCTATATTTTTTACTTTTTGTTATAAGAAAAATCAATAAACTAAATTTTAGTCAAACATTTAGGCCAAAATTTATTTAGCCACATGTCGTTAGTAAAAAAAAAATCGCAATAAAAAAGATGAGCTACCTAGCGGGAACAGCGACACTAATACAGCGATCAGAAAAATGATCGCTTAGTGATGCTGGCAATATGGAGTTAAAGGGTTAACTGGGGTGGTGATCAAGGGGTTAAAACTTTATTAGGGGGGGTACGGGGGCTACCCAGGACCTAACACTAACTGACTGTCACACTGCCTGTCACACTGACACTAAATACAGTAATCATACATGTATGATTACTGCATTCAGTGACACTGTGACAGGGGGAGGGGGGGGCGATCGGGGGGATTAAATGTGACTATGTGTAGTGTTAGTGCAGTGTAGTGTTAGTGCAGACTTACTGTGTTGTGATCTCTCCTCAGCGGTGGTTGAAAAAACCGCATGTACGGGGGGGGGGGGGGGTCCCCGAACCCTCCCAAGGCACCAACGTATATATACGTTGATGTGCCTGTCGGTGCCATTCTGCTGACGTAAAAGTACATGCGGCGGTCCTTAAGTGGTTAAAACTTGCCTAACTGAAAAGAATGATTGCCAAGATGGCAAACCATTAAGTCATAAGAAAAAGGAAACACCTGCCAACACCTTATTAATGTGTGACCATGGGTAGCCTTTTTCTATCAAAGAATGCAGAAAAAATATTACTAAACCCTCACTGTTGGAACCTCATTAGAATAAGGTGGGGGAGTGTAAAATATAAATATTGGCAATTATACGATTGGTGCAATTCAGTGAGCATTATATAAATATGTATCCACCTTTAGAATCTACTGCTTACTGAATGCAAGTGAACTGTACCAACCAATGTATAAGCTGATAATGAAAAATAACAAGAGTGCATACCACCATGAGTATTATTAAACCTTTGTAGGTTCTTCACTGTATCTGGCATAATAAGGAGCAATGGGGGGTCCCTGAATTAGCAATCTAATCACAGGAGACAGCCTAGCTCTACTCTTCACATACCATAGTCCCAAGTCATGCATAGTGGAAAAAAATGATATTTATGCAATATTCCAGCTGCATCAGCTGGAGTATCAATTAAAATGTCCCCTTTAGCAACAATTCTTAGTCATGCAGGAAAAAACATGGTATACACTACTTTTAACTTCTGCAAAACATTTCTACATTTCCTGGAAATTAGTAATTTTTCTTTGCAATTATGGAAAAACATCTTTATATCATTTATTTTAATATTGTCAGGTCACCTGCAGTCAGGTGACAGATGCACACCGTTTGGGTCAGGAGTGCACCGCTAAGGTAGTGGACCCTACGGCTGACTGCTGCGGACAGAACACTGGGTGGCTAAGGAAGGCAGGTCCACTGGAGCACTAACAGGGATCCCACAGGGAGCTAGAGCCTAAGATTCCCCAGGGCGCGGAGTCTAAGATCCAGTAGGTGTTCACCAGAGCCTCTAGTGGTGAAAATGGACTGGGATGCAACTGGATCCATGTCGCGGCCCCCAGAGTCCCACAGCTTACACTCATAGTAGGTCATAGAGAAAAGAGGGGAAGCAGCAGCTCAGGATACAAGAGATAGTGAGGGGATAAGCCAAAGGTCGGGGCGACTAGCAGACAAGGATAAACAAAGGACACGAAAAAGATCAAGGTCAAAAGCAGACAGGGATAGTCGAGAACAAGCCAAGATCTGTAAAACAGAGACAGATGTAGCACACGGCAAGCAGGAACTCAGACACACAATAGCTTAACAAACACTGTTGATTAGCATGGATGGCTTGCAGTGCACAGGTTAATATAGAGTTCCCTGATAGGGCCTGGGGTGGAGCCATGCTAGAGGAGAGATTACTTAAGCAGCCAGGTGAGAGTGGCCTCTAAGGTAAACACATGAAGGAGGTAAGCTGACAGACAAACATTACTGCATATCCATGACAAATATCCGGATTCATTTGGATAATTAATTCATTTAACTGGTATTGATTTTGGCATTCTTTCAGATGGGGGGAGGGGGGACACCATGGGCCCTATCTGCTGCAACCACATCAGAAAATGCATCTTTCCCAAACACAAAAGGCATTGCTCAATATACTACGTTATATTACCCCTTCTGGTACTCTAACAATTGTATTATTTTGATGCAGCTGATTTTAAAAAAATGTATCAGTATTTTCATTTGATTTGTTAAGGTAGTGCATATCTTGTTTTAACACTGCACACATCATACTAATATGCTGTATGTGTTTTCAGTGTATACTTGACACATTTTAGGTTTATTTACCTAACTGACATATTTTTCTGTGTATACATCCAAAATAGTTTTACTTCCTTTTTTTTAGTCTTTTACATGAATCTGGTGGAAAAAGAAATCAACAACAAAATATGGAAAACGTTGAACTTGGAAACGTATGTAATAATCTAGAGGATGTTCAGAAAAAGCACAATAACAATACAGAAATGAATAGTAAGTGCCTAGTCAAGACCGAACACGAAAATGGACTGGAGATTGGAAACCATGCATCTATTTTAAGATTACCTCAAGAAGTCCACACTGAACAAACAAAGGATATTTTTTTAAGAAATCAGGGGGGGTCAGTGGAACACTGCATTCACGCTTCTGTCCTTCAGTGTGATCAAACAGAAAACAGAGTAAGAAATGAATCCCTTTGCACTTCAGACAACATATTACATAGAGACTGCAAATCTTTAAAACATTCATATAGAAAAGATTGTGAGCCTTTGGAAAATAGTGCTATGTATTTCTTTGGTGCAAATAAACAGACCACACGGTCAGTAAAATTACAAGATGATGATACTGCACAACAGCACTACATTTGCCAAGCAAGCTGTTCTGAAATGAAAATGGAAAAGGGAACTGGAAATATCCATATTGAAAGTAATCTACACAGTTCTATGGAGAACAAAAACATTGCACTTTCAGTAAATGACTCACATGCTGGTGGGACCAGTAAGCCACATATTATTAGACAATGTTGGTAGTTTATTCTTTGAAAATATACATACAGTAGTGCTAGTAGAACAATAGAGGCAAAGTTGAGAGTAACGGTTACTAAATTAAGTGGAAAATCTAATATAAGTGGAAATTAGTAAAAATGTTGTTTGTATAATCTTTTTTTTTAATAAACAAGTTGGGTTAATGTATACAGTGCATTATCACAAATAAGGTATTGATACTAATTTCATGTTAGTAAATAAGAAAATTTTTGTACAGCCAACATGTCTAAGTGTATTTATTTTATTTTTTTTAACATAATTTTGACTTTCTACCTAAATCTTGACCAGCAAAATAATAGGCTTTTACTAAAATGAACACATCTCTTTTCTTTCATTGTGTTGTTTATCTTTTTAATCCATTCAGGGATCAATGTTGGCTGATCCTGTCTTCAGTGGAGAAGGATTACCCATATGCAGTATTAAATGAGAAGCGACACTGAGTTAACATCACTTTATATAAAGAGAAGTAAGGCCGCGTACACACGATCAAATCTATCTGCTGGAAACGGTCTGACAGACCGTTTCAGCAGACAAATTCGATCGTGTGTATGGGCAAACAGACGGATTTGGCCAGCTGACAGATTTTAAAGCATGCTTTGAAATCTGTCGGCTGGGAACCCGTCGGACCGATATGTCTGCTGGTTAGTATGCTAACCAGCAGACATATCTGCTCGCACATGCGTCGAATGGATTCGACGCATGCGCGGAAGTGTTTTACTTCCTGGTACGGTGACGTGGCGGCGTCAACGTCACCGCCACATCACCACCACGTCAGCGCGCTGTCTGCCGGCGGGGATTTTGGTTTGATCTTGTGTACACGATCAAACCAATACATCCCAGCAGACAGATCTGTTCAAATCGGTCTGTCCGACCGATTTGATCAGATGTATTTGCTCGTGTGTACGGGGCCTTAGAGGAAAAAAATTGTCAAGATGTCACCTGGCTTCTACATTATCTTCCAAGGACTCTGCACTGTCAAAGTTGATCCCTGTGCCACCATCTACCTCGTGGCACTGCCTGTATCTACTGCTTTAAAGAGAGGTCCACTTGCTGTCATCACTCTAAAGAGGCCTGTTGCATTTTTTTTTTACATTTGTTAAGTGGTCTACCTCTTGCAGTAGCTGATTAGTCTGCTGCTGATTAGAGTTTGGTAGTAAAATCGGTTTTACAAGCTCCTCTATTTTATTCAAATAAATTACCCTTGCAGTTGGACCCCTCTTACCCTGGAAGGAATAAATGCTCTTTAACCAATTCTTTACTGGGCACTTAAACCCCTTTCTTGCCCAGACTTATTTTCAGCTTTCAGCGCTGACGCATTTTTAATGACAATTGCCCGGTCATACAACACTGTACCCAAATTATATTTTTATCATTTTTTTCCCACAAATAGAGCTTTCTTTTGGTGGTATTAGATCATCTCTGCGGTTTTATTTATTTTCGCCATAAACAAAAAAAGACAGAAAATTTGGAAAAAAAAACACAATATTTTTTACTTTTTGTTATAATAATATCTCATTTTTTTTTTTTTTTTATATTTTTTTCCTCGGTTTAGGCCGATACGTATTCTTCTATATATTTTTGTTAAAAAAAATCGCAATAAGCGTATATTGATTGGTTTGCGCAAAATTTATAGCGCCTACAAAATAGGGGATAGATTTATGATTTTTTTTTTTTTTTTTACTAGTAATATCGGCGATCTGCGATTTTATTTATTTTTTGTCAGGCCTGCGATATTGCGACAGACATATGGGACACTTTTGACACAAATTTGGGACCATTCACATTTATACAGCGATCAGTGCTATAAAAATTTACTAATTACTGTATAAATGTGACTGGCAGGGAAGGGGTTAACACTAGGGGGTGAGGAAACGGGTTAAATGTATTCCCTGGGTGTGTTCTAACTGTGTGGGGGGAGGGGGCTGACTGGGGGAGGTAACCGATGCTGTGTCCCTATGTACAAGGGACACAGATCGGTCTCCTCTCCTCTGACAGCATGTAGAGCTCTGTGTTTACACACAGAGCTCCACGTCCCTGCTGTCACCTGCTGTGTCACCGCCGATCGCATGTACCCGGCGGACATCGTGGCCGCCAGGTACATGCATCGGCTCTTCAGCTATGCGCCGACACTGTGTTTACCCGCTGCACGCCCCCCAGTGGCGCGCGCGGGTAGTGCACTTAAAATGACGTCCAAAGACGTCCACTTGGCAATTGAGAGCCGCGCTGTGGATGTCTTTTGTCCATAGCGCGGATCTCAAGTGGTTAAAGCAGAACTAAACGCTCTCAAACAGCACTTACTATTTAAAGTACTTATGCTGTTAGCATTAGTACATAGATAGGAAACTATATCATATTTTAAAGGTTTTATTTTTTTTTCACATTTATTCCGTTCCTCCCTTGTTACAAGGCCTACACAAAATAATTTCTCATATATCCCAGGAGTCTTCCGAAGGGAAGGTTTGGTTTTCTCAGCTAAGCACACCCTTCTGCACACAGGCCTTGCCAAGGGGCAGATGGATTTCAAGATGTAATTGCTACATGAATCATCTGCCCTTACTCAAGATGTCCACTGTCAGAAATCCTAGGGGATGTTTTCAAAGTGATTTCTTCGCAAAAAAAAGCATGGAGACATGGATGGATTGGTGAGTTTTTCTTTGAATATTAAAAATGAATTAAAGGAGTTGTAAAGGAAAACATTTTTTTTTGCTGAAATGACTGTTTACAGGGAATAGAGACATAATAGTTAACTGATTCCTTTTAAAAACGATTAAAAACAGATAAAAATCAGTCATATAATGTACCTGTAGTTTTTAGTTTCGTTTTTGCATGTTATCCTGTATCTGTGCTATACAGAGCCATAGTGCAGTAATGGTTTGGAAAACGAAACTAGAAGCTCCCAGTACTGTGGTCCTCAGGAAACAGACAACCAGGAAGTGTCCAGAACAGAGGAGAATTACAGCAACATCAGAGCAAAAACGAACAATGAGGACATGAAACCAGGTCTGCAGTAGGGTAAAGGAAGCTATTCAGCTAAAAAAAATCCTTTAGTGACCCTTTAAATATTTTCAGTTTTAGTTTTCATTTTCTTTTTTTTTTCAGATGCAGTTTAGTTCTGCTTTAAAAAAAAGTATGGCAAAAGCTTTTCTAGCCATAATTCTTATGTGAGTCGCAAGAGTGCACTTAATTTCTCACTCCTGTGACCCAAATTTAGGCTGAAGCCCGCCGTCAGTGGACGTCACACTGCCAGTCCAGACTTTGCAGGAATCCCCACTATAATGTCAGGATGGATCCAGGTGGACCCAGATACCTGACTTACAGCTGGCTGCCTCTGCGTGCCTCTGCAGCTCTCTGTGTGCCACTGAGTCAGCCTCTCCTACCCCCCCCCCCCCCACACTTAAGCCTGCGGTCATTGAGAGTGGGCGAAACATGTAGACTTTAGCATTCACGCTTAAGAGTCCGGGACACATGGAATGACTTTCTGAAAAATCGATTGAGCCACATGGCAGACCTATGCTGCCAGAGTTGGAGTGGATACCAGCACACAGCAGACGCATTATTCTGTATCTATGTGAATACTTACTGCAAGAAACATGTGTTATGATTGAGCCTACCCCTATGAGTACCAGCTATTAACAGTAAGTCTATCTGACAGCTGGAGAATTATTTCCAGTCCATAATAAAGATTGTGTTTCCTGCTTTTTCTGGGGGAAATCCTCCTGCTTTTTGCATTATGCAATGCTTATTTGAGCTCCGGGTTGTTGGGGGAGAGGGGGGGGACAAAAAGCAGGAGGATTGCCCCCAGAAAAAGCAGGTACCTAATGCAACCCAATTAGTATGACTAAAAGAACACAATCTTATTATGGACTGGAAATAGTTCTCCAGCTGTCAGATATACTTACTGTCAATAGCTGATAGTTTATTCTTTGGAAATATACATAGTGCTAGTACAATAATAGAGGCAGAGTTGAGAGTAACAACCCGGAGCTCCAATAAGCATTGCATAGGTCGAACAGAGAGCCAGTGATTGAGGCCCCATACACACGATCGGACATATCCGATGAAAACGGTCCGCGGACCATTTCCATCGGATATGTCCGATCGGGAGTTTGATCCGATGGCGTGTACACACCATCGGATCAAATTCCCCGCCGCCGGACGGCGCGGTGACGCGGCGGTGACGTTGACGCCGCCGCGTTACCGCCACGTCACCGCACCAGGAAGTAAAACACTTCCGCGCATGCGCCGAATCCATTCGGCGGCGGCGTGGCGGCGGTGGGGAACGACATGTCTGCTGGTAAGTGTACTAACCAGCAGACATGTCGGGCGGACAGATTCCACCGGATGGATTTCAAAGCATGCTTTGAAATCTGTCGGGTGGAGAAATCTGTCCGCTAGCCCATACACACGAGCGGAGATGTCTGCTGAAACGGTCCATCGGACCGTTTTCAGCGGACATATCCCCTCGTGTGTACGCGGCCTGACAGTCACTGCTCAAGGAAGACCGAGAACTGATCGGTCATCATTAATGTGATCACTTAGTTCTTAGATCCATTGGGGGACAGCTGCAGCATCAGTGCGATACTGCAGCCACACAGGTGAGTATAGATGTTTGTTTTTATATATCCCACACTTATCCTTTAAGCCTAAGGGTACAGGAAAAAGCTGCATTACTTGACTCCCTTCTCTGTCCAACTCCAGTGCTCTCCTCTTCTCCCTCAAGCTTCCATCTATGGGAAGTTCCCCAACATAATTACGTACAAAGCAAGGCTATAAACCCTGTCAGAACATTTGGGGTTAAAAGAATGTATATTCATATAAAGTCGCATATTGTATATTTTTCATATTCATGTATATTATGAACGAGAGGACAGCCGTTTTCCCTCTAAAGTTGAAATTAGTTCATAGCCCATGAATGAACAATAATAAAGACATTTTTGGTTCCTATTTTCTCTCTAAGAGGTTAAATCAAATTCACTATCTCTAGAGTTATTTTATGTCTTACAAAGAGACTATACGTCCAGACCATCAATTCAAAGGTTTGAACACTTAGGCCCAGATTCACAGAGCAATTACGCCTTTCTAACTGGTGTTAGACAGGAGTAATTTCAAATTTTGCGCGCCGTATCACTAGTTTGAATCCTCAAACCATGATACGGCGGCTTCGGGCTTCGATCCGAGAGGCTTACGTCTTCGTAAGCCTTCGGATCTACGCTGCGATATTTTTGCGGCCGCTGGGAGGAGTCCGCGTCGTTTTCATGCGTCGGGATATGCAAATGAGTTTTTACGGCGATCCACGAAGATACGAGCAGTCTAAGCAATCGCTTTCGTCTATTTTTTCCTAGGTACTATTAGACCAGCTTTTTGCTGGTATAACGGTGTGTAGCCCATGTTAAGTATGGCCGTCGTTCCCCCGTCGAATTTAACATTTTTTCTTTTTTTTTTACGTAACTCGTTCGGGAATAGGAATGTCCGTAAACGACGCTACTCAAGAAAAAATGACGTAACAACGTGATTTCGCGCAATGCACGGCGGGAAATTTCTGAACGGAGCATGCGCAGTTCGATCGCCGCGGGAACGCGCCTATTTTAAATGCTTCACGCCCCCTACTCGCGTAGATGGCTTGCGCCGGGAGAAATACACTACGCCGCCGTCGTTTACTGGACAAAATCTACCGGGATTCCACGTAGAGCCAGGTAAAATACGGCGGCGTAGTGTATTTCTGATACTCTACGCGAATCTAATTGTATCTGAATCTGGGCCTTAGTTTGCCTATACCAGTATACCAAGTTATAACTCAAAGGTTTGGACAAGATACACAAGATAAAGGATGTTGGTACAGACTAATAAAAACTGTGTAGTATTGTCTTTGTATAATGAAGCCACACGTCATCCACAAATAGAAATTATTTCTAATACATTACTGCCCCTATTGGTGAAAATTTAGATTACTCAAGATAGCCGCATACTTGGGTGCTATGGCAATGTTAGGTATAGAGCGTACCTGGTAGTAGAGCCTAATTTGCAGGAGGAGACCTCTCTTACAGCCCTGGCTCAGGAGTCACTGGAGTGGGGACAGTGAGCTCGAGAGCGCAGTGAGGTAGGAGTGCCTGGGGTAGTTGTAGTATCCTGGCACAGTGGCAGGATGATGATCCTCCAGGGATGGCTGGAACTGTAGGCAGCATTTGGTTGTAGGTCAGCGACCCAGGAGCTAGCGGGTACAGGAACAGCAGGAAGCTGGAGCAGGGTGACACAAGCCGGGTTAGGTGTAACACAGAGCAGCAGACAGTAACAGGGTCAGATAGGCCGGGTCGGAGCAGGTAATCAGGCGGTTGGATACAGGAGACTAAGCGTGTTCAGTGGTACAGGCAAGGTCTTGCAGCAGGTAGGCAAATAGAAAACAGAGCAGGGTCAAAGCAAGCCAAGGTCAGGATTGGAGATATCAGATGGTCAAGCAAGGCCGGGTCGGTACAGGTAACGAATAAACAGGTATGCAGATTACTGGTACAGAGCTGCAGATCAAACAGCAATGCATCATTGCAGCTGCTGGCTTTTTAAAGGCATAATGGTGCCAAGTAGCGCTAACGTGCACACGCATGGATGTGCGCACGCAAGAGCTTTCTTCCCATACCAGCAGGTCCCTGACAGGCAACTTCCCAAAACATATTGTCATTTGACATTGTCAGGTAGTAAAGACACACACACCTACTTTTGGAAGTAAGGTAAAATTAGCTGCAAATTATTGCATTGTTTAAATGCTGTGCATTCAAATCTTCTTTATACTTGTTTTGCTGCTGATATTCACAGAGTTCTGACTAACTTTTTCTTACATTTTTTATCGTGATCTCATGAATATTTATTTATATTTTAGAGCAAGATCTCCTTAATATATATATATGTTTTTAATTGTTTTGGTTTTTAAAAATTTATAATCCAGATCTGCATTTTTTTTTAATTTCTAGTGATCTCCATGATTTGATTAAATATTTTGTTGTGTCAAGTTACCACAATAACATTATTGTCTTGTATTTTTTACCTTCAAAGGGATTGGTTGGTGTTATCGGTCCCTTTTTAATTAGACCTTGTTTTTTTTTTAAATGTACCTGCCTACTCACAAACAAAATATTTTTTTTTTTTAAATAAAAACACATAGGCAAGTATTAACTGTAAAAATACATTTAATTTATTCTGGCTCATAAAGAAAATAAATAGGAAGGCAGTGCTGGAGAACTTGCTGAAATTTGCTCATCCTTGTGACCCCAGGGCACACATCAACTCTGTGTGAACCAGAAAATTGGGATCTTGAGAGGCACATACAGTTGGGAGCACAATCCGGTCCTGAACTCCCAGAGGTCAGGAACAGCAGCAGATGATATATATGTGCCAAGTCTGTGGTACTACAACAGCCTACCTTCTGCCAGACCACATTGAAGCAAGGCCATCACTTTCTAGACTTCTTGGTAACCTTCCCTGTAGTCTTCTTTGCAGCCTTCCCTGCAGCCTTCCTATTACGCTTTGTTGAAGCCTGTGGCACTGGAGGTGGACTTGTGTCAGGAGGAGGAGAAGGAGGTGGTGGAGAAGGAATAGGAGAAGGAGGAGGAGGATGGATGACCTCACAAATTTCAGTATTTTGAGTAATTGTCCCCATCAACCCATTTTTTTAAGGTTAGAAGGAGGGCTTACATAGGAGGCGTTGGCCCATCTCCATCTGCTTAATTTTGGCACCAACTAGGGCATCATAGCCCTCTTCAGTGGTGGTTGGCTCTTGAAGAGTGGCATGTGCATCTCTAATCAGGGCTATTGCTGCCTCGCTCAGGCTCCTATCCCTCCTGGCCCTTCTTGTTGTAAGGTGGGTGGGAGGCACCTGAGATGTTGTTCTGCCACTTGGCCCGGCCACCTCCTGTCTGCCACTGGGCCTGGCCTCCTCCTGGCTGCCATTGGGCCTGGCCACCTCCTGGCTGCCACTGGGCCCTGCCTCCTCCTGGCTGCCATTGGGCCCTGCCTCCTGCCTGACACCCTGGGGGTCATTTACCAAGCCTGTGCGCCATGACTCATGGTGCACAAGCAGGAGTAAAAGTGTTTCTTGATCGTACATCACGGGACACAGAGCGCATAGTCATTACATATGGGTTATATGGAGTACCTTCAGGTGTGGACACTGGTGTAATCAACTTCACAGGAAGTTCCTCCCTATATAACCCCCTCCCACTGAGAGTGCTTTAGTTTTTCCGCCAGTGTCTTAGGTGTTGGTCACGTCTAGCTGTCCCTCGGAGGTCTCGGGACCCAGGATAGCTAGCCGGATCCGTCCGAAGTGCTTCAGAGCCAAGATGTACGGTACCCGGGCCCTGCTGGAGTGGGGTTTTGCCTATAATGCCTCTCCTTGGAGGGCTGGATTCTGGGCTCCAGTGCCTTAGTCTCTTCCAAGAACTAAAAGCTACTGATGCCAGGATGCTATATAGGTCCAGGGGTGTGGGTTCCTTAACACAGGACCCCGGTCCCTGAAGGTCCAAGACAATACCCACGGAGATGGGGGAAGGCTGGGCCTCTTGCATTTTGCAATACCCTGCGGCGTGGAGCAGGTAAGAGGGAACCTGCGGGACTTGGTTCGACAGTAGGTATCCCCCTGGGGGTTCTGGGTTGGCTAACAGTATGCTGGTGCATCAGCCACTATCTCCACTATGTCTGTTGAGGCAGGATGGGATTCTAATGTTTACCCAGATAACATGTAGATATATGTATACTTGTGTAAGTTATATATTTGCTACTCACCCCAGGTCTGCCTGTTAACACTGATACTGCAACCCCACATGTTTTAAAGAGGAAATTGCTGGTTAAAACTCCTGTTTCTTAGGAAGCCCATGGGGACAGCTTCCTCGCTGTGTGTGCACTACAATAAGATTAGTGCTTACCTGGTGTCTGTTGGTGCTGCATAACGCTGGTCCATGTTGTTCCTCTGCTCTGCTTCCTCCATGTGGGTTCAGCGTGGTGCGCGCGTGTGTGCGCGCGCATACGCGCGCGCGTGCACGCCGCCTTTTATAGCGTCGGCGTGCGTCGGGGGGGCGGGCCAGCAGCGTCAGGGTCTGTATAAAGGAAAAAACGTTTCTCTGACTGGTCTTTACCTCCTGGAGGCAGAGGAAGAAAGGATACAGAGCGTGCAGCTGGGCCTTTTGGCCACACAGGGACACCTAGTGGCGGTTTTGTGGATCTTCAGGTCTAGGACTTAGGTCCACTATTGACCAGAAAAAAATAAAAAAAAAAATAAAGTTTTTTTGCTTAAAGGGACTCAGCCTTAGATCCAGCAGTATCTGAGTCTACCTTGGACTCCGGCTAACGGGCATTGGTGTGTCAATACTCACAGGCTTCCTCGGTATTGCCACCTCCCAGGCGGGTAAAAAAAAAAAAGAAAAAGAGAGAAATTAGTTCTTTTTCATTTTTCTCATACCTGCCCTCACATTGGTTATTCCTAGCTGCAACAGTCAGGTGTTGGCTATAGGGGTGACCCAAGGTTGTACAATGGCTCCAAAGGGATCTGGACCAGCCAAGGCTGCTAAAGGTGCCAAAAAACAAAAGGGGTCTCCATCGGGGTCAGAGGATTTGGGCCAGGCTTCTACGGCCCCACCCTCGCCAGTCAGGACACCGAGTGGCATAGTACAAGAGCCATTGGGGGTGCTGGGGGCAGAGGCGGCCCCCGATCCACCCATTCCCGTTTACGTGACGGAAGAAATGCTAGCAGCCACCATGAGTGGGCTAGAGAAAAGGTTAACTGCCTTACTTTCCCGTCCTTGCCCAAGTAGCAAGCGGGCTAGATCCCCCTCACCCAGTGTGGGGTTTTCAGATGCGGAGGTCTCCTCTTCTGAGGAACGGGACCCACAAGGGGATCACGCAGACCCAAGTCCCGACGGTTCAGACAGGGAAAATTCCACTATAGATGAATATTTTTCGGCCTCTCAAGCGGAGGGCCTGTGGATCCAGTCTTTGACAGATATGGTTCGCACTGCCTTTAAACTTCCAGTGCCAGAACTAGTAGCCCCGGAGGTATCCTCATTGGGTTCTTTAAAGGCCCCATTAACTGGTGCATCTTTTCCAATGCACCCCCTTCTGCGGAACGTGATTTACCAAGATTGGGCTCGACCTGATAGAATCTTTGTCCCTCCTAAAAGATTCTCTATTCTCTACCCTATGGAAGAGGAATATGTAAAGAAATGGGCTCTTCCTACAGTGGACGCAGCCATTTCCTGCGTGAATAAATCCCTGACTTGTCCGGTTGAAAATGTCCATATGTTCAAGGATCCGGTCGACAAGAAATTCGAGACCCTACTGAAAGCAACTTTCACCTCAGTAGGTGCCATGGTTCAGCCAGCAGTAGCAGCCATTGGTGTTTGTCAGGCCTTGAAGGATCAGGCAAAACATATATTGAAGGACATGCCGGCTCAGCATACTCATGAATTAGCAGAATTCCCTAGGGCTCTCTGCTTTGCAGTAGATGCTATTAAGGACTCCATCCAACAGGCATCCCGTTCATCTCTACTGGTGGTTCACATGCGTCGTCTTTTGTGGCTAAAGAACTGGTCAGCAGAGGCACCCTGCAAAAAGCTTCTAGCAGGGTTTCCCTTTCACGGGGGAAGACTATTCGGGGAAGACCTAGATAAATATATCCACACCATATCAAGTGGAAAAAGTACTTCCTTACCGGTCAAGAAAAGACCGCGTGGGCCCACGTTTAAACGACAGGCCATGGTAGGCTCGGCCCCTTCGACTTCCAGTCAGTATCGACGGCCTCCCGGGCGGTCAACAGCTAATAGCCGCCCACAGGGACAAGCTGCGGCAAACAAGAGGCCCTGGTCTCGCAAGCCGGCTAAATCAGTCATCAAATCAGATTCATGAAGGGGCGCCCCCACTCTCTTGGGTGGGGGGAAGACTTCAGTTTTTCTCCGAAGTCTGGAAGGCCAGAATTCCCGACTCTTGGGTTCGGTCCGTAGTAGCCTCAGGCTACAAACTAGAGTTTCGAGAAATCCCCCCTCCTCATTTTCAGGGGTCAAGTCTTCCAAGCGACCCATTAAAGAGGGCCTCTCTCGTAAAGGCGTTGGATCGCCTCTTGCTCCAAGGAGTAATTGTAGAAGTACCAACCCAAGAAAGGGGTCTGGGATTCTACTCCAACCTTTTTGTTATACCAAAACCCAATGGCGACGTCAGGCCTATATTAGACCTCAAACGCCTAAATCGCTTTCTAAGGATTCAGACCTTCCGTATGGACTCCATACGTTCAGTGACAACCAGCCTGCATCAGGGCGACTTCCTAGCATCTATAGACATAAAGGATGCATATCTGCATGTGCCGATTTACCCAGCACATCACAAGTTTCTTCGTTTTACGATAAACCAAAGTCATTACCAGTTCGTAGCCCTCCCTTTCGGGTTGGCAACAGCTCCACGGGTATTCACAAAGGTGTTAGCCCCGGTACTAGCCGTCCTAAGGACAGAAGGCATCTTGGTCCTAGCATACCTGGACGATCTCCTGGTTATCGACAGTTCAGCCTCCAACCTCAATCATGCAGTAGTCCGCACAGTGCGGCATCTAGAAGAGTTCGGGTGGATTGTGAACCAAGAAAAATCAAGGTTACAACCCACAAGACAGTTGGAATATCTAGGCTTTCGGTTAGATACAGAATGCCAGAGGGTATTTTTACCTCAAAAGAAGATCAGGTCATTAATTCAAACGATTCAAATAGTCTTAGGCAAAAAGAAGCCGACTATTCGCCTATGCATGCGACTGCTGGGAAAGATGGTGGCCGCCTTCGAAGCAGCGCCCTATGCCCAGATCCATACCAGAATTCTGCAAGCAGCTATTCTCTCTGCTTGGAACAAGTCCATACAGGCATTAGACCGTCCATTAGTTCTTTCCCCAGGAGTCAGGCACAGCCTGTACTGGTGGCTGATCCCTCAAAAATTATCAAAAGGGAAAACCTTTTGCCCCATCTCGTGGAAAATAGTAGCCACAGATGCCAGCCTAACAGGTTGGGGGGCAATCTTAGGAAAACGGACCCAGCAGGGACAGTGGTCAGAGGCAGAAAGTCTGCTTCCCATCAATGTCCTAGAGATCAGAGCTGCTCGGTTGGCCCTGGTCGCCTGGACTCTTCCCCTGCAGGGTCTGCCAGTAAGAATACAGTCCGACAATGCCACGGCGGTGGCATACATAAACCACCAGGGGGGCACAAGGAGCCTAGCGGCTCAAAGGGAAGAAAACCTGATTTTTTCATGGGCCGAAGCCCATGTACCCTGCATCTCAGCAGTGTTCATCCCAGGGATAGACAATTCTCAAGCAGATTTTTTGAGTCGTCAACAGTTACTCCCGGGAGAGTGGTCTCTTCACCCCCAAGTATTCCAAGAGATTTGCCAAAGATTCGGAGTTCCCGATGTGGACATCATGGCAACAAGATTCAACAAGAAATTGGACAAATTCGTATCCCGAGCCAGGGACCCCTCGGCCTACGGGACCGATGCGTTGGTTTGCCCCTGGCACCAGTTTTCTCTCCTGTATGCGTTCCCTCCACTACAGATGATTCCCCGCCTTCTACGAAGGATCAGGGTGGAGCGCAGGCCGGTGATCCTGGTGGCCCCAGCCTGGCCCAGAAGGGCTTGGTACGCACTCATCGTGAGGATGTCAGTAAGGGCACCGTGGCCACTCCCCCTGCGCCCAGATCTGCTGTCTCAGGGCCCGATCTACCACCCTGCTTCACAGCAGCTAAATTTGATGGCTTGGCGGCTGAATCCCTAATTCTTAAGGGCAGAGGCCTCTCAGCCCAGGTCATATCTACGCTAATTCAAGCTAGGAAACCAGTTTCTAGAAATATCTATTACAGAGTCTGGAAGAACTATGTGGAGTGGTGCGAGTCTCAAGGAGGGCATCCTCGCAAGTTTTTAATTGACAGGATCTTGCGATTCCTACAGGTTGGCGTTGACAAGGGGTTAGCTCTTAGTACTCTAAAGGGGCAGGTGTCTGCCTTAGCGATATGGTTTCAAAGGCCTTTGGCCACACATTCGCTTGTGAAAACTTTTTTGCAGGGGGTCTTGCATGTAAATCCCCCTATTAGAGCTCCCCTCTGCCCCTGGAATTTAAATCTGGTCTTGTCAGCTTTACAAAGGCAGCCGTTTGAACCTCTGACAGAAATCCCTCTTGTGCTGCTAACCCGAAAATTGGTTTTCTTGGTGGCTATGGCTTCGGCCAGAAGGGTCTCCGAGCTGGCAGCCTTGTCTTGCAGGGAACCGTACCTGATTCTGCATAAGGACAGAGTGGTTCTGCGGCCACAGCCTTCTTTCCTTCCTAAGGTCATATCCAGTTTTCACTTGAATCAGGACCTAGTCCTACCATCCTTCTTTCCTACTCCCCAGTCCAGAGAGGAAAGATTGCTTCATACTTTGGACGTGGTCCGAGCCATGAGGGTCTATCTCAAGGCTACAGAAAAGATTAGGAAAACAGATGTGCTTTTCATTCTTCCGGAGGGCCCCAAGAAGGGTCAGCCGGCTGCCAAGTCTTCCTTGGCTAGGTGGATTAAGCAGCTGATTTTTCAGGCCTATGGTCTGAAGCGCGTTCCACCGCCCTTATCAGTTAAGGCCCATTCTACGAGGGCCATGAGTGCCTCTTGGGCGGCACACCATCAGATCTCTATGGCACAGGTTTGCAAAGCAGCAACCTGGTCTTCCGTACATACGTTTACTAAATTCTATAAGTTGGACGTCACAAAGGCTGCGGACGCAGCATTTGGGCAGGCGGTCCTACGGGCAGCAGTATAGAATCCTCTGGCCCGGTTCACGCCCCCTTTTTTCTGTTGGTGGAGCTATTTTACCTCCTGATATAGTTTCTGTTTGGCTATTTTTGGCCTTACGGTCTCCCTCCCTTCATGGAGCATTGCTTTGGGACATCCCATATGTAATGACTATGCGCTCTGTGTCCCGTGATGTACGATCAAGAAAAAGGGATTTTTAATAACAGCTTACCTGTAAAATCCTTTTCTTGGAGTACATCACGGGACACAGAGCTCCCACCCCTCTTTGTGGGAACATTGTGTAACCTCAGAGAAATTGCTTGCTACAAAACTAAAGCACTCTCAGTGGGAGGGGGTTATATAGGGAGGAACTTCCTGTGAAGTTGATTACACCAGTGTCCACACCTGAAGGTACTCCATATAACCCATATGTAATGACTATGCGCTCTGTGTCCCGTGATGTACTCCAAGAAAAGGATTTTACAGGTAAGCTGTTATTAAAAATCCCTTTTTTTGACATTTACAAAAGATACGCTGCCAGTGCAGTGTATTTCCTCATTTACTAAAATGCCTAATGCGCCCAGGAGAGGGCATTTAGTAATGTAAATATCGTGGTTTCGGGAGGGAGTTTATTAGGGGAGGGAGGGGGGTGATGCAGGGGAAGTGTAGTGACGTGTGTTTGAATGTGTGTGCCGGGCCGAATTGAAAGTAAATGTTTTTTGAGAACCGATCCCCGTGCGCTTGAAAGTGCGCCTGAACCTCGCAAAGGTTCATTTGCATACTGTGCAGGCGCAGAGGGAAATTGTGGTGCTTCCTGTGCGCCTCGTCAGTACGCCGAGAAATTCTTAGTAAATTTCATGCGGCGTAGCTGAATTTCCTGTGCGTGACGCGGCGCACAGGAATCTCCGAACGGTTTTCAGCCTGCGCTGACCATGAAGGGGAACTCTGCGCCAAATTTCAAACTGGAAACCGGCGCGGCTCCCCCTCCAGGGGTACAGTAGGCTCTTCGGCTTGGTCTGGAACGTGAGGGGGTAAACCCATGGCAAAAACGGTGTGGGGTTCCCCCCCAGATCCAGACCAAGCCCTCATCCCAGGCACGCAGTCTGGCCGGACAGGAATGGGGGTGGGGACAAGCGTCCCCCTCCCTCCTGAGCCGTACCAGACCGCATGCCCTCGACATGGGGGAGTGTGTGCTTTAAGGGAGGGGGGCACTGCCCCCCCACCCCAAAGCACTCTTGTCTCCATGTCGATAAGGACAAGAGCCTCTTCCCGACAACCCTGGCCATTGGTTGTCGGGGTATGCGGGTGGGAGCCAATCGGAATCTGGGAGCCCCCTTTAATAAGGCGGCCCCCAGATTCCGGCCCCCCACCCTATGTGAATGAGTATGGGGTACATCGTACCCATTCACCTGGCGGAAAAATGTAAAAATTAGACACCACACAGAATAAAATAATTTATTAGTCAGCTCCGTGGGTCTTCCGCCAACCCACCCCGGTCTTCGCCGCCACCTTCCGCCACAGCCCCCTTCACCACGAAGCTTCCTGCTTATGGGGGGGACGCAGGCTTTGTCGTTTTCTGCCGGGGAGGGGCGACAAACCACCCTGGTCTTCGCCGCCACCTTCCGCCACGGCCCCCTTCACCACGAAGCTTCCTGCTTATGGGGGAGGGCCGCGGGCTTCGTAGTTTTCTGCCGAGGGGGGGCTCTCGATGGCCTCTTCTGCCTGGCTCGCTGTCTTCCAGTGGCCTCCGTTTCTGCCTGGCTCCTACGCTGGGGCCAGGGCTTCTCTCCGCTGTATTTTTCCATTCGATGTTGACACGACGAGGTCCGGCGCTGAAATTCCAACAGAGCGATGGGCACCGACTTATATTGGCATAGGGCGTGGGCGTAGGGATGCCACCATGTGACCTTAACCCATGTGACATCACATTCCCATCATGCCCAGTGATGTCACATGGGTTGAGGTCACATGGTGGCATCACCACGCCCACGCCCTATGCCAATATAAGTCGTTGCCCACCGCTCTGTCGGCATTTCAGCGCCGGACCTCGTTGTGTCAACATCGAATGGAAGAATACAGCAGAGAGAAGCCCTGGCCCCAGCGGAGGAGCCAGGCAGAAGCCGACGAAGCCCGCGGAAGACAGCGACACAGCGACGAGAAGCCCTGGCCCCAGCGGAGGAGCCAGGCAGAAGCGGAGGCCACCGAAGAAGGCTGGAGCCCCCCGGCAGAAGATTGCTAGAAGCCCGAGGGGGGGCGACACCCCCGGTGTTCTCCGCCATTTTCCCGGCCGAAGATGGCGGAGAGCATCAGCGGGTGTCAGAAGACAGCCAGAACCGGGGGGGGGGGGCGACACCCCCGGACTTTTCTGCCGGGCCCCCCGGATGTAAAAGAGCTTTATTGGGTGGGGGCGATGGCAGAAAAGACCGGGGTGTCGCCCCCCGGCGATAGACAGCTGGAACCCCGAGGGGCAAGCGCACCCCCGGCAGAAAATGGCGAAGCCCGGGGCCCAATGGGGTGGTGGTGGGGGGCCCCGGCAGAAGAGGCTCTGGGGGGCCCCGGCAGAAGAGGCTCTTGTCCCTATTGACATGGGGACAAGAGTGCTTTGGGGTGGGGGGGAAGTGCCCCCCTCCCCGAAAGCACACACTCCCCCATGTAGAGGGCATGCGGTCAGGTACGGCTCAGGAGGGGGCGCTCGCTCGTCCCCACCCCCATTCCTGTCCGGCCAGACTGCGTGCCTGGGATAAGGGTTTGGTCTGGATCTGGGGGGAACCCCATGCCGTTTCTTTGGCGGGGGTTTAACCCCTTACGTTCCAAACCAAATCTAAGGGCCTGTTATGCACCTGGAGGGGGACCCCACTCCGTTTTTTTGTAAAATTTGGTGTGAAGTTCCCCTTTTATCCCATGTGGTGTATTATTTCCCTTTATTTTTTTCCCCCCCAGGTGAATGGGTAGGGGTAGGATGTACCTCATACTCATTCACATAGGGTGGGGGGCCATAATCTGGGGGCCCCCTTATTAGAGGGGGCTCTCAGATTCTGATAAGCCTCCCGCCGCATACCCCGACAACCAACGGCCAGGGTTGTCGGGAAGAGGCTCTTGTCCCTATCGACATGGGGACAAGAGTGCTTTGGGGGGGGAGCAGTGCCCCCCCTCCCCCAAAGCACACACTCCCCCATGTCGAGGGCATGCGGTCTAGTACGGCTCAGGAGGGGGGGGGGGCGCTCGCTCGTCCCCACCCCCATTCCTGTCCGGCCAGACTGCGTGCCTGGGATAAGGGTTTGGTCTGGATCTGGGGGGGAACCCCACGCTTTTTTTTTCTTTGGTGTAGGTTTAACCCCTTACGTTCCAGACCAAATCTAAGAGCCTGTTGTGCACCTGGAGGGGGACCCCAAGACGTTTTTTTTTATTTGGTGTGGAGTTCCCCTTTATCCCGGTCCTGTCAGGGGGGGGGATGCCTGCTCGTCTGTTCATACAATGTATGAACAGCGATCTGTCATTTCCCCTAGTCAGTCCCACCCCCTTTACAGTTAGAACACACCCAGGTAACATAATCAACCCCTTCCTCGCCCCTAGTGTTAACCCCTTCCCTGCCAGTGACATTTTTATAGTAAGCAATGCATTTGTATACCATTGGTCGCTAGAAAAATGCCAAAGGTCCCAAAAATGTGTCCGCCATAATGTCGCAGTAGCCATAAAAATCACTGATCGCCGCCATTACTAGTAAAAAAAAATATGTTCATAAAAAACCCATAAAACCAACCCCTATTAATAAATTTTGCCCAAACCAATCAAACGCTTATCGCGATTTTTTGGAAACAAAAATATGTCGAAGAATACGTATCGGCCTAAACTGAGGGCAAAAAAGTTTATTTGTATATATTTTTGGGGAGATTTATTATAGCAAACAGTAAAAAAGTTGTCTTTTTATTTACAAAATTGTCGCTATATTTTTGGTCCGAGCAAAAATAAGAAAAAACGCAGAGGTGATCAAATACCACCAAAAAAAAAATTTTGTAGGGGAAAAAAGAGGACGCCAATTTTGTTTGGGAGCCACGTCGCACAACCGCGCAATTGTCAGTTAAAATGACGCAGTGCCGAAACGCAAAAACTGGCCCGGTCAGTGACCAGTAATATGGTCTGGGGCTCAAGTGGTTAAAAACACTAAAGTTAGCCCAATTTTTGGCCATAATGTGAAAGATGATGTTACACCGAGTAAATAGATACCTAACATGTCACGCTTTAATATTGCACACACTCATGGAATGGCGCCAAACTTCAGTACTTGAAAATACCCATAGGCAACAGGTACCTATGATACCTCACATGTGGGGTTTGAACGGTGTTTACATATGTGGGCGGGGCTTACACATGTAAGGCCCGCCCACATATGTAAACACCGTTGAAAAACCACACATGTGAGGTATCATAGCGTGCGTAAGAGCGAGAGCAATACTTTTAGCACTAGACCTTCTCTGTAACTCTAAACTGGTAACCTGAAAAAATAATTGTGCGTGTTCGCTTCTGACTGCGAGCTACTAGGGACAGGGGCATTTTAATTTTTATAATATTTATGTTTTACGTAAAAATTCAATAAGACCTCCCCTTCAGGTTGGAAAGCATCAGTTCAGGAAAAAAAAAAACAGCTCTCATGCGTTCATCCGCCATTGCAGCTTTGATTATGTTAATGCATCTCGAGTGAACTTGGCATGCTCGGACACTTAGAAAATTTAAGCTGGGTTTTTGTGCCTCAAAATGACTTGCATGTTTCTGAGCATGCTCAGAAAGCTTGTTTTTTGGCTTAGTAATTTAAGGACATCCTTAACAGGTGTAAGCAGTTACAAGTGCACACAAACTAGAGACATTTCTTCATGTGTTTCCAATTGGTTCATTAGCACACATGTTATAAAAAGCGTGGATAGAGCACATGTCAGCTGCCCTTAGAGGGGGCAGACTTGCTGGCTGGCTGGCAAGAATGGTGGGGCGATTGAACACACTTTGATGTTTTGGTCTGCTGCATAAGTTAGCAAAATGTTTCTCAAGACGTTAAGGACTAATGTTTTAATCCTGTGGGTCTATCCTGTTATTTCAAAAGCATAAACCATATTCCACTTACTGTCTGAAATCAACCTAGGTCTATTTTTGTTTTTATGTTTTTTGTTTTTGTTTGTGTGTTTATTTTTAATTTTTTGTTTTGCTTTCCATGTTTTGTGGACCAATAAAATTACTTTCAAATTTTCAAGTTTGTTTTGTGATATTTTTTCATGCTACGGATTTTAACAGCTGCAGCTGAAATAGTTTGGGCCTAAACCATCAAGTGTGATTTGTCTCTAAGCATCTTTGCTGGTGTGCCATGTTTAGTCACCAGAAAAGGAAAGACAAAGCGGTAAGTATTGTTTCCTAGAATTGATGTCCAGACTGTCTTTTTAAAGCACATGTGCAAGGTGAAGGAAAACCTGCAAACATGGCCTGTTGGGGGGGGGGGGGGGTGGTGTATTGGTGGACAGGCTTCAAGTGCTGATTTACAGCACTGTGCTTGAATCTAGCACAAGACAATCCTATTCTAATTGTGGGTGTTTGAGGGAAGCCAAGTGAGTGTTAGAACCCCTGCTTGTGTTTTTAGGTTGGGCTTTGTGTCCCTTTTCTTAAAATTGGCTTCACTTCCTGTCACACAGCTGAACAGGAAGTGAGGTTAAAACCCTACCAATGGTCTTCTCTTTGGGACACAGGTCAATCTAACTAGTGTCCCCATTAAGCAAATTGCACTGCTGTGTACACCCCAAATGATTAGTTAGTTTGGGGTTTAGTAAAGGCAAAGGCGCTCTGCAGTAGAAGCGTAGTCAATGAAAATCAGAAGGGAAGCACTGATGGTTTTAACATCCAATCCCGCAACTTTTTTTTTTTCTTTCTTGCTTGTCCACTTGTAGTGCTAAGTGGATTTGCCTTTAGTAAATGGACCCCAAAGTCCAAGATCCCTACTAATTTGGGGTGTACACAGCAAAATGCAATTTCCATAATGGGAAACTATTTAGATTGATCGGTGTCCCCAACAAGACATTAATCAGGTTTTACCCTCACTTCCTGTTTGGCTATGTGGCAGGAAGTGAATGAATTAAGTAGAAAGTGACAACATTTGTGAGGTGTCTTTACCCTATCAGGGGTGCAGGCATCCCCAAAACAAACAAGAAAATTGTTGATTTAACATTAAGTGGTGTTTGTGGGGGTCCCTAACACACATTCATACATATTAGCAACGCTGGATCCTGGCCTATTGGCATGGTTATATTTTCTTAGGCCTCTCAATAAAATTATCTGAAATTTGGGGTTGAACTGGAACTATAATCAACACTTCTTTTTTTGTTTTCTTTCATTTTGGATAGAGTTGGGGGGGGAAGGGTTATAAGCCCAGTCAGTTTATTTTGTATTATCCCTGTCCGTTTGGGGAGATTGGCCTTCACTTCCTGCCCCATAGCCAAACAGGAAGTGAGAGAAAAACTTGTAAAATTAAGGGACTCCTGTGCCCCCCCCCCCCACAGAACTTGTGTGTGTCCCCTGAAAATTCCTGGGCGGGTAATAAAAAAAAGGGTGTGACAGGAAGAGTGGGTAATTTTTCTATTAGGGGGTGCAGAAATTTGGTCAGGCCTAGGGCAGCACAAAACCTAAATATCCTACTGCATATTAGGGCTTATTTAGACAGGATCCGATTTACAGCATGTTTTTAGATTGTGGGAGGAAGCCCACGCAGGCACAGGGAGAACATGCAAACTCCAGCCAGATGGTGTCACGGGCGGGATTCGAACCAGCAACCCTTTTGCTGCTAGGTGAACGTGCTGTACACTACACCACTGTGCTGAACGAACATGATCGCAGCTGAAAGCATGAGATCAGTGTTTTTTTTTTTTCCAATTCCATGCTTTCCAGTCTGGAGGACAGATGTGGGGTCTTATTGACCCCGCTTTTCTCTCCATAAAGAGGACCTGTCACACACTAGTCCTATTACAAGGGATGTTTACATTCCTTGTAATAGGAAGGAAAGTGAAAAATAATACAAAAAAAAGGGACAAAGAAGTACAAAAATAAAAATATTATGTTAAAAAAACAAAAAACAAATAAAAATCTAAATTTAAATGCTCCTGTCCCTAGTAGCTCACACTCAGAAGCGAACACGCATGCAAGTCCCACCCACATATGTAAACACCGTTCAAACCCCACATGTGAGGTATCATAGCGTGCGTTAGAGCGAGAGCAATAATTTTAGCACTAGACCTCCTCTGTAACTCTAAACTGGTAACCTGAAAAAAAAGTCAAGCGTCGTCTATGGAGATTTTTAATACCGAAGTATAGCGCCATTCCATGAGTGTGCGCAATATGAAAGCGTGACAAGTTAGGTATCTATTAACTCGGTGAAACATCATCTTTCACATTATCCCTAAATATTGGGCTAGCTTTACTGCTTTGTTATTTTTTAATTCATGAAACAGGTTTTTTTTTAAGCAAAAATAAAGAAAGGCGTTAGAAAAATGTTGGCGCAAATACCGTTGGAAATTTTTAATAAAAAATGCCCGCCACTTTATTCCATAGGGTGTCTGCTATTTATATAAATATATATAATGTGTAAAAGCATATATGGTGTATCTAAACAATGTGATATTGAAATACCAAGCATATATAAACAGCGCTCATATGTGGATGATCCGCATAGGTGAACAACAGAAAGTATATGAATAAATATAAACAAATAAAATGAACCTGTGAATAAGTAGTGTTTCAAACAAAAAAGTTTGAAAGTTTGTGAACCTTTATTCACACCTTAATTTTCAAGGAAGAAAATATAATTGTTACATGAAGGAGAGAAGTGCCAGAATAGGCGCGGTATGGAAGTGGTTAAAGTGCAACAATGAAAGTGAAATATTCCTTTAAATTTCGTACCATGGGGGGTGTAATCAGGGCCGCCATCAGGAATTATGGGGCCCCTTACACAGCTTCAGGCATGGGCCCCCTGGAGCAGAGAACCGGTGGGGGGGGTGCTCCTGCATGAAATTGAGAAGCGGGGGGGCTGCCGTGATTTGAGAAGCGGGGGTTCCTTTACAAAAAAATAAAGAAAGAAAAATATATATAAAAAAATGGGTGGTAGCCATCCGGGGGGGCCCTGGGGACCTCTGGGCCCTTTATTAAAAAATAAATAAAAATATATATATACAAAAATAACATGGGGTCCTGGGGACCTCTGAGCCTTTTAACCGCTTCAATACTAGGCTTTTATACCACCTCCATACCGGGCCTATTCTGACACTTCTCTCCTACATGTAATAATCATCATTCTTTTGCTAGAAAATTACACAGTACCCCCAAACATTATATATGTTTTTTTTAGCAGACACCCTAGGGAATAAAATGACGGTCATTCCAAAGTTTTATCTTGCACGGTATTTACGCAATTATTTTTCAAACGCTTTTTTTTGTAAAAAAAATTGTTTTATGAATTAAAAAAATAACAAAACACTAAAGTTAGCCCAATTTTTTTGTATTATGTGAAAGATTATGTTACACCGAGTAAATAGAGACCCAACATGTCACGCTTTAATTATGCGCACACTCATGGAATGGCGCCAAACTTCGGTACTTAAAAATCTCCATAGGCAACGCTTTATTTATTTTTTACAGGTTACAGTTTAGATTTACAGAGGAGATCTAGTGCTAGATTAGTTGCTGGCACTCTAACGCACGCGGCGATACCTCACATGTGTGGTTTAAACGGCGTTTACATATGTCGGCGGGACTTGCGTGTGCGTTCGCTTCTGCACGCGAGCTATCGGGGACAGGGGCGTTTTCATTTTTTTTTTATCTTTTATTATTATTTTTTACTTATATTTTATTTATTTTTACACTTTTTTTCATTTTTTTTTTTTTCCACTTTTATTCCTATTACAAGGAATGTAAACATCCCTTGTAATAGGAAATGTGTGTGACAGGTCCTCTTTATGGAGAGATGTGGGGTCAATAAGACCTCACATCTCACCTCCAGGCTGGAAACCATGAGATCGGTGAAAAAAAATTCACCGATCTCATGAATGGTGACTTACAGCCGCAATCGCGGCTTTGTTTACATACGGGGACCCGGGCGTGACGTCATCAGATCGCGCCCGGGTCCTCCGACGGTCATAGAGATGACTGGTGACCATCTGGTCACCAGTCATCTCTATGCTTCCTGCCGCCGCCGACGATTCGTTCTCCGGGCCCCCGAAGGTACAGGTAAGCCCGGAGAAGCACCGGATGGCGGCGGGAGGGGGGGGATGTCCCCTCCCGCGGCCTGTAAGAACGATCAAGCGGCGGAACCGTCGCTATGATCATTCTTACTTTGTGCAGAATCGCCGGCTGAAGAGATGGATATCTGGATGATGCCTCTGGCTGCAGGCATCGTCCAGATATTCGCCTGCAATACCCAGGCCGTCAATTGACGGCCACTTAGGATGGTAAATCCCATCCCAGGCCGTCAATTGTCTATGGCTGGGTATTGAAGTGGTTAATAAAAAAGAAATAAATATATATATATATATATATATATATATATATATATATAAAAATGTAAAACATTTTTATAAGAAAAAAGGTTCTCATCTGGGGCCCTGGGGACCTCTGGGCCTTTTAATAATAATAATAAATGTATGTATATTTATATGTATATAAAAAATAAAAAAAGGGGGGTTGTCATCAGGAGCCCTGGGATCTCCGGGCCCCTGGGGACCTCCAGACCCCTAAAAAAACATTGGCCCTTTAATAAAAAAATAAAAATAAAAATATATTAAATATATTTTTTTATAAAAAATAAATAAAAAAATTGGGGGTTGGCACCCGGGGCCCTGGGGACCTCCGGACTGCTAAAAAACTAAAAGAAAAAAAATTGGCCCTTTAATAAAAAATAAAATAAATAAAATATTAAATATATTTTTTATAAAAAATAAAGCAAAAAAGAGGGGGGGTTACCATCTGGGGCCCTGGGGGCCTCCAGGCACCTGGGCACCTCCGGACCCCTAAAAAAAAATATATATATATTTTTTTTAGGGGGTTCCCATCCGGGACCCCCGGGCCCCTTACAGGTGTACTGCCTGTACCCCCCTGATGGCGGCCCTGGGTGTAAGGTCAGCATGTGAAAAGTGACATTCTGAAGGTTTAAAACTGACTCGCGGCTATAATGAACTGTCGGCTCCCGGCAATTGTGAGAAGATTCATTCATAATCAAAAAAAAAAAAGCGTGGGGGTCCCCCCAAATTCCATTACAGGCCCTTCAGGTCTGATATGGATATTAAGGGGAACCCCGCCGTCATTTAAAAAAAAATGACGTGGGGTTCCCCCCAAATATCCATACCAGGCCCTTCAGGTCTGGTGTGGATTTTAAGGGGAACTCCACCCCATTTTTTTTTTTTAAATGGCGTGGAGTCCCCCCCAAAATCCACACCAGACCCTTATCCGAGCACGTTGACCTGGCCGGCCGCAGAAAAGAGGGGGGGACAGAGCGCGTCCCCCCCTCTCCTGAATTGCACCAGGCCACATGCCCTCAACATTGGGAGGGTGCTTTGGGGTCCCCCCCAAAGCACCTTGTCCCCATGTTGATGGGGACAAGAGCCTCATCCCCACAACCCTTGCCCGGTGGCTGTAGGGATCTGCGGGCAGGAGGCTTATCGAAATCTGGAAGACCCCTTTAACAAAGGGGCCCCCCAGATCCTGCCCCCCCCCCCCCTGTGTGAAATGGTAATGGGGTACATTGTACCTCTACAATTTCACGGGAAAAAAAAGTGTCAAGTGTACAAAAAAGACAAGAGCCGGTTTTTGACAAGTCCTTTATCAATATCTTCTTTCTTCTTCCATCCTCTTTTCTTCTTTCCTTCGGGTTTATTCCTCCATCTTCTTCTTCCTCTGCTTCTTTCTTGGGTCTTGTAGTGCCGCATCTTGACCGGCGTGTTCTTCCATCTTCTTCTCCTTCCACTGGCCTTCTCGTCCGCATCTTCTTCTTCGCCGGAGGCGCCGCTTCCAATTGAATTCCGTGCTGTGTGCCGGACCACGCCCCCCTCTGACGCCACAGGTAATCTCCTAGGAAAGTCCCCATGTGCTGCATGTGCGTCAGAGGGGGGCGTGGTCACATGAGCGTCAGACAGCGGGCAATTCAATTGGAGGCCGAGCCTCCGGCGAAGAAGAAGCCGCGCACAAGCTTCCAATTGAATTGCCCGCCGGCTGACGCTCATGTGACCACGCCCCCCTCATGTACCACACAGGGACTTTCCTAAGAGTTTGCCCGTGGCGTCAGAGGGGGCGTGGTCCGGAACACGGCTGGGATTTCAATTGGAAGCGGCACCTCCGGCGAAGAAGAAGATGCGGACGAGAAGGCCAGCGGAAGGAGAAGAAGATGGAAGAACACGCCGGTCAAGATGCAGGCACTAGAAGACCCAAGAAAGAAGCAGAGGAAGAAGAAGATGGAGGAAGAAACCCGAAGGAAAGAAGAAAAGAAGAAGATGGAAGAAGAAGGAAGATATTAATAAAGGACTTGTCAAAAACCGGCTCTTGTCTTTTTTTACACTTGACACTTTTTTTTTTCGTGAAATGGTAGAGGTACAATGTACCCCATTACCATTTCACACAGGGGGGGCCGGGATCTGGGGGGCCCCTTTGTTAAAGGGGTCTTCCAGATTTCGATAAGCCTCCTGCCCGCAGACCCCCACAACCACCGGGCAAGGGTTGTGGGGATGAGGCTCTTGTCCCCATCAACATGGGTACAAGGTGCTTTGGGGGGCACCCCAAAGCACCCTCCCAATGTTGAGGGCATGTGGCCTGGTGCGGTTCAGGAGAGGGGGGGCCGAACTCTGTCCCCCCTCTTTTCTGCGGCCAGCCAGCTCAATGTGCTCGGATAAGGGTCTGGTGTGGATTTTGGGGGGGACTCCAAGCCATTTTTTTTTTAATTTGGCATGGAGTTCCCCTTAAATTCCACACCAGACCTGAAGGGCCTGGTATGGATATTTGGGGGGAACCCCACGTCATTTTTTTTTCCTAAATGATGGCGGGGTTCCCCTTAATATCCATATCCGACCTGAAGGGCCTGTAATGGAATTTGGGGGGACCCCCACGCTTTTTTTCTTTGGTTTTATGAATGAATCTTCTCACAATTGCCGGGAGCCGACAATTCATTATTGCCGTGAGTCAGTTTTAAACTAATTTTTTTCTTCAGAATGTCATTTTGTGCAGGGACATTTCTAACCACAGGAAAAGTGCGTTTTTTCACATGCTGACTTTACAGCCCCCCATGGTACGAAATTTAAAGGAATATTTTTAAATGACGTGGGGGTTCCCCCCAGATATCCATACCTGGCCCTTTAGGTCTGGTGTGGAATTTAAGGGGAACTCCACACCAAATAAAAAAAAAATGGCGTGAAGTCCCCCCCAAAATCCACACCAGACCCCTTATCCGAGCACTTTGACCTGGCCGGCCGCAGAAAAGAGGGGGGGACAGAGCGCGGCCCCCCCCCTCTCCTGAACCGCACCAGGCCACATGCCCTCAACATTGGGAGGGTGATTTGGGGTGCCCCCCAAAGCACCTTGTCCCCATGTTGATGGGGACAAGAGCCTCATCCCCACAATCCTTGCCCGGTGGTTGTAGGGGTCTGCGGGCAGGAGGCTTATCGAAATCTGGAAGACCCCTTTAACAAAGGGGCCCCCCCTGTGTGAAATGGTAATGGGGTACATTGTACCTCTACCATTTCACAAAAAAAAAAGTGTCAAGTGTAAAAAAAGACAAGAGCCGGTTTTTGACCCCATTACCATTTCACATAGGGGGGGCTGGGATCTGGGGGGCCCCTTTGTTAAAGGGGTGTTCCAGATTTCGATAAGCCTCCTGCCCGCAGACCCCCACAACCACCGGGCAAGGGTTGTGGGGATGAGGCTCTTGTCCCCATCAACATGGGGACAAGGTGCTTTGGGGGGCACCCCAAAGCACCCTCCCAATGTTGAGGGCATGTGGCCTGGTGCGGTTCAGGAGAGGGGGGGGCGCACTCTGTCCCCACCTCTTTTCTGCGGCCGGCCAGGTCAAAGTGCTCGGATAAGGGTCTGGTGTGGATTTTGGGGGGGACGCTACGCCATTTTTTTTTACATTTAGCGTGGAGTTCCCCTTAAATTCCACACCAGACCTGAAAGGCCTGGTATGGATATTTGGGGGGAACCCCACGTCATTTTTTTTTTTAATTGACGGCGGGGTTCCCCTTAATACCCATATCAGACCTGAAGGGCCTTCTAATGGAATTTGGGGGGACCCCCACGCTTTTTTTTTTTTTGTTTTATGAATGAATCTCTCACAATTGCCGGGAGCCGACAATTCATTATTGCCGCAAATCAGTTTTAAACGACTTTTTTTCTTCAGAATGTTATTTTGTGCAGAGACATTTCTAACCACAGGAAAAGTATGCTTTTTCACATGCTGACATTACACCCCCCCATGGTACGAAATTTAAAGGAATATTACACTTTTATTGTTGCACTTTTAGCATTATTAAAATCAATGCTCCCGAAAAAACGTCCGTTTAACCACTTCCTTACTGGGCATGTAAACCCCCTTCCTGACCAGGTGAAATTTCAGCTTGCGGCACTGCGTCGCTTTAACTGACAATTGCGCGGTCGTGCGATATGGCTCCCAAACAAAATTGGCGTCCTTTTTTCCCCACAAGTAGAGCTTTCTTTTGGTGGTATTTGGTCACCTCTGCGATTTTTATTTTTTTGCGCTATAAACAAAAAAGGACGACAATTTTGAAAAAAAATACAATATTATTTACTTGTTGCTATAAAAAATAGCCCAATTTAAAAAAAAAAAACAGTTTAGGGCGATACGTATTCTTCTACATATTTTTGGTTAAAAAAAAAAAAAAAATCGCAATAAACGACTGGTTTGCGCAAAAGTTATAGCGCCTACAAAATAAGGGACAGAATTGTTATTTTTTATTATTTTTATTTTTTTACTAGTAATGGCGGTGATCTGCGATTTTTATTTCGACTGCGACGTTATGGCGGACACATCGGACACTTTTGACACAATTCACATTTATACTGCAATCAGTGCTATAAAAATGCACTAATTACTGTATAAATGTGACTGGCAGGGAAGGGGTTAACACTAGGGGGTGAGGAAGGGGTTAATGTGTTTCCTGCATTGTGTTCTAACTGTGGGGGGAGGGGGGGTGACCGATCTGTGTCCCTATGTACTAGGAACACAGATCGGTATGCTCTCTCTATGACAGGACGCTGTCATTGTGAGAGCCGGCAATGAGAGATGATCTCATATGTTTACATATGAGATCATCTCTCATTGGCCCATCAGATCGCATCGCAAACGGCCACTCTGATTGGCCGTTCGCGGCGATCTGTGATTGGCTGTGTCCAAGGGACACGGCCAGTACACAAGTTCCCCGCTGCGCGCTCTGGAGCGCGCGCTGGGAACGAGGAAAGGGGCTGCCGTGAAAACACGGCAGCCCGGAGATTTAGAGCCACCCTGCGGCCGTATATACTCGTACGGCCGTAGGGAAGTGGTTAAAAAAATAAAAAAAGCATTGATACATGTCCCCTGGGGCAGGACTGAGGTCCCCAAACACTTTTTAGGACAAAACTTGCAGATTAGCCTTTAAAATGAACACTTCAGATTTCCCCCATAGACTTTAACAGGGAGTTCGGCGGCGGCTTTACTTATCAATTGCATTGCGCTGCTGCTGCGGCCGGTTCATGCGCCTAATTAGGGCTTCATCCATCGCACTAAATAGGGCATGAACCGGCGCAGCGCAGTGACAATAGTAAATCAGCCCCTCTGTGTCATCAATCACACACAATTTTCAGCTCATGACTGTTGCAATTTGAATGTTAATAAATAGAAAAGACTATCATTCTGACCCTAATGCCGCGTACACACGGTCGTTTTTTGCGATGAAAAAAAAACGACGTTTTTTGTGAAGTAAAAAACGACGTTTTTGAAACGTCACTTTCAAAGACGATGTTGCATACACACCATCGTTTTTTTCACAAAAAACGAGGTTACGTTCACCACACTTTTCCATTGAAGCTCGCTTCATAACTAGCTTCTGGGCATGCGCGGGTTGAAAAACGTCGTTTTAAAAGACGTTTTTGCTACACACGGTGACTTTTTGTGAAACAAAAAACGACGTTTTGAAAAACGACACAAAAAATTCAAGCATGTTGGAATTTTTTTTTGGTCGTTTTTTTTAAGACAAAAAACGACGTTTTGCCCACACACGATCAATTTAAATGACGTTTTAAAAAACGTCGTTTTTTTTCATCGCAAAAAACGACCGTGTGTACGCGGCATAACAGTTTTCCTTCTTGTCCCAATCTTTTTAGGTCACTACTGTCTATTGATATGTCAAACACTTTTTGATCAAACATTAATTTATTTTTAATATTAACATCTATTTTACAGCATTCATTTTATCACAATAAATGTTTTGTAAAATACTATACCGGGCTCCAGAAGTCCACACCCGGTTCTTACAGGATGTCAGGCTCTTCTTGCTCCAGAGAAGGATCAGCTTGGCTGCAGAGAAGGCTGGAGGGAAGGCTAGAAAGTGATGGTTTAACTTCAAGGTGGTCGTTTAGAAAGGTCAATCTATTGTAGTACCACAAACTCAGGACATACACATCCGCTGCTGCTGCCCCTGACCTCTGTGATTTCAGGACTCACGCTCTCCCCTGTATGTGCCTCTTAGGCGGCGTACAGACGATCGGACATATCCGATGAAAACGGTCCGCGGACCATTTCCATCGGATATGTCCGATCGGGAGTTTGATCCGATGGCGTGTACACACCATCGGATCAAATTCCCCGCCGCCGGACGGTGCGGTGACGCGGCGGTGACGTTGACGCCGCCGCGTCACCGCCACGTCACCGCACCAGGAAGTAAAACACTTCCGCGCATGCGCCGAATCCATTCGGCAGCGGCGCGGCGGCGGTGGGGGCCGACATGTCTGCTGGTAAGTGTACTAACCAGCAGACATGTCGGGCGGACAGATTCCACCAGATAGATTTCAAAGCTTGCTTTGAAATCTGTCGGGTGGAGAAATCTGTCCGCTAGCCCATACACACGAGCGGAGATGTCTGCTGAAACTGTCCATCGGACCGTTTTCAGCGGACATATCCCCTCGTGTGTACGCCGCCTGAGGCCCTGTACACACGATCAGACATGTCTGATGAGACTTGTCTGACGTACCGTTTTCATCAGACAACTCTGAACTTGTCTGATGGTCTGATGTGCGTACACACCATCGGACCAAAATCCGATCAGACCAGAATGCGGTGACGTAGAACACAACTGACGTGATGAAAAAACCAAGTTCAATGCTTCCAAGCATGCGTCGACTTGATTCTGAGCATGCGCGGGTTTTTGGTCCAATTATTTTGTGTACTAACCATCGAACCTGTCCGACGGACAGGTTTTAAAGCATGTTTTACAACTTTGGTCCGCTCGAAAAGGGTCCGATAGGCCGTACACACGATTGAACATGTCCGCTGAAACTGGTCTGTTAGATCGTGTGTACGCGGCCTAAAGGTCCCAACTTTATGATCCACCTCAAGGAGGGTTTCTTTGGGCATTTGTTTCTGCACAAATTGGAGCAGGATCTCCAGCGCTGCCTTCCTTGACCCTTTTTTTCTATGGATAGGGTTTTTTGTCTCCCACAGAGCAGGCAGCTCCCTGTACCTGTCTATGAACTCAATCATAAAATCTTTATCTTTGAAAACATTCATTCTTTCTGCAAGACAAGAGACAAGACAAAAATACTAATGTCAGTCTAAACTCTAGTAATCTTTATCCCCATATAGGCCACAATCGCTATGCAGTATAGGCCACTGATGTCCCAAGTTAAAATCTTACCTTCAGTCTCCCGTTCGTCGCTTTTACTCCTATCTCCGCGCACAGAACGTAGTTACGACACATGTGTGTTAGCTTTATATACACTACGCATGTGTGAAACTCTGCACATGTCGCCCCGCTCATGACGTTCTTTCTCGAATATTCCCGGCCCCTTCTCTTTCAGCGCGCAGTGGGAGACGACATGGCGGAGTCTCAGCAGGTGTCTGCTAATTCATCTTATGAATGAATGAATGAAAACTTATATAGCGCAGCACATGCGAAGTAAATCGCCTCTGGGCGCTCGTTGTTCCTGTCTCCTTTGAGATCAAAAGAGATGCGTCTTAATCTTTCTCCTGAAGACCAAGTAGTTCTCCTCCAGCCGAATACTGGCTGGTAAGGCGTTCCATAGTCTGGGACCTTGGACAGCGAATCTTCTGTCCCCTTTGGACTTGTATCTGGCTTTCGGTATCTGAAGCCGATTTTGATTGGTGGATCGTAGAATACGATTGGGATTCTGAATTTTTAACTTTTCGCATAGATAATGGGGAGCATTCCCATGGATACATCTATGCGTTAGACAGAGTGCTTTAAAGGTGATTCTGTCTTTAACTGGTAACCAGTGAAGGGATCTCAGTGACGGCGAGATTGATTCCCAGGGTTTTTTCCCAGTCACATGTCTGGCGGCCGTATTTTGAACGACTTGAAGACGAGCGATTTGGTACTTGGGGAGTCCGAGGTAAAGGGCATTTGCATAGTCCAATCTGGAGTTTACAACTGCTCCCACCACGACCGCTACGTCTTTCTTGGGAATGAAAGGAATGAGTCTGCGTAGTAGGCGCAGCAGATGGTGAGATCCGCTGACTACTGTCCCTATTTGTGCGTTCATTGTCATGTCGGAGTCAAAAATGACCCCAAGACTTTTGACTTTGGCGCTAGGGGAGATGATTTTGCCCAGAATGGGCGGGGGGAACCAGGTTGTTGCTGATTGATTCCTGCGCTTGGCGTGAAACAGAAGAAGTTCTGTTTTCACTCCGTTGAGTTTGAGATAACTCTTTGTCATCCAGTCCTCTATCAAAGAGAGGCACGTCTCTAGATTGAGGTGGTGATCCTTTTTATTGCAAATGCGGAAGTACAGTTGCGTGTCATCTGCATATGAGTGATATAGCAGTTTTTGGCTGCTGATGATTTCGAAAAGAGGACGCATATAGATGTTGAATAACATCGGCGACAGGGGAGATCCTTGAGGGACCCCGCACGATAATGTGCGTTGTTCAGAAGTGAAGGGTCCTAGCTTCACTATTTGCGATCGGTTATCCAAAAAAGAGGAGAACCAGGATAGATCGCTTTCTGCGACTTTGGCTATTTTAGCCAGCCGAGTCAATAATAGCTTGTGATCTACTGTATCAAAGGCTGCGCTTAGGTCCAACAGAACCAGAAGAGAAGATTCTCCTTCGTCTGTGGCCTTTGAGAACGTCGTCCCATATCTTAAGCAATGCTGTTTCCGTCCCGTGTCCGGGACGGAATCCTGATTGAAATGGGTCGAGTAAGTTGTGGGTATCTAGATGCTGTTGCAGCTGCTGTACCACTGCTTTCTCCATTACCTTGGAGAGAACATTTAGGCCTGTTATGGGGCGCCAATTGAGTGGATCCTTCGGATCTAGGGTGGCTTTCTTCAAAATGGGTTGAATAAAGCCCTCCTTCAGCTGGGAGGGCATTATGCCCTCCCTGAAGAATTGGTTGATAAGCTGCGTGACAGGAGGTGCCAGGATGTCGGCGCATTCCTTCAGCAGTTTGGTGGGGATAATATCATTTGGCGCAGTGCTGTTGCGCAGAGTGCTGATGATATTTTTTGTTGTCTGAATGGAGATGGGTTCCAGCGTGAACTCACCTAACTTTGGTGAATTGCTGCCGGTGCTGTGTAACTGACTATGGGGGGGGCTAGGAGCGAAGTTGTTTTGTTGAATGCTTTGCCGGATGGCCTCAATTTTGTTAATGAAGCAATCCGATAACTCATCGCAAAATTCTTGTGTGTCCAAGTTGGGGGCTTCAAGACATCCTGGATTCATGGTCTGGGTGACCATCTTGAAGAGTTCGCGGGGGCGATTTAGGGCACCGTTGATAGCCTCAGAAAAATAGTTTTTCTTGGCTTCGAAGATTTGCTTGTGGTATTTTCTGGTTATTGCCTTGTAGATCGAGAGGTTCTCACCTGAAGAATTTCTTTTCCAGGCTGCTTCTGCCCTTCTGCGCTCTTGCTTCAGCGAAGCCAGCTGGTTGTTGAACCAGCTGGAGTTATTTTTCCTGATCTGGGTCTTTCGTTTCGGCGCTATCAAGTCAGCTGACTGCAATAGTGCTGTGTTTATGGCCTCTAATGTTTCTTCCGCAGTTAAGTGCGGCTGAATTATGTTTATTTTATCCCCTAACGTGGCTTTGAAGAGTTCCGAGTGGAGCTTCTTCTGACATCTGGTCCAGTGTGTTGTCACTGGATTTGATGTTTTTATTAAGGGGGGGAATTCGGAAATAATGAATTTAATTGCATGGTGATCGGTCCATGGCAATGGTTCATTTTCCAAGATTTTTATTTCCAGATCTTGTCTGAAAATAAGATCGAGCGTGTGACCAGAAGCATGTGTGGGCCCACATACTAGTTGCTGAAGGCCTAGTCCTTCCAGGTGGTCGATACAGGCGTCGGCAACGGGGTCTTGTGCGGAGTTGGCCCAGAGATTGAAGTCCCCGAGCAGCAAAACATGTTTGCTGTTGAGGGTGTAAGTGGAGACAAACTCCGTTAATGGAGATATCAGCTGCGATTTTGGGCCGGGTGGCCTATAGCAGAGAAGAATGTGGACGGTCTCCTTGGAATTTGTTTGCAATTGCAGAGTAAGGGTTTCCATGAATGGAAGAGGGTTTTGAAGGGCTGGTTTAGTGACCGCAAGCTGCGTCTTGTGGATCACCGCCAGTCCTCCCCCTCTTTGCCCTATTCTGTTTTCCGTTATGATACGGTAGTTTTCTGGCACCAGTTCTCCTAGAATGGTGTTACAGTCGGCTGTAAGCCAGCTCTCTGTAATAAAGAGGCAATCTAAATCGCATTGTAAAATGAGGTCACGGATTTCCAGTCGGTGTTTTACTGCCGATCTTGTATTGATCAAAGCACAAGATATGTGCTTAGGTTGGGGTGAATGGCTGAAATACCTGACTGTCGATCGTTGATCGACTCTCCATATTCGCTCAATTTTTAGGGCTTTTTTGGTGATGGCTGGTAGTATTGCGGCGGATTGCCTCAAACTCCAAATGGTTTCTGCAGAATATTGCTGATATGCCATGGTCGCCAAGCACCGGGGGGGGGGGACGGGGGGGGTCTTCTGGGGCGATGGGGAGAGGAATTGGAAGATTCCTCTCTCCTGGCTTGGTCCAGAGGAAGGCAAAAAAACCCTAGCGGTGCTGGGCCAATGTGCTCCGGTGGGGTAAAAAAATTCCTTCCTGACCCCTGTGAAAAGGCGATCGGATGAGCCCTGGATCAAGCTTCTGTTGTGTTGATAGGAGCAGTGGCTGGGGGTTAGGGGTATGCTTATTGCCAGTATAGCAGGAGAGCTGCCTGATCAGGCAGCAGGATGCAGCCTGGAGCTGACTGCACGAATGGATGGAGGTACTGGGGGCACAAATGTAAGCCAGGGAAAGAGTGGCTGTCCTAATAGGGAAGGGGGGAATTCCTAGAGGATTTGGGGGGATTACAGGGAGTGGGGGGCGCCGCGCCGGTAGGCCCCGGGTGAAGCCGCGGTCTTTCCTAGATCGCGGCCCCGCGAATCAGTGCAGGCCGGCGCGGGTGTCAAAAAAGAATGCCCTAGGAAGGCGGAATTGTGGCTGGAGGGTGGTAGGAGGGTGTCTCGGCTGGCGGTATGGGGGCATAGGGGGTGAAGGATAGGAGTGAAGGTGTGGGGAGCGCCGCAGCGGTAGGCCGCGGGTGAAGCCGCGGTCTTGCCTAGATCGCGGCCCCGCGATTCAATGCAGGCTGGCGCGGGTGTGCTAAAAAATTCAGCGATTGGCGATGATGGTATGGGGGCACAGGGGAAGGAGGATAAAGGCCAAGGAAAGCCGAGGGGGCATGAGATGTTTGCCACGGCTGTCCTGACAAGGACGGCCGACAGCAATTTCTTACCTGGGGCCAGAGGGCCAGGGAGCTGATCCGCTGTGGTTCTGTGGTGGAGTGATGGAGGAGAAAGGCCAGGTTGGGGACGAGCAGTGCTGGGGCTGGGGCTGAAGCTAGCAGGGAGAGGCTGGGAGAGACCTAGCCTGCCTGTCTACCTCCTACACCTGCCTGGAGCTATAGCACACACGTTCCCACTCCTGGGAGACGTGCGCCGTGTGGAGCTCCTGCTGCTAATCCGAGGCCTCACTGACTGCTCTGCGCATTGCGGATTACAAACAAACGTTTCATCATTTTCTCAGTGCTGATGATCTCCTCTTTGCTGCCACTTGCTGCTGCCTATGATGAGACAAGCCCGGAGCCTGAAATGCCACGATCAAGGAGGAGATACAAGCCATCTAATATGTCCTTCGCAGAGATGGCGAAGATGGTGGACATATTGAAAAAGTCAGAATATAATGGCAAGCATGGGCCGTATACCCACCCTAATCTAAGGAAGGCCAAAATTATAAGAAAAGTTGTAAAAAGTCTGCTAAAATATTTTGGGGTACAAAGATCGAAAGAGCAGCTTAGAAAGAGGTGGTCTGACCTGAAACTGAGGGAGCCGGAACAGTTGAGTATCGAGAGAATGCTTGAAAGTATTTCTCCTGTGTCCCTATTATTTTATTATTAAAACGTGCATGTTGCTCCATGTGTTTTTTTTATATTGGACATTTGAAAATGTCAACTTTCAAAGGTTAGTGGGCACAGTAATCAGTCGTTATAGACACATCATTTTACCCACTACATAATATGTTTTTGGAAGATACAGGGTAAAATAAATTTGGACATGCCTGTTTGTATTCCAAAAATGTTATTACATTGTTGTCTATATGATGTGTTTGTAACTAGAATGAAATGCAAACTTGAATCAGTGTAAAGGAGAGGACACTCAGCAGCTGTTTACACATCTGCACTCTGGAGCACTATAGTGTGGAACACCTTTTTAGGGTGTCCCACACAGGTGCTCCAGTGAATACTTGGGGTGTCAACATGTGTGAAACTTGTCCAAAAAGGGTAAATAGTCAAGATTTGGGAAGTGAAAATTAATGTCTTCAGCTTTAAACTCTGCCCAGACAATTGTACCCCACTTCCAAGCAATTTATCATATTTTTATTTTTGCCCTCAAATATCTGTGTGCTAAGTATACCTTTTGTTTCATTCTCATAGGGGAGAGAAGATTGGGAGGACACCACTCCGAGGAGCACAGGAACTCACACCTCAGCGAGAACCCCAAACCCAGGATGTGGAGGAAGAAGAGGTGGATGACGTGGTGGAACTTGTCACCACAATAGGTCAGTGTCTCTCACCACAGCTTCAGGTAAGAGATGTAGGCCTGCAGATTTATAATACCTTGTTGTTAATTTTTAGGGGATGAACATGTTAGTGAGGAAGAAAGTCCTTGTTTCTCAAGTGCTAGTGCACAAAGAATTATATAGCAAGAAATTGCGTGTAGTTGTGAACTCGACATCATGAAGAATAAGATCAATGTTATGGAGCAAACATTTAAGGACATTTTGGGGCAAATAGAATGAAAAACAAAGCCCCCATTTTATATTTTTGCACTTAAAAAAAAAAAAAAAAATTAGCACATTCTCCTACAAGCAGGGCCAGACTGGCCCACCGGGAGACCGGGAAAACTCCCGGTGGGCAGGCTGACTGGCTGGCTGCTCCTGAAGGCTGCTGTGAGGGCAGCGGCGCCCAGAAAAAATATGGCTGCAGCCGGGCCGGCCGACATACAACTGCGCATGTGCAGATCCGAAGCCAGCCGAGCTTGGGAAAGGCCGGTACACGCTCTGCAATTTTCGGAAAGTTGGGTGCATGCGCAGTTATACGATGGCGCCGAGTGGCGCCATTTAAAAAAAATTATGCAGTAGCTCGCTCAGTGAGGTCTCGTCTGGTGCGTGCCTCTTCCTACGTCCCCCCGCAACCTCTGACCTCCTGCCCCCCCTGCAGCCTCTGACCTGTCCCCTCTATGCGGCCTCTGACCTCCTGCCCCCCCCTCCGCAGCCTCTGACCTCCTGTCCCCCCCTCTGCAGCCTCTGACCTGTCCCCTCCCCACAGCCTCTGACCTCCGGCCCCCCCTCTGACCTCCTGTCCCCCCCTTCGCAGCCTATGACCTCCTGCCCCCCCTCTGCAGCCTCTGACCTGTCCCCTCCCCACAGCCTCTGACCTCCTGCCCCCCCTCTGACCTCCTGTCCCCACCTCCACAGCCTCTGACCTCCTGCCCTCCCCTCTGCAGCCTCTGACCTGTCCCCTCCCCACAGCCTCTGACCTCCTGCCCCCCTCTGACCTCCTGTTCCCCCCTCCGCAGCCTCTGACCTCCTCCCCCCCCCCTCCACAGCCTCTGATCTCCTGTACCCCCCTCTGCAACCTCTAACCTGTTCCCTCCCACAGCCTCTGACCTCCTGTCCCCCCCTTCGCAGCCTATGACCTCCTGCCCCCCCTCTGCAGCCTCTGACCTGTCCCCTCCCCACAGCCTCTGACATCCTGCCCCCCCTCTGACCTCCTGTCCCCACCTCCACAGCCTCTGACCTCCTGCCCTCCCCTCTGCAGCCTCTGACCTATCCCCTCCCCACAGCCTCTGACCTCCTGCCCCCCTTTGACCTCCTGTTCCCCCCTCCGCAGCCTCTGACCTCCTGCCCCCCCCCCTCCACAGCCTCTGATCTCCTGTACCCCCCCTCTGCAACCTCTGACCTGTTCCCTCCCACAGCCTCTGACCTCCTGTCCCCCCCTCTGCAGCCTCTGACCTGTCCCCTCCCCACAGCCTCTGACCTCCTGCCCCCCTCTGACCTCCTGCCCCCCCTCCGCAGCTTTAAATCTCTGCAGCCTCTGACGTCCTGTTCCCCCTCCGCAGCCTCTGACCTCCTGTCCCCTCCCCGAAGCCTCTGACCTCCTGTCCCCCCCTCTGCAGCCTCTGACCTCCTGTCCCCCCCCTCTGCAGCCTCTGACCTCCTGTCCCTCCCCCTCTGCAGCATCTGACCTCCTGCCCCCCCTCTGCAGCCTCTGACCTCTGCAGCCTATGACTTCCTGTTCCCCCCTCCGCAGCCTGCGACCTATCCCCTCCCAGCAGCCTCTGACCTCCTGCCCCCCCTCTGCAGCCTTTAACCTCCTGTCCCCCCCTCCGCAGTCTCTGACCTCTGCAGCCTCTGGCCTCCTGTTCCCCCCTCCGCAGCCTCTGACCTCCTGCTTCCCTGCAGCCTCTGACCTGTCCCCTCCATGCAGCCTCTGATCTCCTGCCCCCCTCTGCAGCCTCTGACCTCCTGCCCCCTCCCTCCGCAGCCTCTGACCTCTGCAGCCTCTGACTTCCTGTTCCCTCCTCCGCAGCCTGTGACCTATCCCCTCCCCGCAGCCTCTGACCTCCTGTCCCCCCTCTGCAGCCTCTGACCTCCTGTTCCCCCCACTGCAGCCTCTGACCTGTCTCCTCCCCACAGCCTCTGACCTCCTGTCCCCCCTTCCGCAGCCTCTGACCTCCGCTGTACCGTCCGTAGCCTCTGACCTCCGCTGTATCATCCAAACCCTGTGACCTCCCCTGTACCATCCGCAGCCCTTGACCTCCCCTGTATCATCCGAATCCTCTAACCTCCCCTATACCGTCCGAATCCTCTAAACCAGGGCCGGCGCTACCACTAGGCAAAGTAGGCAGCTGCCTAGGAGCGCACTACCACCTAGGGCGCAACCACAGCCTCTGTCCTGTGTGAGCTTGGCTCTCCTCTGCTGAAAGCTCGCCCCATTTATGGTCAAACAAATCTGTTGTGTGCCGCCACCAATCCCCCAATGTGTCCCGCTGAGCGCCCCGCTTCTCTGTCACGTCTCCTTAGAGAGGTTTACACAAGCGCTGCTCCGGGACTCCTTTGCATCAGCCTGTCCCTCTGGTGCGGCGCTGTGTATCTGTGTGTGCAGCGGGGGCAGGGCTCAACGGAGATGGGAGCATTGAGAGGAGCAGCTGATCTCCCGCCCAGTGAGCACTCCGTGGAGCGGGTGGATGGCGCTGGCCTGTCCCCAACGGGACACCGTGGAGCGGGTGGATGGCGCTGGCCTGTCCCCAACGGGACACCGTGGAGCGGGTGGATGGTGCTGGCCTGGTCTCTGAGCAGAGCCCTGATGATGTTCGATGAAGCCACAAACGGCAGAGGTAAGGAAGGAGGACGGATCCTCCCCGGACTACATTGAGATGTATGGGGGGTGTTCGAGTAGTGCAGGAAGTAGAAGCCATGTGGGTCAGTGTATGTGTCAGGCAAGGGGGGGGGGGTCAGTGTATGTGTCAGGTGGGGGGGTCAGTGTGTCAGATGGGGGGGGTGTCAGTGTATGTGTCAGGGGGGTGTCAGTGTATGTGTCAGGGGGGTGTCAGTGTATGTGTCAGGGGGGTGTCAGTGTATGTGTCAGGGGGTGTCAGTGTATGTGTCAGGGGGGGTGTCAGTGTATGTGTCAGGGGGGAGGGTGTCAGTGTATGTGTCAGATAGGGGTGGTCAGTGTATGTGTCGGGGGGGGGGGGTCAGTGTATGTGTCGGGGGGGGGGTCAGTGTATGTGTCAGATGGGGGTGTCAGATGGGGTGTCAGTGTATGTGTCAGATGGGGGGGGTCAGTGTATGTGTCAGATGGGGGGGTCAGTGTATGTGTCAGATGGGGGGGTCAGTGTATGTGTCAGATGGGAGGGGTCAGTGTATGTGTCAGATGGGTGGGTCAGTGTATGTGTCAGGTAGGGATTTCAAAGTAGCAAGGTCGGCGCGATTTCAGGTGCTACTTGATAGACATTTGTGTGGCTTCATACACCGATCTCTATAGAAATCGCACCTGAAATCTGCAAAAGTAGTGCAGGAACTGCTTGTGCAAATCGGTGAGGCACCGCAAAATTGGTGTCGCATCGATTGGAACAGTGCCATTGCCTCCAATAGGCTATGACTTGTCATGCGATTTGATCTCTCAAATTGCATGACAAATCGCTCCCTTGTGAACCTAGGCTAAGGGACAGGTAGGGGTCAGATAGATCACATGTGTTGGAAGGGCAGAGTAAAGTGAAGTCAGGGGTGCAGCCGGGGTGGGGGGGGCGGCAAAATTAGGTTTCGCCTAGGGTGTCAAAGATCCTTGCACCAGCCCTGCTCTAACCTCCCCTGTACCATCCGCAGCCTCTGACCTCCCCTATACCATCCACAGCCTCTGACCTTCCCTGTACCATCCGCAGCCTCTGACCTCCCCTGTACTATTTGCAGCCTCTGATCTCCCCTGTACCATCTGCAGCCTCTGACCTCTCCTGTACCATCCGCAGCCTCTGACCTTTCCGGTACCATCTGCAGCCTCTGACCTCTCCTGTACCATCCGCAGCCTCTGACATCCCCTGTACCATCTGCAGCCTCTGACCTCCCCTGTACCATCTGCAGCCTCTGACCTCTCCTGTACAATCTGCAGCCTCTGACCTCTCCTGTACCATCCACAGCCTCTGACCTCTCCTGTAACATCTGCAGCCTCTGACCTCTCCTGTACCATCCAAAGCCTCTAACCTCCCCTGTACCATCTGCATCTCTTGTCTTATATCAGGTCTGAAGAGGAGTGGAGAGTGGGAGTACTGCCAGGATGGGGGTCATGGGAGTAGTCAGACATGTATGGACTGTGGAGAGGAAACAATGGGATAAAACCAGAGCCACCAAGCTGGAGGAGACTGCCTGAGCCCCGCACGGTGCACCTGAGGTCAATGACAGCGCATCTGAGGGAGGGGGGGTCAATACAATATTGTAAGCGGGCACTGATCTAAAGGTTTCCCCCTTATATCAGTAAACCCCCCTACTTTAGTGTTCACTTTCTGCAGAGAGGTGGTCTCTGGTCACCAAAGTCCTCCCCATATTCCCAGAGTTCCCCTTTACATCATAGTCTGCAGGATTCAACCTTACAGTGCAAGGGGGCACTCTGATGTAAAGGGGAATGCAGTGGACTCTGATATAAGTGGGGTCTCTGGTCACCAGTGCCCCCTTTATATCAGAGTTTGGCCCTTTTAACACTGAGACGCTTTGCAGGCGCTATAACGCTAAAGATAGCACCTGCAAAGCATCCTGAAAGAGCCACTCCACCACCGCTCCTGCCCATTGAAATGAATGGGCACCGCCGCTATACCGCCGGCAAAACACATGACGTTATGATGTTGGGCTGGTATAATAATGCTATGGGGCTGGTATGAAATTATTTCCAGGGCTGGTTTTCATTCCCAGTCCAGGCCCTGCCTACAAGCCATATTCTGAAGATGCACACAGTGGGACTGATTTACTATTATCAATGCGCTGTGCGACGCTGTGTTACGCTCCTGTGACCCCGCCCCCCTCTGATGCCACGGGTAAACTCATAAAGTCCCCGTGTGGTACATGTGCGTCAGAGGGGGGCGGGGTCACAGGAGCGTCACACAGCGGGGAATTCAATTTCAAGCGCAGCGTCCGGGGAAGAAGAGGCCGCGCAAGATGCAGACGAGTTTCCAATTTAAGTCCCCGCCATGTGACGCTCCTGTGACCCCGCCCTCTCTGACGCACATGTACCACACGGGGACATTCTTATGAGTTTACCCGTGGCGTCAGAGGGGGGTGGGGTCACAGGAGCGTAACACAGCGGGGAATTCAATTTCAATCGCAGCGTCCGGGGAAGAAGAAGATGTGGGATGAGAAGTCCGACGGAAGGAGAAGATGGAAGAATACGCCGGTCAAGATGCGGACGAGAAGACCCAAGAAAGAAGCAGAGGAAGAAGAAGATGGAGGAAGAAACCCGCCCCCCTCTGATGCACATGTACCACACAGGGACTTTCTTATGAGTTTACCCGTGGCGTCAGAGGGTGGTGGGGTCACAGAAGCGTCACACAGCGGGAAATTCAATTTTAAGCGCAGAGTCCGGGGAAGAAGATGCAGGACGAGAAGGCTGACGGAAGGAGAAGAAGATGGAAGAATACGCCGGTCAAGATGTGGACGAGAAGACCCAAGAAAGAAGTAGAGGAAGAAGATGGAGGAAGAAACTCGAATGAAAGAAGAAGAAGAAGCGCGGAAAGAAGATATTAATAAATGAATTGTCAAAAACCGGCAATTGTAATTTTTTTACATTTTTTACACTTTTTTTGGTAAAATGGTAGAGGTACAATGTACCCCATTACCATTTCACACGGGGGGCGGGATCTGGGGTTCCCCTTTGTTAAAGGGGTCTTCCAGATTTCGATAAGCCCCCCGCCCGCAGACCCCCACAACCACCGGCCAGGGTTGTGGGGATGAAGCCCTTGTTCCCATCAACATGGGGACAAGGTGCTTTGGGGGGGACTCCAAAGCACCCTCCCAACGTTGAGGGCATGTGGCCTGGTACGGGTCAGGAGAGCGGGGGCCACACTCTGTCCCCCCCTCTGTTCTGCGGCCAGCCAGGTTAAAGTGCTCAGATAAGGGTCTGGTGTGGACTTTTTGGGGGGACTCCACGCCATTTTTTTTTAAACTTGGGGTGGAGTTCCCCTTAAAATCCATACCAGACCTGAAGGGCCTGGTACTGATATTTGGGGGGAACCCCACATAATTTTTTTTTTTTTTACGGCGGAGTTCCCCTTAACATCCATACCTGACCTGAAGGGCCTGTTAATTGAATTTGGGGGGACCCCCACATTTTTATTTTTTTTTTTAAATGAGCAATGACTGTATTCTTTATAGCCATGATTACTTTTAAATTACTTTTTTTTTAACATCAGAAATTACATCTTGTACAGGGACAGTTCTAAGCATGGGAAACATGCACTACTTCACAGGCATATTATACCCCCCCCCCCCCTGTATGAAATTTAAAGGAATATTTCACTTTTATTGATTCACTTTAACCACTTCCATACTGCGCCTATTCTGGCACTTCTCTCCTTCATGTAAAAATTATATTTTGTTCCTGGAAAATTACTCAGGACCCCCAAAATTATATATATTTTATTAGCAGACACCCTAGGGTTTTTTTGCCACAAAGAACGGTTTCATGAATTAAAAAATAACAAAGCAGTAAAGTTAGCCCAATTTTTAGGGATAATGTGAAAGATGATGTTACACCAAGTAAATAGATACCTAACTTGTCACGCTTTAATTTTGCGCACACTCATGGAATGGCGCCAAATCTCCATATTTTTTCCGCTTGATTTTTTTTTTAGGTTACCAGTTTTGAGTTACAGAGGAGGTCTAGTGCTAAAATTATTGCTCTCGCTCTAACGTAAGCGTCAATACCTCACATGTGTGGTTTGAGCGGCGTTTACATATGTGGGCGGGACTTACATGCGTGTTCGCTTCTGAGTGCGAGCTATTAGGGACAGGGGCGTTTTGAATTTTTATTTATTTTTTGTTCTTTTTTTTTAACGTAATATTTTTATTTTTGCACTTTTTTTTCCCTTTTTTTTTAATCGGTAATTTTTTATCGGTAATGCGACGATCAGGCATTTGTCCCCCTGACAGGACCGGGAGCTGTGTGTTTACACACACAACTCCCGGTTCTCGCTCTGTGACGAGCGATCGTGGGTGCACAAGAATGATATAGCCCGGCGGGCACCCGCGTCAGGACCAGGGGCGAGCGGCAGACGTTGACCATGAAGGGGAACAACACAACAAATAAAAAAAAAACGGTGTGGGTTCCCCTCTGGGGGCACATTAGGCCCTTAGGCTTGGTCTGGAACGTAAGGGGGAAAACCTACGCCGAAAAAACGGCGTGGGGGTTCCCCCAAGATCCAGACCAAACCCTTATCCAAGCACGCAGTCTGGCCGGACAGGAATGGGGGTGGGGACGAGCGAGCGTCCCCTCTCCTAAGCCGTACCAGACCGCATGCCCTCAACATGGGGGAGTGTGTGCTTTGGGGCAGGGGGGCACTGCGCCCCCCACCCCAAAGCACTCTTGTCCCCATGTCGATAGGGACAAGGGCTTCTTCCCGTCAACCCTGGCCGTTGGTTGTTGGGGTATGCGGGTGGGGGGCTTATCAGAATCTGGGAGCCCTCTTTAATAAGGTGTCCCCCAGATACCGCCCCCCTACCCTATGTGAATAAGTATGGGGTAAATCGTATCCCTACCCATTCACCTGGGGGGAAAATGTAATGTTCAAAAAAAAAACATCACACAGATTGTTTAAATAATTTATTAGTCAGCTGGGGGGTCTTCTGCCTGGCTTCGCCGTTTTCTGTCGGGGGGTGGGGCACCCCCCGGGCTTCTCCGCTGCCTTCCACCAGGGCCCCCCACCCCCTTTAAGCTCTTTTATATTCGGGGGGCCACAGGCTTCGTAGTTTTCTGCCGGGGGGTGGACCACCCCCCCAGGCTTCTCTCCGCTTTCTTCTCTTTTCCCTCTTCTGCCTGGCTCCTCCGCGGGGGCCAGGGCTTTTCTCCACTGTCTTATTCCTTCTTCTGTTCCATTCGATGTTGACATGACAAGCTCTCCCGCTGTAATGCCGTCTGAGCGGTGCGCATCGACTTATATAGGCATAGGGCGTAGTCAACGGGTGATGCCACCCCGTGACCCCAACCTTTGTGACAGCACATTCCCATCATGCCCCGGGAATGTGATGTCACAAAGGTTGAGGTCGCAGGGTGGCATCACCCGGTGACCACGCCCTATGCCTATATAAGTCGATGTGCACCGCTCAGACGGCATTACAGCAGGAGAGCTCTTCGTGTCAACATTGCTGGAAGAGAACAAGGAAGAAGACAGCAGAGAAGCCCTGGCCCCCGCAGAGGAGCCAGGCAGAAGAGGGAACAGAGAATAAAGCGGAGAGACGCCTGTGCAGGGCCCGGCAGAAGAGGGAACAGAGAAGAAAGTGAAGAGAAGCCCGGGGGGTGGCCCACCCCCCGGCAGAAAACTGCGAAGCCCGGATGCCCCCTCCCGAATGTAAAAGAGCTTAAAGGGGGCCCAGGCAGAAGGCAGCAGAGAAGCCCGGGGGGTGGCCCACCCCCGGCAGAAAACGGCGAAGCCCGGGCCGCGGCGGAAGAGAGAAGACCCCCCCGCAGAAAACGGCAAAGACCGGGCCTACACCCCCCTTGTACAAGAGCTTAAAGAAGAAAGGGCGGGCTCCGGCAGAAGATCCCCCAGCTGACTAATAAATTACTACAAAAATCTGTGTGGTGTTTTTTTTAACTTTACATTTTTCCCCAGGTGAATAGGTAGGGGTACGATGTACCCCATACTCATACACATAGGGTGGGGGGCCGGCATCTGGGGGCCACCTTATTGAAGGGGGCTCCCAGATTCCGATATGCCTCCGCCCGCATACCCGGACAACCAACGGCAAGGGTTGTCGGGAAGAGGCCCTTGTCCCTATCGACATGGGGACAAGAGTGCTTTGGGGTGGGGGGGCAGTGCCCCCCTGCCCCAAAGCACACACTCCCCCATGTTAAGGGCATGTGGTCTGGTACGGCCAGACTGCGTGCTTGGATAAGGGTTTGGTCTGGATCTTGGGGGAACCCCCACGCTGTTTTTTTGGCGTAGGTTTTCCCCCTTACGATCCAGACCAAGCCTAAGGGCCTAATGTGTCCCCAGAGGGGAACCCACGCAGTTTTTTTGTTTGAAATTTGGTGCATAGTTCCCCTTCATGGTCAACGTAAGCTGAAAACAGTTTGGGCATTCACGTGCGCCGCCTCAAGCCGCACAAATACAGCTACGCCGCTTGGTATTCACCATGATTTTCCCGGTGTCGTGATACGGCACGCGTGAATCTCCGAAATTGCCTAGCATGTGTGCAAATAAACCTCCCGAGGGTTTAGGCGTACTTGCAGGCGTGCGGCGATCATTTCACAAAAATCACTTTCACTTTCAATTCGGCCCGTAACACTTAAACAAACACATGCCACTACACTTTCCTACATCACCCCACCTCCCCCCTAATAAACTCCCGCCCAAACCCTTTCTATTTACATTTCTAAATGCTGTGCGCCAGGTCTATAGAGTCGCACTAGGCATTATAGTAAATAAAGAAATACGCTGCTCTGCCGGCGTATTTCTTTAGTAAATGTCAAAACGGCTTTTACTCCTGTCTTTGCTCCATGAATCATGGAGCAAAGGCTTGGTAAATCAGCCCCAGTGTGTCAACATGTGCTATCTGCCATCATGGGATATCCATGTACGTGTTTTGTGGGTGCAACTCAAGTAGGTGAAAGGAAGAAGGGGTTTCACCCCCAAAACACATCCATTGATCCAACTTGATGGCAGATAGCACATGTTGACAATAGGCATGGGATCAGGAGGGAAAAAACAATGGCCCAGATTCACAGAGCAATTACGCCTGTCTAACTGGTGTTAGACAGGAGTAATTTCAAATTTTGCGCGCCGTATCACTAGTTTGAATCCTCAAACCATGATACGGCGGCTTCGGGCTTCGATCCGAGAGGCTTACGTCTTCGTAAGCCTTCGGATCTACGCTGCGATATTTTTGTGGCCGCTGGGAGGAGTCCGCGTCGTTTTCATGCGTCGGGATATGCAAATGTGTTTTTACAGCGATCCACGAAGATACGAGCGGTCTTCGCAATCGCTTTCGTCTATTTTTTTCTACGTACTGTTAGACCAGCTTTTTGCTGGTCTAACGGTGCGTAGCCCATGTTAAGTATGGCCGTCGTTCCCGCGTCGAATTTAATTATTTTTTTTTTTTTACGTAATTCGTTCGGGAATAGGAATGTCCGTAAACGACGCTACTCAAGAAAAAATGACGTAACGACGTGATTTCGCGCAATGCACGGCGGGAAATTTCTGAACGGAGCATGCGCAGTTCGATCGCCGCGGGAACGCGCCTATTTTAAATGCTTCACGCCCCCTACTCGCGTAGATGGTTTGCGCCGGGAGAAATACACTACGCCGCCATCGTTTACTGGACAAAATCTACCGGGATTCCACGTAGAGCCAGGTAAAATACGGCGGCGTAGTGTATTTCTGATACTCTACGCCATGGGTCTTCAAACTACGGCCATCCAGTTGTTCAGGAACTACAATTCCCATAATGCCTAGTCATGTCTGTGAATGTCAGTGTGTTACAATGCCTCATGGGATGTGTAGTTCTACAACATCTGGAGGGCCGTAGTTTGAGGATCCCTGCTCTACGCGAATCTAATTGTATCTGAATCTGGGCCTATTTTTCTAACCCCAAAAAATGTGTGCATCTTATGAAGGGCAGATAGAGACATTTTTAACATACTATAATGTCTGATTGCCTAGAGGTTTTCAATGTTGAAGTTTGTACGTTAATGAGAGTTGTGTATTTTCTGATAAAAGAAACATGCCTGTTTATGGAAATACCCCTAAATTTGGACAACAACAAAGTGTGGCTTCTTTATCAAATCCGCTATAACCTTTTTATAGGATAGTTTTGGTGTTACCAGTGAAATGGTCGTTATTTACTAAGGGCCCTTTCACACTGGTGCGTTTTTGCTTTGTTTTCACGGTAAAAATAGCGCTATTAAAACGCTCATAAAACGCTCCCCATGCCCCTCTCCATTGAAATGAATTAAAAAACGCGGTAAAAACGTGGTAAAACTTGGTAAAATCGCGGAAAAAACATTGAGATTTTACAGCGTTTTTACTGCGTTTTTAATTCATTTCAATGGAGGGGGCATGGGGGTGTTTTAATAGCGCTATTTTTACCGCGAAAATGCGGCAAAAACGCGGGAAACCGCACCAGTGTGAAAGGGCCCTAAGGAAAATCCACTTGGCACTACAAGTGCACTAGGAGAAACTAGGAGACAGCTAAAAGAAACATAAGCAATACATAAAAAACAAGGTTATGTTTTTATTATCTTTTTTTAAATGGATCAGACATTGCCTGGCATAGAAATGGCCCCCCTACCTGTGAAATAATTAACATATTGCTGACGAAATTCACAGGCGCTTTGGGGGGGCAAGCAAGGAGGACGGCTAGATTCTAGGCCGGCAGGGTATTCTCTGCTGAAAGTCCGGCTTCAGGCCCAACTGTGGATAGATAATTAGGAGAATGTTCGTGTAAATAATTGTGCAGGATGCAGCAGCAAAAAAAATGTAGTTGAGTTTATACTCCATGTGGATGAATGGGAGAAACAGGCGGAACTAGCTGGCCATTATCCTGAAGGCATTCTCAACAACCCTTCAGGCTCTGACCAGCCGGTAATTGAAAACCCTCCTCTCCGGGGTGAGGGTCCTCTTGGGGAATGGCCTCATGAGATGTGGTCACAGACCAAAGGCTTCATCAGGCAGAAACATAAAGGGGAGTCCTTCCTCATTCTCTGCATCCGGTGGCAATGCAAGGTCATCAGTCTGGAGACGTAGAGCAAACTCTGTCTGGGCGAAGGCTCTCCCATCCGACATCCGGCCATTCTTCCCCACATCCACATAGAGGAATTCATACTGCACTGTCACTACTGCCATCAACACAATGCTATCAAACCCCTTATAATTGTAGTAATAAGACCCCAAATGGGGTGGTGGCACGATGCGGACGTGCTTCCCATCTATTGCCCCTCCACAGTTAGGAAAGTCCCACCGCTGGGCAAACTGGGATGCAATAGTCTGCCATTCCTGTGGCGTGAAAGTAAGCTGAGGAGTCAAACAAAATATTAATTTAGTACTTTTGCACATAACATTGCATGCAGATTATACAAAAACATTATTGGCCAACATCAGTATAACATTTATTTTAAGGAGTATTTAAAGACAAAAATATAAGGCCCACTTATCAGATTCCTCACCCCCTCTGATGGCTCATTGGAAATATTTTGGGGGGGCTAGATGAGTTTGGGACCCCCAAAAATAAACCTCTACCACTCTACCTGAATTTAATGTGAAAAAATACATTTGTACACATTTGGGGGGGGGGGGAAGCACTACAATGGATCTGACAAAATACATCCAGGATAGCATGTTGGAGAGGTTAGTGAAGGGAAATATGCATGTAGGCCAAAAAAAGAGCATTAAAAGCTTACAGCATGCATGTGGACAAAGGGGACATTCACAGCATATTACAATCATGGTAATTAGGGAGTGATGAAAGAAATACAATACATTAGCATACATTAAATATATAGAATGTGATGTTAAAGGAGAAAACTTACCTTAATATAATCCTTCTGCAAGACTTGAATTATGGCAGAACAGGTCTCTGGTTTAATGATCCCCAGAGCCTGGGGGAATATGCCTGTTGAGAACTTGAGGTCCTGCAAGCTTCTCCCTGTCGACAAGTAGCGTAACGTGGTGACTAGCCTCTGCTCAGCCATGATGGCTTCCCGCATGATGGTGTCCGGCCTTGTGATATAGAGGGACACCAAAGCCAAGAGATGCTGAAAAATGGGGTCTGTCATCCGGATTATTCTCATGGATCTCCCACAGCAGAGGCATGTGACAGAATTGGTCACGCTGGAGCAACCAATTCTTCGTCCATGAACACCTCCTCACTCTGTTCATGGACTGGTCTTGGTCCAAGACAAGAAGGCCAACACCAAACCAATCCACAGCACGAACTCTACGATGAGAACGTACCCGCAACATGGCTAGAAAATGGTCGGCTGGTCAGAACAAACTAAACTGAAGGCACTGGAGAACAGCAAGGCCTGTGAAGAACGACCTGAAAATCAGAAACGAGTGGACAAGAATATGACTTGACTACACACCCTGAAAGACAGATACAAACCCACAAGCACAAACTGAACTGCAGAAAACGAACAAAGCACAAAGACTGAAAAGCGCAAATTGTCTCTCACCAAACTTTTACTAACACACGATAACACAAGATCAGCAAAAGCAGCCCAAAGGGTGGTGCCACTGGAATGGAATCTCCCCTTTATAGTGGCGTCGTACAATGGAATAGTCAGCCAAGCCAGGGTCAGCTACGAAGAGATGAACAAGATCACAGGTCAAGACGTAAGCCAAAGGGCAAGCCAGAGATTCAGGATACACAGGATACATGAGACATACTGTAGGAAGCTGATAATAATCCAGCAAACTTGAAGTGTCAGTGGCAGGTTTAAATAGACTGGGGGATGCGCCTACAATTGTCTCGGCGTGCACGCTCCCTGAAGCGCTCACAGGCTGGTGTATCCTAGCCGTTTGCGCATCTACATGCACACATGCACACAGGAACATGACTGGCGCGACTATCACGGTTACTGGCGGAATTGCCCACACCACGGCCATTTCCCTGACACAATGGAAGCCGCTCTATCATCTTCCTTGGGTTGCCTTGGCCCCTTCTGATCTTGCAAACGTCACTGAGCTCTGCTACTTTAGAGAGAAGATCGAAGCCTACTTTGTCTGAGGCATTTCCAAGGTAAACCATTCATATTTTATGGGTAAGGTGGAGGAACATAAGCTGGATCTTACAATTTTGCACCAAGATATGCACAAAAAAGGAGTGGGTTTCTGTTACAGATAATCACATAAGAGACTTGGACAATACCATTAAAACGCTCCTCTCTAACATCCCTACTCTTGGGGGCAAAATTCGGGGCTTGGAGAATAAGGCTGGCTACGAAGGAACAACCTGAGGCTGGTGGGTCTCCCTGTAGAGGGTGCTAACCATAATGTAATTTTGGAAAGCTGGCTTGTGCAGGAGTTTGGTTGTGAATGATTTTCACTAGACATGTGCAAAAGGAAAAAATTAGTTTTGTTTCGTTTCGTTTTTATTCGTTATTTAATTAATTTCGTTAAGTTAAATTTGTTAAATTTGGTTTCGGAATTCGATCGTTTGATAAAATTCGAAAAAAACCTGGTCGAATTGGATCGTTTTCGACCAAATTCGAAAACCCGGTCGAATTTGATCGTTTTCAACCGAATTCGAAAAACGGTCGAATTCGAAAAGATTTCTAATGAATTTGATAATATTTCTACCGGATTCAAATTCGATCATATTTTGATATTTGATATTTTAACAGAATTCAACATTATTTCATCCGTTATCGTTAATATTTCAACCAAATTCGATGATATTTCAACCGGATTGGAAATTATTTCAACCGGATTTGAAATTATTTCAAACGGATTTGAAATGATTTCAACTGGATTGGAAATTATTTCAACCGGATTTGAAATTATTTAAACCGAATTTGAAATTATTTCAACCGAATTTGAAATTATTTCAACCGAATTTGAAATTATTTCAACCGGATTTGAAATTATTTCAACCGGATTTGAAATTATTTCAACCGAATTTGAAATTATTTCAACGAATTTGAAATTATTTCAACGAATTTGAAATTATTTCTACCGGATTGGAAATTATTTCCACCTGGTTTGAAATTATTTCAACCGGATTGGAAATTATTTCAACCGAATTGGAAATTATTTCAACCGCTTTAGAAATTATTTCAACCGAATTTGAAATTATTTCTACTGGATTGGAAATTATTTCCACCAGATTGGAAATTATTTCAACCGGATTTGATTGTATGTATTTGTATTTGTATTATTGTATTTGATTACATTCTATTAAATTCTATTCTGTTCTTTACTATTCTTTGATTTTCATTCTATTGTTTTATTATTTTATATTCTATTTTATTGTATTCTTTTTTAGATTTTGATTCAAACTTGCTTTCAATTTTCATTCGAATTTGTTTTCGATTCAAATTGGTTTCGAATTCGATTCGAATAGAATTTTTTTTCGAATTCAATTCGAATTCAATGCCAATTCTTTTCGAATTCGATTCGAATGTTTTCGAATTTTTCGAATTTGATTCAAATTTCGTTCGCGTTTTTTCGAATTTGTTTAAATTCGTAAATTTTGTAATTCGGAAATTTGGATGCATCCGAATTTCCGAATAATGAAAAATTTGTTCGAATTCGTAATGAAACGAAATGCACATGTCTAATTTTCACCATGTTTCATGAACAAACAGGTGCACAGGATGCAAGGTAGGATCCTTCCACCAGGCAATATACCCCTGTCCTGTGGTAATTCCTCTCCTCAACCATCAGGACACCATCTACCGGAGCTAGAACAAAAGGGAGCCTCCAAATAACACTGTGTTTGGGGCTTTCCTGATTATTCCACCCACATTCATAAACATTCATAAACTATTATAGTAAAAACTAAAAAATATATTTTTTTTTATAAATGTATGCTATTTTTTTTGTTTATGGCACAAAAAATAAAAACTGCAGAGGTGATAAAATACCATCAAAAGAAAGCTCTATTTGTGGGGAAAAAAAGAGCATCAATTTTATTTGGGTACCACGTTGCAGCGCAGTGCCGTATCGTAAAAAAAATGGCCTGGTCAGGAAGGAGGCAAATCCGTCCGGGGCTGAAGTGGTTAAGGGCTGCTATTCTGTTAAATTGTTGTAACTTGTTGCAAGCTGTCTTTAGATGTAATAATTAGGTCATGTTCCCCATTCATGGTCTTAGTTTTGGGATCAAAGTTGTTCTAAAGGCTCAAGAATTTTTACCTTCATGCTTTCTATGCATGAAGGTTAAAAACCTACTCTGTGCAGCATCCCCCCCCCCAGACCACCATAATACTTACCTTGATCCTGTGATTGGCTGAGACAGCAGCAAGAGCCAATGGCTCCTGTTGCTGTCAATCACAGCCACTGAGCCAATTAGGAGAGAGAGGTATGACTGCAAACATATGAGTGAGCGCAAAAACGCTAGGGCCATAAATTCATGGTTAACTCTTAACTGATATAGTTGTATAGTAAACCTGTGTAGAGGCTTTTAAAATGTTGCCTATGGAAAATGTTGTGTTCCATCGATTTTTTGCAATGTATCGGGTGTTTACATGTTTAATATCTATTTTCTAAACACAATCTTATTTTAGAGTATTTTTTTCCTGTTTGATAAACAGTTGCACAAATAAAGTTCAACTAAAAAAAATTGACACCATTTTATCCTACAGGGCCTCTGCTTTCAGAAAATATATTTCCTGACAGACTCCATGGCAGCATACGTATGGGTTAACCCTGCTTTCGCTCCTCCCCTATAGGACCCCACTCCCATAAATCTTTGCTCTGTGCTAGAGACCACGTTCCGTAACTAGCCTATTTGCCTATTTAAGACAGGGGGGGCATTCCTTTTTTGTCCTCCACCCAATGACCGGTTTGTTTATTCAACTACCTGAATTTTTTCCTCTCAGCGATCAAGACTGGCCAACGGCGACCACTGGGAAGACAGGTCGCGATACTCTGATAAGCATTGGCTATTAGCAGGGTATGGAGTGGGCAAATGGAAGAGGCGCTGGAAGAGCTAAAGCCTGGCCATTGGCAGGCAAATGGCCAGATAGCCCAGCTATTAGCGGGTGTCCCTATCTGTCCCAAGTATGGCGTGATCAACCTATTGTGAGGGGGTTAGCCTGGCAGCACGTGTGTGTGACCCCCTGGATGGGTTAAGCACACAAAAACAATTAGGCACAGCCGATGGTGGTAGGAGGAAAACAAAAAAAGTTGCAGGTTTTATTTGAACTATATACAAAAATAAATGTGACAGAAACAAAAGAAACACAAAAATAAACCCTGGTCACTTGACCGCTCACTAAACACATCGGTGTCCCTAACTAACACCTGGGTACAGCCTAGTGCTGCCCCAGTCCCCAACTCCCTGCTGTTTAAAGTTGTGGTAGTAGTAGCCACACAGGCTTTGTCTCACCGCACAGAGAACACTCCCCAGACTATTCACACAGGTCTGGTTCCAGGTTGGAGCATATCTCTTAGCATGCTGGGAGTTTTTGTAGAGGACCTAACGAGCCCACCTGATACAGCTGGGCTCATCAAGTCCTCCCAACAGGACTCCCAGCACTCCCCCTAGAGGTACAAACTGGCATAAAACCTGAACCTAGGGGAAATATATACAGCATCTTGGATGCAACCAGGGGATTTAACCTACCTACTGTCACATACCCCCCCCCTCTTGTTTCAAACTTGGGGTTGGAACACCAGCATTCAGGCATGCATGCACCCGAGACAGTGCGTCCACATTCCCCATTTGGATGCCAGGGCGATGTTTTACAGTAAAGTTAAATTCTTGTAGGGTCAGAAACCATCTGTTTACTCTTCTGTTTGTTTCCTTGTTTTAGGCCATCCACTTTAAGGGAGTGTGGTCCGTAACTAGGTCAAAGTGCCGACCCAGCAGGTAGTATCTAAGGGAATCTAGAGCCCATTTCACCGCTAAAAACTCCTTCTCAATGGTGGCATAATTTATCTCATGGGACTTTAATTTCCTACTGAGATAAATGACTGGATGTTCTTCCCCATTCCAGACCTGGGACAATACTGCTCCCAACCCCACGTCCGATGCATCCGTTTGTACCACAAAGTCCCTGGAGAAATCTGGTGAGTACAAGACCGGCTGGCTACATAAGGCTTTTTTTAAGGCCTGGAAGGCTGCTTCCGCGTCTGGGGTCCACTTAACCATGACCGAGTCTTTCCCCTTGGTCAGGTTGGTTAAGGGCACAGCCTGAGAGGCAAAGTGAGCAATAAATCGCCGATAATAACCAGCGATTCCCAGAAAGGATCGTACCTGCTTCTTGCTGTTAGGATGTGGCCAATTCTGTATGGCCTCGACTTTATTGACTTGGGGTTTTATCACTCCCCTCCCAATGGTGTACCCAAGATATTTGGCCTCTTCCTGTCCAATGGTACACTTCTTTGGGTTGGCCGTAAACCCAGCTTCCCGGATAGAGTCTAGGACTGCTTGCACTTTTGGCAGATGTGAGGCCCAATCTGGGCTATGGATAACTACATCATCCAGGTAAGCTGCAGGATACTTCTGATGAGGCCTCAGAATCTGGTCCATTTTCCTCAGAAAGGTTGCCGGGGCATTCTGTAATCCAAACGGCATTCTTTTATACTGGAATACCCCATCTGGGGTTGCAAATGCAGTTTTCTCCTTGGCAGATTTAGCCAGGGGAATTTACCAATACCCTTTTGTGAGATCGAGAGTTGTCATGTACCGGGCTGTTCCCAGCCGGTCAATTAACTCATCGATACTGTGACTTACAGCGGCGTAGCGTATATGGGACACGCCTCACGGGCGGCTGGTGCCTGTGGATCTGGCCCTAAGACTATAGGACTTGACCAATCACTTTGGGATTCCTCTATCACCCCCAAATTAAGCATTTTATGTATTGCCTCCCGTCGGGCCTCTGGGATGCGATAGGATTTTAGCTTCACCCTTTCATCGGACGGGGTAATAATATCATGCTCTACCCCAGATGTTTGTCCCGGCAGCTCAGAGAAAACCTCTTTGTTGCGAAGCACAAACTCCTTAACCTCCTGTTGTTGGGGCTTAGACAAGGTGACTGCTATTTTAACCTCAGGAAACACACAATCAAACTGAGCTGGTGACAACGTTTCTGCGACTAGGGATTCCCTATCCCTCCAGGCTTTCAACAGATCGATGTGATAGATCTGTTCGGGCTTTCGCCTTCCTGGTTGTCTGACCGTGTAATTCACTTTGCTCACTTTTTACAATATCTCGTAGGGGCCTTGCCATTTTGCGAGGAACTTGCTTTCAACTGTAGGGATAAGTACCAATACCCTATCCCCCGGGGAGAAGGTACGGGTCTTGGCCCCACGGCTGAACACACTCTGTTGTGCCAACTGTGCTTGGGCTAAGTGTTCTCTTACAATTGGCATTACCTGTGCAATTCTATCTTGCATCAGGGTGACATGCTCAATCACACTCCTGTGGGGAGAACTCTCACTTTCCCAAGTTTCCCTGGCGATATCCAACAGTGAGAAACCCATAGAGGATTGGGGTACCTCCCTAATGGCAAACATTAAATAGGGAATAAGACAGTCCCAATCCTTTCCATCTTTATCCACCACCCTCTTTAACATTTGTTTAAGGGTTTTGTTGAATCTTTCAACCAACCCATCTGTTTGGGGGTGATACACAGATGTACGCAATTGTGTCACTTTGAACAACTTGCACAGTTCTTTCATACCCGGGACATAAAGGGTGTACCTTGGTCTGTAAGCAGTTCCTTACAAATACCCACGTGGCTAAAAACAAAAGATAGCTCTTTTGGCTATGGTTTTGGCCAAGGTATTTCGGAGAGGAATCGCCTCCGGATAACGGGTGGCATAGTCCAATATAACCAAAATGTACTGATGCCTAGCGGACTTCACTAAGGGACCTACCAAATCCATGGCGATCCTCTCAAAGGGAACCTCAATGATGGGAAATGGGTACTAGCGGGTTACAGAAATGTGGCATAGGTGCCGACTTCTAACACACAGGGCAGGAGGAACAATAATTTTCTGTTTCCTTCATGACCCCAGGCCAATAAAATCTCTGCAACACTCTCTCTCTGTTTTTTTCTGTCCCCAGATGATCTCCAAGAATGTGCCCATGGGCCAATTCTAACACCAACTTCCTGTAAGGTTTGGGCACCACAAGTTGCTCAATGGTTTCTTCTGCCTTTTGAGCCACCCGATAGAGTAGGTCCATTTCCATGATGAAGTACGGGTAAGTCCAGGTCATATCTGGGTTCACTAACTCGCCATCTATTTTCACTATGTTTTCCTGTGCCTTTATTAGGGTGAGGTCCTTTAAATGTTTGGTGGCAAAGTTTTCCCTGTGAACCTCGAGATCAGAAAACTCTACAGACTGCATGTTATCATCACTAGATGATAAAGACCTCATTAGGGTCATGTAGAGAAACAGCTTGCTGAGGCCGGTTTTTGACCTTTCGCACCTGAGACATTTTTCAGTAAAGGAGACCTTTAAAGTGGAAACAATGTCTCTGATTCATAGGGGGTCCAGCTAGGTGACTGGCTTGTTTCCAATAGACCAGTGGTTCTCAACCTTTTAGTGCCATGACCCCTTGATAAAATTTCCCAAGTTGTGGGGACCCCTAACAGTAAAATTATTTTCGAAGCGTGGGTTGTCAGCACCCACGCTCTCCCTGTAATTTGCACCCCTAACCCACGGAAATGTAGCTCTCCCTGAGTCCCCTCCACTCGTACAGTATTAAAACCTCATATGGTACATTTTAGGATGTACCACTATTTCTTTTTGTTCTCCTCTTTTTCCCCTTTATCTCTCTCTATCCTAATTTTTTATTTTTTTCCCATCCCTCTCTCTAGCCATCTTTCTTGTTTTTTTTCTCATTCATGTATTTCTCATTCCCATTCATGTATTTTCTATTTTAATTCCTTCTATTACTCCTTGGTGAAGGGGGAATGGGATGAGTGGCAATGCTGGGGGGAGTTTAAGGTCATCTGCTGATCTGAGATCTAGTGGGGACTTTTAATGGCAACTATAATCACAGGTAGTGTTACCCAGTGTGTCTCCGACTTTGTGGTGTCTCGTAGCAGTGACACCTATGCTGAAATCTGGAGATAGGGTCTCCTTAAGCCCCTCCCACCTCACAATCCTCACCAGTCAGCGGACCTCTAGTCTCTGCCCCCAGCCATGCCGTGAACTGAATGGGGGCAGCTGCAAGAAGGCTGGGAGAGTGGTGCAGGCTTCAGGAACAGCCCAAGATTTGGTGACCCCTGGCAAATCATCATTTGACTCTCGAGAGGGTCCCGACCCCCAGGTTGAGAACCACTGCAATAGACCTAAGATGCTTATTTTTATGTGTCCATTATAGGAGACTTCCGCAAGTTCCTTTGGTTCTTGTAGGTCAAGACAATCTCCAGCTCCAGCCATTTAAGCTTTCAACATCACTCTGTGTGTTTTTAGGACCTTATTGTTTGTTATAGGGTTGTCCCGATACCACTTTTTTAGGACAGAGTACAAGTACCGATACTTTTTTTCCAAGTACTCGCCGATACTGAATACCGATACTTTTTTATAAATGTGTCCCCAAATGCAGCCATGTCCCCCCACAAATGCAGCCATGTCCCCCCACATATACAGCAATGTCCCCCCACATATACAGCAATGTCTCCCCACATATACAGCAATGCCCCCCCACATATACAGCAATGTCCCCCCACATATGCAGCAATGTCCCCCTACATATGCAGCCATGTCCCCCATATATGCAGCCATGTCCCCTATATATCCAGCCATGTCCCCCCATATATCCACCCATGTCCCCCCATATATCCAGCCATGTCCCCCCCATACCTAGATGCCGCCGCCGCCGCATGGTTAATCAGCGTGCGGGAAACATCACAGCTTTCATTTGAATAGCTGTAGTGTTTCCCGCTGCGCCGCGTATAGACACTCCCCCTTGCTCGGGATTGGACAGATCACCCGTCCAATCCCGAGCAAGGGGGAGTGTCTATACGCGGCGTGGCGGGAAACACTACAGCTGTTCAAATTAAAGCTGTAATGTTGTTCCCCGCACGCTGTTTAACCAGGCGGCGGCGTTGTTGCGGTATGCGGCGGCGGGGGGTAGTATCAGATGAGGCATCGGGGGCATTTGTGGGAGTACAAGTACTCCCGCAAATGCTCAGTATCGGTCCCGATACCGATACCGGTATCGGTACCGATACTGGTATCGGTATTAGGACAATCCTAGTTTGTTATAGTCTTTATCAAAACAAGGAGCATATGCCTGCATAGTTACATGGATGTCCTTCTCCTACTGTCCCAAAACAGAGGGCAGCTGCTGGAGCCCAGAGGTTAGGTCTTTTCAATGCTCCTCAAATTTGGCTGGCAGCTGAATCTGGAAAAGAGTCACCTGGAGCCCACTCAGTCTCCTGTGTGCCTCTGGGTTCAGTTCAATATTATCAAGAGGACCACTGCATTGACTCTGGATCCTGATGTTCTGGAACAGAATACTCCTGGCCCTGTCTTTCAGTGTCTAAAATGATTGCCACTATGGTTCTGAAGGTCAAGTGGAAGCTGGAGAAGGTGGCCCTTCCAGAAGTTTTTTTCTCATTATTGTGTAGAGTCTGTTTCCTTATCCTCTGTTTATTTTGACTTGCAGGTCCTGTCTGTTGTTGGTACAAATTAAAGCCTTTGGGTTAGCATTGCCCGCCCGATGGGTGTTTGGCTAGTTAGTTCCCATACGTATGCTGCCATGGAGTGTGTCAGGAAAACTGAAAAATTCCTTTTAGATACTTATCGTAATTTTCCTTTCCTGATGGACTCCATAGCAGGAGAAACCCCCCCCCCCCCCCTCCCCCCCATCTTAAATAGGCAAATAGGCTAGTTACGGAACGTGGTCTCTAGCACAGAGCAAAGATTTATGGGAGTGGGGTCCTTCTCTTCCCCTCTCCTGACTTTCCCATCCCTTTCCAAATATGTAACACCTACAACTTTATGCATAATATTCATAGGAATATCAGCAAACAGGACCTAGATATTTCATGTCTGTTTAGAAGGCTCAGTAGAACAGTGTCTCTTAAACAGGTTGCTTAAGCACCTTATCCCAGTATTGGGCTTTCATAATTCTCCACTGCACTGTGCCCTTTGTGTTGATTAGTCTTTGATTTATGGCATTTTCTTTATTATTATTTATCTGATTATCATTATTATTGAAAGTACTAATAAATATATGTTTAAAGGAGTTGTAAAGGAAAAAATAGTTTTTGCTAAAATGACTGTTTACAGCAGGGGTGCCCAACCTTTTGAAGAACAATGGCCACTTAAGTGACGTGGTAACTGGTCGCGGGCCACAATGAGCAGAGCGGGGGAAGGGCAGCCCTCTCTACTCTATAGAGCCCACTCTACTCTCAGCACACCAAACTCGCAGGAAATAGAAGTCTATGACTCAGTGCAGGTAACCCACAGGTGCACTTCTCTGCACCTTTGGATCAGTTTGAAAGCAGCCCAGTAACCCCTGCCGAACAGATATGCCCATATATACACTGTGATTTTAGTAATAAACTTGCCTTTAATAACAATATTCTATTCTATTTTTTTCCATCCCAGAGCAGGAGGTCGCGGGCCACATCAGAGGGCTCTGCGGGCCAAATGTGGCCCCTGGCCACTGGTTGGGCACCCCTGGTTTACAGGGTATAGAGACATAATAGTTAACTGATTCCTTTTAAAAACAATTAAAAATAGATACAAATCAATCATATAATGTAGAAAATATATATATATACACACTAGTACATATAACACCGCGCTGCCCAATAAAACATAAAAAAAGCTGCCAAACACTACAGAATTGGATCAATTCTGCACAAAAACAAGTGATATAAACAAAAAAGTGTAGCGCTAAAATTATGTGAAAATAAAATATATCATACAGTGAAGTATCATATGAGTGGTAAGGAGTGACAATTCAAAAGTGTATACATTTAGAATGTGACATTAAGGCCCAAAAATAGTTCATAAAAATGAAAAAAAGTGTCCCAATCTAAGTGTCCAAATAGATGTGACAACAATGGAAAAAGTGTTGATAGTAGATCCACCACCAAGGTAATTGAGGGGGCTTACCGGAAAGTGTGGACTCAGCTAAGCGTATACTTAATGAGTCACTAAGGCATATGTTATGATGACAGCCAGGCAATAGACCTCCCAATGATAAGATGTGAACAAAATCTCAAAGCAGATCGACTCTTCATATGATGAATGGGAGCCAAGGGATAGTATATGGTGTCAGGATCAGCATACATGGAACATAGGCTCTTTACATAGGATCCAAAGAGCTGAGAACGCTGTGTGGCTTTCCCGCCTGTTCCGGGGGGGCAGACCGGGGCTCCGCCATCCGTTAGGCCTGTTCGCGATGGCTGATTCGAAGGGAGGGGAGAAGGTAGAGAGCGAGTGCGAGAGGCAGAAAGGGAGGGGCCGAGCTCGATCAGTTTGAAAGCAGCCCAGTAACCCCTGCCGAACAGATATGCCCATATATACACTGTGATTTTAGTAATAAACTTGCCTTTAATAACAATATTCTATTCTATTTTTTTCCATCCCAGAGCAGGAGGTCGCGGGCCACATCAGAGGGCTCTGCAGGCCACATGTGGCCCCTGGCCACTGGTTGGGCACCCCTGGTTTACAGGGTATAGAGACATAATAGTTAACTGATTCCTTTTAAAAACGATTAAAAATAGATACAAATCAATCATATAATGTGCCTGCAGTTTAAGTTTCGTTTTTCATCCAGTTTCATTCTTCTGTGAAGTACAGAGACACAGAGCCAATACAGGGCAGTGTTTGTTTTTAAAATGAAACGGATTGGTTCTGAGGGGTTTTAGACACACAGTAATCACACCTCCTTGATTATAGACCACAGAGAGAAGCTCTCAGTACTTTTTTCATTTTTTTTTTTTTTTTATGCAATGGAGTAAGACGCGTGGTGGAAGAGCTCCTCTTGTAATAGATCCTGTTCGCCAGTCTGCTTGATCGTTTTGGATCCTAACTTGCACTGACAGCAATCGGGGGACAGCGGTAGCAGGGAACAGAGAAGGATTACAGCAACATCATAGCAAAAATGAACAATGAGGACATGAAACCAGGACTGCATCGGGGTAAAGGAAGCTATTTAGCTAAAAAAAATCCTTCTGTGACCCTTTAATTCTATCAACTATTTATAATTTAATTCTTGAGGATAGTTGTGTAAATTGGGGCAGGCTGGTAGAGACCCCAGAGTATTACTCTGCTCAGGGGCCTATGATGCTATTAAGATGGCCCTGGTCGGCTGGCCATCAGCAGCATAACAATAAATGAAACTCTAGGGACAGGATGCATGGCGTCATTTGGAATGATGATGATGATGGTGGCTGGCTTGCCTGCCCCATGGCAATGCATGACACTGATCCAGGGCAGGCAGAATGCAGGGCCACTCCCAGCATTAAGGAGAATATGGTAATTAGTCTCTTCCAGACCTCCTCCACCTCCCACACTCTGCCACACCGCTGGAACCAAAAGGTATAGCTGTGATTTGAAGAGGGACTGTGTGATTAGGGGGACTCTTTGATGGGTAGTGTTACCGGTCCCAAAATATAGATTAAGAGAACCGATGATTGTAGACGCAATGATTTAATGTGATCATCTCGGCGGGTACTGCAAGAATACACGAACAGGAAGAGATATGACCATTCACCTTTTATGAATTAAATGAGTTTCCCTTTACATAACAATACATACGTTTTTTTATAGTTACATGTTCATAACCGTTAATATAATAATAGTACAGATTGGACTGAAATACTTTAAAACATAGTTACAACAATGAACATTATTATATTTTAATAAACATATATTTTCCTTTTATTCCGTGTTATAGATACTTATCTTTATCTCTATGGTATACTTTGGCTGTGCCATAATGAGAGTTGCATTGTATTGCTTAATATATATATATATCCTGAAGCAATTCTCTCTTTTGACCACTAGATGGTGCACATTGCATGTCTGTACGAAGCAGTGTATAACCTTTACAGAACAAGAGATTCTTAATCATCTAATATAGTTTTAACATGTGGTTTCTAATATATGTAACTTTGCATAAACCGGGTGGCCTGGCAAGCAATGGAGTAAGACGCGTCGTGGAAGAGCTCCTCTTGTAATAGATCCTGTTCGCCAGTCTGCTTGATCGTTTTGGATCCTACCTTGCACTGACAGCAATCGGGGGACAGCGGGAGCAGGGGCGATCATGTCACCGACGAGGAAATCCACCGCAGCGATAGACAAGCTGGCTAAATACCGCCACAACGGAGAGAAGGATCAGGCCAAAGATGGCGCCGGCGAGGAGCAGGGAGAAGATCGCCATGCGGCTGAAATGGCCAAGGTGCTGGAAGCTATTGCTGCACTACAGGGTACCCTCACTGCCAAAATAGAAGAAGTGAAAATAGACATTTCACTTATGAGGCAAGATTTGGCTGCAGTGAGGGACAGGGTTACGGAGGCGGAGACCCAGATTGGCGAGGCGGAGGACATCATACACCCTATGCAGCAGGACGTGGAGGAGTTGAAGAGACAGGTCCATCAGCTCCACTCCCACCAGGACGAAATGGAGAACAGACTTAGACGCTGTAACCTGCGGTTCATCGGATTGCCGGAAAGAGTAGAAGGCAGGGACCCGGTCGGGTACCTGGAAAATCTCCTGATCACTACATACGGCAGGGAGGCGTTCTCAGTGATGTTCGCGGTGGAAAGAGCACACCGAATCCCGGAAAAGCCTCGACCCGAGGGCGCTCCCCCCCGCACATTTATTGCTAAATTCCTCAATTTCAGAGACAGGGACACCATCATGCTGCTATCCAGAGAAAAGGGGAATATACAGTTGGGCAATGGTCATGTGGCGGTGTTCCCGGATTTCTCAAATGAAGTTCAGAAGAAACGGTCGCAATTCCAGGATGTGAAACGCCGTCTCCGGGTACTACACCTCAAGTACTCCATGCTATTCCCGGCCCGTCTCAGAGTGGAGGAGGATGGAAGAGCACAGTTTTTCGATACCCCCACAGTGGCTGCAGCATGGCTGGATCGGAAGGGACGGCGAGAGTAGCAGGAACCCTGGCTGTCAGTGAGTACTTTTTCCAGGGGGAGAGGGGGGGAAGCTTCCCAGTGATTGACACAGATTTCAACTGGGTGTCCAGGATGAACGTGGGCCCGTGTCTCACACAATGAACTTCCTTGACTGTGTTTGAATATACATGATGCTCGTGGATCCCCCTCCCCCCCCCTTTTACCCTTTTTTTTTTCTTTTTAAATACGTTTTTTTGTACGCTTTCATTCCCCTTTTTTTCTTTTGGAGCCTGAGTTATGGGCATACGAGAGAGGAGTGACGATGTATATTTCAAATATGACTGCATACGGATGCATAGTGTACAAGCGCATATGAGGATTCATATCCTACACATGCAAGAGGAGCTCAAACCAGACATTTGTTTGGGGAGTTTTGATATCCCCCGCGTTGGATCCACATCTTGTTCAGTGGACAATCGCTCTCCTGAAAACAATATATGATGCTGATGTTAGTTCAATACTGATCATAAGTTTTGCACCTCCTGCTGGAGCAAACAGCAGGACGTTTTTGGTTTTCCTTTTTTTCATTATTGTTATGTTTGGGTGTCGGATGCCTTCACCAAGTTCGGGGGGTGATGGGCAGGGAGGGGGGACGGTTGCCTTCGGGCGGGACCACCGTTGTGGCCTTAAGGGGTTTAGAATACATTTAAAGCATGTTAGAGATGTGTTAGGGCTTGCATTGATATATGTAAAAATGGGTATAGTTTCTGTATTTTTAGCTAGTGAGCTGCGGGACTGGCCAGTCCGGCGGGGAGGTATGTACCAAGGGGAGTCATGACAACGATTAAGTTCCTGACGTGGAACGTCAGAGGCATGAGAGATAAAATTAAACGCACAGCAGCTCTCACATATCTAAAGGCACAAAAGGCAAATGTTATAGCATTGACTGAGACCCATGTTACAGGACACCTACAGGCTGCACTGAAGCGCCCATGGATAGGCTGGGCGTACCACAGTACACATACCAGCTTCTCCAGGGGGGTGTCACTACTGGTTACTAAGGCCACCCCATTTGAGTTATTGGCACTAGAGTCAGACCCACAGGGGAGGCACCTTTTTGTACATGCACTTATTGGTGGGGGCCCATTTATGGCTAAGCACCCAGCCGCCCCTGCTGTATGGATGGGGGACTTTAATATGACCATGGATCCCTATCTAGATCGACCGGTGGGTGGGGATGGGGGGGGACTGGATGTTCCCAGACAGACCAGACTGAGCCGACTGATACAGAAATTTGCTCTGGTGGATGTGTGGCGGCACAGGAACCCAGGGGCTAGAGCATACACGTGCCACTCGACAAGTCATGCTACCATGTCGCGTATAGACTATATTCTCATGTCAAGACCTCTGCTGTCGAGGGTGGTTGGGGCTGGGTTTGCACCCCGGGCACTATCAGACCGTGCTCCATGCTGGGTTCAGTTGTCCCTACAGGGGGGGGCCCTAGGAGAATATGGAGACTCAACCCTTTCTGGTTGACTACCCTGACAGACCACGATGATATAGAGAGAAAACTGAACTTTTTCTGGGGGCCGAGACCTGACATGGACCAATGACCATTGGGATGCATTTAAACTCCACGCACGTAGAATATTAGACACCAGGATTAATAGATTAAAGGCATCCTCCAAAATAATAATTGATATGGCAGGGACTACGTTGCGGGACCTCGAGGAGGCTTACAATACCCAGCCATCTGTGGAAAATCTTACTAGGGTAAAGGTACAGTCCAGGGTGGTGTCGCATCTACTAATAGAAAAGGCAAAACAAAGCGTTTTCTTCTGCAAAAGAGTATACGAACATGGGGAGAAGGCAGGAAAGATGTTGGCCTACTTGGCGCATCTGGAGGACAGGCCCCCGGTTGTGGTCTCTCTGGCAGAGCCGGATGGCTATGTCATTACGGACCCCTCAATGGTAGCTGACAAATTTAAACAATTCTATGAAGACCTGTATAGGTCTCAGTGTCAAAACACCCCCCAAGAAATTAGAGAATACCTGCATAAGCTGCAGTTCCCCAGGTTGAACCTAGAACAATTTAAAATGATGGAGGCCCCCATAACCACTCAAGACATTGCTGATGCAGTGTCACAGTTGGCGAAATCCAAGGCGCCGGGCCTTGATGGCCTACCCTTGGAGTTTTACACTACATACTCAGAAACCTTGATCCCTAGACTTAAAATTCTGTTTCAATCCATATTTGACTCGGGGGTGCTTCCCCCATCGATGCAGGAGGCGCAGATCATAGTTCTTCCCAAGCCAGGCAAGGATACAAGATATCCAGAGTCTTACAGGCCTATATCCCTATTGCCAGTGGATATCAAAATCCTTGCTAAGATTCTGTCCTCTAGGTTGAATACTGTGATCCTTTCCCTGATACATCCGGATCAGACCGGATTTATGCCGGGGAAAAATACAGCAATGAATATACGTCGGCTGTTCATGAACGTTCAAGCACAACATGACCATGTAGGCAGCAGAGTAGTGGTAGCACTAGATACGGCCAAAGCATTTATGGGAATGCCTGCGGTGTTTTGGGTTCGGCCCTAATTTTACTAAGTGGTTACAGCTCCTTTACCAGACCCCAAAGGCCAGGATATTCGTCAATGGGTGGCTATCGGAACAGATCTCCCTGGAAAGAGGTACGAGACAGGGATGCCCCCTGTCTCCACTCCTTTATGCCTTGGCAGCGGAGCCCTTGGCTATGGCCATTAGAACGGACCCGGAGGTAGTGGGTCTTAAGAAAGGTGACAGCTGGGATAAGATAGGGATGTATGCGGACGATACGGTCTTATACCTAGCAGACCAGGGCCCATCCCTGAGGGCGGCATTGGCAATAATAGAGGAAGTGGGCCATTTCTCGGGGTTCAAGATTAACTGGGACAAATCTAAAATTCTCCCCCTAGATATGTTCCCTCCACAGGAGATGACCCAGGAGCTACCGTTACAAAGAGTGGCAGTGGTTAAATATTTGGGGGTATTGGTCACCAGGGACTTGCAGGACTATGTGTCTTTGAATGTGGATCCTTTGTTTGCGATTATTAAATCCAGAACCCAGGCCTGGGCGAGACTACCATTAGGAGTAATGGGGAGAATTAATCTAGTCAAGATGATATTATTGCCCAAAATTTTGTATATGATATGGCACGCTCCCCTGTATCTCCCTCTGAAAATTTTCAAACAGATGGAGGCAATATTGAACTCCTTTGTCTGGGGCTCGGGCAGACATAAGTTGGCATGGAACATACTTAAAAATCCCACACTGGAAGGAGGTTGCTCCCTGCCGGATCTTCAAGACTATTATGTGGCAGCGCAGCTATCACACCTCTACCACTTTAATAAGTCTGAGACACAGAGGTATAGGTCGTTGGTCTGTAACAAACCAGGAAGTGCTTTCCACACTCCCTGCCAAGCGGTGTTCAGAAAGGGACGGGGAGGATGCAAGACGCTGCAGTTTGGGGCCGAAATGCTATTGCACCATCAGAGAGTGTGGGATATAGCCCTTAAAAAACAAAACCGGTCACACGTGCATTCACACACGCCACTGTGGAATAACGGGGGCCTGCCCGATTTGGACTCGGGCCGGACGCTCGACTCTGGGCCTCCTATGGGGTGTTATACCTGTCCCAGGTACTGGAGCCGGGCGGTATTAAGTCATTCTCGGTGTTGAGGGGGGAGTTCTCCCTCCCACAACAGTTCCTATTCAGGTACCTTCAGCTTAGGCACGCACTTAGGAAACAGATGGCAGAGGTGGCACCAGATCTTAGTACCCCGCCGGTGTTGGATGTTATCTTGTTGTTATCTTCAACCAAACTTATATCCAATATATATTACGTGATTAGACAGCACAAGATAAACAGAGCAGTTCAGAAAGCAAGAACTCAGTGGGAGCAGGACGTGGGACCGATGGAGACAGAGGACTGGGGGGAAGTTATGGAGGGGGTAAAGGTTGTATCTCCCAAGCTCTCAGATAGGCTGACACAGCTGTACATACTTCACCGGGCTTATCTTACACCTGTAAGACTGGCGAAGTTTCAACCCACAAGGAGCCCAATGTGTCCTAAATGTTTATTGGTGGAGGGAACATTCTTCCATATGCTATGGCAGTGTTCGGATATACAGGCCTACTGGCTGCAAGTGACGCATTTCTTGCATGACAATATGGGAACACCGGTGGGAATGGATCCGAAACTTTGCTTATTGGGGCTACTGCCTGATGTGGAGGTTGACAAATACCAGTCCATATTTATATGTGAATCACTGTTCTTAGCTAGGAAAGTGGTGGCAAAGGCCTGGATGCAGGCGGTGGCTCCAACACTGAGGGACTGGAAAAAAGAAATGAACGCTGTACTGCCTTATAGGAAAATGATCTATATACACAGGGGGCGCCCTCAGAAGTTTGCAAATGTTTGGGATCGATGGCTGGAGGACTGGGAGACGTGCACTGGGTGATTTGAGGATGATAATTTGGTATTGGATCATGGGGAGGGGGGAACTGAGTTAGAATAAAGGTATGGTTAGGAACCTCCTGTACGCCAATTGGGGCTGTCACCACAAGTAGGCTTATGAATCGTAACTGCCGTGAGGGAGGAATATGTATATTTGTTTGCTTTGTGTGATAAGACGAAATGGAAACTGTATTATACGCCTTGTTGTACTTGTACACATCTCAATAAACTTGCTTTTCTGGTTAAAAAAAAAACTTTGCATAAACCGGGTTGAAATATACCTGTATATAACAGTTTAGTGCTTACAATAAACATTTGCTCTGACTAGTACAGTAGTTTTACGGTTTTGCCGCCATTTTCACTGCTCCTAACACATGTTGTTCTGAAGGTCTAATTACAGCAAAACTATTGCATAAAATCTACTAAAACTTTCTCCTGCATCTGCTCAAGATGTTTAGGAATCTTTCTAGTACAGTTTAGTAAGAATTAGAATGATTTTAAGTACATACCTGCAAGAATACACGAACAGGAAGAGATATGACCATTCACCTTTTATGACTTAAATGAGTTTCACTTCGTCACATGGTGCATGTGGTCTTATATAGACTCTGTTCAGGTACCTTCTCTGCCATCTACTGGTTGTTGATAGAATAGCAGGATAGCAATTCCATTCCCTTGCTTAAAAAATAAAAATAAATGAATGTGGACTATGGGGTGTCTGTTTTGTCTGTCATGTGATACCCCAGTCCGTCACAGTAGCTATGTGTAACTGGGTGGCTCTGATGTGATGGGGAATTCTGTGGGATGAGAAGGCTTTGATGTGATGAGGGGAATCCTACAGTATAGAGGAGCATCTGATGTATAGGGTTGACTCTACCAGGATAGATGGGCTCTCCTGTATAAAGGGGACTCTGATGTGATAGGGAGCCTCTATTGTGAAGGGGTGACACTGACATGAAGAGGTCACTCTGATGTAATGGGGGGCTCTGTGGTTGGAAGTTTGTGTGATTTGGGGGCACTGTCATTGTGGGACTCTATGATGTGGAAGATCTGATGTCATGGGGCATTCTGTGGAGATGGGGGGACACTGATGTGATAGAAGAACTCATGTACAAGGGTAAGTCTAATATCATGGGGGGAGCATCTTATGTATTAGGGGGTACTCTGGTGTTATGGTAAGCCTCTGATGTGAAGGGGAGATTTTATTGTGATAGGGGGACCTCTGACGTGATGGGGTCTCTGATGTAACAGAGGGCATGTGTGACTGGGGGACTCTGAGGTGATGGAAGGATTAATGTATAGGGGGCCCTCTAATGTTTAGGGGTGACTCATGTATAGGGGGCTTTGACATGAAGGGGGGATTCTGATGTGAACTTCATCAAGGTGGTGGTGTGCATTGTTACATAGTTAGTCAGGTTGAAAAAAGACACAAGTCCATCCAGTTCAACCATAAAAAAAGAAACAAACAAAATAAAACACAGTACAATCCCATACACCCAACTCCATACCCACAGTTGATACAGAGGAAGGCAAAAAAAAAAACAGAGGACCGTGATCTAATTCGCTACAGGAGGGGAAAAAATTCCTTCCTGATCCCCCGAGAGGCAATCGTATTTACCCCGGATCAACTTTACCTACAAATCTTAGTACTCAGTTATATTATGTGCCTTTAGAAAATAATCCAGACCCTTCTTAAAGCAATCTACTGAGCCGGCCAGAACCACCTCTTGAGGGAGTCTGTTCCACATTTTCACAGCTCTTACTGTGAAGAAACCTTTCCGTATTTGGAGGTGAAATCTCATTTCCTCCAGAAGTAAAGAGTGCCGCTTGTCCTCTGTGTTGACCTTAAAGTGAATAACTCAACACCAAGTTCACTATATGGACCTCTTTTATATTTGTATATGTTGATCATATCCCCCCTTATTCTCCTCTTCTCAAGAGTGAATAAATTCAGTTCCTCTAATCTTTCCTCATAGCTGATCTCCTCAATGCCTCTTATCAGTTTGGTTGCCCTTCTCTGCACTTTCTCCAGTTCTCCGATATCCTTTTTGAGAACTGGTGCCCAAAACTGGACTGCATATTCCAGATGAGGTCTTACTAATTATTTGTACAGGGGCAAAATGATATCTCTCTCTGGAGTCCATACCTCTCTTAATACATGAAAGGACTTTGCTTGCTTTGGAAACCGCAGCTTGGCATTGCATTCCATTATTGAGCTTATGATCAACTAAAACCCCCAGATCCTTCTCCACTACAGATCCCCCCAGTTGTACTCCCCCTAGCATGTATGATGCATGCATATTCTTAGCCCCTAAGTGCATAACTTTACATTTATCAACATTAAACCTCATCTGCCACATAGTCGCCCAATTAGACAGAGCATTGAGGTTGGCTTGTAAATTGGAGACATCCTGTAAGGACGTTATTCCACTGCATAGCTTGGTGTCATCTGCAAAGACAGAAATGTTACTTTTGATCTGGGGCTCAGGTTCCCCATTGTTATGTTTTATACATCTTAAGACTTTTGCATACTTTTAGCCCCAGTTCACACTATTGCAATGTGGGAACCAGGGCGATTTCAGTGCCGGTTCTCACATTTCATCTCCCTAGCAGGCAGTACACACTGCCCTCTGCGAATCGCTGTGCAAATATGTACAAATATTGACACCCCCATATTTGTTCGCAGATCGCAGTGCGAACTGTGAATTTAGACAGAAATTGGATTGCATTGGTGTGAACACCCATACAATCCAATTCAAGTGTGGAAAAAAAGGTTCCTGCAGCATTTTCGTGCGAATGCAATGCGAGTTCAGCCATACAAATTATATGGCTGAATTTGCATGGCACAGACATCCCATGTGATCTGTACAGCAGTTTGGTGCGAATCACATGCGATATCTGTGTTCGCAATAGTGTAAACCCAGGCTATGGCCGTTTCACAGCTAACTGCATAGTGAATCGCACAGGAACACGAGTTACAATCCTCTTTGATTTAGTGAGGTGAGATGATGTGATTTCCAGCCCATTCATTTGAATAGATACAACAAGTAAATTATGCGCAGGGTCAGGATGAGCAATACCGTGGCAGTGTGATATATATTAATAGCACATGGAGCAAAAAAAGTCCAAAGGTGGAAATAGTTCAAAGTGTTGGATGAGGTTTAGATGATGTAATGTTTGTTTTGGTATAACTGTGCTTTCAGGGCTGCCATCAGTAGGGAACAGAAACCGTGTTCCAAATCTTAGGGGACAAACAAGGAGAGAGGCGTCTCTGGGTGCAGTATTTTAAAAGACAATTTATTATAAAAGCCAAAGGTAAAAAAACACTCACATTTTGGTGGTCATGTATAGGCATATAAAGAGATTCTCCAGGAGGGAGGGATGGCTGTCATCTGGTGCGTCTGTGCATCCGTGTGTTGTTCCCTGGTAAGGTGATGTGTGGTGGGAGGAAGAGTCAGTCCTTAGTCCCCTGAAATTGATCGGTGGGTGCAGCGGATGAAACGATCCTTCTCAGGCACATCAGCAAACAGCAGGAGCAGGGGGCGGCGGATGATGACGTCACCAGGCAAGCGACGCGTTTCCGAACACTTGATAAAGGAATGCGGCAGACTTGTCATTAGCTGCCCGGCATTCGGAAATGCATATGACAAGTTTTTTTTAAAAACCTGGGAATTTGTTGTCAAAAAGTCCAACCGTGTGTATGGGACTTTAGGAATACTTTGACATCTGCAACAGATCACAAACGCAGTGCCTTTTGAACGTGGTGCAGGAAAGGTGCACGCGATGTGGGTTACCCCCACCGTTTTCTGGTGTAAATGACTCCTTGAGGCTGGGTTCACACAGCAGCATGGAGCGGCTCACAGCAGGGGTCTGGTGCATCTCACAGTAGGGACCCGGTTCATCCCTGTTCACTGTTTCAGGTCCTATTTCAATTCCAATTTTTGTCTGAATTCGGACCTTAAGCAGACCAGAAGACGCACAGGACTCCTGTGCAAAACACTCCAGAGACGTGTGAACCGGCTTCATAGAGAGCCAGTCACAAACTCTTGACATGCAAATTGGATGCGGCGAAATTTGCAATAGTGTGAACCCAGCCTAAAGCATACCTCCCAATGAGGATGTGCTCTGGCGTGTTTGCATGGTACAAGTGCAGAGCCCGCCAGGAAACCCCCCCCGCTCAACAACTCAGATCCCGCGAAACCCACCTCGCTGAACAACTCAGATCTCCGCAGACACCCCCCCCCCCCCGCTCAACAGCTCAGATCCGCGGAAATCCCCTCCCCCGCTCAACAAGGTGTCCCTCATTCCCATCTCAAAAAGTTGGGGGTATGCCTAAAGGGTGTGACTGACAAAAGTTTGAGAAACACTGGATTAGAGGCATTCCATTTTGTTTCATCAGTTTTGTCACACGACCGTTTTTCGGGTTGTAAAAAATTAATTTTTTTCTTTAATGTCGTTAAGAACGATCGTGTGTGGGCTCCAGAGCATTTTTCATGATGTAAAAAATGGGCAATAAAAATTTCGAACATGCTCTAATTTTTCACAACGTTTTTAACGTCGTACAAAATGGTCGTGTGTGCTTTAACAACGTGAAAAAACTGTACATGCTCAGAAGCAAGTTATGAGACGGGAGCGCTCGTTCTGGTAAAACTAGCGTTCGTAATGGAGTAAGCACATTCATCACGCTGTAACACGCTTGTGTCTTTTACTAACACAAAATCAGCAAAAGAAACACAAAATTTAATTTTTTCCAACCCGAAAAATGGTCGCGTGTACGCGGCAGAGTATTTTTTTTTTTTAGCACCCCTGCCAGCACTAGACCCGATAACTGTGCAATCACATTGCACAATGGCTCGGTTCTCAGTCTGTTCTGAGCAGAGAGTAGTGACTGTCAGTCATCGCTCTCTGGTCTGCCCCTGTAGCGCCAGGCAGAAAAAGGGGCGGGTGCAGCCAGCTTTGCACCCAGCGAGCACTGAGAGGCAGAGTAAGCTGTCAATTAAGCAGCTGGGTGGATGCTGGCAGTATGGTCAGATCCTTCCAGAGCGGGTCTGTGATGTTAGCCTAAAGGCTACTGTTGGCTGACTCTGGGTCACAGGAGAGCAAAAGTAATGCAGGAACAAAGATTGTCTCTGGACAGCCGCACTCTGAACAAATTGTAGCCTTTTATTAACTACTTGCCGACGACCCACCGTCGTTCTACGTCGGCACTTTAAAGATGGATATCTCGGTAACGGCAGCAGCTGCTGCCACAACCGAGATATCCATCTCTTCAGTGGGCGGTCGGTCAAACGATAATGGCGGTCTCCACGGCAGATTCGCCGCGAGATCGCCGTTATCGGTGGCGGGAGAGAGCCCCCCCCTCCCGCCGCGCTCCTGCGCCCTCCGCCGCTTACTGGAGCAGTCGGTAGTGGCGGAGGCGATCGTGTCCTCTCCCGTGCTCAGTGGGGATGCGAGTGAGGGAAAAATGTCCCTCACCCGTCCCCATAGCTCTGCTGGGCGGAAGTGACGTCAAAACGTCAGTCCCGCCCAGCGTCTTAAAGAGACATTTTTTTTGGTCATTTGAAAAAAGTACCAGTTACACTTACCGGTAACGGATTTTGTAGGAAATCTTCCAGGACGGCACACCTGAGATGACGGTCCCACCTGACAGGAAACACAATCAACAACAGAGTTTAAAAGGCCCCACCCTTCCCTCTGCCCCTCAGTTATGACAAAGTATAGACCCACACCGGTGTCAGAGGGTACCTTCTGTGAACACAAACATCACCAAATATTTAAGGGTGGAAAGTAGGCCTGCCGTCCTGGAAGATTTCCTAGAAAATCCGTTACCGGTAAGTGTAACTGGTACTTTTCTCCAGTCATCTTCCAGGACGACACACCTGAGATGATGAGCAAGAAGTTCAGGCCTACTTTAGGGTGGGATCACCACCTGTAGGACCTTCCTGCCGAACGCCAAGTCCTGAGGGGACAACAGCTCCATTCTGTAGTGCCTCAGAAAAGTATTTTGGCTCATCCAAGTTGCTGCTCTGCAGATCTGATCAATCGAAGTGCATACCCCCTCTGCCCAGGAGGTCGCCAAAGATCTGGTTGAGTGAGCTTTAATGTAGGCTGGAACCTGCTTTCCTGACCTTTTTATAAGCCACTGCGATAGTCGGTTTAATCCACCTGGCTATCGTAGACTTAGGGCTCTTTCACACGGAGCGGTCCGTTTATCGGTCCGCTCCGTGTGTCCGTTGGCTCAGTGGGGGGTCTCCGCTGAGCTGTCGGGCGGACAGGGCGGTCCCCGCACACTGTGCAGGGACCGCCCTGTCTCTCCTCCGCTATCCCCTAGGGGAATCGGATGGAAACGGACCGTCTGTCCGTTTGCATCCGATCCGTTTGGCCGGACGGAAGAAAAATAGGACATTCTTCCGTCCGAAAAAACGGATGCGGATCTGGCGGACGTTAGCGGATGCATCATCCGCTAATGGATCCGCTCCCATAGGGGCCAATTACAAGTCCGTTAACGGAGCCACTGGCTCAAAAGGCTCTTTTGTTAGAGCATCTAGTACCAGGGATAAATCTCAGGGTGGAAACCTGATTGCTTTAACTGGGGTTACCCTATCCCTGGCTTTCAAAAATCTTTTAATCAGTGGGTTCTGGGCTAACCTCTGATCAATAAATACTGACAGGGCTGCGACCTGAACCTTTAATGTACTTACTGCTAAGCCCTGATCAACTCCGTCTTGAAGGAAATCTAGGACCATGGCGACTGTTTGGGGAGAACCTTCTCTAAGCTGAGCCCAGCACGAAAAGACTTTCCAAACCTTAGCATAATTTTTTTTTGTGTGACTGGCTTCTTACTCTGCAAGTGTGTCAATCACTGAGGATCTCCCTCTCAAATACCATGCCGTCAGGGAAAGGAACCCCGGATCGGGATGTAACATTGGTCCCTGGGAGAGGAGATCGCGTCTGGACGGGAGATGCAACTGAGGAGCCATCGACCACCTTTTTAGTGTGGGGAACCAAGCCCGCTTCGGCCACCAGGGTACGATCAGGATAAGATATCCCTTTGACCTGGCTAGTTTCTGTAGAACTCTGGGGATGAGAGCCAGAGGAGGAAAGGCATAAGCGCTAGGGCATCTATCCCATAGGCGCCCTGTTCTCTGGTGAGGGAGAAGTACCTGTGGACTTTCCTGTCCCTGATGAATGGGCTGCCTGCTAAGGAAGTCTGCCTGAATATTTAGGGACCCTTTTACATGCACCGCTGAAACAGAGAATCTTTTTCTCCATATCCCCCAGGATGTCCTGGGTCAGTTTCATCAGTTTGCTGTACCTTGTTCCCCCTTGGTGGTTTAGGTAGGACACCGCTACTGCATTGTCCGATAGAATTTGTACTTCTCTTCCTAGGACCTGATCCTTGAAGAAATTTAGGGCTTTCCCTACCGCCAACAGCTCCCATCCCAAGAGGAGAGAAGGAATCCCTGGAGCTTCCGGGAATGAAACTGGGCCCAGAGAACTGCTGGGATGCAAGATGACATGAGTCCCAGTATCCTCATGATAGTCCTTAGAGAGACCTCTCTTGTACTGACCAGAGCCGAGACTGCCCTTTGAACCTTGATGATCTTTTCTTCTGGTAGAAAGATCTTTTGGCTCACTGAATCCACCCGGTAACCTAAGAATACCTTGGATTGTGCTGGATCTAGAGAAGATTTTTCTTTGCTGATTAGCCACCCCAGAAATTCTAGAGTGGATAGCACCTTGTCTCGATCTGCCTGGAGCTGTTCCAAGGCCGGACTGAAAAATCAGCATGTCGTCCAAGTACGGTATCAGGGCTAAATGACACTACCTCAGCCAGAACTTTGGTAAAAATTCTTGGACTGGCCGCTAGGCCGAAGGGGAGAGCCCTGAACTGCCAGTGACGGACACCCTGTTTTGTCTGTACTGCAAATCTCAAGAATTTCTGATGGGCCGGGGAAATGGGAACATGCAGGTAAGCATCCTTTAGGTCCAATGTAATCATAAAGACCCCCTCCTAGAGGTGTCTTCTGACCGTGTAGATAATCTCCATCCTGAATTTTTTGTAAACCAGAAATTGGTTTAATTTTTGTAGATTTATAATCAGCTGGAACTTTTCCGGATGGTTTTGTAGAATCCTTGGCCGATTTGATCTACTGGGACAGGAATGACGACCTGCTGTTTCCGCTAGTTCCCAGACACTCTTCAATAAGCCCCCCGCTTTTACTGGGTCCTTGGGGAGATGTGTCAGGATAAAGTTTGGCAGGGGGAGACAAGAATTCCAGCTTGTACCCTTCCTTTATCAGATTTAAAATATAAGGACTCTGCGTGATACTTTCCCACTGGGGGAGAAACCACAAGAGCCTTCCGCCAACTCTTATGTTGGCGTCATTTGGATTCCTTGTTGGAAGTAGAGGCACCGGAAAAGAGGACTCCACCTTTTTCCCTGCCTTTACCAAATCCCCACTTTTTTTTTTTTTTCCTCTCTCGGTGGAACGAGAGAGTACCTGCTCCAAATTAGACCCAAAGAACAAGGATCCCTCAAAAGAAATCCCGCAGAGGTGAGACTTGGACGTAAAATCTCCATCCCAAGTCTTAACCCAAAGGGCTCTTCTGGCAGAATTTAACAGAGCTGCAGATTTGGCGGTGGTTCTAACTTTTTCCACTGCGGCATCTGCCAAGTAGGCTACTGCCTTACCGATCACTTCCAGGGAGTCTAACACTTTTTTGAATTTACTCTCCTGTGCTACATAGTCCATTAATCTGCGGACCCATGCGTCTGCATTTCTAGCGACACATGTAGAGGCCAATGCGGGACCCATAGCGGCTGCATTGGCATCCCAGGCTCTGCGCAACAAGGTTTCGGACTTTTTATCCATCGGATTCCGAATGTTGCCGGAATCTTCCAAAGATAAATCTGAGTGTTTGGAAACTTGGGCCAATGAGGCATCCAAATGTGGTATTTTGAAGAACTTTTCCTCTTCCTCGGGTTTAAAGGAGCACCTGCGCTTCCAGGTTTTTAGTCTTAAGACCCTGCGCTCAGGTTCCTTCTATTCTCTTACAATAATATCTTTAAGAGATTGGTGAACAGGAAAGCATTTGGACTGAGCTTTACCAAGACCCCTGTATAATTTATCTTGAATCGAGACCTGCGTGGCCGGAAGCTGGATATCCTCTGAGGCATAAATCGCTTTGAGGAGATCTTCCATATCCTCTGCAGAGAAGAGATGGCCGCTTGGTCTAGTATCCCCCAAACTACTCTGATCCGAATCCTCCCCTTCACCTTAAGAACTTTGAACTGAGGATTCTATTTCTCCATCAGAATAGGTTAGAGATGGTCCCTGAGACCCCTCAAAAACACTAGTCTGGGTCTCTACCAAAGAAGAGGAACCCTCTGTACCCACCGGAGCTACCTCCCTGTCAGCTACCGTGGTTTTAAAGGATTCAAGGGTAGTGAGCATTTCAGATTGTAAAGCTCTACATTCCTTTATAACTTGTGCTGTCTCCTTGTCTGCTCATTTGTAAATGCATTTATAGCAGAAGGGTTTAGTATGGTCTGGCGGGAGCTTATCCCCGCAGTACCCACAGCGCTTGGATTTGTAAGAGGATTTAACCCTAGACTCCTGGGCAGGGCAATCGGTCTCTGTAACATACACAAAAAAGATCCTTAATACCCATAACAATCCCCAGGGGAGAGTGAAAAGAGGGCCACCCCACCTCACTTGCCCCCCCATCAGCAGAAGTCACTCACCCACTGTGGCGACTTGTGTTGCTGGCACTGGTCTATCCTCCATACTGCTTACAAGCAGCCCTGCCGTATCAGGTAACCTTCCCGAGAGCTCAGGTATGCAGTCCGGGATCACCTTGTGGCAAGTAGAATGGGTTAGGAGGACGCAGGACCGTGGATCCCTGCTCCGTTCACCGCTGCAGCATGTGGTGAGACAAAACGCCGATCGCCACCATTTTCTTGTAGCCCGGCGCGTGGAAGTGACGTCATCGACCCGCGCCGGTCATGGACTTCCGCACAAGCGCCGAGACTCCCCGGGGATGCCGAAGCACGCACCGCGGTCCGGCTAAGAAACTGAATGGCTTGACCCCCCTGGGAACCATCCGCCAGCAGTCCAGCTCCCGGGGACATCCAAGCGGCTCCTCTGACCATCAGCCACCGTCAGGTAGGAGGAGGGAGAAGGAATAAGTGGTCCCTGGAAAAACATGTAAACCACCACTGAGTCACATGTTCGCCAGCATTCTCAGAGATCTTGCTGAAGCCTAACTTCCCTGAGAATGAATCTATGGGGGAAACCCCTCCTGGCCGCACGTTCAGTGCCTGCAATCTGAGTTTGTAGTCCCCACTGACTGCACTTAGGTCAGAAAGCACCAGGGAGGGAGGATTTCGGTCCCAGACCTTAGTCTCTTTTTAGAAAAATAACAAATTGTTTCGCTGCCATCCTGTGGGAAACACAATCAATAACTGAGGGGCAGAGGGAAGGGTGGGGCCTTTTAAACTCTGTTGTTGATTGTGTTTCCTGTCAGGTGGGACCGTCATCTCAGGTGTGCCGTCCTGGAAGATGACTGGAGAAAATGACATTTTACATTTTTAATTTTTTTTTGCATTTAAGCCTAAATATGAGATCTGAGATCTTTTTGACCCTAGATCTCATATTTAAGAGGACCTGTCATGCTTTTTTCTATTACAAGGGATGTTTACATTCCTTGTCATAGGAATAAAAGTGATAATTTTTTTATTTTTTTTATTTTAGTGTTAAAAATTGGTAAAATAAATCTGAAAACAAACAAAAACATTTTAAATCGCCCCGTCCCGATGAGCATACGTGAGTAGCGCCCGCATATGAAAACGGTGTTCAAACCACACAAGTGAGGTATCGCCGTTGTTAGAGCGAGAGCAAAAATTCTAGCCCTAGACCTCCTCTGTATCTCAAAAAATGCAACCTGTAGAATTTTTTAAACGTCGCCTATCGAGATTTTTAAGGGTAAAAGTTTGACGCCATGCCACGAGCGGGTGCAATTTTTAAGCGTGACATGTTGGTTATCATTTTACTCGGCGTAACATTATCTTATGTAAAAAAATTGGACCAAATTTATTGGTGTCTTATTTTTTAATTTAAAAAAGTGATTTTTTTCTAAAAAAAAGTGCGCTTGTAAGACCGCAGCACAAATACGGTGTGACAAAAAGTATTGCAATGACTGCCATCTTATTCTCTAGGGTGTTAGAAAAAAAATATATAATGTTTGGGGGTTTTAAGTAATTTTATAGCAAAAAAAAATGTTTTAGTCTCGTAAACACCGAATCTTAAAAAAACAGGCTCAGGGCTTAAGTGGTTAAAAGAAGGACAGCACTAGTGCTGTCCTTCTTTTAATAAAAGGTTACAATTTGTTCAGAGTGCGGCTGTCCAGAGACAATCTTTGTACCTGCTTTGCTAAGTGCATTGCCTGCACCTGAGTTGTCTGCAACGGAGGGTATTCATCTGGGTTCCCACCTGGAGTGGCTACTCCCTTTTCCAGAGCAAAAGTAATGCTGGCCATACACTATATGAAAAATCGTGGTTATTTGGACAGTTCGTTCATTTTCTGGACAGTTAACGGGGAAAAAAATTATAATCGTGTGGACGTTTTTGAGCCGAAAAAACGAAGCACAAGTTTGGAAATTTTCTGCTGAACAAACAATAAATTGAAAAGTTAATGAGTTTCCCATCTGACCTGTCTGCACTAAGTATAGGTAAAAAAACAAAAAATGTATTTGTTTATGACCATTGAACGATTTATCGGTCATTACATGATAGCACTATCATTTGCGCTCACAGCCGAATGTTAGTTTTTCGAAAATGGGTTTGGACGATTTTTCGTATAGCGTATGGCCAGCATAAGTGTACTCATGTGTGACACACAAGAGAAGTGTGACCAGAAAAGCTTTGGCCATACGTACTTTTCTTTTAATCGTAGGTGTAGAACTTTATACTTTTCTCCATTGATACCTTAGCCATAGGATGTTTTGGTAAGCCTCAATAAAAGTACAATATTGGTGGTAGAAAGGTGAGGAATTCTCAATACATAAGCAGGTAATCCGTGAAGCCCAGGCATCCCAGCCACCTCCATTGGTGCTCTCCCCCTGGAGTACACAGAGTCCTGAGAGGAGACAATAGAGGTGGGAGGGGAAGGAGCGGTGTGGCCGGCCTCACACAGGATGGGGTGGTGCCTTGTGTCGGAGGCGCCTGCTCAGAGCACTGAGGTGGAGGGGGGAGGACTCTCCAACTACTTTTGCTGACTGTCACGTTAGTGTTTTGGAAAGTTCCCCGTGCGGAGTGATAGTGGAGGGGGGAAGAGAAGACATTGTCCTCCGCTCCTCTCACCCCTCGCCTACAAATGTACAGAGTGCGAAGTTCCCTCAGCTCGGTGGTGGATTTCCCAGCTCCCTCCTGAACTGATTGATCGCACAGAGCCCCGCCTCCAGCAGACCTATTCAGGTACGTTGTGGCCGCATTCCCTTCAAGGAACGCTCCACTCTAAGCTCCCGGTCGCCTCCGGGCTGAGGGATTGGATGGGGAAGTAAACATGGAACAAGCAGGTTAAAGTCCACTTCATAGTACTAGGGGGCGAGGGGCAGCTGGCCTCATTATCTGTTCTGGAGACCAAAGTTTATATTTTTTATGTTTCATTGAAAGCTGACCTCCAGGTATGGATTGTATAGTTACAATGTTCCAGCTTGGAAGGATACATATGCCATATGTGGAAGCAGAGAATCCAATCTGTAGTCACTGATACTGATCACTGCTCTCTGTCAGCTCCTGTGCAGTGATCTCAGGAGGTCTCAGTCATTCACAGAACGCCTTGTATTTTTTTATGATTGCAAACAATTTTCTGATTGGAAGAGGAGGTCATGACATCACTGCTTCTCCACCTCATCAAATCAAAGACCACCTGGCATTCATTAGGATTACAAGACATTCTGTGAATGGCACACGTGTAGGGCAAGTGATCTTTTGTGTTCGCTATGCTGCTGGTCAGCGACTTGGCATGGATCTAGAAGACAGCAGGAATCACTGTAGAATCAGCAATCAGTATAGTATCGGTGACTACTGCGGCCTTCCCTGTAGTATCGGCAGCCTCCTGCGGCCTTCCCTGTAGTATCGGCAGCCTCCTGCGGCCGCCCCTGTAGTATCGGCAGCCTCCTGCGGCCGCCCCTGTAGTATCGGCAGCCTCCTGCGACCGCCCCTGTAGTATCGGCAGCCTCCTGCGGCCGCCCCCGTAGAATCCACATTGCATCCATCCAAGCTGGATCTGTGTAACCAAGACCCCTTTAACACTGGTGTGCGTTTGTCGCACTAAGGCGCAGTTCTTACTAGTGCGGGTCGTGTGCCCGCATTTGCGCTGGCATGGCAGTCCATGCACGCACATCTTCAAAAATGCGACTGCAGGCAAGTCGCATGCGATTTCCCTGTGGTACCCGCAAACACGCTGCGGACTTAGATGCATGAATTCATGGCACCCCCACATATCTCCTAAGAGCAGCAGGATTTGGCTGCGGGAACAGATGCAATTTCCACACACTGACCTGAGCCACACCATAAGCACGCTCTCTAAATGCGTTTCTGTATGCAAATTTTTGATGGTTCTGGTGCTTTATTGAAGCTTTTTCAGTGTGTTCTTTTTTTTTTTACTTTCCTGGGTCTGTTTTTATTTTTCTGCTGTAATGCGTTTTTGATCCATTTTGCCAAGTTCCAGTACAGTTCTGTGCAGAAAAATACTTTCCAAGATCTAAGGAATAACATCCATTCCTGGAGTTCAGCTTTTAAGAATATGTAACCCCCAAATTTTATATTCCTCATGTGTACCTGCTGTACCATGTACTTGCATGGAAAAGTATTCCCCCCCCCCCCCCCCCCCCCCAGCACAGCCTTTCACTGGAAAGATCAGTGTATTGCAGTTTCTCCTACCCCAGCTCTCTGAGCTTCATATGCATCTGAGAACAGAGATTGTGTATGAAAAAAAAAGAGGAGGAAAAGGTTTTGTTTTTGTTCTTTTGTATCTATGCACAAATGTTTTTTAGTTTTCTGTGTTAAACTGGGTTCTTTTTAGTGAGGGTATTCATATACTTTAAGGCTCCTTTCACACGTTTTTCGGTCCGCTCCGTGTGTCCGTCGGCTCAGCAGGGGATCCCCGCTGAGCTGTCAGACGGACAGGGCGGTCCCCGCTCACTGTGCAGGGACCGCCCTGTCTCTCCTCCGCTCTCCCCTATGGGGAATCGGATGGAAACGGACCGTCTGTCCGTTTGCATCCGATCCGTTTGGCCAGACGGAAGAAAAATAGGACATTCTTCCATCCAAAAAGTGGATGCGGATCTTGCGGACGTTAGCGGATGCATCATCGGACTTGTAATGAACGGATGAGCGGAGCGGACATGTGAAAGGGGCCTAATGCATTTACATGTCATTGATTAGCTGGCATATGTGTTGTAAGGCTTGATTCATATCTATACATGTTGCTTTTGAGCGTTTCTGCAGACACACGTTTTTACAGCAGATTTTGCAGCGATTTGCGTGTGTGTTTTTTTTATTTACATTTTTACACTGTATATAGCTGGTTGCTAAGGAGGGGCGCCACGCCCTTCACAACCGATGAGTCATCAGCTGTCAGTGGGCTTCCCTGCTGAATGTAAAAAAAAAGAGTTGCCGGCTAAAAAAAAAACTGCGTGGGGGTCCTCCCAGGTCCATACCAGGCCCTTGGGTGGGAAAAGATGCAGGCAGAAGCGGGGAAGAAGGTATTTTAATGCAGGGACGAGAAACTTTGAGATCTAGTAATAAAAGCAGCACACTTTACACACATTTCACATTATTAGGCACACATTTAACTCCTTGATTGCACTAAATCAGGGTCGGCAACCTGTAGATCACGATCTACCGGTCTGGGCCGTTTTTTAGACCCGTTTTCACACTGGAGGCGTTTTTCATGCGCTTTAGTGCTAAAAATAGTGCCTGTAAAGCGCCTGAAAAAAACCTTATCTGCAATCCCAGTGTGAAAGCCCAAATTCTTTCACACTGGGGTGCTGTGCTGGCAGGGCGGCAAAGTCCTGCAAGCAGTTTCTTTGCAGCGATTTAGGAGCGGTGAATACACTGCTTCCATGCTCAAAATCAATGGGCAGTGCCGCCAAAGCGCATCGGCAGCAGCACTTTGCGGATGCTTTTACCCCTTTATTTGGGTGCTAGTAGGGAGCAAAAGCCACATAAGCTGATGCCCCCTCTGTAGTGTTGGCTCCTGACCCATGCAGAGTGATACCAACTACACTCCATCTTATTCCAGCTAGCGGTCTCCAGGTGCCAGCAGCATGAAAGAGACAGTAAGAAGCAATACACTGGGTATAATAGTATAGGGCTGATTTCTGACTGATGTGCCTTCTCACCACCTGATTTAAAGTGGTTGTAAACCACTTTTTTTAACTTTTACCTATAGGTAAGCCTATAATAAGGCTTACCTGTAGGTATAAAGAATATCTCCTAAACCTGTACGGTTTAGGAGATATTCCCCTCGCAATGCGCCACTGATTGCAGCGGCGCATGCGCAGGGGGGAATCCGCGGCGAAAGGACCGGCCGCCGCCGTACCTGGTCGGATTTAAATCTCCCGCACGCATGCACGGGAGTGACGTCATCGCCGCTCCAGCCAATCACAGCACTGGAGTGGCGATACCCAGAAGACACGCCGAGTCAAGATGAGATCTCGCTCGGCATGGACCAGGTAAGTTCCCTACACCTCGTTCCAAGGTAAGTATTTCATAATGAGCAGTGTTTTTCAACTCCAGTCCTCAAGGCACACCAACAGGTCAAGTTTTCAGGATTTCCCTCAGATGAAATGGCTGTGGTGATTACTAAGGCCTCTTACACACACATCAGTTTTTCTTCAGGTTTTTCTTTTCAGTTTACCAAAACTATGTAGTACAAGGGCCTGCCTGATTGCATACAAATTGAGACTCTTGAGGTTTGACCTCATATTAGATGGATTTGGTAAACTGAAAAGAAAAACCTGAAGAAAAACTGATGTGTGTGTAAGAGGTCTAAGGCAGTGAAACTGATCAAATCACCTGTGTAAAATAATGGAAAGCCTGAAAACATGACCTGTTGGTGTGCCTTGAGGACTGGAGTTGAAAAACACTGAATTAGAGGATTGAATCAGGTGTGAGGAGGTGACACTGCCCGGTGATCTTTGCTTTCACCCATGTTGTTTGGGTAGATCTCCACCTCCTTAAAGGTTGTCTACCCCTGCTAACTGTTAACCGTTAATCCTTTTCCCAGCCAGTGTTAGTACAGTGACAATGTATATTATTATCACTGTATTTAATGTCACTGGTGTTGTCAGTGGCAGTTAGTGTCAGATTGGGTCTGCTCCCCTTGTGATGGATAGCAGGGATGCTTATTGGTCTTGGTATCCACTCACTTATCTGCTGTCTTATTACAAAGGGAGCGGACCTAATGGGGAACTAGTGCCTTTCCTATCAGGCTCACCCCCCCCCCCCCCCCCCCCCCCCCCCCCAGGTACAAAACTCATAGACTGGTTTCTGGTGCAGCAATCGGCTTCCACGTTTTTAGTGTCAAAGCCTAATTGAACAAGCTGAAGTTAGAAGCTGATTGGCTACTGTACACAGCTGCACAGCCACAGCTTCAGACCTGAAGAAGGAGGCCATGCCTCTGAAACATGTTGTTATAGCAACTGTATGTTAGAGGAGACAGAACACTGACCTCGACTCCCCCCTCCAGGCCACAAGTGACGTCACGCTGAGCCAGCTGGTCCGTGCAAGCGTTGAACAGCACATGAGGAAGCAGACTCCTAGCTTATAAACAAACATCTCCATCTAACACCGCTGCCTTGTGAGATAATCTATCTACGTAGACCAGGAGAGGAGGCTTGAATTGAGCTGTATATGTGAATACACATCACATGTCTGCGAATGCAATCCTCATATTTTTAATTGCTAATTTACAATAAAAAGTGTTGCACTAGGGCAGATTTTGCACTCTTTCCCTTTGTATTTTTTCAGATTTATGTCCGCCACCCAGTGGGTTTGTGAGAGAGCTGCAGCACCTAGGATGAGAACTTTTCACATAGACTGCTATTGTTGTAAAAGAGTTTACGGGGACAGCGCTGTCGTATTTTTTTTTTTTTTGTGTGTTTAAATAAATTTTAACATGCTTTTTCTTCAGCAATGGAGTCTTGCGTGGTGAACGTGCTTACAGGCCATGGCGGTTGAGGGCATTACGTATTGTTTTCTTTGAAACATTTGTACCAGATAATTGTAAGTCTTTCTATAGCTCCCCCACAAGTGGTCTTTGGCAACTCTTCTGATAAATCTTTTCACTCCTCTGTCAGAAATCTTGCAAGGAGCACCTGGTCCTGGCTGAGTTACTAGTGAAATGGTGATCTTTCCACTTCCGGATTATGGCTCCAACAGTGCTCACTGTAACATTCAGAAGTTTAGAAACCCTTCTTTAACTAATGCCATCAGTATGTTTTGCAACAATATGGTTGTGAAGGTCATGAAAGAGCTTATTGATTTTACCCATCATGAGATGCTTCTTGCATTGACACATTGATATGAAGACACCCCCCCCCCCCCTTTTTTTTTTTTTAATAGGCCATCAGTTAAGACTGAACCAGTTGATATTAATTTGCACTGACACGGGGCAGTATTGCTTTCTAATTACTGATTGATTTCAGCTGGTGTCTTGGCTTTCCATGCCCTTTTTGCATCTCCCTTTCTTCATTTATTCAATATGATACAAGGCATGCTTCTTTACATTGGTGTTTGCAAGAGTATGATTGCGTACAAACAATTACTTGTATATCGGGCTGTACGCAGCATGTGTGGCTCTCCAGGGGGCCAAATGCTTGAAAGTTGCGCTAGGCATGTTAAACTTCAATGTGCATGCACCCTATAGGTTGCCTTTGTTTTAGCAGATGAGATCTTCTGTCAGGTGTTAAATGTTGTCTGTCTCACTGTAGTGGAGGTTCCCCCTCACTTTCTGTTCTTCTGACACCGTTTTTTCTAGCCAGAAAGTAGGGGGCTTTTTCTCTCGTGGAGAAGATGGCAATAAAATCTTGACAGGGCCAGTGGTTCTTATCCTTGCATGTTTTTCAAAAAATATATTTCTGTAAAATTGTTTGTAAACAAAAAAAATATATATATTTCTGTCTGTGGCCAGGAAGGGATTTTCACTCACGTTGTTTAACATCCATTAGCGGTAGTAAACTGCATCCAAACTATATATAAAAAAAAGAATCGGACCTGGTCAGTTAGCATATTATGACAGACTTGCCTGAAAACAAAGCGCTCCAGTGGTGCGCTGTCTCCGCTGAAGGCACTTCCATCTACACCCGGTCTTCTTTCTGGGTTTGCAGGCTTTGGCTATCCGAGTGTTTTTACTCTGGGGCATGGGGCTTGCAGGATGGGGAAAAAGGTCCTACAAGCAGCGTCTTTGGGGTGGTGCGGGAATGGTGTATACCGCCCCTGCCATTGAAATCAGTGGGCAGCACTGCCAAAACGCTTCAGCGGCATCTTTTCAGGGGCTTTTTATCCCTTCTTTGGGGTTAAAAGCGCCCAGATCTTGGTGGTAAATCCCCGCTAAAGCGAGCGTTGCTTTACCATTACCGCTGTGCGGTCTTCAGTGTGAAAAGGGTCTTACCTTATTATAGGCTTACCTATAGGTATAAATCATAAATGGGAGTTTACACCTGCTTTAAAGTGGCGCTAAATTCACTGCAGTCCTCAGGACTATTGCCATAATGTGTATGTACTGTTTGCATCGCCTGCCTGCACGTTATGGCATATTTACCCTATTGTGTGAGCTTTGGTGACTTTTGGGAGGCAACTGATGATGTAACTACTATTCATGCATCCAGGAGGTTGTCCCTGCACCCAGCTTCATTCATTGGCTTCTTACAGGTTCAGGGAAATGAGCAGAAGTAGTACTGCACTTCGAGCTAGGGTTCGAGGAGGGTTATAACTCTTGTCAGTTTGTGTGTGTGTGTGTGTGTGTGTGTGTTTGTTTTTTTTTTTTCCATTGGGGAGATTTTCCTTCAATTTCTGTCCCATTGCCAAAACAGGAAGTGAGAGATTTGCTCTTTGTTACTGTTATGGGACAACCCAAGATTAAAGGGGTTGTAAAGGGAAAAAAGTTTTTATTGTAGTGTGTGCCCCCATTACGTAGATTCACCCTCTCTATTTGTCATGCTTACGGTTATCACCAAAAAATGAAAAGGCGATTTGGGGTGTAAAGGTAAAAAATGTTTTCCCTCAATAGCTTCCTTTACCTTAGTGCAGTCGTCCTTCACTTACCTCATCCTTCGATTTTGCTTTTAAATGTCCTTATTTCTTCTGAGAAATCCTCACATTCTGTTCTGTCTGTAACTCCACACAGTAATGCGGGGCTTTCTCCCTGGTGTGGAGAAAGTCTCTTTAGGGGGGAGGGGGCGAGCAGGTAAGTCAGGATACTCTCTACTTTGCAGATAAAGGAGCTGTGTGTTAGTGGGCATCCTGACAGCCCCTTGAGGGGGGTGAGCAGGAGTGTCAGGACACCCACTAACACACAGCTCCTTTCTCTATCTGCAAAGTAGAGAGTGTCCGGACTTGCCTGTTCGCCCCCTCCCCCCTCAAGAGGCTTTTCTCCACACCAGAGAGAAAGCCTTGCATTACGGTATGTAGTTGGACAGAAGAACAGGAAGTGAGCATTTCTCAGAAGAAATGAGGACATTTAAAAGCAAAATGGAAGGATGAGGTAAGTGAAGGAGGACTGCACTGAGGTAAAGGAAGCTATTGAGGGAAAACATTTTTTACCTTTACACCCCAAATCGCCTTTTCATTTTTTGGTGATAACCGTAAGCATGACAAATAGAGAGGGTGAATCTACGTAATGGGGGCACACACAAAAATAAAAACTTGATGGGTGTTTCAGTCCCTCTGCACTTTCTATGAAAAAAATAAATACTGCATTTAGTTGTACATTTTGCTCTATAACACGTTCTCCGAGAGACTCAGAAACTTTCCTGTGTGCCTTTTTATGACTTGCTGTGCTGCGGTCTGCAGGAGCACTGACACTATAGCCCTTCACTCCTAAAATGGCTTACTTGAGGGAGCACTGGCAAAAACCTCTTGAAGGAAAAGATTGATTGTGCTGATTATCACATAATGTAGACCATATGTACAAGCCATTTGTAGTGGAGAATGGGTAAAAACACGGAATTAACACTGGAGGAATGTGCATGACAAAGCTAAAACCCGCTTTGCCCAACGAGCATGCTGAGAGGCAAGATCACTCATTCAGTACACATTAGAAGGTAAGACCGTAGGTTTAGCACACCTTAGAGCAGGAACTACAATTCCCATCATGCCTAGTCATAGCTGTGAATGTCAGTGCGTTGCAATGCCTCATGGGATGTGTAGTTCTACAACAGCTGGAGGGCCATAGTTTGAGGATCCCTGCCTTAGAAGGTAAGAATTCAGTTAAAATACAAAGGGAATAATAATTAATGGCTATTTTAATTTTACTAGGCATAAATCTCCATAATCCTAAATAGGAAATCTTTGCCTGTTTATCTGTTGGCTATATATTGTGCCACCCATGCAAAATTGAAGCAGTAATATAAGGCAGCTTACCAATCATTAGATGTGGTCACGGCATTTGTTGTGGTGTGTTTTTTCCCTCTGTTTTCACCTCCTGTATTAGAGTGCCTCCCCTTTTCGGATAAAAGTTACTTTTTTTACATTAATCTGAATATTTTTTTATAGACTTCCTGCCAGCAGTAAATGGTTTGTGTAAGCACATTTTGCTGGAGAGCTTGTGATTTTGAAAAACGGACTTGCTGGCTAGATCGCCAGATGACAATTGGAAAGGGAGCCTAAAAAAAGACAACAAATGCAGCCATCACATTTTTAGAATTGTAAAGCTGCAATATAGTGTTTGCTTTTGGGTTTATAATTGCAGTAGTCCGTGGGACAGAAAGGTGCAGGCAACAATGAAACCGTTGTAAGAGGTACATACCGGTTGTCATTTAAGTTCATTTAATGTGGAAGTAAACTCCCCCAATATATTCGCCTTCACCTTCCAACAGTGTGGCAGTCGCGCATTCCTCGCTAGACGCTGTTGTCAATGATTTAAATAAAATAAAATGTTTTTTTTTTTATTTATCTTAAAATGCTTTTGGAGTAAAAAATCTCTGTACACACACATCCCTGTTCTGAGAGGAGATGCAGATCGTGAGTTCCTATAAGCTGGAAACCAAGATCTTCCCCCACAGTTAGAACACACACTAGAGAACACAGTTAACTGCTTGATCGCCCCCCAGTGTTAACCCCTTTTCTGCCAGTGCAACTTACACAGGAATCTGTGCATTTTTATGACACTAATGACTATGCCAATGGTCCCAAAACATGTTTCAAGTGTCTGATGTGTCCGCCATAATGTCGCAGTACTGATAAAAATCGCAGATCGTCGCTATTACTAGTAAAAATGCCATTAATCTATCTCCTATTTTGTAGAGGCTAAAACTTTTGCACAAACCAATAAATATACGCTTATTACTATATATATATATATATATATATATATATATATATATATATATATATATATATATATAATAATTTTTTTTTTTTTTTTTTACCAAAAATATGTATAAGAATACATATCTGCCTAAACTGAGGAAAAAAAATTGCGATAATTATTACAGCAAAAAGTACAAAATATAGTTTTTTTTCAAAATGGTTGCTCTTTTTTTGTTTATAGCGCAAAAAAGAAAAACCAGAGATCAACTACCACCAAAAAAAAGCTCTATTTGTGGGGGAAAAAAAACGTAAATTTTGTTTGGGTGCAGCATCGCACAACCACGCAATTGTCAGTTAAAACTACGCAGTGCCATGTCGCAAAAAATGGCCCGGTCATTGAGCAGGAAAATTTTCCAGGGGTTGAAGTGGTTAAAAATTATGATTTTTAAATCGAGTTGATTTAAATCAAAACCACCCTGATTCAATGTGAAACTACAAACAGGCAGGTAAGTTAGGGTTGTTTTGATTTTAAGTGGAATTGAGATTTAAGCTGGACATACTTTAGTAGTTTTTTGTTTGTATGACAAATGGGGCTCAGAAGTACTTTGTAAAACCAAATTTGCTGTTAGAAATCTGGCCAGTTGAGAAAACGAATTCCATTCTCTTGCTCCCCGTTCTCGTCACTGCAGTCAAAAATTACATCGATTTGACCCACTAATGATTTAGAAATTTGAATATTGTTAAAATTTAAAAACAAAAGTCTACTATTGTATTGCCAGATTTAGAGGTTAAATGGCCATCTTCTGAACAAACAAATTTTCATGGAGCAAAAGCAGGCATTGTTGGTGGACAGTTGTCAAGGAAAGTGTTCTTGTAGGCTCAAAAATCTTTGAATAATCGCTGTTCCTTCCTCCTGATAAACTAACACTGGGAAGGTCTTCATTGTGTTTTCCCCTCGCTGTTCCATAGGTTAATCACTTAAGACCCCAGGCCTTTTTACCTTGAACCCCCAAAGTCTCACAAGTTTTTCTTTCTTGGTGCCACATAGTATACCTTTTAGTGTTTGGTCTACACTACTGTATTAAATCATCCATTTAAATTTTTTTGGGGCATAAAGTTAATAGAAAATTTAAATTTCCTAGGATTTTTATTGGAAATAGTTAAACAAGCTGAAAATTGCATTTACCTAATTTTCAAACACCAATAGATTTATCCTAAAATATAATCAACAAAATCTGCTGGTAAAAATTAGATTTTATAAATGCTACTATAACTATTATGTAACATTGCAGAACGGTAAGACTCGGTTCACACTGGAGTGACTTTAAAGTTGCCCTATTCTGAAACAGCCCCATACAGCGTGGCTTGCAAACTACTTATATAAGAGAAGTCAATGCAAGCTGATCTGAAGTCGTCCCCAAGTAGTGCAGGAAACTTTTTTTGAAGTCCGAGTGACTTAAGTTGCTCCAATTACAACGGTTTTATTAAAAATGATTGGACGCAACTTGTCAGGTGGCTGAGTCGCCTCAGTGTGAACCGAGCCTTAAGCTAAAATTGAACATATGCATTTTACTTTAGCTTTATAACCTCCTTAGCACTGCATTGAGATGTGCTAAATTTTGTGTAAATTGTGGGTTTGTGTAAATTGCAAAACTAATAAATAAAAAATTGGGGCGGTAGTTGGTCTTTTAGCCTTTTCATGTCTAGGCCAAACTAGACCAAATCTTGAAGTTCTGTTGTGCAGAACTAACTTTTTACCACTTTGTATACCAAAAAGATTTTCAGACCAATCTCTTAGGCCCAATTCACATTTAGGCTGAGCATCTTTAGAACATTTTCAGGGTGGTGTGGTATTTTGTGTATGTTATGAGGCTTTGTAGTTTTTTATTTTAGCCAATGAAAAGCTACTTGCTATGCACATTATGGGTATTTTTCAGGCCCTGCCTTTGAAGTCTGTTGGGACAAAAATGCACGACCCAAAATCTCATGTACCTTTTCAAGCAACAAGCTTCAAGTTGTGAATGACACCATTGCATATAATGAAAATCTTAGTGCTGAACATTGAGGCTCCATTCACATTTAGCATTTTGGGTAGAGGTCGACCGATATATCGGCTGGCCGATATATCGGCCGATATTTTGCGTTTTTTAATTAATCGGCATCGGCCGATTTGTGCTGTAAGAAAGCCGATTTTTTTTTTTTTTTTTTTTTAACTTCAGCAGCGCGACTTGCAAAAAGCTTCTATAATAAAAGTCAATGCAAGTTGCCTGAAGTTTCCCGTGGAGGAGACTCTGGGCAGTCTGCCAAGTTTTGAGAAAAGTTACAATGTTGCTACTTATCAATTAACTGAACTCCGTGAAGGAGAGTTCTCAGTTTAACCATTTAAAGGCTAAATCTTTTTTGACACTTGGTGCTTACAAGTAAAAATCCTGTATTTTCTGCTGGAAAATCACTTGGAACCCCCAAACATTATATATTTTTTTTTTAGCAGAGACCCTAAGAAATAAAATGGCGATTGGTGCAATATTTAATGTTACACGGTATTTGCGCAGCGGTCTTTCAAACACATTTTTTTGGGAAAAAATATGCTTTAACAAATAAAAAAACTAAACAGTAAAGTTAGCCTATTTTTTTCCGTCCAAAACTTTTCATTACCTGTTTTTGTGTATTGGATATATATATATATATATATATATATATATATATATATATATATATATATATATATATATATATATATATATATATATATATATATATATATATATATATATATATATATATATTATAAATAATATATATATTTTTTTATATCTAAATTACACCTACAAGTGCACTGATTGGAGGCTTGTTGTGTTTAAATGTAAGAAATGTTCTGTATTACTTAGCAAGGCAATAATGGAACTTCCGCTTTTCCGAATCCCCCCCCCCCCCCCCCCCCTCTGGTGTCACATTTGGTACCTTTCAGGGGGAAGGGGGGGCAGATACCTGCGTAATCCCAGGTATTTGCTCCCTCTTCCGGGCATAGATCACTGCGGTGACTGTGGTGACCTACACCACATCTGGTGCTTAATCCGCCCCCAGCTTTCTTCTGGGAGATGCACAGATCCCAGAAGACAGCAGGGACCAGTGGGATTGCACAGCGCGTCTTGCGCATGCACAGTAGGGAACCAGGAAGTGAAGCCGCAAGGCTTCACTTCCTGATTCCCTTACGGAAGATGGTGGCCGAAGCACCCGAGGGAGAGATCGGCTTCGGGTGCCAGCATTGTGTCCACCCACGACAGGTAAGTGTCCATATATTAGAAGTCAACAGCTGCAGTATTTGTAGCTGCTGACTTTTATTTATTTTGTCCGCAGAACTCCGCTGCCTATAAACACTGGACCATCATTCTAGCAGCGCTATTTGGCTGCTAACGGGGTGCTTATATCCCAGCTAGCGGCTGATTAAGGGGTTAAATGCTCCCATGTAGCACCACTGCAGAAGCGCTTTGCAGGTGTTCATCTCAATGGGCAGGAGTGGTGGAGGAGCCGCTCCAAAGATGCTGCTTGCAGGACTTTTCTTTAATGTCCTGCCAGCGCACCGCCTCAATGTGAAAGCACTCGGGCTTTCAGACTGAGACTGCAGGGGAGCAGTTTTGCAGGCACTTTACAGGTGCTATTTTTAGCCCAAAAGTGCCTAAAAACGCTCCAGTGTGAAAGGGGTCTAACTGTTAAATTTTATGAGATGGGGGGGGGGGGGAAATCGGCTTAACATATCGGCCCTAAAAAAAAAAAAATCGGCACCATAAATCTGCTATCGGCCGCCGCGATTTCTGAATATCGGCATCGGCCAGAGAAAAACCCATATCGGTCGACCTCTAATTTTGGGATCTTGGGCAGAATCGCTGCAATTCTGTCCGTGATCTAAAATCACTACGATTGCAAAACTCATGTTCAGATGCCATTCGTTTTCATTTCCATTTGAAATAAGCTTCACGTGTTGCAGTTTGTCCGGATTGCTGTGCAATTTATCGTGGTAAAACCGTACCACGTTTAGGTGCCATTGAAAATGAATGGCACCCAAACGTGTTTTGTGATTGTAGTGCAATTTAAGATTGTAGGCAGAATCGCAGTGATTCTGCCCGAGATCCCAAAACGACAAATGTGAATGAAGCCTGAAAAGCTTCCGATTTAAGCTTCAAATCCTGCCTCAGCTTGCTCAGGTGTGAACGGGGCCTTACTGTCCTAGCTCATGGAGGAAACTGGGACTCAGGCAGGGACCCACTGTAACACCACTGACACTGTTGCCCAGATCACTTCTACATAACGCATTATGCACTCCATTAAAACAAAAAAAAACTGTTGTTTGTTAATCGTAATTATCACTCATTCAGGAACAACTGGCATGATTTATCAATCAACCTTTGGGTCCTCCCACAGTAGGTGTCAGTATTACCCAAATGTCAATGAATCTTGTGTCCCTCCTATGAACTAACAAAAAAGGATTTTAAAGTGAGTACAAAAATCCTGTTGCATTTCCTACTGTAGTGAGAGTATTCATCTTCTTCCCCTTTTCATTTTTCTTTCTTGTGTGGCCTTTTCTCTTTATTTTATATTTTAATCTAGTAGTCCTGCAAAAAAGCACACATTCTGCATCTTTGGGTCCAGTCTCATTTCTTCATTGTATCCATAGTGCAGTCATGGTTGTCATACAGGCTTTTTTCATTTTTTTTTTACACATATGCTAAAATCTGCACTTCTGGCAAAAATTTTTTTGCCCAGAACATATATTTTCTGAACACTGAGGCCCCATAGAATAAAAATAATATAAATAATAAAAAAATATAATAGTTTTCTACTTGTGATTCATTAATAATTTAGTTTGGCATGAAATTGAGCTTAGTTATGTAGCATGAGGCTATACAGTGCCTTGAAAAAGTATTACATAGTTACATTGTTAGTCGGGTTGAAAAAAGAGTCCATTCAATTCAACCATAAAAAAAAATAAAAAAAATCGTACAATCCCAACAGGGGGAAAAAAATCCTTCCTGATCCCCCCCCCCCCCCCCAGGAGGCTTCAGATTTTCTCTGGATTTTCTCTGGATCAACTTTAACTATAAATGTCAGTAACCAATTATACAATTATATTATGTACATTTAGGAAAGTATCCAGGCCTTTCTTAAAGCAGATCTCCACCCTAAAGTGAAGAACCCTCCCCCCCTCCGGTGTCACATTTGACACCTTTCAGGAGGGAGGGGGGTGCAGATACCTGTCTAAAGACCCGCAGTCTCGGGCAAAAGTCGGGTTTTTCCCGTTGTGGGCTGGGAACTCCCACACAACGGGAGCCAATCAGCGGGCGCAGCGCGACTCACGCATGCGCCGTAGGGAACCGGGCAGTGAAGCCGCAGCGCTTCACTTCCTGGTTCCCTCACCGTGGATGGAGGGGGGAGCAGCAGAGAGACGAGCGATCGCTCGTCCTCTGCTGCGGACGCCACTGAGCTCCAGGACAGGTAAGTGTCCTATTTTTAAAAGTCAGCAGCTGCAGTATTTGTAGCTGCTGGCTTTTAAAAAAAAATTTCAATGGGCCATCCGCTTTAAAGCAATCTACTGAGCTGGTCAGAACCACCTCTGGAGGGAGTCTGTTCCACATTTTCCCAGCTCTTACAGTGAAGAAACCTTTCCGTATTTGGAGATATTTTTTCCTCTAGGCGTAAAGAGTACCCCCTTGTCTTTTGTGGTGACTGTAAAGTGAATAACTCAACACCAAGTTCACTATATGGACCTCTTATATATTTGTACATGTTGATCATATCCCCCTTATTCTCCTCTTCTCAATAGTGAATAAATTCAGTTCTTCTAATCTTTCCTTATAGCTAAGCTCCTCCCATGCCTCTTATCAGTTTGGTTGCCCTTCTCTGCGCTTTCTCTAGTTCCCCGATATCCTTTTTGAGAACTGGTGCTGAAAACTGAACTGCATATTCCAGATGAGGTCTAACTAATGATTTGAACGGGGAAAAATTACAGACGATACTCAATAAATTATTATATCCTGCATAAGTTAATTTATTTCACTAATGCAACTTAAAAGGTGAACATATGAGACTCATTACATACAAAGCAAGATGGTTCAAGCCGTGACTTGTCATAATTGTAATGTTTATGGCTTACAGCTCATGAAAACCCCCAAATCCACAATCTCAGAAACCTAGAATATTGTGAAAAGGTGCAATGTTGTAGGGTCAGTGTCCCACTCTAATCATCCATTTAAGCCATAATGCCTGCAAAGTGTTCCTGAGCCTCCCAGTCTGGTTCAGTAGGAATCGCAATCATAGGAAAAACCATCATTGACACCCTCCATAAGGAGGGAAAGCCTCAAAAGGTAATTGCAAAAGAAGTTGGTTGTTCCCAAAGTGTTGTATCAAAGCACCATTAATAGAAAGTTATGTGGATGGGAAAAGTGTGGAAGAAAAAGGTGCACAAGCAGCAGGAATGACCGCAGCCTGGAGAGGATTGTCAGGAAAAGGCCATTCAAAAGTGTTGGACTTTCACAAGGAGTGGACTGAGGCTGGAGTCTGTGCATCAAGAGCCACCACACACAGACGGATCCTGGACATGGGCTTCAAACGTTTTACATCTCATTTAAAAACCAAGGTCCCAAAGTATGGAGGAAGAATGGAGAGGCACACACTGCAAGATGGTTGAAGTCCAGTGTGAAGTTTCCACAGTCTGTGTTGATTTGGGGAGCCATGTCATCTGCTGGTGTTGGTCCACTGTGCTTAATTAAGTCCAGGGTCAACGCAGCCGTCTACCAGTAGATTTTGGAGCACTTCATGCTGCCTTCCACAGAGCTTTATAGGGATGCTGACTTCATTTTCCAGCAGGACTTGGCATCTGCCCACACTCATAAAAGCACCAAAACTTGGTTCAATGACTGTGGGATTACTGTGCTTGATTGGCCAGCAAACTCTCCTGACTTGAACCCCATAGAGAATCTACGGGGCATTGCCAAGAGAAAGATGAGACATGAGACCGAACAATGCAGAAGAGCTGAAGGCTGAAGACCAGGATGCTTCAATAACACCTCCGCAGTGCCACAGGCTAATGGCTTCAGTGCCACGCAGCATTGAGGCAGTCATTGCTGCAAAAGGGGCCCAAACAAAGTACTGAGTATTAGGGTTGTCCTGATACCAGTATCTGTATCGGGACCAATACCGAGTATTTGCGGGAGTACTTGTACTCCCGCATATTCCCCCGATGCCTCATCCGATACTCCCCCAAGCACCCCCCCCCACCGCCGTCGCAACGAAAGCCGCCGCCGCATACCGCAACAACGCCACCGCCTGGTTGAACAGCGTGCGGGGAACATTACAGCTTTCATTTAATTAGCTGTAGTGTTTCCTGGCGCGCGGCGTATAGACACTCCCCCTTGCTCAGGATTGGACGGGTGATCTGTCCAATCCCGGTAATATACACAAAACAAGTCCGCGCTCTTAAATGTTTGTAAAATATATATAAAATATATAAGCCCAATGTTGTTGGGATAAAAGAAAATAATCATATAAATATAGAGAAAAAATAATCCATTTATTGCAGATCCACTTCTAAAAACAAGGGAGAAAACAGTCCATATAGGATAATATACAGGGCTGTAGAGTAGTAAGCAATGTGCACAAACAGTTCCACCAGCAGACACCAGCAATTCATGGGGTTAAACCTCAACGGTTCCATGCACAGGCCATCATGAGGACAAAAACACACGCTGACAGTACCTTGATGGTAGATGGTATAAAGTGGTACACAGAGAGCCGCCGTCAGATCTTAGGGTGAGGACCTGACATCAAACAGTCCACAATGCTGGAGTGTCACCACAAAGAGAAAGGGACGGTGCCATCCGACGGGACCATCCGACGGGTCTTACAGCCGGAAATGCGGCGCAGTAGGCTCTGCGGGGACACACGCTCTTCCCGTCCGATCGCATAGACGTCACACGTCTGAGACGCCACTTCACGTTCAGACCAGTGGAGCTGAAGTATCCTGGACGCCCTCTGGTGGAAAATCCAAAAATGGCATGTGACTAGTATAGGATGGTGGAAGCTGTACAATCAGCTCTGGAAATGTGCAGGCTGTATGTTCTCTGTATGTCTGGAAATTAAATTGTCATGGCCTGCAGCTCCAGCTCCGTGTCTTTCACACGTGGTTCTATGTGCCGGGGCCGCACTGTGGATAAAAACCTCTGTTCCTTTGGGAGATCCTGTCAGTGTGATGTCTGTGCTGGCCGGACTCATACTCTGCGATCGCAGAGTATGAGTCCGGCCAGCACAGACATCACACTGACAGGATCTCCCAAAGGAACAGAGGTTTTTATCCACAGTGCGGCCCCGGCACATAGAACCACGTGTGAAAGACACGGAGCTGGAGCTGCAGGCCATGACAATTTAATTTCCAGACATACAGAGAACATACAGCCTGCACATTTCCAGAGCTGATTGTACAGCTTCCACCATCCTATACTAGTCACATGCCATTTTTGGAATTTCCACCAGAGGGCGTCCAGGATACTTCAGCTCCACTGGTCTGAACGTGAAGTGGCGTCTCAGACGTGTGACGTCTATGCGATCGGACGGGAAGAGCGTGTGTCCCCGCAGAGCCTACTGCGCCGCATTTCCGGCTGTAAGACCCGTCGGATGGCACCGTCCCTTTCTCTTTGTGGTGACACTCCAGCATTGTGGACTGTTTGATGTCAGGTCCTCACCCTAAGATCTGACGGCGGCTCTCTGTGTACCACTTTATACCATCTACCATCAAGGTACTGTCAGCGTGTGTTTTTGTCCTCATGATGGCCTGTGCATGGAACCGTTGAGGTTTAACCCCATGAATTGCTGGTGTCTGCTGGTGGAACTGTTTGTGCACATTGCTTACTACTCTACAGCCCTGTATATTCTATATGGACTGTTTTCTCCCTTGTTTTTAGAAGTGGATCTGCAATAAATGGATTATTTTTTCTCTATATTTATATGATTATTTTCTTTTATCCCAACAACATTGGGCTTATATATTTTATATATATTTTACAAACATTTAAGAGCGCGGACTTGTTTTGTGTATATTACTTGTGTTGGGTACTTCCGGGTACCGTCATTCCCGCTGCACTGAACTGTTTATATGATACCCTCTACAGAAATCACGAAAGGGTTTGTTTTTGCTTCATTGACCGGCCTATATCCCTCCTAGCGCCAGTGACCGTTGGTGTATTTTTGTCTGTCCAATCCGGAGCAAGGGGGAGTGTCTATACGCGGTGCGGCAGGAAACACTACAGCTATTCAAATGAAAGCTGTGATGTTCCCCGCACGCTGATTAACCATGCGGCATCTAGGTGTGGGGTGACATGGCTGCATATGTGGGGGGACATGGCTGCATATGTGGGGGGACATGGCTGCATATGTGGGGGGACATGGCTGCATATGTGGGGGGACATGGCTGCATATGTGGGGGGACATGGCTGCATTTGTGGGGGGACATGGCTGCATTTGGGGACACATTTAAAAAAAAGTATCGGTACTTGTACTTGGTCCTAAAAAAGTGGTATCGGGACAACCCTACTGAGTATATATGCATGCTTATACTTTTCAGAGGTCTGATATTGTTCTGTGTACAATCCTTGTTTTATTGATTGCATGTAATATTCAAATTTTCTGAGATTGTGGATTTGGGGTTTTCATGAGCTGTAATCAAAACAATTATGAGAAATCGGGGCTTGAGCTAACTCATATATTAGTTTCACCTTTTAAGTTGAATTAGTGAAATTAACTTTTGGATGATATTCGAAATTGCTCTATCGCTCTACTTTGCTCGCTCTGGAACCGCAGCTTGGCATTGCATGTTATTATTGAGCTACCAAAACCCTCAGATCCTTCTCCATTATGGATCTCCCTAGTTGTACTCCCCCCTAGTATGTATGATGCATGCATATTCTTAGCCCCAAAGTGCATAACTTTACATTTATCAACATTAAACCTCATCTGCCCAATTAGACAGAGCATTGAGGTCGGCTTGTAAATTGGCGACATCCTGTAAGGACGTTATTCCACTGCATAGCATGGTGTCATCTGCAAAGACAGAAATGGTACTTTTAATCCCAGACCCAATATCATTTATAAAGATATTAAAAAGTAAGGGACCCAACACTGAACCTTGGGGATACCCCACTGATGACCTTCGACCATTCAGAGTAAGAATCATTAACCACTACTCTCTGAATTCTGTCTTTTAGACTTTTTTTTTATCCATTTACAAACTGATATTTCCAATCCTGTAGACCAGGGATCCTCAAACTATGGCCCTCCAGCTGTTGCGAAACTACACATCCCATGAGGCATTGTAAAACTCTGACGTTCACAGACATGACTAGGCATGATGGGAATTGTAGTTCCTGAACAACTGGAGGGCCATAGTTTGAAGACCCCTGCTGTAGACCTTACCTTACACAAGAGCCATGTGTGGGGAACTGTATCGAACGCTTTTGCAAAATTCAAGTATACCACGTCCACCGCCACCCCTCTGTCCAAGGTTTTACTTACCTCTTCATAAAAAGAAATCAGGTTTGTCTGATAACTTCTGTCTTTCATGAATCCATGCTGTCTGTTGCTTAGTTTGTTTCCAGCAAGAACTCATCCATGTAGTCTTTTATTAATCTCTCCAGTATCTTCCCAACTATAGAAGTTAAACTAACGGGTCTATAGTTACTTGGTAAAGACTGTGTTCCCTTTTTAAATATAGGCACCATGTTGACCCTGTGCCAATCCAGTGGTACTATTCCCGTCATTGAGTCCCTAAATATTAGATACAGTGGCTTTGAAATTTCAGAGCTCAATTCATTTAGGATCCGTGGGTGGATGCCATCTGGTCCAGGTGCTTTGTCCACCTTTTTATTCTGTCTAAATATTTTTGGACCATATCACTTTTGAGCCATTGTGGATCATTTGGGGCTTTGTCACTACCACCCCCATTATGGACGAGTTCCCCCATGCTCCTTTGTATACACAGAGCTGAAGAAAGAATTTAATAAATTGGCCTTCTCTTTGTCACCCACACTAGATTATTTTGTAAAGGGCCTACATGCTCAGACCTGACCTTTTTTTACTATTAATATATTTGAAGAATTTTTGGGGGTTTGTCCTACTATCTTTTGCAATCTGTCGTTTTGAATTTTTGCATCCTTGAGTTCTTTTTTACATATCCTGTTTTTTTATATTCTTTGTAACATTTAAATGACACTAGTGTTCCTATATTTTTAAAGGTTCTTTTCTTATTGTTTTATAGCTTTTTTTAACTTTGACCGTGAGCCACAAAGGTTTTTATTTTTAGCCTTTTAATCTTATTACCCATGGGAATATACTTTGCAGTGAGGTCCCAAACAGTCTTTTAGAAGAATTCCTATTTCTGTTCTGTGTTTATCGATGCCAATATTCCCTCCCTGTCGAAGTCCCAGAGAGCAGCCCTCATGCTTGGGAAAAGTTTCTCGAAGTTGTGTTTTTATCTTTCCCGTTTTTGTATTTCTTGCTTACAGCTAACATCAAATGAAATCATGTTATGATCACTGCTACCCAGATGTTCACTTATCTGAACATTAGTAATAAGCTCTGCATGGTTTGAGATTACCAGGTCCAGCAGAGCATCAATCCTAGTTGGGGCCTCATAAAATTAAACTGGACCATAAAATGATCCTGTAATAGGTTTGTAAATTATTGCCCTTTAACTGTCCCAGCAGTGCCATTACTCTCAAGTCAATTTCTGGGTAGTTAAAATCGTCCAAGCCCTTGCAATCTGTGCAAGGAGCTGAGTCTCCACCTCCTCATTAATATTGGGTGGTCTATAACAAACTCCAATGATTAATTTTGAACTACGCACATCTATATTCAGTTCCACCCATAATGCTTCAGACTCATCACACTTTCCATCTACCAGGTCCTCTCTCACGCTTGCTTTAAGATCACTTCTCACAGAGACAGACCCTGCCACCTTTCCTTTTACCGTGTCTCTCCGAAAGAGTGCATAGCCAGGAATATTAATAGCCCAGTCATGTGAGGATTGAAGCCAAGTTTTAGCAATACTGATTACATCATAGCTCTCCTCATTCACAAGAGCTTCCAATTTACCTATAACTCCACTCCCTCTAACTACATTAACCCATCTTCCTATCTGATAATCCTGACTTGCCCCTCCACATCAACCCTACTGACCATCTGCTCAGCGAGCAGAGGACCCCTTTCAATGTTGTCCTTTCTGCCCAGTGTTGCAACTTGCTTCTCCAGATCTCTAATGCGAGTCTCCAGAAGGGCAACCCGCTCACATCTGTCACAGCGATATTCATCCTGGAGCTGTTGCACCAATTTTGCATACATGTGGCTCACTGAGCAAAACCTTCAACCCTGCTAGCATTCATTTCCCAGTTACAATATAATTACTTGTAGAAAGTTTAATATTTTACTCACAGGTTAGAAGAGTCCTGTCTTAAAGTGGAGTTCCACCCTGAAAAAAAGACAGGAAAATGGAGCAAAATAAAAAAGGTTTACTTACCCGAAATACCTGTTGCTATGTGGATGTTCCTAATCTTCCTCTTCCTTATTTGCGGTGGGTCCTTGTCCGCATCCTCCTTCTGGTGAATGAGGTGCGCTGCCTTCTGGGAACTGTGTGTATCCCAGAGAGTAGCCACCCATTCACAAAGCGGCGAGAGCCTCACGGAGGATGGCGGCGCCAGACGTGCAATGATCCGGATCGGTATGGGGGGGGGGGGCATCATCGTGGGTGCCTAGGACAGGTAAGTGTCCTTATTAAAAGTCAGCAGCTACAGTGTTTGTAGCTGCTGACTTTAAAAAAAAAAAAAATTGTGGGTGGAATCCCGCTTTAAACTCCTGTTTGCAACTCCTTGTTAAATCTCCTTTTTAGTTCAAAATTCCACTTATGTTCACAAAATCCACATGCAAGCCACCATCAACAGGAGCCAGCTCCTAGGGGAGTTTGTACATAGACTTATATACTCGCCTGTGAACAATTAAACACTCCCCTTAATTAGCAGAAAGGGGGCAAAAAAGCTGTTTTAAGAAGTTAAAACTGATAGCAAACGTATAAATAAAGGAGGAAAAAACACCCCAAAACCAACACTTGCAAGCAAAAGAAGTTAAGCACAAGTCAAAAAGTGACATTTCTAAATGCACATGCACGAGGCATGTATGGCTGCTTGAGCTGTGAGCACTGCTCCAGCCTCATACATCGGCGCCCATTACAGCCTGCACAGTGAACGGATTTTAACAAAAATTTCTAGGCTCCTGAGGGGTCCGGGCACATTCCTGGCTATTTTTTATTAAATTAGAAAGAACCCAGGGGCTGCAATTTGTCCATGTAATCGTGGCTGAAATCCAAGATGGTCGCCGCAGCACAGCCTACTGTGTCGCGTACCATTCTCATCGCATACCTCCAGACAAAATATCTCCTCGGAGGGTCTGCCTATTTCCTCAGAAATTAAAGCAGGACTACTGCTTAATACCTCCTCAGCCACTGGTGAACCTCCCTTTTCTTTTTTACCAGGCCCGACAGTATCCATCCTTCCACAGGGCACATTTATTGTCTCTCATACCAGCCCTATTGCCTCAGAAATGATTCCAAGAGACCAGGCATTTCAGATGGCAGACCTGTTCCAAAAAAATTCTCAACTCCTGGACAGGGGTTTAGCTCAAACTGCAGCCAAAATAACTAGTGATTTTAAAAGCTGACTTTCACAATCTAGGAATAGACTGTTTTGAATACAAATTGGGATAAACGGTGGCTTCCTCTAACCAAACTGCTAAAAATGTATCCTTGGTACAAGAACTGGATTATGCTAATTCGAGAATCGATGACCTCGAACAGGTCACGCAGGTATAATGTCAGAATCAGGAAGTTGCCTGAATCTGTGCTGGATGTCACACTAACAGTACGAGACCTGATTAAATGTCTTCTACCTAATATCCCCCAGCAGCGCCTTGAACTGGATAGGGCTCACAGAGCTTTAGGTCCTCCTAGAAAGGATGAAAAGCCAAGAAATATCATTGCTAAACCCCATTTCTTCTCAGTAAAAGAAGAGGTCATGAAACAACCTAGAATAACCCCACAAATACTATGTCAATACTAATTCAACTTTTTGCTGATTTATCTCCTTCTACAATCCAACGCAGAAGAGCAGTTAAACCCCTGCTACTGATCTTGTCTCAGACATTAAATACAGATGGGCCCTTCCCTTTGCGGTGAAATTCTCTGAAAATGGTAGACCTCACTCCTTCTCAAGCCTACAGGAAGGAGACCGTATTCTTATTTCTACTGAAGCTGACACTGTCACCTCTACAACAGGTTCTACTGAAAGACCTACTCCAACAAGCCCACAATCTCTCCTTTGGAACAAGGGGAAAAAAAAGATTAAAGACAATAGCCCTACTTGACTTTGATCTTTTTCAGGGGATAGGTGGTCTGGCTGTCTTAGTCCAGACTCCTTTTTTTTTTTTTTTTTTTTTATCTGGTTGAAAGGATTCGAGAGGAGACTTACGGTACCTTACATGTTAGGAGACTTCTATTCTATAGTCTCTCTCTTTTCTTACTTTTTTCTATGTTATGTTTTTTCTCCCTTGTGTGTCTAACCCAATTGTCTCTCTTAGCGTTGCCAGCTCTTGAATCAATGATGACCGTTAAACACCTCAATCTCCACTCGGAAGTACACCTCTAAAGGTGAGTGGGGTCAGTAATAGCGGATATGTCTCCCACTGAATCTCATGGCTAGTAACCAACAAACACACCTTAAAATAGCCTCTCACAATGTGCAAGGCCTGAATTCTCCTGTCAAAAGGAGAAACATTTTAGATGATTATAAATCCCTTAAAATAGATGTTCTTTTGCTCCAGGAAACGCACTTCCCCATACGATAGTCCTAATTATATTCACCCTCATTTTCTGCAGTTCCACCTTGCTAGCGCAGAAAAAAACCCAAAGGGAGTAGCCATTCTATTTTCCAAATCCTGCAAATTTGAGAAGTCTTTCGACTAGGTTGATCCAGATGGAAGAATTCTGTTATTACAAGGTTCAATTGATGGGCAACTATACATGCTAGTCTCATGTATGCTACCCTACTAGAGGCCAAGCTCCCATTTTTCAAGAATATGATGAATTACCCTGAGCCCTATGTTAGGAACGGTCATTTTGGGGGGAGACTCGAATGTAGCTTTCGACCAGGCTCTGGATAAGTCCAAAGACCAATTGACCCGCCCGACAAATGAAAGCTGCAAAATTGCTAAAATTCTTTAAATCACAATTTAGCAGACACTTGGAGGGACTTCACACATTATTCACACCCCCACAACACATACGCAAGAATAGACCACGTCCTTACTTTTTTTTTTTTTTTTTTTAAGCATTACCAATCGATTAGCTTCTTTTAATAAAAATTATATACACAAAGACCAGGTGGGCTTCACCCCAGCAAGACAGGGATCAGACGAGCAATAGATATTGTATCTATTCTGCAATCCAACTGGGAGGGAGGAGAAAAACAACAAGGCTTACTACTGTCACTGGATCTGCAAAAGGCCTTTGACTTAGTGTCATGGCCATACCTGTTTTTCCTAATAGATCGATGGGGCTTTGGAGTTCGCTTTAAGGGCCTCTTAGGCCGCGTACACACGATTGAATTTATCTGCTGAAACCGGTCCGACGGACCGTTTCAGCAGACAAATCCGATCGTGTGTATGGGCGAGCAGACAGGTTTGTCCATCGGACAAATTTCAAAGCATGCTTTGAAATTTGTCCGCTACAAACCTGTCCGTCGGATCTGTCCGCTGGTTAGTACACTAAACCAGCGGACAGAACTGTCCGCGCATGTGTCGAATGGATTCGACGCATGCGCGGAAGCATTTTATTTCCGGGTTTTCACCGCGTTCCCTGGCGGAGGGGATTTTCATCCGATGGTGTGTACACACCGTCGGACGAAAATCCGGAGGAGACATGTCCACTGGAAACTGTCCGGACATGTTTCAGCGGACATGTCCCTCCGTGTGTACGCGGCCTTACATTCCATTTATTCTCAGCCTCAGGCTCTCATCCGTTTACAGGGCCATTATTCCAACCCAATCAATATAGCACGAGGCACTAGACAGGGATGCCCGCTTTCCCTTCTCATATTTGCTATTGAAACATTAGCCATAGCCATCAGACAAAATCCCAATAAAGTAGTATCCTGTGGTAATCAAATTCTCAAATGTGGCCTATTTGCAGATCATTGTTTGTGACGTCTCCACTGATATCCATTCCTAACATCTGACAGGTTATGAAGACCTTTTCTAAGGTCTCAGGGTAAATTACTCAATCACCAGCTCTAAATGTTTTTATTCCCTTGTCTAGTGTCTCGTTGCTTAAACAATCCTTTGGATTTGAATGGACAAAACACCTCAATCAAATATCTGGGCATTACCTTAACAGCCCGCATTATGACCTCCTTTTTTATTTATTTATTTTTTTACATAATAATTCTTTTTTTATTCCAAAAATTATAGAATGATCCAGCATCTTGGTCCAAAAACAAATTATGTTGGTTAGGTAGAATTCTATAAAAATGACTCTGCTCCCTTGAATACTTTATTTCTTTAGATCTCTTCCTATTCCCATTACTAAGAATTACTTGCAAAAGCTCCAAAGTAAAATAATCACATTTTATCTGGGGTGCCTCAGGTTACCGCATGCCTTAAAATACATTATTTCGTCACAGAAATCAGGGAAGTTTATGTCTACCCGATCTACATAAAAACTACTTGGCAGCTAGACTAGCCCAGACTTATTTGATTTATTCTGCAACAGAAAAAACAGACTGGACCAATATTGAAAAAGAGGCTACACATTACAACATTATCCTCAGAATACCTTTTTATGGTAGACCCCCCCCCATAATGTCCTGTCTATCTCAATCGTTTGCACTATGGGATTCCCTAAGAAACCCCTCAAACCTTATATAATCTGGAAAACCTCTTTCTCATTTATTCATTAACCCTGACTTTCCCCTGGTCTAAATGTGGAGGCATTTAAATGGTGTATAGAAAAAGGATCGTATAGGACAATAATTCTTTTTTTTTTTTTTTTTTTTTTAATCCTGGAGGGCCTATATCCCTTAGTTACTGCATCAAACATCTGAAACTTCCAGATTCTGAAAAACTGCGCTTTAATCAAATTTTTAAACCAGATCTGGAAGGGAAAAACCCCTTCTTCCTCCCCAATTTACGAAGTACGAGTTATGGTGCAGCCAGGCCGGTTCACAAAGGGGAGGCATATCAATGGTATATTCATGCCTCACTCGCCCTACATCAAAATCTTGGGAAAAAGACACCCATCTTTGTTGGAATTCGGATACTTGCCACTCAGCCTTCTCTAAATCTTTAAAAGGGATTCTTAAAGCGGGAGTAAACACGCTGCTGTTTTTTTTTTTCATACCTGAAAAGCAAAAGCCATAGCTCATTATGAAATGCTTACCTTGGAACAAGGTGTGGGGAACTTGCCTGGTCCACGCCGAGGGAGATATCATCTTGCCTTGGCGTGTCTTCCTGGTAAAGCCGCTCCAGCGTAGTAATTGGGTGGAGCGGTGATGTCGTCACTCCCTCGCATGGGCGTGGTAGACTTCTTTACGGAATGGTCTGACGGCTGCCGGGCCTTTAGCAAAGGGACTCCCTGCTGCGCATGCACCACTGCAGTCAGAGGCGCATTGCAAGGTGAATATCTCCTAAACTGTACAGGTTTAGGAGATATTCTTTATACCTACAGGTAAGCCTTATTATAGGCTTACCTGTAGGTGAAAGTGGTAGTACAGAGTTTACTACCACTTTAATATCTCTCAAATGGAGGCAAATATTAGTTATAACCAGATGGTATCCAACTCCCTCCAAACTGGCATCTATATATCCAGCATCAGATCCAACATGTTTCAGAGGTTGCCAACTTTACGGCTCTATGCCTCATATTTGGTGGGAGTGCCCCAGAGTTTGCCCCTTCTGGAGAAATATTTTTATTCATTTTTAAGGTAACAGGTTTTCAGGTCCCTACCAGTAGCCATTTTGAACACTCATATTCCTCACATACCAAATGTTACACAAAAATGTATACACTTTATTTTTACAGGCGCCAAACTCACAATTGCCAAATCATGGGGAAAAAAACCAAACCTTTCCTGTCCGATGCCAAAACCAAAATATCTTGGATACTAACTCAGGAAAAATTGGCTAGCATCTTATCTAATACCATTCCTAAATTTGAAAAATAATGCGATCCTTGGGCCAAATATATGGGGATTTTGATGGGTGAGGATGCTGTTCTATTCAACATTAAGTTAGACACTCACCCATTCCTTTCCCTCAGTCCTCCTCCTTCTTTTTTTTTTTTTACCAGCTGTCTTTATTTTCCTCTTTTCTTCCTTCTAATAGGATTTATGGAAACTCTCTCTCTTTTTTTTTTTTTTTTGATTTAACGGGATACGATCAAATGTTTCATTCTGTATTGTTTAGTCCATCCCGATCTCTTGGCTCTGATAGTCTTCTCAGGGCCTAAGAGTCAGAAGGAGGTCTCTATGCCTGGAGCGGAGCAGCTCCAGTTTACCAAGGAGAGAATGTTTCTCTTCTCCCTTTCATTATAATGTAAGGGTGAAGAGACCCCCCCCCCCGACAAACTTTTAATTGCTTTAGTTTTAGAGCTCTCTTCATTTAATTGTTTCATTTTAAGTTAATGTTTTTCTGATAGCTTACATGAATCTATCCTTTTTTTTTTCCCTAGGATGTTTTTAGGGTGATTTATTCATTTATTGTCTAATGATTTTGTTTATTCCTAAACATGATGGCCCAGATTCACAGAGCGATTACGCCTGCGCAACTGCTGTTGCGCGTGCGTAAGTCTAAATGTGCGCGTGCGTATAGTTGGACGCGATTCACAAAACAATATACGCCAGAAATCTACGTTTTTTGGTCCGGCGTAATTGAATTAGACATTCGCTTCCCTTCGCGCAAAACTGCGCTAGACACACCATTGATTTGCTAGTCAAATATGCTAATGAGGGAGTTACGGGGATTCACAAAAAAACGCAGTTGCTGCGCAGGCTACGCGATGTGCGCAACTGCAAAATGTTCTGTCTAAAGTTAGAGGACCTAAAAGCTGGTCTAAATTTTGAAAAAAAGTCTAATTGTCAGATAAAGCAACACTGTTAGTGAGGAGTTCAGCAGTCACACGTGTTGCCCAACAATCTGTATGCCAACATGCCAGGGGCATCGTCGCGCATAGCTATACTACTGACTTTAGATGAACAAAGAAGGATGAGGGCACGGAGGATGGCACTAAGGAGGGCACGGGAGATGTTTTTTTTTTTTTTTGCTTATATAAAATTTACAATTTAATCTAATCTAATACAATATTCTTATCTGATACAAGCCCCTCACTCTTCACTTGATATATCACACACGCATAGACATCTTTGGCATGAGAGATTCTGAGGTGTCTCGCATCTTCAGATTCACCCCTCATGCCATCATGGAATTACCACAACCTTGCAGGAGGACATCAGCAGCCCAACACATGGCACCACCCATGACAGCTACATATACAATCAGAGCCCCATCCCCACAGATTTCAAACAGAACATGTATGGGGACAGCTGGCTGGTTGGTGAGTGACATGGGAGTCAGGCATGACTATCCCCTCCCGTGATGCACACCTCACAAGTGGCACATGCATGACTAACATCCTCCTGTCTTTTCCCTTCAAGGTGACTCTGCATATGCACTGGTACCCCATCTCATGACCCCATCTCATGCCAGCTCACATTATGCATCTTTGCACGTTAAACACACACATTAATCATGGCACAATGAGAATGCATGCATGCACACCACTGTGGTCCCTAGCACACAAAGAGAAAAAGAACACCCAAAAATCACACTAGCACTCAGCAAGAAACAGACACAAAAAAATCAGATGAAAAAATAAAGCCAGAAAACAAACGCTCAGAAATATATCAATCAAACAAACAGTCTCAAACACTTATCAAAATACACTTTCACAAAACTACCAACAAGCACTAGATCACACAGAACACTAATCTGACAACTACAAAACACACTCTAATGAACAACAGAGCAAAAGCACTTGATTCAATGGGAAGGGACACAAAGGGATGTACTTTTGCAATGGAAGGGCGTTTGTGTGTGTCTATTTATGCTGTCTGCGTAGTTCACAACATTGCCCTAGTCCATTTCCTATTTCACTGATTGCGCCGCTCCCGAGTTGTGAGCATGCGCACAACGGAGCTGACATGGTTTCCTTCACGCGCGCATGCGCGAGTCGGCCGGCCCTTCATTTGCATGGGGTCACGGCTCATTTCAATGTAACACGCCCACGTCCCTCCCAATTTGTATTACTCCTCCTTACGCCTCCGGAAAAAACCTTACGCTTGTGCAATCTCTTGCGTAAAAGCTACGTGAATCGCGGGATTACGCGGCTAGATTGCGCAAGTCTAACGGAAAAGTGGTGCGCTACGCCGGACCGATAATGCGCCGATCTACGTGAATCTGGGCCGATGTTTTTTCTTTATTTTAATTTATTTGTATCTAACATGATGTAATGTTCTGTATTTATCTTCTTCTAAAAATAAAATATTTTTAAAGGAAAAAAAAAAAGCACAACTCCTTGTTTTTAACTCTCCCTTTTAGTTCAAAATTCCACTTATGTTCACAAAATCCACATGCAAGCCACCATCAGCAGAAAGCCAGGCCCTTGACATTTTCCACAAACTGTCACGTTGCAACCAAAAACGTATATGTATTTTATGTGATGGAACAACACAAAGTGGCATATAATTGTGAAGTGAACGGAAAATTAATAAATGGTTTTACATTTATTAGTAAAAAAATAAATAAAAAATATGTGAAAGTGTGGCATGCATTTGTATTCGGCACCCCTGAGTCAATACTTTTTCACTGCAATTACAACTGCAAGTCTTTTTGGGTATGTCTCTACCAGCTTTGCACATTTAGAGAGTGAACTGTTTGCCCATTCTTATGTGCAAAATAGTTCAAGCTCTGTCAGATTTGATGGAGAGCATAGGTAAACAGCAATTTTCAAGTCTCTCCACAGATTCTCAATTGGATTTAGGTCTGGACTTTTACTGGGCTATTCTTAACACATGAATATGCTTTGATCTAAACCAGAGGTCTCCAAACGGTGGCCCTGGAGCCGAATGCGGCCCTTTGCCTATCTTTATCTGTCCCTTGGGTCGCTAAAGATACAGCACACTTCTGCCAACTGACATGAGCAATGAAGCACAATATCTCCCACTGACACCAATAATGGGACACTATCCCTCCCACTGATACTAATGATGGGGCATTATTGCTTTCCAATTATACCGATGATGGTATTCCTCCCCTTCCAATGATACCAATAACAGGGCACTGGATCTCCCCCAGTACCAATTTATGGTTATGTTTACTCCCACAATGCCAAGAAAATTTCAACTACCACTGCCCATAGTCCGGCCCCCCTAAAGTCTGAAGGTTATTAAACTGGCCCATTGTTTAGAAAGTTTGGAGACCCCTGATCTAAGCTATTCCATTGGAGCTCTGGCTGTATGTTTAGGACGTTGTCCTGCTGGAAGGTGAACCTCCACTGCCAGTCTCAAGTCTTTTGCAGACTCTAATAGGTTTTCTTCTAAAATTGCCCTGTATTTGGCTCCATACTTCTTCCCATTAACCATGACTAGACTTCCTGTCCCTGCTGAAGAAAAGCATCTCCACAACATTATGCTGGCACCGCCATGTTTCCCAGTGGGGATGGTGTGTTCAGAGTGATGTGCAGTGTTTTCTGCCACATGTTGTGTGTTTTGTTTTTTAGGCCAAAAAGTTCAATTCTGGTCTCATCTGAACAGAGCACCACCTTCCACATGTTTGCTGTGTCCCCCCCACATGACTTCTCACAAACTGAAAATGGGACTTGTCTTTCTTTCAACAATGGCTTTCTTCTTGCCACTCTACTATAAAGGGCAGATTTGTGGAGTGCACGACTAATAGTTGTCCTGTGGACAGATTCTCCACCTGAGCTGTTGATCTCTGCAGTTCCTCCACAGTTAACATGGGCCTCTTTGCTGCTTCTCTGATTAATGCTCTTCTTTCCTGGCCTGTCAGTTTAGGTGGACGGTCATGTCTTGGTAGGTTTGCAGTTGTGCCATAGTCAATCCATCATCTGAAAATTGGAAAGAACAGTGCCCCATGAGATGTTCAAAGCTTGTGATATATTTTAATAACCTAACCCTACTTTAAACTTCTCCACAACTTTTATCCCTGGCCTCTCTGGTGTGTTCCTTTGGCCTTCATGATGCTGTTTGCTCACTAAGGTTCTCTAACAAACCTCCTGAGGGCTTCACAGAATAGCTGTATTTATAATGAGATTAAATTACACACAGGTGGACTCTATTTACTAATTAGGTGACTTCTGAAGACAAGTGTTTCCACTAGATTTTAGTTGGGTATCCGAGTGAAGGGGGCTGAATACAAATACACGCCACACTTTTTAGGTATTTATTTGTAAATAAAATTGAAAATGTTTCCGCTTCCTTCCGCTTGTGCTACACATAAAATTCCAATAAAAATACATTTACGTTTTTGGTTGTAACATGACAAAATGTGGCAAATTTCAAGGGATATGAATACTTTTTTAAGGAACTGTATATTCTGCAATATTTAAAATTGTATTTAATTCAATGAATCCAAGCTCTGCAAGCTGAGATAACATGCACTGAATTGATGCATTCACACAATTTCACAATAACCATGAGATAAAACAAAGTTCAGGAGTATTCCTTTATTCCATTGTTTTGCAAATCTATGTAAACTACAAACTGTACGATTGAATCAGTTCTGAGATCGTTGTTTTTCTAACCTGACCGCTTATTCTAAATAGTAAACCTCAATTTTGTTTTCGTAAATTTTAAAGATTCTAACTACCAGCAAAAATAAGCCCTGTTGGTGGGCATCCACACCTGCCACCATGTCCGTCACCTTGTGTCGCTGCCATCTCACCAGCCGTCCAATTAAAGTGAATGGGACCATGGGCGTCCGCTGAAATTTTTTCAGAGGGGGGCGCTTCGGAAGCGGCGATGCACAGTCGCATTTTACCCTTTCTTTCTTCTTTAAGGGGCAAAAGCGCCCCCCCCCCCCACGTTAAAATGTAAAAACACCCCACTGTGCCCCCTGCATCTTGCAATATCTTTGTCACTACTGTGTACCCCCTCTCCACAACTGCACCTCTGGACCCCTTTACATTACACAGCACCCCACAGCTCTGGACCCCTTTACTTTACACAGCACCCTGCATCACTGGCCCCCTTTACATTACACAGCACCCTGCATCACTGACCCTCTTTTGATTACAGAGCACTCTGCATCACTGCCCCCCTTTACATTACACAGCACCCTGCTTCACTGGACCCCTTTACATTAATTACACAGCACCCTGCACCACTGGACCCCTTTACATTACACAGCACCCTGCATCACTGGACCCCTTTACATTCCACAGCACCCCTTTCCCTTGACTGAAACACTACACTGTATTGACAGTATATTTATGTCGGGTCTAAAAGAGGAACCTTTTGGAATAAGGGACAAATGGATTTGATTTTTTTTTTAAACAAAATAACAAATGAGGCAGTGTCACGTTTTAATAAATGCCAAGTATGTCAAGTCTCAATACTGCATGCACCTGTGAAATGTCAAAAAATTATGGTACCCAAAATTATCAATGGGTGTCTATTAGATACTTGAGTCAATCCTACACTCTGCGTCAGAGAAGCAAGCACAGGACTATGCTTCATTCACTGTGTACTTGCTGTAGCTTTTCAACTGGGATTGTGACAGCGCTGAACTCAGAAAGCTGAGAACTTCTTGGTTCACCCTCTCATCTTCTCCCACTCGCCATCCAGACATGTTTCTGGAAACCGTGAAAGAAGAGGGTGGGGGAGGGGTGACTGCACGTCATGTAAAAATGACCAGACAGCTCTATGAGCTTGTCCAAAAAGCTGAAAAGAGAGAGTAAACATGTATGCTTTTGAATATCTCTCTTAAATGGTGGAGTTACATCATTAGGTTAAAAAAAGGCACAAGTTCATCTAGTTCAACCATAAAAAATTAAATAAATATCGCACAATCCCATATACCCAATCCTATACCCACAGTTGTTCCAGAGGAAGGTGAAAAACCCCAGCAAAGCACGATCCAATTTGCTACAGCAGGGGAAATAATTCCTTCCTGACCCCCAAGACACACTCAGATTTTCCCTTCATCAACTTTACCTATAAATGTTAGTACCCAGTTATATTGTGTGTATTTAGGAAAAAATCCAGGCCTTTTCTTAAAGCAATCTACTGAGCTGGCCAGTACCACCTCTGGAGGGAGTCTGTTCCACATTTTCACAGCTGTTACTGTGAAGCAACTATTCCGAATTTGGAGATGAAATCTCTTTTCCTCTAGGATTAAAGAGTGCCCCCTTGTCCTCAGTGTTGACTGTAAAGTGAATAACGGAACAGCAAGTTTACTATATGGACCCCTTATATATTTGTACATGTTGATCATATCCCCCCTTATTCTCCTCTTCTCAAGAGGGAATAGATTCAGTTCCTCAAATCTTTCCTTATAGCTGAGCTCCTCCATGCCTCTTATCAGTTTGGTTGTCCTTCTCTGCACTTTCTCCAGTTCCCCGATATCCTTTTTGAGAACTGGTGCCCAAAACTGAACTGCATATTCCAGATGAGGTCTAACTAATGATTTGTATAGGGGCAAAATATGATCGCTCTCTCTGGAGTCCATACCTCTCTTAAAGCGGAGTTCCACCCACTTTTAGAACTTATTTTCAAAATTCTTATTGGAGCATATAGATTCAGCAATGGAATTTTTATATACTGTATATATTTTTGGCTTAGATGGTACTGTTTTCAATGTCGTTTCTGGCCTCTACCACCCGCAGATATGTCCATCATATCCGGCAGCACACTGTCTCCTGGGAGCTACGTGTCATAATTCCCAGGAGTCAGAGTGGATGGCCACCGCTCGTTATCGCGATATTCCAAAACCGTAATTGGCCTGATGAAGTAAGTGACTGTTTTGCTTATCTTGGTTGCCATTACAATGGGATGGGCACTTACGGCGCCGCCCTTTGTGATGGCAACATGCCAAGTTTCCTGTGCTGTGAGCTTTTCATACTGCGCATGCGCGAGAACAGTCGGTACATGCTGGTCCTTCAGCTGCACCGTATCCCAGAAGTAAATGCTTGTGGGCTTCACATGCCCACAAGCTATATGGGAACTCCCAACACAGCGAAATATTAAGTATTTATTTATCGAATATATTAATTTATGATATGATCCTAAGTTTGGCATTTAAAACAAAAACAAAAAAAAAAACGTCGTTGGAACCTCAGTTTAACCACTTTAGCCCCGAGCCTGTTTTCCAGACTCAGTGTTTGAGACTAAAACATATTTTTTTGTTATAAAATTACTTAAAACCCCCAAACATTATATATATTTTTTCCAAACACCCTAGAGAATAAAATGGCAGTCATTGCAATACTTTTTGTCACACCGTATTTGCGCAGCGGTCTTACAAGCGCACTTTTTTTGGAAAAAATTCACTTTTTTAAATTAAAAAATAAGACAACAATACATTTGGCCCAATTTTTTTTACATATTGTGAAAGATAATGATACGCCGAGTAAAATGATACCCAACATGTCACGCTTAAAAATTGCGCCCGCTCGTGACATTGCGTCAAACTTTTACCCTTAAAAATCTCGATAGGCGACGTTTAAAAAATTCTACAGGTTGCATTTTTTGAGATACAGAGGAGGTCTAGGGCTAGAATTAACGATCGCGGCGATACCTCACTTGTGTGGTTTGAACACCGTTTTCATATGCGGGCGCTACTCGCGTATGCGTTCGCTTCTGCGCGCGAGTTTGTCGGGACGGGGCGTTTACATTTTTTTTTGTTTTTGTATTTATTTATTTTTATTTATTTTACCAATTTTTAACACTAAAATAAAAAAATAAAAAAATTATCACTTTTATTCCTATTACAAGGAATGTAAACATCCCTTGTAATAGAAAAAAGCATGACCGGTCCTCTTAAATATGAGATCTGGGGTCAAAAATACCTCAGATCTCATATTTAGGCTTAAATGCAAAAAAAAAAAAAAAATGTAAAATGTAATTTTATAAATAACATTAAAAAAAATGTCTCTTTAAGACGCTGGGCGGGACTGACGTTTTGACGTCCCTTCCGCCCAGCAGAGCTACGGGGATGGATGAGGGACATTTTTCCCTCACTCGCATCCCCACTGAGCACGGGAGAGGACCCGATCGCCTCCGCCGCTACTGACGGCTCCGGTAAGCGGCGGAGGGCGCGGGAACGCAGCGGGGGGGTCCTCGCCCGCCACCGATAACGGCGACCTCGCGGCGAATCTGCCGCGGAGACCACTATTATCGTTTGACCGACCGTCCACAGAAGAGATTGATATGTCGGTTTTGGCAGCAGCTGCTGCCGTTATCGAGATATCCATCTTTAAAGTCATGACGTATAACGGCGGTGGGCGGTCGGTCAGTAGTTAATACAAGAAAGGACTTGCTTTGGAAACTGCAGCTTGGTATTGCATGTTATTATTGAGCTTATGATCTACCAAAACCCCCAGATCCTTCTCTACTATAGATTCCCCCAGTTGCACTCCCCCTAGTATGTATGATACATGCATTTTCTTAGCCCCCAAGTGCATAGCTTTACATTTATCAACATGAAACCTTATCTGCCACATAGTCGCCTAATTAGACATTGAGGTCGGCTTGTAAATTGGAGACATCCTGCAAGGACGTTATTCCACTGCATAGCTTAGTGTCATCTGCAAAGACTCAAATGGTACGTTTAATTCCAGACCCTATATCAGTTATAAAAATATTAAAAAGTAAGGGTCCCAACACTGAAATTTTTGGGGTACATCACCGATAACCTTAGACCAGGGGTGTCCAAACTTTTTTCAAAGAGGGCCAGATTTAATGAAGTGAACATGTGTGAGGGCGGCCCTTTTAGCCTTACATTCTTTGAACCATTAAAATTTGGTCTAAGTGTGTTCCTCCAAGCACTAATACACTGCCCAACAAGAATTCTCTCGCCTTTGTGGCTGTGTGTGGTTAAGAGATGAGCTTGGGCGTATTATTTGTATATACCGTATTTATTGGTGTATAACACACACCTTCACTTTTAAGAGCCAAGTTTCAGGGCAAAAAAATAAAACCTTTAATAAAGAACTGTGAAGCAAAATAAGGGTCAGTGCCCATCTGCAGTCTCACAAGTGCCCACCTGCAGACCCACCGTTGCCATAAATGTAGCCCCGCCATTGCCAGGAATGCAGCACCATTTGCCAGAAATGCACTCACGAGCGCCAAAAATTAATTACAGGAGAATCTCCTGTTTACACAGCGGCCTCTTTAATAGAAAGTCCCGCCTCATTTAATGGACAGAACAGTCATCCAATGGCAGCGCGGGACTTCCTTTTACAGAGGCCGCCAGTAAAAACTGAAATTCTCCTGTGTGTGCGGCGGCGGCAGGGCTCATCCCACCTCCTCCCTGTCCCAAGGCATATACATCTTTTGTGGCCCCGGCGCTGGGAGATCATCAGGGGCCACAAAAGATTTAAATGTCTAAATAACCCGGCGGGCCATTCAAAGCCGAAACGCGGGCTGGACTTTGGACGTGTCTGACTTAGACCATTCAGAGTAAGAATCATTAACCACTACTCTCTGAATTCTGTCTTTTAGCCAGCTTTCTATACATTTACAAACTGATACTTCCAATCCTGTAGACTTTACCTTACACACCCACTTAAGATTATTTTGTGTAGGTCTACATGCTCAGTCTTCACCTTTTTTACTATTAATATATTTGAAGAATTTTTGGGGGTTTGTCCTATCTTTTGCAATCTGTCGTTTTTTTGTTTTGAATCTTTGCGTCCTTGATTTTCTTTTTATATATTCATTTTTTTTTACTCTTTGTGACATTTAAATGACAATAGTGTTCCTTCATTTTTATATTTTGACAAGTTCTTTTTTTTATTTATTTTTTATAGCTTTTTTTTTTTAACTTTGGACGTTTTAGCCTTTTAAACTTATTGGCCATGGGAATATACTTTGCAGTGAGTTCACAAACAGTCTTTTTGAATTACCATTTCTGTTCTGTGTCCTTTGATGCCAATATTTCCTCCCTGTCAGTTCTGGAGAGCAGCCCTCATCCTTGGGATTTTTTTTTTATGTCACAATGTAGAGTATAAGATTTCCTATCATCTGTGCCCAGTCTTGCCACACAGAGTTAATCCAGCGCTGATCAATGCTCTTTTATTGTTCAGTGCAATAAAACAGACTTCCAGATAAAGACCAAAGTCCTTGCTTGAGTGACAGGTTATTTACATATCTTGTGGACTAGTTTGCAGACATGCACAGCTTCTTGTCTATGTATATTCTGATGGCTGTTCACACTGAACCCACAATCGCCCCATATTTTGAAAACATTTAATTAAAACACAGGAAAGACAGCCAATCCTGTGAGAGCTGGAGGGGAGGGGAGGGGGATTTGAATTGTGCCCTTTACAGAAGCTATGCATGTCTGCAAGCTAGTCCACGAGATATGTAAATAACCTGTCTCTCAAGCAAGGACTTTGGTCTTTATTTGGAAGTCTGTTTTATTTCACTGAACAATAAAATAGGATTGCTCAACGCTGGATTAACTCTGTGTGGCAAGACTGGGCACAGATGATAGGAAATCGTATTCTCTACATTGTGACATAAAAAAAAAATGTTTGGGTTTACATCCACTTTAAGTGTTTATTTTTTTTTATTTTTTTATCTTTCCCCGTATGTGTTTTTTTGCTTACAGCTAACATCAAATTAAATCATGTTTTATGATCACTGCTACCCAGGTGTTCCTTTTTATATGAACATCTAGTAATAAGCTCTGCATGGTTTGAGATTACCAGGTCCAACACATCATCATTTCTAGTTTTGGCCTCAATAAACTGGAGGGGGAAATAGAGCTGCGCAACAAATAAAAATACAAATATAATAAAGTGAATATACCATAAGTGACAAAACTGACAAATTAATATAACAGTGTGATGTCAAACATAAAGAAAAAATTAGAAAATATTGATAAAAGTACATAAATTGTCCATGTATAAAACCAGTAAAAACAAAAAATGTCCAATCACTGATGGATCGATATGACAGTTCTATAGTGAACTGCACAGTGTGGCAACCATCGAGCGAATGGAAATCTTGTGTAGAGAAACAGCAGAAAACCACACTGTGTCACCAATCACACGTGCACCACCACCTATAAAGTTATATGCTTACCAGAGGTAAGCTGTACCGAGCCAAAAGTATTGGTCATAATCCCAGTAGGTAGCGAACTCCAATGGCAGGGAAGGCAGGCAATCAGATGGAATAAACACAATGGCTGTGGAACTCAGCGTGGGTATCCATAATGGAGAAAGACTTTCATAGTGTATAGATTTAATAACCAAAATGGCAACTTACAGTTTAAAAAGTAAAAAAACATTTGTGTGGGACAATTAGGAGCCGGCCGGCATGCGATCTCCCGTTCAGAGTGATGGCGTCGCTAAAAACTGGACCATACATTTTTTGCCTTTTTAAAGGGTCACTAAAGGAATTTTTTTTTTTTTAGCTAAATAGCTTCCTTTTACCTTACTGGAGTCCTGGTTTTATGTCCTCATTGTTTGTTTTTGCTTTGATGTTGCTGTAATTACTCTCTGTTCTGGACCCTTCCTGGTTGTCTGTTTCCTGATAACCACAGTACTGGGAGCGTTCTCACTGTGGTCACTAATCAAGGAGGTGTGATTACTGTGTGTCTAAAACTCCTCAGCACCAATCCAGTTTCGTTTTACAAACCATTACTGCCCTCTATTGGCTCTCTGGCTCTGTACATCCGAGAGACAGGAAACAACAGCAAAAACAAAACTAGAACTGTAGGCACATTATATGATTGATTTTTATCTATTTTTAATAGGAATCCGTTAACTATTATCTCTCTATACCCTGTAAACAGTCATTTCAGGCAAATTTTTTTTTTCCTTTACAACTCCTTTAACTGATCCAGCAGTGCCATTACTCCAGTCAATTTCCGGGTAGTTAAAATACCCATTATCACAGTCCCAGCCCTTTCCATCTGTGTAAGGAGCTGAGTCTCTACCTCCTCATTAACAATGGGTGGTCTATAGCAGACTCCAATGATTAACTTTGAACTACACACATCTATATGCTTTTTCTAGTATACAAATTGGATGAGTCACTCTTTTACATCCTCATATGGAAAACCTTCTCAAAAGTAAAGCCTGGTACACACGATCAGAAAATCAAACCAAAAATACCTCTTTTTGAAGCGATCGTGCAATAATTTGATCATTCGTACACCGTTTTTGAGAGCCGATCACGACAGTTCCTGCACAATTATTTAAAGTGACATGACATTTTTTCTTGTACAGAACAAAAGATTTTTAGCTTAAAGGGATAAAATGTTTTTCCCTAAATAGCTTCCTTTACCTTAGTGCAGTCCTCCTTCACTTAACTCATCCTTCCATTTTGCTTTTAAATGTCCTTATTTCTTCTGAGAAATCCTCACTTCCTGTTCTTCTGTCTGTAACTTCACACAGTAATGCAAGGCTTTCTCTCTGGTGTGGAGTGTCAGGACGCCCACTAACACACAGGTCCTTTGTTCTCTATCTGCAAAGTAGAGAGTGTCCTGACTTGCCTGCTCACCCCCTCAAGAGGCTTTCTCCACACCAGTATATATTTAAACGTGGAGTTGTGGTTCCACCCCGCCCCCTCTCTCTCCTGATTGGCTTACTGACTTTGACAGCAGCAGGCGACAGTGGCGCCATTGCTGTGTCTCGGCCAATCAGTGGGGAGATTACTGGATGGCCAAAGGGACATGTGGACATGGTGTGGAGCTCTTGTTACCTACCTTACTTACATGCTTAACCACTTAAGGACCCCTTCACGCCGATATATGTCGGCAGAATGGCACGGCTGAGCACATCCACATACTTGTACGTGGCCCTTTAAAGCCCAGCAGTGGGGTCACGCACGTGCGCCGCCGGCGCCTGCACGCGACCCGGTCCGAAGCTGCGGGACTCGCGGACCTGATTGCCGCTGAAGTCCCGCGATCGGTCCCCGGAGCTGAAGAACGGGGAGAGCCGTGTGTAAACACAGCTTCCCCGTTTTTCAATGTGGCGCCCGCATTGATTGGGTGTTCCCTTAGATAGGGAATCGCAATCAATGACGTCAAAACCTACAGCCACACCCCCCTACAGTTAGTAACACAAATGAGGTCACACATAACCCCTTCACTGCCCCCTAGTGGTCAACTCCCAAACTGCAATTGTAATTTTCACAGTAAACAATGCATTTTAAATGCATTTTTTGCTGTGAAAATAACAATGGTCCCAAAAATGTGTCAAAATTTTCTGAAGTGTCCGTAATGTCGCAGTCACTAAAAAAATCGCTGATCGCCGCCATTAGTAGTAAAAAAAAAAAAAACGCAATAAAACTATCCCCTATTTTGTAAAAGCTATACATTTTGCGCAAACCAACCGATAAATGCTTATTGCGATTTTTTTTTTTTTTTTTTTTTTTTTCACCAAAAATAGGTAGAAGAATACGTATCGGCCTAAACTGAGGAAAAACATTTTTTTATATATATTTTTGGGGGATATTTATTATAGTAAAATGTAAAAAATATTGAATTTGTTTCAAAATTGTCGCTCTATTTTTTTTTATAGCGCAAAAAATAAAAACCGCAGAGGTGATCAAATGCCACCAAAGAGCCACGTCGCACGACCGCGCAATTGTCAGTTAAAGCGACACCGTGCCGAATCGCAAAACCTGGCCCGGTCCTTTAGCTGCCTAAAGGTCCGGGTCTTAAGTGGTTAATGATGCATCAAATAAGGGAGTACAACCTTGTCTATATAAGAAGCAACCCATGCATCTGCTGTTATAATTAAAAATTAAGAACAAATAATAACTGCGATTAAGGATAACAATCAAATTTATTTAAACTTACTATTGTACTGAAAAGAAACGTGTATTAATTCGATATTGGCAACTATAACATAAATGATACAACCTTAAAACAAAGATGATACCAATAATACAAGGTAATTCAAATAGGAATATTACTATAATGGACACATCAGTATATCAGGACAAATTGTAGGTAAGGAAGAGTTACAGAAAAGATGAAGAAAATGGAGGGACATTTACAGAGAGAAACCTTACGTCACTATGTTCCTTAGATCACAAACCAAATAGAGAGAGAGGCCAGTGATCAGTGTATTGGGTTATATACACACTTGTAAGCCCCCCCCACCCTTCCTCGCCCTCCCCTCCATATGCTAAAACTGCTACATTGAGTCAATGGGAGTGAGGGGCTCACTTAAGCCCAGACACCAGCTACCATTTTAGGATCACGTTCTTCCTGTTCCCTTGTTACCTCCCACCTTCTTTGAAGTAACATCATTATGCAAACAAATAGTCAGGAGGATTTTGTTCAGATAAAAATCCACAGCTGGGTATGTTGTATTCTAAACATGTTCTAAAACTATATTTATTGAAAGATAAATGTAACCACTTAAGGACCCGCTCACTACTATATACGTCCTGTATTTAAAGATGGATATCTCGGTAACGGCAGCAGCTCCTGCCACAACCGAGATATCCATCTTTTCCTTGAGCGGTCCTGTAAACGATAACGGTGGTCTCTGTGGCGGATTTGCCGCAAATCACCGTTTTCGACGGCGGGAGGGAGCCCCCCCTCCCGGGGAGGCGATCGGGTCGTGTCACCTCTCATATTTAAGAGGACTTGTCATGCTTTTTTCTATTACAAGGGATGTTTACATTCCTTGTAATAGGAAAAAAAGTGATTGATTTTTTTTTTTTCAGTGTAAAAATTAATAAAATAAATAAGAATAAGAATTTTTCTTTTTATTAAGCGCCCCGTCCTGACGAGCTTGCACGCAGAAGCGAACGCATACGTGAGTAGCTCCCGCATATGAAAACGGTGTTCAAACCACACAAGTGAGGTATCACCACGATCGTTAGAGCGAGAGCAATAATTCTAGCCTTAGACCTCCTCTGTAGCTCAAAGGATGCAACCTATAGAATTTTTTAAACATCGCCTATGGAGATTTTTAAGGGTAAAAGTTTGACGCCATTCCACGAGCGGGCGCAATTTTGAACCGTGACATGTTGGGTATCATTTTACTCGACGTAACATTATCTTTCACAATATATAAAAAAATTGGGCTAACTTTACTGTTGTCTTATTTTTTAATAAAAAAAGTGTTTTTTTTTTTTTTTAAAAGTGCGCTTGTAGGACCACTGCGCAAATACGTTGTGACAAAAAGTATTGCAATGACCGCCATTTTATTCTCTAGGGTGTTAGAAAAAAAATCTATAATGTTTGGGGGTTTTAAGTAATTTTCGAGCAAAAAAAACTGTTTTAGTCTTGTAAACACCATATCTGTCTTGTAAAAACATATACATACATATATACACGTACACAGACACACACGTGTGTGTGTGTATATATATGTTATAAAAAAATATATAGTGTGTGTGTGTGTGTGTGTGTGTGTGTGTGTCCAATGGGGCATGGTATTTTTAGAGCATGGAGAGTCCTTTAATTAGTTCCCTTGAAGCTTTTTGTTATACAAAAGGATTTTAAAAATCTCCACTACAGACATTGCTGGATAGAGGAGCTGGAGCTCGGGTATTAAGGGGACTACTGCACACAGAAGGCTTTTTATCTTAATGCATAGAATGCATTAAGATGATAAAAACTTCTGCCTTTGCAACCCCTTTTAAGAGCTGTAAACTTGTTACCTCAAGTAACTTGTCCTGGCCAGTTCAGTAGATTGAACAAAACATAGCTGGATTATTAAATTTATAGGTAATAACATCAGAGATGGTTGATCCAGGGAATATCTGATTGCCCTCTAGGGGTTCAGGAAGGATTTTATTTGTGCCCGCTGGAGCAAATTGGATCATGCTTTGTGTGTGTGTTTTTGTGTGTGTTGTGTTTTTTTTTTTCCTATTGTAAAACTAAGATAAGTGTCCTTCCTTTTTTTCTTTCAACCTTACTATTAGGGATGCACCGATGCCACTTTTCTTTAACACGGAGTACGAGTACTGATACTTTACGGCGATACTAATTACAATACCTATCGCGTAGGTAGGACGCTGGTTTGACGGAAGGGTGTAAGGGAGTTGGGCGAGGCTGGGGTGAGGGCATGGTGGGAAGTGGAGGGGTAAGTGAGGGCAGCCTATGTCCCCCCCTCATCCAGCCTGTGTCACCTCTCATCCAGCTTGTGTCCCACTGTGCCCCCTCCTCATCCAGCCTGTGTTCCTTCTCATCCAGCCTGTGTCCCACTGTGTCCTCCTGTATCACCCCTCCTCCGGCCCGCGTCCCCCTGTCTCACCCCTCATCCAGCTTTTGTCACCCCTCATCCAGACTGTGTCCCTCTGTATCACCCCTCATCCAGCCTCTGTCCCCCTGTGTCCCCCCTCATCCAGCCTGTGCTCCCCCCTCATCCAGCCTGTGCTCCCCCCTCATCCAGCCTCTGTCCCCGTGTCACCCCCTCATCCAGCCTGTGTCACCCCTCATTCACCCCTCATTCAGGGTGTGTTGCGCTGATACAGCTTGCTGCTGTCCCCTTCTCCCAACCAGCCCGTGTCTTGCCTTGTTCCGCTTGCATCCAGATCCAGCCTGTGTTTTTAAAATCCAGCCAATCACTTGGCATGTAAGGGGGTTGATTCACCACAGTTGTGTTTGGCTGCAGCAGCTCTGTGCTCGGCTTCACGTGGGATACCAATACTGACACCGCCCGCCATGCCCTGGCCCGACTTCCTAGCCCCACCTAAGGTGTCCCGCCCCAACTGACGTCACGATATCAGTTTTCAGTATCGGAGCATTTTCGCGAGTACAGACACTCGTGAAAATGCCTAGTATCGACACCAGTATCGGTTCATCCCTACTAACTATAAAACTTTGAGTCAGAGAAGACCAGGTAAGTATGCCAGTGGCAGCGACAGAGATTGCGGATGTCGCATTGCTGGAGGGGCACTTTGTAATTATGCCATAATCTGTAAATATGCTGTGCATACCTAGGCCGCGTACACACGATCGAACATGTCCACTGAAACTGGTCCGCAGACCAGTTTCAGCGGACATGTTCGATCGTGTGTACAGCCTATCGGACCGTTTTCCAGCGGACCAAAGTTTTAAAACATGCTTTAAAAACCTGTCCGATGGAAACCTGTCCGTCGGACAGGTTTGATGGTTAGTACACAAAATCATCGGACCAAAAACCCGCGCATGCTCAGAATCAAGTCGACGCATGCTTGGAAGCATTGAACTTAATTTTTTCATCACATCGTTGTGTTCTACGTCACCGCGTTCTGGTCCGAGGGGATTTTGGTCCGATGGTGTGTACGCACATCAGACCACTTCAGCGTGGTCCAATGAAAACGGTCCGTCGGACAAGTTTCAGCAGACCGGTCCGATCGTGTGTACAGGGCCTTACACATGGCAAAAGTCCACCCTCCATGATGCAGTTTTGTTGCACTTTAACAAGAGAAATAAGATAACGTGAGTATGGTTACCCAAAGATATGTATATGTATGTATGTATATATATATATATATATATTCTGTGTGTGTGTGTGGCTTGTTAATACAAAGCTTTCACTTTTATTTTCATTCTCTGCTTTTATTATACTAGAGTTCTCTAACGCTTGCCTATAATTGCTCTCTGGATCAAATTCAACATTTAAAGAGCCTGTGTTCAGTGTCATTTACGGATTTCCTTTTATCTACTGAGTCCTAATCTGTGTAAAAATAGTGAGTAAATATTGACAGCAGAAAAGGGTACACACCCATGAGGCACGCTATTACTGTTGACTTTTTTTTTTTTTTAGTTCAATGGAAATGTATTTTCAATTTAAAGCAGTGGAAGTTCATGAATTCTATGTTACTCTCTTGCAAGCCGCTGTACAGCAGAACTTCAGACATAACATAAATCAGTTGTGCTAAAAGAGAAGAAAAGTGACATGAGTTTATCAATTTGCAGCTTTGCCTTTCACTGTGCAGTCATCACCTGGGTTGGTAATAAGACCTAAAACCTGCATTTTTTTTTTTTTGTTTGTTTTTGCTAGAAAACCCCCAAACACATTTCTTTAGGCAGAGACCCTAGTAAATAAAATTGGCGATTTGTCGGCACACTTGTGATCTGATCTGATACTCGCCTGCGCACATCCCGTGGACCCCCCCCCCCTCTTTCCTCCCATCCTCTCTTCTCCTTTATACTGGACTTTCCTTTTTTCCCATCTCAACGTTTCCTCCTTCTTTTGCTACGTTTTTATATATTCAATCCATAATTTATTAGGCCGTCAGGTACAGACTCGGCCATGATGGTTATCATTGAAATGTCCTATCCTTCACGTTGCCTTCTATTTCTATTAACTTTAAATAAGGTATTTTGCCTGATGGGGAACCCCTGGCCGTGCAGCTTTACTGACATAAGCCCAGGCAATAAATGGGGCATTTTGACCTTGTTTACATGAGACCTAAACCAGAAGTGACTAAATCCTTGTCGCTTCCGGTTTCTGACATAACACAGTGGTAGTGTACAACATTAGTTACTCTCACTGTGTGCCCAGAACCAGATGCTGCCAGTTGCATCCTTCCTGGACTCCTCCCTGGATGGGAGAGCTTGGTAAAGGCAGGGTGGGGTCCTCCCTTCCACTGCTTGTAAAAGTAATCCAGCGGCTGCATAGTCACTCAGATTACTTTTTAGTAGAGCATCACCAGCTGCAGAAAATTATACCAGTCGTGTATACTATAGTTATGTGCCCTGTATAACCACTTCAACCTTGGGCCATTTATAAACGGTAGTAAGTGTAAGTAAGTCTGTAAGTCTGTAAAGTCTGTTACCCTAAACAAAAATTGTATTTGTGTGTGTTCACACATGTATTTTATAAATCAAGCTGATTTGTGCTTGTGTGGTCAGTTTTCATCCACTGGCTGGCCTTTCAGATGTGCAGACACTGTGTAGACACATAGCATGCCTGTATTGGTAAGTTTGTTCTTGGTGCTTTCTTTTTTTTTCTTTTAGAGAGGGGTGTGTGTGGGTTTTTAATTTTTTTTTATTTTAACCTTTTTTAAATATACATTTTATTACAATTCTTAATTTTTTTATTATTATATTAGCCCTGTTGGGGAGCTTTAGTGATATATCAGGGGTCTAAAAAGACTCCCGACATAATCTCCCTTTTGAGACAGGGAAAGGGGCTGAGGACACCGATTCCCCAGTCCCTTTTCCCTGCAGCCTCGGCTGCACTGAAGATGAATGGACATAAGACAGAGGCCCCTCCCCATTCATAAACTGAAACATTGTAAACACAGTTTACGATACTAAGTTATGAATAGACAGTCGGTGATCACTCACTCTGTGAGCTGAAATTTGCACCGCACTAGTGTAAATCCGGCCTCAAGGGGCCTTAAGGATATAAAAATAAATCTCTAGTAGTTAAACTTTCTTTGTTTTGCAGCCAAGTACTTCAGGTTTATTATTTGTTTAACTGTCTGTAGTTCCATTCCAGGTTGAAGCCCAATTTATGGGCATTCCTTTAAAGTAGCTACAGCACAGCACTGTATCCACTGCCCTTTCTGTGTATTAAATGTGTGGTGAAGGAAACTTTTCAGAAGTGGAACAAATGTGAATATGTATTTCAAACAAGATCATACCTGCAGTCATCCTGTGCAAGATCTTCTGCTGACTATCTGGCTTCTCTGTCACGCTTGCCCCCTTTCATATGCGAGCGCTGTGTGTGCCTGTCTGTGTCCCCCCCTCTCTCTCTTCTCTGTGTGTGCTGTCAATCGCATCTAATTAAGCATTTGTATCCTTGTAAGCAGCATGGTAGGAAAAGGGGTACTGTAGCACATGTATTGTGGGGAAAATGGAAAGCCACCTAGCATTGGCTGTGGACTTCAGCAGCATTAATGTATGATTTTTACAAGTTTTACTTAGAATAGTGAATCAATGTAGAAACATCCCTGGTAAAGTAATATCTGAATGGAATAGTTCCCTAGGGCCAAAAACAGTGCTTGTTCATACAAGAGGTTTTCCAGGTGCTTTCTGTCTGACTCTCTTAGTTTCCTAAAGCGATATTAAACCAAAAAACAAAAAAGTAATATATTGCAGCTTACCTATACTTAGATGTGGTGACTGTATTAGTTTTCCTTTATTTTTATTCTTTTTTCCTAGTGATCCAGCCACTACCACACTTCATATTAGGGTGTCTGCATTCAGGAAGTAGTAGTAGAGCAGACACCTTTGGACCGCATCATTGTGGGGAGAGTGTAGTGTAAGGCCCCTTTCACACATGCGGACTGTTCGTTTACATCAGTTTTTTTTTACATCTGCCAGCTTTAACCATTTGAGTCCCTGAGCCATTTTTCATGTAAAAATAGACTGTGTGTTTACATTAGTTTTTCCTAGTTTTTAATGGAAGAAAAATAGGGCTCTGATCCGCCAAGAAAAACAAATGCTGACCGAAGCGGAAGTAAATGGATTAAATCTGTTTTTCCATAGAGATTCATTGATGTCCGTTTTTCATCCATCACTGACAAATGGTCTGCATGTGTGAAAGTGGCCTTAGACCAGCAGCTTTACATGGACTTGACTAACAAGGTGGTGTCCCTCTCCCACCGCCGATAACAGTGGTCTCGCAGCGATTCCGCCACAGAGACCACCATTATCGGAAACCTGGACCGCTGGCTGAAGACGAGGATACCTGGGTTATGGCAGCTAGCTGCTGCCATAACAGAGATATGCCTCTTCAAACAGCCAACGTATATCGGCGTGCGGTGGTCCGAAAGTGGTTAACATGCAATCCAAAGACTTCCGAACATTAAAAAAATATTTTAGACTGTCTCTTTGAACCATAATTCCTCCTACTTTTCCTGGACCTGTGGAGAAAAGAGAGAACCCTGAGTATCCTTAAAGGGGTTGCAAATTTTTATTTATTTTTTTAACAAATATGTCATACTTGCCTCCTCCGTGCAAGGGTTTTGCACAGAGCAGCCCTGACCTCCCTCTTCTGTGGTCCCTCAGCGGCAATCCTGGCTCCTCCTCTTTTTGTGTGCCACCACAGGGAGCCGCATTCCACGGGGGCACTCGTGCGTGCGCTCCCAAGTCCTGCTGCTACATCCATTGACAGAGACAGCAGGACTCTGCCCTGGCTCCCGTGTCACTGGATTTGATTGACAGCAGCGGGAGCCAATGGCTCCTTTTATCCATCTATTCAGTAAGAACCTGAGACAGCGGATGGAGCTGCTGTGTGCCCCCCAGTCACTTCAGGTAAATGAGAGTCGGGGCTCTGGGGGGCTTCTGCACTACAGAAGGTACTTCACCTTAAAGCATAGAATCAATGCATTAAGGTGAAAAACCTGGTGAGTTTAAAACCTCTTTAATGCATTCTTTGCATTGTTAAAAAGCCTTCTGTGTGCAGCAACCCCCCTAACACTTACCTGAGGTCCCTCTCTGTCCAGCGATGTCTACGGGTGTCTCAGCTGTCCAAGATTCTCCTTCCTGACTGGCTGAGACACAGCTGCGGCTTTTACTGTTGTCACTCAAAGTCATCTAGCCAATCAGGGGAAAGAGGGGGTAGGGGCATGTCAGGGCTCCATGTCTGAATGGACACAGGGAGCTGTGACTCAGCTGGGTGCCCCCATAGCAAGCCGCTTGCGGTGGGTGCACTGAACTGGTGGGCCGGGCCAGGATCACAGAAGAGGGACCCAAGAAGAGGAGGATCCAGGCTGCTCTGTGCAAATCCACTGCAACAGAGCAGATAAGTATGACATGTTTATAAAGGTTCATTTTTTTCCTATAAAAATAACAATCATTTTGTCTGCTCATGGTTTTCCCATTTATATGCCTTTCTTCATATGCTCAATTTTCATAAAACTGTACAATTTGATAAAAGGCTGCTTTCAACATAAACTCAAATGCATGCAAAATGTAATACCTTTGTAGCAAACAACCACTAGCCCCCGTTCACACTGAAGCGGGTTTGAAATTGTGTGGCTTCACTTGAAGTTGCACGACTTCAAAGCCACAGGTCAGTGCAAGTTGCCTGACATCTGTGTGACTTCATGCACAGATGTCTATGCAAAGCTTGCCTAAAATCGCAAAAAATAGTGTAGGAACCTTTTTTCAAATTGGTGCGGCACTGCAACAATAGGGTGCAGCTTGTCGTACCTTTTGGACCTGTCAAATCGCACGACAAGTTAAATTGTGCGAATGGGGGCTTACCAAATAAAGCAGCACAGTAACTATACAACAACGTTTCTATATTAGACAGTTTTTTACCTGTCTCTTTTATTATAGGTCTTTTTGCCATGTTTGTTTATACTGGCTGTTAAACCCAATAATAATACTTTGGTCTCAAGGTATTTCAACCTTGGTAATGCTTATACCTTTTTTTGTAAAGATCTTTTTTTTTACAAATCTGAATAATTTATCTGTATTCTATTGTATTATTTTTCCTTCTTTAAAATTCCTTTAGAATCATAATATATTTAATTTTCCTATTGCAGGAACGTGGACTTTAATTGCAACATGGAGGAAGGAGAACTTGACCTAACTTTTATAACAGAGCGGATTATATCTGTGTCGTTCTCAAGTAACTGCTCAAATGAAACGTACCTCCACAACCTGCGAGAAGTGACCCAGATGCTGAAATTAAAACATGGAGAAAATTATTTGGTAAACCGATATGATATGTAATAGGATTGTGTAAATAATAGCATAATCTGTAAAAAATATAATTTGTAAGGAAAATTTTTATAAGCATTATTACTAGGGAATTAACCTACAGTATGGAAATTAAACCGTGCCTGCAAAGCATTTTCTTGTGTTAGAGTAATTTTATGATGGTCAGTTTGTCGTGGTGTTTTTTATTTTATTTATTTTTTTACACTTTCTAATGTGTAAACTTGCATCTGTATTTCGGACACCTGTGTCCATAATTTTGTTTCTCAATATTGAACCTCATCTGCCATGTAGCTGGCTGACCTCTATATCGTTACTAAACAAATTGATCAGCTTTGGGCTTAATGTAGAACCCTGAGGTACACCACTTAAAACTTTTAGACCATTCAGAGAACAAGTCATTTATCACTACTTTCTGAACCCAGAATGTAACCAGTTTCCCGTATATGTCCAGTACATGTACATACAATTACAGCAGATTTTATATTATAGAATAGGTGTACGAGTTATAGTTTCAAATGCCTTAGCAAAATCTAGATCAACTACTTCCACTGGACTTCCACCATCCAATTTCTCATTTACTTCCTCATAAAATAACAGGTTGGACTGACAAGAACGGTCTTTCAAAAATCTACACTGGTTGTCACTTACTCTTATCGCAAAAAAAATACTGTATAAAGTCCCTTACCATTCTCTCAAATACCTTAAATGCTATTGAGGTTAGTCTGACTGCTCTGTAGTTTCTGGGCATGCATCTCTATCCTTCTTTTTTTTTTAAATTCGTACCACATTTTCTGTACGCCAATCAGTTGGTACCAGTCCAGTTAGTAAGGTGTCTGTCTTTTTTCTTTTTTTTTTTTTTAAGCGACTTGACTATCACTGATGTAAGTTGCCTTAAGGACTCTCAAGTGTAAGCCATCAGGACCTGGTGATTTTGTTCACAATAAACCTCTCCTATTTTATATCGGGTTTTCAGTCAACCGGCGAAACATTTTTTTTATTACTGTTAAAGATTATCAAACCCTTCTTTCTGTTAAAATAAAAAAAGATTATCAAACCCTTCTTTTTTTTTTTCCATCTGTAAAAACTGACGATCTGTGATCACTGACTGTCCATTCGGAGCAGTAAGGAGTCGGATTTACCGGCTCCTACCCCGCTCTCCATCCTGACAATTCTAGGGGGTGGAGGAGAGGCACGGAAGGGGAGAGAAACACGGCGGGATACACGGCGGCATACATGGGATACACGGTGGCATACACGGGATACACGGCGGCATACACGGGATACACAGCGGCTTCCAGCTGCTTTAAAATCAGTGGTGATCGGTGCTTGGAACTTCCCCATGCACTAATCACCGCCGACAAGTACTGGGGCATATGCTTGGTATTGGTCCCGATACCGATACTAGTATCGGTATCGGGACAACCCTAGTTACAGCATTGTCATGTGTTTTGCTCTCACTAATTAAAAGGAAATATTTCTGTAGTTTGGAAAGCTGTGTATATGCATGGGAGTTTTCTGTGTATTGAATATGCTTGTGGAGTTGTAAGGACTTTTTCTAGAATTCTCTCTGGGAGTTTCTGGACTGATGTGGTGAGTGCACCCTTACCAGGATTGTTTGAAGTCGGGTTACATGCCACAGGCAACACTCCTTTGTTCAGCAGCGGGAGGTGTCCTGGATCCATCCCCCCTCTGATCCCAGGTGTGGAGAGAGGCGGGGATGCGGCATCCCCTTGGCAAGCTCCGGCGGGGGTACACATTCCCCCGCCGGAGGCGAGCTTGACCCGGAAGACACAGCGCATAATTTACGGGGCGGCATATGTCATCGGTGTGTGCCGGGGACCTGGTCCGACCCCTTAATGGCGCAGGGAGGATAGATGGCCGCGCTGGTGCTATCACACGTGGACGCCGCTGCAGACAGTATTGGAGGTGCCACATTCCAAGGTTTCTAAAAAATCTTCATTAGCCTTCAAATATATGGGACACCTTAAAGATGGCATGGATAAGATGGGTGACGTTATCCTAAAGAGAGCTTGGGAGACAAGTGTCACCACTCACCAGCCTAAAGCCAGTGCTTGCCACCTCTTGCGTGGCAAGAAACCTTAAATTCTGGCTCTTCCAACTGCAAGATCATATTAAAAATGCAACGCCTAGGGAGGAAATTCTGAAGCTGGCAGCAAGGTCAGGAGTACTAGCTGTCGCAGCCAGATGTGCGATTTGGATGAAAACCTGGTCAGGGGACTTTGCATCCAAATTGAAGTTATGCAATCTCCCATTTACTGGGGATTTTCTGTTCGGATCAGGCCTAGACGAAGCCTTGGAAAGAACGCGGGCGAACAGGAAGAAAACCTTTCCTGCTGAAAAGCGCAAGCCTCTACAAAAGAGTCTTTTTTTCGTGGCCTGAAGAGAACGTCCCCAAGAAGAGAAGAAAGATCACCCTAAAAAGAACTGGACAGGCTGCAAAAGGAAACCAAAGAGTAATGTCCTCTTTGGCTCTTCTAACCAAACCAACAAACAATGACAACAGAGTGCCAGTAGGTGGAAGACTGGCTTACCTTCCTACCTCATTAGCAGAAGACGCCAGCCAATCTATTAATTTATTTTAGACCTCATCGCAAGGGGCTACTCCCTGGAATTCAATTTTCATCCTTCAGAGAGATTTCTATTAACAAAACTTCCCTGGAATCCTGGAAAAGCAAGGGCTCTTCCACTGTTGCTGGGGGAGATGGTGGACCAGAGGGTCCTTACTCCAGTCCCAGAGAAGAAAAAAAGAAAGGGTTTTTACACTCATGTGTTCGTGATCAAAAAACCTTCTGGGAAGTTTCGATTTGACACTAAATCTAAAGCCCTTCAACCAAGTGATACAATACAAAGCATTTTGCATGGAATCCATATTCTATGTGAAAAAACATCATGTGAACATGGATCTCAGGGATGCCTATCTCCACATTCCCATCCGAGAAGAGTCCCAGAGATACCTAAGGTTAGCGGTGGAAATAGAGGGCAAGGAATAACACTTCCAGAGGAGAGCTCTTCCATTCGGACTATCCTTGTCACCAATGATATTCACCAAAGTATTAGAGGAAGCTCTTGCCCCTCTAAGGTTGAAAAAGATGACCGTAGTACCATACCTAGATGACCTACTGTTCACAGCTCCATCAGAAGCACAGCTGGTAAAAGATCTTACAGAAGCTCAACTATGGCTGAAGTCTCTGGGCTTGATTTTCAACATAGAAAAGTCCAATCTGTGTCCCACCCAAAACATTGGTTCCTGGGATATCTGCTCAACTCCATAGAACAGAAGACGTCCCTACCAGAGGAGAAGACCCCACGGCCTTATCAAGAGGGTAAGTTCTGTACAGAACAACCTCCAGATATCCATAAGGGAGCTGATGTTGGTTCTGGGTCTGACATCATCAATACCAGCAGTCCAATTGGCAAAATACCTACGGCCCCTACAAATATTTATCTTAAGAAATTACTTAATTATTACTTCCAACATCTGTGAAGAGGTCGCTGTGGTGAGTCCACACAAATTTAAATCGGGGTCTGACTTGGTAATTTCCAATCTCACTGAAATTGACCACAGACGCAAGCAGTTGGGGATGGGTAGCTCACCTAGCAGGGCAAACTGCTCAGGGGAGATTGTCCCTGGAAGAAGCTCGGGCATCTTCAAATTGAGAGAACTTATGGCTATAGCAAAGGCCATAGAATTCTTCCAAAACCAGCTAACAAGTTGTCACATCCTGATATTATCGGACAATGCCACAACAGTGGCTAATGCTCCAATCAGATATGCTGATGGGCAGAAGGGAACCTACTGTCACTGGGAGCAGTCCATCTAAAAGGAGAAGACCACAAAGTAGCGGCCTTCTTCAGCCGCCAAGAGATCTCCCAAGAGGAGTGAGTAATACACCCGGAGGTGTTAAAATTACAGCCCGCTAGGGAGTTCCAGACCTGTTTGCCTCTCAGGAGAACACTCAGGTGAAGCGTTTCTTCTCGCTAAACCAACAAGACCAGCCTCTAGGGCTAGACGCTCTCCAAAATCCTTGGAATTTCAAAATGTGCTATGCCTTCCCTCCGGCTCATCTGATCCCATGGGTGGTGAAGAAATTCCTACAGGAACAGACCAAAATTATATTGATCGCACTATACTGGCCCAAGAGAGCCTGGTTCTCTCAACTCCTCAGTCTCTCTGCAGAAGAGCCGTGGCTTCTTCCTCACACTCACAGGCAAGACCTGATGTGTCAGGGACCCCTGACAGGCCTAAAACAAAGTTTGGGTGGCCTGGTTACTGAGGAAGACATCTTGAGATCTAAATGACTCTCAGATAAAGTGGTTGCAACGTTTATAACAGTCAGGAAGTTTAACACCAGTGCCATCTACAGCAAAACCTGGAGGAAGTATAATAGTTGGTGCACTGAAAACAAAATATGGATACACCAACCATTCTTGAGTTTTTACAGTAGGGCGCTGATAACAGGCTAGCGCTCAGTACACTGAAGGTTCAAATAGCAGGGCTGTCCGTGTATCTGGAATGGAGACTACAAGAGGGCTCGTTGGTCTCTCCTTTTTGCAGGGCGCTGGCAAAATACAAAATACAAAATACAAAATACAAAATACAAAATACAAAACGCAAAAATGTCCTACTGTGGATTTTGTCGGTGGTACTCGGGGATCGTCAAACATTCCTTCGAGCCGCTACACGATGCATCCTTGCGCCTGCTGATGCTTAAAGGGGCTGTAAAGGTTCATTTTTTATTTTCTAAATGGGCTCCTTTAAGCTAATGCATTGTTGGTTCACTTATGTTTTTTTTCTCTTTGTTTTAATTTCTCACTTCCTGTTTCTCCTGAGTGCATGGAGCACACTGAAGCTGATAAACTGTAGTTTATTGGCGTTTTGGCTTTTTTTTTTTTTTTTTTACAAGCCCATAAGTTGCACTCTGTTAGCCTGTGTGTCCATGCACGCATGGAGATTTTTTAGGGTTAATGAGCAGTGGAATTTATGGGCTTTTTTTTTTGACCGTCAGAAATTTGCGTTCAAAGTGCCATTTTTTCAGCAGGAAAAAAACACTAAAAAATGCAAAAAGCTCAATCGCTGCTCGCCAACCTTTTTTAGCGTTTTTTTTACCCATTGAAAAAAAAGCTAAACTGAAAAACGCTAATAAATGCTATTGCAAAAACGCAGAAAAAATTTGAAAGGCTCCCTGCAAAGCTACTGGCGTTTTTTTTTTAATAGCTTTTTTTTTTCGCTTCCAGTGTGCATGCAGTTTAAGCTGTTCTGGCTGACTAACCACCGCTCGGATGATGGTGGAAAGCTTATGGAGGAGAAACAGGAAGTGAGAAATTCAGACAAAGGAAAACATTTAGAAGGGAAATCGAAGGAAAAGGTAAGTGAACCAACAATGCACTAGCTTAAAGGAACCTATTTAGAAAATAAAAAACAAACATTTATAACCCCTTTAAAACCGTTTTCCTCATAGCCATCACAAATGCACGTAGGATAGGAGAAATCCAGGCTCTATCTGTCAGAGAGCCTTTTCTAAAGATTCATGACGATCGAATTGTACTTCAAACAGATCCGGGATTTACTCCAAAAGTGACATCAACTTTTCATAAGTTCAGGATATAGTCGTACCTTCTTTTTGCAATTCACCAAACCGCAAAGAACAGAATCTAAGTTGTCTTGATGTTAGAAGGTGTCTACCTCAGTATCTAGAAGTTACTATCGAATTCAGAACATCAGATGCTCTATTTGTCTTGTACGCAGGCCAACGGAAGGGTAAACAAGCGTCCAAAAAGACAATAGCCAGATGGATCAAGGCAGCCATACTAGAGTGCTACAGTGTTATGGAGATACCACCAAAAGACTTAAAGGCTCATTCAACAAGGGTCTAAGCAGCCTTGTGGGCAGAAAGAGCAGGAGCCACTCTAGAACAAATCTGCAGGGCAGCAACCTGGTCAAGATTCTCAAACTTTGTTCAGCATTACAGGCTGGATCTGTTTTCCAGCCAGGACCAGGCTTTTGGTAGGAAAGTCCTCCAAGCCATTGTCCCACCCTAAATCCTGGTGATTAATTGGTTATCCTCTCAAGGGCTGACCTGGAAGACGACCGGGGGAAAAGCAGAGTTGGTTTCTTATCGGTAACTCTGTTTCCAGTAGTCTTCCAGGGCAGCACGATCCCACCCTGAAATGTCTAACCTTGTGGGGTTGTGTCGCGTATTATGTTGTTTCATATTCCGGCCTTCGGTTCTCGTGGATGACTGACCAGGGACCGCCTTTTAAAGTGATTAATGTCAACATGTTTCCTGTGTGTGAGGAGGAGCTCCATCTCTCAAGAGCCACCCTGGAAGACTACTGGAAACAGAGTTAGCGGTAAGAAACAAACTTTGCTTTTGCATAACCTGTGACTGCATACAGATTTAGGTACTCTGCTCACGTTTTTAGAACATGTGTGAACAAGAATCTGTGCAATTATTTTTTTTATCCTTCATGTTTTTTATTGTTTTTCATTTTAACAAAGCTTTTGTAAAGTTACATAGTGTTGATACAAAATATTTAGTGCACTTATACATATATACAAGCAACCATACATTGTGCAAATTTTTTAAATAATCCCCCTCCCACCCCTCTCGCCCCCCCCTCCCACCCACCCCCTTTAGTCTTAAAAGAAAAAAGAAAGGAGACGTATCTTCATCTGAGCTACTTGTTGGGAGTTTCGAAGGAATAGTTTAGAAGGGAAGGATCAGGTCCGGAAGGCGCATCGAGGATCTAAGCTTAAAGCCGAGAGAAAGCAAATAGGGTTTAATTACCCTTTATCATTGTTCTCTGAGGGGAGATTTGGCAACATCTAGGATCCAGGGATTTACAAACCCGTGCTAAGGTCATCTCTCCAATGGGAATCCCATTTCTCTTAACCAAGGCCCCCATATTCTTGTAAATTTGTTATAATTACCCTGTTTAATGAAGGCCACCCTCTCGCACCAGATCAGGGCATTGATGGTTTCCACCCAATTCTCAACAGATGGGGGGACCTCTGAGCTGGAGCAATTGATACCAATGTCCCCCTATTTAGAATCTCGTTCCACTGTTCCGAACTTAGCACTCCAATATCTCTTTCCCATCTTTCTCGGCTCTTAGATACCTCGGTTTGATTTATAGCTTTGGTGCCCAATTTATCGTACAGTGCAGAAATTTGGCCTTTCGTAGCATTAGTTTGAATCATCTTAAGGAGCGCAGGAGTGTGAGTCCTAATTAATGGGTGGGTCTTAAACTGAGTCTGTAGAGCATGCCTAATCTGTAGATAATTAAAGAAGGTTTTATTTGGTATATTGAATTCTTCTTTCAATTTCGAGAACGTTTTAATAAGGTTACTATCATACATATGTAGCAACCGTGTTATTCCCTGATTCTCCCAGACTTTGGGGATTTCTATATCCTTGAGTTCTATTAGATTCTTATTATGCCAGAGGGGGGTAAACTCAGTTATTCCGGTATACCCCAGCAGAGCCTTCGTATTCTGCCACACTTTGGTGATTAACTTTATAGTCGGGCATTGATGGTCAAATAAGCTTGCTTCCAAGGCTTCTATTAGTGTTTTGTGTGGCGCCCTTGATAACATTAACCTAAAGCAATTATTGCCTAAGTTTTGATTGCCACAGCCCACTAAATGCTGTAGCTGAGATGCCAAAAAATATGTTCTTGGGTGTGGAACCGCCATCCCCCCTTCCTTTACCAGGAGCTGCATTGTTTGCAATCTAATTCTAGGCTGACCTCCCTTCCACACCAAGTCCCTGAACAGCGTTTCGATTCGTTTGAACCATATTTGGTTTACCCAGATTGGAGAATTGTGCAAGACATATAATATCTGGGGAAGCCAAATCATTTTTATCAGGTTACATCTCCCAGCTACCGAGAGAGGGAGACGGTTCCAAATATCTTTCTTTGATTTGAGTTTTAACAATAGTGGAGCTATATTATTGCTGACATATTCCTTGGCCTCACTAGTTATCCAAACCCCCAAGTATTTCAATTTTGTTGAAATTCTCAGCTGGGGCATTCCGGCTATTATCTGATCACATAACGGATCTATTGGAAGTAGAGCCGACTTATCCCAATTGACTGTTAATCCCGAGAACTTTCCAAACTCCTTCACCATTGTTACCACAGGGTTTAACAAGCTGTTCACGTCTCCTAAAAAGAATAGAACATCATCCGCAAAAAGCAAGAACTTATCTTCCTCCACACCCCTTCTAAACCCCTGAATGTCATTGTTCAGTCTCGTTTTAATAGCGAGAGGTTCCATAGCCAGTGCGAACAGGAGTGGGGAGAGGCGACAACCCTGTCTCGTACCCCTCTCAAGCCTGAATGTATCTGAGGCTTCGCCGTTAATTTTAATTTTTGCTCGTGGTTCATTATATAGGAGTTTGACCCATTTAATAAATATTGGGCCGAAGCCAAAGCTTTCTAGTGCCTTCCAAAGATACAACCATTCAATGCTGTCAAATGCCTTGGCGGCATCTAGAGCCAGCAGTGCTTTGGAGCCCTCGTTGTCAGTCGGGATTTGTATATTTAGAAAGGCCCTTCTGATATTTATACTAGTTGACCTGTTCGGGATAAACCCTGATTGATCAGAATGGATAAGACTCTCTATACACCCCTTAAGACGATTTGCCAAAACTTTGGCAAAAATGTTTGCATCTGTACAGAGCAATGAAATTGGGCGATAGGAGGAAGGGTCTAGTTTATCTTTTCCCTCCTTGTGGATTACGACAACCGTTGCCTCCATCATAGAAGGAGGAAGATGTCCCTCCAAAAACGCACTTTCCAATGTTTGGAGCAGTTCTGGTAGCAGAATATCACCAAACCGCCTGTAGATCTCTATTGGAAGCCCGTCGGGGCCAGGTGATTTATGGCTGGACATTCCTCCCACTGCTATCTGAAGTTCTTCCAATGTAATAGGGGACTCCATTTTCTCCCTGTCTTTTACTGGCAGGGCTGGAACAAGAATATCCTGAAAGAAGGTTTCCATTCCTTCATTTCCTTCTCTAGACTTATAAAGAGATTTATAGAAATCGTAGAATACATTTCTTATCACCCTACCATCAGTGGAGATATCCCCCCTAGGGGTCCTAATAGCCACAATATTTGAAGAGGGGGAGTTAGCCCGTACCAGCATAGACAGTGCTCGTCCCACTTTCTCCCCCTCCCCAAATTGGGCTTGTTTCTGGAATATTCGATGGTTCTCCGCTTTCCTCATCATAACCATCCCATTCTTTTTGGGTGTTGAAGGTTGGAACCTCAATATAGTGTTGTTCGGCTACCATCGCTTTACGTCTAAAATCCTCCTCCAATATCCTAGACTCCCTCCGTACCTTTACCACACTCTGGATTAGCAGACCCCTTAAGTAGGCATTCAGTGAGTCCCAGACCACTCCAGGCTCTACCGAGCCTGTGTTGATTTGGAAATATTCTTTCAAGTTGTTGAGGAGTTCCCTTGATTCGCCCAACAACTCAAGCCAGTATGGACTAATTTTCCATTCTCTTGAAGAGGTTTTCTTACTGGTCCTGATAACTAAGTCCAGCGGTGAGTGGTCTGAGACCCCCCTTGGCCCATACTCTATCTCCGTCACCACGTTCAGTAACATGGGAAGCAGAGAAACAAGAATACTGTCTGATACAGGGGTGGCGAGTACGCCAGATATCCTTTAATCCTGTCTCCTCCAGAAACTGGGACAAGCGGCTCCCCTCTTCTGGGATTTGCTTATAGTTCGAAGGAAATCTATCATAAACTCTATCCAGAACCTCATTGTAGTCGCCTACAGCTATCAGGGGGATATCGGTTTTATCTAGCATGAATTCAACTAGTTTCTGGAGAATATCAAACTTGAAAGGTGGGGGGATATAGATATTAGCTAATACATATGGTCTGCCCCCGATGGAATAGGCCAAAAATATGAACCGGCCCTGGTCGTCTATCCAACTTTTCTCACAGGTAAATGGCACCCCCTTCCCTACCATTATACTCACCCCCCTTGAATATGAGGAGTAAACAGAATGGTAGCGAGACGGAAATTTCCGTAGACCCAACTGGGCCATTGTATTTTTGGTTAGGTGTGTTTCCTGTAGGCAAAGTATCCCCAGCCCCCTCCCATCCATTGATGCTAGTACCAGTGCTTTCTTAGTGGAGTCCCCCAATCCACGTACATTCCATGACCTAATCCTCCAGGTCATAATCCGTAAAGGTAAAAATAGGTGTAGAGGGTAGCAATACAACGGAGTGGTGAGGAACAGCCTTCCTGCCCCTCTCTCTCCCCCCCTCACTTCCCTTCCCTCTTCTCTCTTCTTCCTTCTCCTGCTGCTTATCCAAACTAACCCTCCTCCTTTCTCCTATAATACTTAATGTACCTATTTCTCGTAGCACCCTCCCTCCCAGATCCCCCTCCCTTTCCCCTCCCCTCCCTGCCCACCTGGGCTCCCCCATGGGGCTTCACCTGTGACCTTCCCACTCACATCTAACCACCTCCACCCTCCCTTTCTTACCCTCATTGACCTCCCCCTAGTCCCCCCATGCCCATTGGGCCTCCCCTTGGGGATCTCACCTGTGACCTTACCCCTCGTACCCAACCTCACCCCTTCTACCATACTTCCACTTACCCTCCTCACTCGCCTCAGAAAGAATCTCACCTCCCCCCTCGTATTCAGCAAAATTTGTATCCCCCTTCTCTCAAGGTCCACCTCCCAAAACATATCCTAAACTACTAGTGAATACCTGTCTCACGTGTCATTTTTACTTGGATATAAAAAAGTGTATAAAAAGAATAATAACTCATAATCCCCCAAAGTAGCAATTAATTAGTGATAAGGAGAAAGAGAGAGAGAGAGAGAGAAAGGGAAAAAAAAAGTCCTTTCTCTTTCCTTCCCTTTCCCCCAATCCCCCTCCCCTCTCCCCAAGAATCCCCCCCCCCCAAGCTTGACCCTTCATGTGTCCTATATATAAAGAAAATTTACAAAACATAATAACCCAAGGGGCCTGCGGGGCTAAGAAGCGTGGAAAAATCCAAACATTGATCCCCCACATAGATATATCTCTTATAAGTAATTAAATATATATATATATATATATATATATATATATATATATATATATATATATATATATATATAAAAAAAAGATAATAGATATGCATACACAGTGAAAGGGAGAAAAAAAAAAAAGGGAAAGGGAAAAAAAAAAAGGGGGAAAAATCAAGGATATTTGTTGGTTAGCCATTCAAGGCTTATTCAGGGCTATTCATTAGTGTTGCTAAAGTGCACACAAAAGAAGAAGAGAGGGAGAGAAAAAAAAGAAAAGGGGGGGGGGCTATGTAGCAATTCACTAAGTGTCAAAAAAAAAAAAAAAAAATAGTAACATGCATTTTGCCATTGTGTTCAAATTGGTGGCCAAAAAAAAAAAGAAAGAAGGGAGAAGGGGCCTATAGTGAAGAAGCAAAATTATACATAAATGTCTTATAGGTCCTTGCGAGTATTATCCAACCATTTTGTCGCTTCTTCCGGGGTATTAAAAAAAAAAGTCCTGTCCAATGCTGTAACCCATAGGCGAGCCGGATACAGTAGTGCGTATGTCACTTTATGTTGCTGTAGAGAGCGTTTAATTGGCACAAATTCAGCTCTTCGTTTTTGCAGTTCTGGGGAAAAATCAGGATAAAACGAGACCTTGACACCATTATAATAAATATCCCCCTTCTCCCTGGCTTTTTGGAGCAGAATAACTTTATCCCTTATAATTAAAGAATTTAAAAAGTAAGGATCTGGGCCGCCCCCCTGGCTGCGGGGGTTTGGAGGGGACCCTGTGAGCTCTTTCAATGGAGAAGAAGGGCGAAAAAACAGTGGTATCAAAAATCTCTTTAAGCCACCCCTCAATAAACTTTATAGTGTCAGGGCCCTCACACCGCTCTGGGAGACCAATCACACGAACATTACTCCGGCGAAGTCTGTTTTCCATTGCGTCCAATTTCGATGCTTGGAGGCTAGTTTTCTCCTGTAGTTCCCGTATTACATTCTCAATCGGATACAGAGTGTCCTCAAGGGCACTTGTTCGCTCTTCCAAAGTAGTGACCCTTTCAGTGGTTTTACTCATATCCTGGTGTATTAGGATCAATTCGTCTTTCATGCTCTTTAGTTGATTGTCAAAACCAACCATAAATGTTTTACAATCATTAACAGCGCATAAGACCTCTCCCAGCGTAGGTTCTTGAGATACCTCAAAGCCATTTGTAATAGGGGGCCCAGGTGTAGCTAAGGTGGCCGAAGTAATAGCAGGCTCACCTTTCTCTCCCCCAGAGCTTTTAGTGGTCTGGACTTTAGGCCCGGTTGAATTAGCCGAGTTAGCAGTGTTGGATGATCTAGAGGCTGCTGACCCCAAGCTCCGCCTATCAGACGAAGAGCCAACTGAACCCTTCGGTTGTGCTGCTGTAGATGACGGCCCCCCCTTAATAGGGGAGCTAGTTATAGACTTGGGAGAGTGAGCGAATCGCTCTAATTTGGCTGCGGCTATCTGGCTGCCTTTCTCTTTGTCCTTGGCTGACCTTGTAATCGGGGGCCCCCTCTAAGTGGGGGGCATTTTTTGCCATAGTGAACATTTTGTAGGACAGAGGATAACAAAGGCAGCAGATGCACGCAGATTTAATCTAAGCCAGTCTTTAGTTTTCTTTTTGAAAGATCAAGGAGCAAGCATTCGTAGTAAATTAATAGCAGCCAGTTACAGTAGCAACAAGTGCCTCAACTCAACAACATAGAGATGTGATAATATTGCTTATACAGTAGTACCCTGGGTTGACTACATTGATCTAGACTTATAGTCCCATAGTTGTCATACTTCCAAAGAAAAATAGAAAGGTCTTGAGAGACAGTTCAAAAATACAGCAATGGTTCATGACAGTTCTTAAACAGCTTTAAGCAGCTTCTAGGCAGCGTTACCTTTGTTGTTTCAACTCCTGTGTTCCCACAAGCTCTGGTGCTCTCCTCGCGGCTCCCATAAGCAGAAGTTGCTGCTATTTGCCGCTTTACTGGGTCCCTGTCTTGGCTCACCGCTCGGCTGATACAGTCTGGACGGCAGCCACACAGCTAGTCCTGAGCGCCTCACGGTCTCCACCCGCGGGACCCGACGGAAGCTCCAATCGTCTCCGACTCCAAGTCACTCAGCCCTCAGTACTCACAGGAACGGGCGAGCGCAACCCCCGCAGACCGCGAACGGCGGCCGACGGGTACACGGCGGCTGACAGGTACACAGCACTGCACCACACTCAGCAGATGGGTAAAGAGCCAGGGATTGAGGTTTTTGCATAGGTTTTACAAGGCGTTTATCGCATAGTAGTGGAGGGGGGTGAGGTGAGCTCCTTCACCTGCTCACGCTGTCACTCTCACTCTCTCCTGCATCCGGTCACGCCCCGGGGCCACAATTCAATCTCTGCAATTATTAACTAACACCGAACCACACTCGGGATTGCATCTCAGGATCCTGGTGCAGTCTACTTACTTTGTCACCAGGATCCTGCGATGTCAGCCCGCTGTGTGTGCAGGCTGTGTCCTCCGCCCGATGCCTCTGTGTGCTGGTCTCCGTTCCCTGCGAGCATCGTGACGTAAGACGGCGGAGCCTGGCAGCAAATTCAAAAAGTTTAAAATTCATAACACATACACTGTAATCTTATAGATTACATAACTATATCAAATTGTTTTATACCCCTTTGTCCCAAGTGCTTTGTCCAGTGCCTTGCATGCAATTTTATATTGTACATACTATTCTTTCTGCCTGAAAACTTGAGGTTGTCCATGGCAACCAAAAAGTGTCCCTTTTTATGTCAAAAGTGGTTTGAATTGTGGGGAAGTTAATTGTATTATTATATTATTTGTTATAATTATAGTTTATATAGTGGAACATCGGATTACGAGCATAATACGTTCCAGGAGAATGCTTGTAAACCAAAGCACTCACATATCAAAGCAAGTGTACCCATGGAAACCAAGAGAATTCATTCTTCAATTACTTTTATTGCATGCAGTACCGCATGTGACCCTAGGTGGGGGGTGCTGGGGAGACTCGGAAATACTCAGAGACCGTTCAGATGCAGTCGGAAACACTCGGGTGTCAGCGGTGTCCCCGTACCTCCTGGCCAATTGCGGTACTGCACACCACACAGGCTTGAATCCTGCTAATTTTGCGAGAAAAAACTTGCAAACCGAGTCAGAATCTTGAAGGAAAAAAAAGCTTGTATTGCGAAACATTCGCTAACTGCGTTACTCGCAATCCGAGGTTCCACTGTGTTATAATTTATGATTTTGAGTTTTAGACTTTATCATACCTGGGATGTCTGATAGCCTCTTGTTTTGGACAGATTCTAGTGTGCTTTATCTAAAGCCTTATACACCCGATCGGATTTTCCAACAAAAAATGTGTGATGGCAGGGTTTTGTCGGAATAGCTGACAGTTTGTAAGCTCCATCGGACAATTGTTGGATTTTCCGACAACAAATGTTTTATAGCATGCTTTAAAACTGTCCGACAACAAATGTGTCTTGTCGGATTTTCCGATCGTGTGTACACAAGTCCGTCGGAATAAAATCCAAAGCACAAACACGCATGCTCCAAACTAATGCTCAACATTAGCAGAAGTTGCCCAAAGGGTGGCGCTAAAGAGCTGAAAAACCATAGTTCTGTGTATGTTGGCTGAAAAATTTCTGCCGTCTGTATTCATACCAAGTTCACGGCCAACGCCCTTCGCACAAAATTCCACAGATTTGTCCCATTGGAAATCCGATCATGTCTACGAGGCCTAAGAATTACAGGCCTACAATGTAAAACATTACATTTAGATGAAAAACAATGTACCGCTTTGAGACACAAAAATCTGACACTCATACCGCCACGGTGGCTACAGGTTTTTAACACTATATGATTGGAAGGGACTCGGGAGCGCTAAATGACAGTGGATTAGGGGTGCAAATTACGTGTCTTGCCTTGGGTGCTGACAACCTAGGCTACGATAATAATTTTACTGTTAGGGGTCCCACAACTTGGGAAATTTTATCAAAGGGGCACTGCACTAGAGGGGTTGAGAACCAATGGCCTAGGGGAACTGATACAGCAGACCCTGTTAAGTATGTGAAAAACAAATTAACACTGGCCACCTAAAGAGCCCATTCACACCTGAGCGGCAAAACGCCTGTCGCGCGACGCTCGTGCCGCTGAAGGGGAAATTTCCCATTCATGTCTATAGAGATGGTTCACATCTCTGAGACGCCGAACGCCTGTCGCCTGAAAAAAAGTCCCGGACCCTTTTTTTTCAAGCGACATTGGCGTTCGCCCATAGACATGAATGGGAAGATTTGTAAAAAAAAAAAAATAAAAAAATAAATAAATCGAAGCGCGGCAAGTAAAGCCGCGTATGCGGCGTTACTTGCCGCTCAGGTGTGAATGCAGCCTAAGTGTGACGATCGTCTAGAGAACTACAGAAGCTGGATATCCACCTTCAGGCCAGGTTCACATATATTTGGCCTCGGGTTTGTGCCTGGGATCCGGTGCGTGTCTGTTTACTGGTTTAGGCACGATTCAGGTTCAAAAATTTTGCTTGAGTTTTACTCCTGAACTGCACCAAAACACGCACCAGACCCTTTTTCAATCCGGACTGCCCCCGGACATGTGTGAACCAGCTCCATTGAGAGCCGATTACACTTGTCTGTCATGCAGATTGAATGCTGGGAAACCCACATCCAGTTTGCATATGTTTGAACCCAGCCTTAAGCCAGAAGTCTAGGACCTCAGCATTCCACCTATGCAGGAACTTGATTTGTTAATTAAATAGTTACGTCCTCAGTTGTCTGATTTATGTTGAGAGGCCTAAACCTGTTCACATCCATGAACCAGACAGGGGCCTTAATGTTGCATGGTAGAGATTGGAGCAATTTTTTTTTTTTTTTAGAAGGAATCCCAGCTTCCCTGCAATAAAAAATAAATACTCCAAGGAAAGACAACCTTGAGAGCCGGTTCACACAGGCACGACTCGTCAGGCGACTTGGCTCCATTCTGTACTATGATACTGTTCTAATGGAAGCGACTCAAGACGCTCCGACTTAGAAAAAGTTTCCTGTACTACTTTGGGACGACTTCATGGCAACTTGCATTGACTTCAATACAGAAGTCACTTTTGAATCGTGGCTAGATCGCCTTGCCGAGTCGCTCAGCAAGTCGTGCTGCCCCTGTGTGAACCAGCTCTTATTGTAAAGTACTATTTAAAGTGTAATAAGATTTGTAGCTTCAAGCGTTTTTCTAAAAGTCTCACAAAACAATAATAAATGCAAACAATAATCAAAAAATGCCAAAATATCAATAGGCTTTAAGTGATTGTACCCATATACTCTACAACCCAAATTAAAACTACTCAATGTTAAAATAGATCCTGAATATCACCTGAATGGAATCCATTAGAACTGGTATAATTGTCACAACAATAATAAAGTGTACAATGAATATACATTTAGAAAGGCTATGAAGTAAAATGTAATTCACAGAACAGCAAAGTTAATCAATGACAATTATAGAAAAATAAGTTATATGTAACTTGGGCAAGACCAGGTCTTAGTTTCCTCCACTTGCTGAATATACCATAAATTGATAAATACTGAAAATGATTAACCATGGCAAGAAGCAATACTGCACAACTATGTAAGCAAGCAGCAATGCAAAAAAACAAGACCAGGATGGCAAAGAAGTTATGGCTAACAAAAGTGATAGAAAGTATGGTGGTGAAGAACAGATCCTTAATTATATTTGCATCCAAATATCTGTAGAGTCCAAATGGAAACATGGTAGGGCAGCCTAGTATCCATTCATTATTACTATTATAGGTCAGAGCATATCTCAACCGGGAGAGTCAGGGTGAATTTGATTTAAATTATGATTTACATCGCTAGTAAAAAGGCTTGATTTAAATCTACTTGATTTGAATCATCATTTTTAAAGAGCAACTGTCATCTCTGTCCCGCAGCGGCTCCTCCTCTGACACGCTGTTGACTCGCCAACAGTCCCATTCATTTTAATGTGGCAGTGATACAACAAGGTTAGGGATGTGGCAGCAGCAGGTGAGTGAATGTCTAACAGGCGTGGCCATGATGGATCTGAAATGACAGCGTAGTTGGAATCCTTAATATTTGCAAACAAAATAGGAAACCATTTAGAATAATAGGCTGTCAGGTTAGTAAAATGGCAATATCAAAACTGTTTCAATCATATAGTAAAAATTCCAATATTGCAGAATATACAGCCTCATGCTACATAACTAAGCTCCCTTTAATGCTGAATAATCTAAATTATTAATGTATCCCAACTAGAAAACTATTTTTAGATACATTTTTACTCCCAAAAGCATTTTTTTAAAAACAAGTTTGTTAAAAATAAAAAAAATTTGATTTAAAAAAAAAAATCATAGATTTTATGTCCACCCTGGCCAGAGTATATCATGACCTCCCAAAAGACTTGAAAGCACATAAATTGCTGCATAGAATAAAGGGCTATGAAGCCTTGTATGAAATCCAGGTGACATTGGCACCTTATGATAAAGCACCTTGTCCCCATATTGATGAGGACAAAGACCTTTTTTTCCACAACCCGTGGTTGGTGGGGGCCTGTGGGTGGGGACTTATTGGAATCCGGAAGTCCACTTTAACAATAAAGGGGTCCTCAGATACCACCCCCCTATAGGAATGACTATGGCATAAATAGTACCCTTACTCATTCACACAAAAGAGAGACGTTGCCTAGAAATGAAGACACCCAAGTGATTGACGAGTCCTTTATTTAAAAAAAATTAAAGTTCCAAAAATGTCACTCATCGAAAAATGCCGTTGACTTTCCAAAAACAAATACAAAAAAAAAACCGACCCAGATGCATACATCAGGTCCTAGTGCCAATGGCTGAGAACGCTGACCGGAGTTTTCTGGCGGGGGACCATCCCGCTGTCAAGAACACAATCGAACAGCTGGTGAGATCGCCCTGCTGGGTTGAACGAAAAAAAAAGACTGGTGTTTCGAACCACTTCCCTTTCCCTGGACCTCTCACCCCTATAGTGGGTAACCCCACCTTTTTAGCCCTGGCTTACTTGATCCAAGATTTGTTTTCAGGGTTGTCCTTCTGGCAAAAATTTCAGCTGATACATTCTCTTAGTTCCTTACCGTCTGCTTAAACGTTTTGCCAACGCAGAACTCCATTTGAACCTATGTGCATGGACAATTTTCTCGTACGACACACGGTTTCCCAGACCTACCACATGCTTACAAGTATGTCTCTACCACTGAGTGTCAGTTGCCCTACATCTCAAAATGGTAACGTGATTTAAAGCTGAGCCTCACTGACAAACTGGTAAAGAGTATTTTCCTCCAAAGACTCGGTACGACCCGACCCCCTCTGTGTGTACCACCCTTAGGGCCTGGTGGGAGGGCTTGGCCTGTTAGAAGTATCCTTCGATTGTGGTATCCCTGAACGCCCCCCCTCTGGAACAATCCCAACCTACATCACCTTTTCAAAATGCCAGACCCTGTGATGTGGACCAAGTATCATATTAAAGTTCTCTCAGATGTCACCTCAGACCTCTCGATCCTAGTCTCACCACAATGTCCCACCCTCACACAAATTCAGATATCTTCAGCTGTCGCATGCATTCAGGGCCCATTTTCCACCTGGTGAGGGGCAGCTGGTGCAGTCTGACTGAAAGCGGATTTTGCAAACCCACCTCCATGCTCTACGCACATCTCCTCCGGGTCTCATCTCCTGAGTTGTCCAGGCTTCGTCAGCAATGGGGCCAGGATGTTCAGGAGCTGGACTCAAAGGATTGGGAGGATGTATGGGATTTCCCATTTAAAATACTGGTTTCCTTGAGAGATCGCCTCATTCAGTACAAGATTGTTCATAGAACATATTTCACTCCCGCTTCGGTGCAGAGGATGAGGTCTTCCCTCTCACCGGAGTGCTGGTGTTGTGACCATGCTCCAGGGGACTACATTCACATCTTCTGGTTCTGCCCGGTAATTTCAGTTTTTTGGTCATAAAGCTTTATGGAGGTGAATTAACTACTAAGTATCTCTATTGCCCAAGAATATGCCTGTTGGAAGACCTGGTGCCCAGGGTGGCTGAGAGAACCCTGTTGGGTCTCTTGCTGTTCTATGCCAGGAAGTCCATCGTCCTATGCTGGAAGTGGAAAACTCCTCCCTCTATAGGTCTATGGAAAACACTTGTCGATAATGTGATACCCCTATACAAAGATACCTATATTCATAGAGGCTGTCCGGAAAAAATATGACAGGGTCTGGTCTAAGTGGTTGGCGGAACCTTTCACTGCTGCAGCAGACTAGGAGGTTTCTCGCTATCCCATGACCTCCCTTGAAGTCTTGATAAACCAACCCTTGCTAGAACAGTAACTATTAACCTACCCCTGGAGCATTAGACCAGCACATGGATGATGGTATATTATGGAAGTTGCAAATAATCTAACATTTCTTGGTTTCGTTATGCTGACTTGCGACCCCTGCTTGGGTCCCTCCCCTGATGTTAGCCAGGTGTTGGCTGTACTGTTGTACGTTTGTATTGTCTGTGTTTGCTAAAAGCAAAATAAAAAGAGGATTCTCCTGTTCACGTATAAAACCTCTACCAGGAGTCAGGGTTTAAACTGTTAACCCGCTGGTATTTCAGACCTGTTCGGATCAATAAGGTGTTTCCTTAATGTCCCAATGTGTATTGGCAGTGCATGGAGGAGACTGGTTCTCTCCTTCACATCTTTTGATCCTGCCGCTCTTTGCATGCCTTTTGGTCAAAGGTGCGTCACATTACTTAGAAATGTACGGATCAAGTTATACCATGGGACCCAGCATTTTTTCTTCTGCATCATCGCCAAATCTCAGAGAAGACGTAGACGTTCTTTTTGTACCAATATTGCTCACTGCCACGAAAGGCTGCGTAACGCTCTGTTGGAAGCAGTCGCAAGCACCATCGATGTCCGTTTGGCGGAAAAATATCTTAGAAATTAATAAGATGGTGGCCACGAAGAGGGGCCTTCAGGACAAATTCCTTTTAGAAGTGGTTCTACAGGCACAAATTAAAAATGTCAGATGAGTATCCTTCCCTGATGGGCTGAATTGTCTTTTTGTGAAGTTTTGGAGGTCGTACTGCTGGACTGTGGAGTCCAGAAGTAACGGGGAAGACGTGGACCTTGCTTCTCTCCGTGTTGCGTTTTCTGTATCGTTGTCTTGTGACAAAAAAATAAAGGATTGAAAAAAAAACTGCTGATGTTTACTAGGCTTAAAGTGGGAATAAACTCCCATCTCTGACTTAGCTAGAGGTGAGCCTTTAATAAAGCTAGTAGGTAGTGTAAATATCTCCTTAACATGCACTGCCTAGTAGAAATGTACTGTACACGCAGTCCGTCACATCACCGGTGCATGCGCTCTGAAGGAACGGCCACCTGGGTTGTTCCTTCAGAGTCCTGTGCCATAAACTGTGGCTCCCATGCGTATGCATTGGGTGAAGTTGGGAGCGCTTGCAGTGGTGACAACGTGGCGCTGAAAGGCTTTGTTTTAAGGTAAGTTTAACATAATGTGCTAGTATACAATGCATGCTAGCACATGCCTTTAACCTTGCAGGGTACGGAAAAAAAAACGCCAAATAGTTTACGGGTCTTAAATGATTGTTGAACAGTCAGTGAATACATACAAAGTATTTACAGCACAGTAGGTAAACACATGCAATCAGGTGGTTTAGGCATGTTTAATAGATAAGCAAGTGCTATTGAATGGGTGCCTATACATCATAATAGTCATTTTTATGGCCTATATAGCTGCTAATGCAATATTGTTTTCTCATTGTTTTACAGGTATTAAATCTATCAGAAAGGTGTTATGAGCTTTCCAGACTTAACACAAAGGTATTTAATTTTTTGCATTTTATATTTCGTTTTTTTGTTATTTTGCGGATCACCAGATGAATAAAACAAAAGAAAAAAAGTTGGGGGAGGGGAAATAAATCAATGTGTGGCCAACATGACTAAAATAGATTTTTTTGTAAAATGTTAGCCATGTCTGCTGCACCAACTCCACAAAAAAGCCTGGTTTCAGTATGCCAAACGGCACCTAAAAAAGATTCAAAATTTCTGAAGCAAAACTTTTTGGAGTGATCAGATCAATATGGACTCTATGATCACAAGCATAAACACTGTATATGTAGTGAACAAGGTCTACAAAACCAAAATATCCCTACTTTGAATATGGAAGTGGATCTCTGCTGTTTTGATGGGTATGCAAAGGCAATATTAATGCAGCATATTAGGGGAAAATGCACCCAGAAGCTGCTTGTGGTATGCATTTTAAGGGCTAGTTCACCCCAGATGCAGTTCCGTGCATTTTTTTTCTGCACTAAAAATGCATGCACTGTGTTTTCCATGTGCATTCTGCTCCAGAAACTGATTGCACTGGTGTGAACTAGATCCGTTGGAATACATGCAAAGCCCTGTGCATGCATTCTTAGTGCAGAAAAAAGCGCATTGAACTGCACTTAGTTATTAAAAAAATATATATTTTACAATCGCTAACATGTCATACTTGCCTGCTCTGTGCAATAGTTTTGCACAGAGCAGCTTGGATCCTCCTTTTCTTGGGTCCCCCGCCAGCGCTGCTGGCTCCTTCCCCCTGCTGAGTACCCCCATAGCATGCCACTTTTTACAAAGCACATGCTGTGTATGTTGATGGAGACACACACACACACAGCTCCCCCCCCCCCCCTCACTCTCTCCTCACAGGCCACGATGACAGATGCCAGAGGCTCCCACTGCTGCTACCATGTCCAGTGAGAAGAGAGCCACTGCTCTTGGGTACAGCACTGAATCGAGATTGAGCTCTGGTATGTATAATGGGGGGGCTGCACACAGAAGGTTTTTTTTAATCGAATGCATAGAATTTACAACAACTTTCCATCATAACAGTGATCTGAAATATAAGTCTAAGTTGATCCTTTAGCGGCTGGCTACAGCATAAAAAAATTAAGGTTTGGAGTGGCTATTCGTCTCCTGACCTCAACATCATTGAGACACTTTGAGGAGATCTCAAAAATGAATTTCATGCTAGACAACCAAAGAATATACCTAGCGAGGTTTCTTGCTCAGCTTTATTACATAACAAAAATACTACAAGTTGCAATTGATGCTAAATGGAGCAATAAAAGATATCAAGACCTAGTATTATACAGAGCCAACCACTTCAGCCCCAGAAGAATTTCTCCTCTTCTTGACCAGAGCACTTTTTGCGATTCCACACTGTGTCGATTTAACTGACAATTACGCGGTCTTGCGACATTGCACCCAAACAAAATTGACGTCCTTTTTTCACCACGAATAGCGCTTTCCTTTGGTGGTATATGATCACCTCTGTGGTTTTTATTTTTTGCGCTATAAACAAAAAAGAGCATCAATTTTCCCAAAATTCTTTTTCCTCAGTTTAGGCTGATATGTATTCTTATACATATTTTTGGTAAAGAAGTCGCAATAAGCGTATATTGATTGGTTTGCGCAAAAGTTATATGATCTACAAAATAGGGGCTATTTTAATGGCATTTTTACTTTTTGTAATGTCAGCGATTTTATTTTATTTTAATCGGTACTGCGACATTATGGCGGACACATCGGACACTTTTTTCTTTTGACACTATTTTGGGACCATTGTCATTTATGCAGCGATCAGTGCTATAAAAATGCACTGATTACTGTGTAAATGACTCTGGCAGGGAAGGGGTTAAACACTAGGGGGCGATGAAGTGTGTCCTAGGGAGTGATTCCAACTGTGGGGGGGCTGGACTGCAAGTGACACGACAGTGATCACTGCTCCCGATGACAGGGAGCAGTAGATCACTGTCCTGTCACTAGGCAGAACAGGGAAATCCCTTGTTTAGAGGCATCTCCCAGTTCTTTCTTTTCTGTGAGACGATTGCGTGCACCCAGCGGACATCGCGCACACTCAGAGCACGCAACGTGCCATTCTGCCGATGTACATCTACAGGTGGCAGTCAGCAAGTGGTTAAATAGTGTCATTTGTATTGTTTTTCCTATATTGGGAGGGAAGACAAATACACGTGTGTACTGAGGGGAAGGTTTACTAAAACTGGTGCAGCTGGGCATAGAAACCAATCGGCTTCCATGTTTTAGCCCTCGTTCACACTAAACTTGGGTTTGAAATCATGCAAGTTCAAACCCTGCATTTCAGTGTGAGTTTGGGGGCAATTTGAAAGACATATGTGCGGGTTCAAGCCCATACGCGTGCCTCCATAGCAAGTGACTTGCTATGGAGGCACACGGAGAAAAGGAGGAGTCTGGCGCACCGGCAGAGGATCCCAGAAGAGAAAGTTTAGTGCCAGTTCACACTACAGCGACTTGAGATCTGACTTTTAAGTCCTCAAGTTGCCCCAAGTCACTGGACATAAGAAATGCCATAGAAGTAAATGAGAGCCTTCTTAATGTACACTACTGAAGTTGCTCAGATTTCAGAAAAGATTCCTATACTGCTTCTAGGAGACTTGTACCCATAGATTTCAACGAAAGTTGCCTCCAAGTCGGATCTCCATCTACAGGGAGTGCAGAATTATTAGGCAAATGAGTATTTTGACCACATCATCCTCTTTATGCATGTTGTCTTACTCCAAGCTGTATAGGCTCGAAAGCCTACTACCAATTAAGCATATTAGGTGATGTGCATCTCTGTAATGAGAAGGGGTGTGGTCTAATGTCATCAACACCCTATATCAGGTGTGCATAATTATTGGGCAACTTCCTTTCCTTTGGCAAAATGGGTCAAAAGAAGGACTTGACAGGCTCAGAAAAGTCAAAAATAGTGAGATATCTTGCAGAGGGATGCAGCACTCTTAAAATTGCAAAGCTTCTGAAGCGTGATCATCGAACAATCAAGCGTTTCATTCAAAATAGTCAACAGGGTCGCAAGAAGCGTGTGGAAAAACCAAGGCACAAAATAACTGCTCATGAACTGAGAAAAGTCAAGCGTGCAGCTGCCAAGATGCCACTTGCCACCAGTTTGGCCATATTTCTGAGCTGCAACATCACTGGAGTGCCCAAAAGCACAAGATGTGCAATACTCAGAGACATGGCCAAGGTAAGAAAGGCTGAAAGACGACCACCACTGAACAAGACACACAAGCTGAAACGTCAAGACTGGGCCAAGAAATATCTCAAGAATGATTTTTCTAAGGTTTTATGGACTGATGAAATGAGAGTGAGTCTTGATGGGCCAGATGGATGGGTCCGTGGCTGGATTGGTAAAGGGCAGAGAGCTCCAGTCCGACTCAGACGCCAGCAAGGTGGAGGTGGAGTACTGGTTTGGGCTGGTATCATCAAAGATGAGCTTGTGGGGCCTTTTCGGGTTGAGGATGGAGTCAAGCTCAACTCCCAGTCCTACTGCCAGTTTCTGGAAGACACCTTCTTCAAGCAGTGGTACAGGAAGAAGTCTGCATCCTTCAAGAAAAACATGATTTTCATGCAGGACAATGCTCCATCACACGCGTCCAAGTACTCCACAGCGTGGCTGGCAAGAAAGGGTATAAAAGAAGAAAAACTAATGACATGGCCTCCTTGTTCACCTGATCTGAACCCCATTGAGAACCTGTGGTCCATCATCAAATGTGAGATTTACAAGGAGGGAAAACAGTACACCTCTCTGAACAATGTCTGGGAGGCTGTGGTTGCTGCTGCACGCAATGTTGATGGTGAACAGATCAAAACACTGACAGAATCCATGGATGGCAGGCTTTTGAGTGTCCTTGCAAAGAAAGGTGGCTATATTGGTCACTGATTTGTTTTTGTTTTGTTTTTGAATGTCAGAAATGTATATTTGTGAATGTTGAGATGTTATATTGGTTTCACTGGTAAAAATAAATAATTGAAATGGGTATATATTTGTTTTTTGTTAAGTTGCCTAATAATTATGCACAGTAATAGTCACCTGCACACACAGATATCCCCCTAAAATAGCTAAAACTAAAAACAAACTAAAAACTACTTCCAAAAATATTCAGCTTTGATATTAATGAGTTTTTTGGGTTCATTGAGAACATGGTTGTTGTTCAATAATAAAATTAATCCTCAAAAATACAACTTGCCTAATAATTCTGCACTCCCTGTATATTGAAGCGACTTTACAGGAAAAAGAAAATAATTTACCCAGGCAACCCCCTCCCTCACACAGAGCTGATTATTCTGTGATTGGCCAAAGTCGCCTGTCCTGGAGGTGACTTTAAGTTGCACTGGTTTTGCATCTATAGCCACCAGCATTCTAACACTATCATATCTAGCCCTGTAAAGAAAAAAACTAGTATAAAACCTTTTTCTGCAGGCGATCTGACCCGATTTCCAGTGGCGGAAGCTCTGCAGAGGACACGGCCGACAACGGCTGTAAAATGAATGGGACTTACATCACCCATTGAACTTAATATGGAGCTTCTAATGTGGCAGTATCTCCACAGTGAAGCCGCGGCTGACAGCTCAGCATGGCATCGGGTAAAATCGCCTGCAGAACAGGTATGTATACAAATTTATTTACATGGCTAGAATGCTGGTGGCTATAGATGCAGGGATCTTAGTTTTAGCATGGACTTCTCTAAAAAAAATAAGTTAAAGGTGAACTTTCCTGACGCATTCATGGCAGCACACACTGGGTTGTGACTCCGCCCCCACAACCTGACAGGATTGGTTAGCTATAAATTTGAAGGGGAGACGCCCCGCATCATTCTCTTTTTTCATCCTCACCTGACAAGATTGAACGAACAAGCAAAAAGCATGCCTCTTACCGCAAATCGCCCCAGCAGGTTCAGCCTCTCCTGTTTGGAAGTCCCTCCTGTACAGTCTCTAAATGAGCTTTATGGTGGGAACCCCGTTCTGGTGGTTTTAGGGGCTTTGGAATTATACTGGCATCTGTAGCAAGCTTTAAAGAAGCTTCAAATCTCGCAGTGGCCCCCACTTTCGCTCTGTCTTTCCTTCCAGTGCAGTGTGTCCTTCCACAAAGGTATTTGTATCATTACATTTACCACCTAAGGTTAGTCCGTTTTGTACCTTTGTCTGCCTGTTGTTTTTTTCTCAGCTCTGCTGAGCCCTGTGGTTCCTCTGACACCCCATACTCTCGGGGTCACCGCTGCGTACCCCTTGGCGCTCTGCACATGCGCGCAGCTCAGTGATGACGCCGCCTGTCTCCTCTGCCCTCTTCCAAAATGGCGCCGGGCGAGCGGGACGCTTCTGCACATGCGCGCGTCATTAAAAAAAAGAAGGAAAAAAAAACAGTCCTATTGCTCTGTAGTTCTGGCTGCCGCACTGCTGCTCTGCTCTACTCAGAGTGAAGATTGCACCAGGTGTGTGCAGGCATGTCCCAGATCAGCCTGGGCTAATTGATTACACAAAAAAAAAGGAATAAATAGGATAGAAGATATTATGCGGGCGCCCAGAGGCGATTCAGTTTGCATGTGCCGCGCTATATGGGTTTCATCATTCATTCATTCAATACATTTATATATTAATTTATAACATACCATAGAAGAAAGTGTATCCATAATTTAACAATTAATATAATCCAAAAAAAAAAAGGATAGATATATGTATATAAAATTATTATATTAATTTAATAAATAGAAATATTGGGGGGGAACATATTGTAATGTTTTCCCTTCTCTCTTTTTTTTTTTCCCACCTTTTCGGGCTGTCTCTCTGCTATCCTCATGGGGGCCACTGCCCTCGCAGACCACCATCAGCTGACCAGGTATAGAGGCCATCCAGAAGGTGGTAAGTAGAGGGGAGACAAAAAAGAGAGCCTGGCCACTGACGCTACAGTTTTGGTAGCCCTATCGGGTCAAGAGACGCAAGTTTGCGGCACAGAGGGAGATTCTAGCCATGCTTCCGGCAGAAGGCGCAAGAAATTGCTCAAGGTTACCCTCTTGATTTCTTCAATCGAGGCGTAGCCGCTCGCGTCACAGCACTCCCGTCATAGTCGGTCCCACCGCAGACGATTACCTTCATCCCAGACAGAGCTATCTTACCCGCACCACGGCAAATGTTTGCCAAATATGCGGGGCGCCATCCTTGCCAGGGGAATTGGCCTGCCACTCGTGCTTCATCGAAGTAACTAAGGATTCAGAGGCCAGAGTAGATACTGAGCTCCCAGGAGAATCGCCACAGGGATCATATGTGGGCGATCCTTCCCCAAGCACATCGCCCGGCCGTTACGCCAGGGTGCAGTAACCCTCTCTAAGAATGAGGAGTGTGAGCAGGCGTCGGACTGTCTCTTTTTGGTTGAACCATTTGCCCATTCACTCAAGGAAGCGATCGGCTGGGAGGAGGTTATGGCAGAACTTCTGAAGGTTCAGAAATATTTCCCGGTGCTGAAAAGGGGGTCCTGAATCATTTCCCTTCATCGAAGAGCTGGAGAACCTCATAAAGGATAAGTGGGGGGGTCGCATAAGCGGCCCAGTATGAGCAACAAGTTTGCAGATTGTACCCCTTGTGGTAGTCTAAGATCGATTCTTTGATCAATGCAACTACGGTCGATTCATCTTTAATGCGACTCGCTAGAGACGTTTCTCTACCGATTGAAGACGCAGTTACCTTCCGGGACGCTCTTGATCATAAAATCAATATAGAACTGAAGAAAGCCTGCTCCACGACAGGAGCCGCTTGTAGGCCGGCTATCACCACAGCGGCAGTCGCTAAAACTATCGCTGCATAGGCAGCTAATGTTGAGAATCCCATTCTAGAAGGAGCCGACCAGGGGAAGATATTCTCCTCCCTGCAAGGAAATTAAGTTGGCTTACGGCTCCTAAGGGGGCGACTTCATGGCTGGGAAGAGCCTTATGACTGAGACCCTGGATAGCGAAGGCAGCGTCAAAATCAACTGGTGCAAAATTCCATATGGCGGCTCAAGTGTATTCGACACAAAGATGGACTCGGCCATCTCCAAGGTTACCGGGGGAAAGTCTGGGCTGATTTCTCCGATAGGAAAACCAGAGCCCCAGAAGGGCCCCGCTTACAGGCGTGATCTTCCTGTCAAGTACAGGGATGTTAGATCCTACCGCCCGGCAGGGAATTTAGGAGGGTCTGGAAGATTCGACCCTCCTTCATGTAGATACAGTAAGCCAATCACAGCTGGGGAACAGCAGAAGTCCTTTTTGAGGGTCCATCTGCCCACCCAGCTCAGGTGAGCACCAGACTCAAGAGATTCGCTCGGATATGGGCAACTCGTATAACAGATCCATGAACACTATCCTCTATCAAGACCGGTCACAATTGGAAATTCATGGGCACATTGCCAGGGAACACATTCCAGCCTACCAAGTACTTCCGCACCAGAAAGGGAGGGTGTTTTATTCCCCTATATTTCTGGTACAAAAAAAAAAAACGGGGATCTATGTCCATTCTTGGACCTAAAGAATTTCAACAGACGATCAAAATAGAGGCCCTCAGATTGGAAAAGCCTTCAGTCCATTTTGTTGTCAGTGGACGTGGAGACTGGATGCTATCTCTAGATTTTTCGGGCGTTTACCTTTACATCCCAGTTCATCTTACCTTCCAGAGGTCCCTTCGGTTCTCAATCGATCAATCCCATTTCCAATTTTGGTACCCCCCATTCGGCATCGCCTCAGCACCCAGAGCATTCGGCAAGTTAGGGTGTTCCTAGGGGCAGAATAAAATACCAGGTTGTACCGGGTGCAACTCCCTCAAGAGAGGCTGAAGCCCTTGCTCCAGAAGATACAAAGTCTGCTATCATCCAGACGTCTAACTGTCAGAGCCTGCCAGACCCAGGGGTCCATGTCAGCATCCATACCCTTGATACAGTGGCCCCTGTGGCACATGCGAGTCTTACAGAACTCCTTTCTCAGGCAGTGGAATAGAACGTCAATACTCCAAACCATTCACATCCCGAACTGGGTAAAGCAATAAGTATGGTGGTGGACACACCCGTCCGACCTCAGGGAGTCCATTCCTAAAGTTCCCCCTAGTCCAGAAGTAGTAACATCGGACGCCAGCCAGGGGTGATGGGGTCCACACTATCTAGAGTAGCCCAAGGACAGTGGCATTTTCGGGCTCAGGGCATAGTGTCAAATATTTTAGAGCTCAGAGCAGCCTTTCAGGCCCTCCTGGCCATTGCGCCTCTTCTATAGAGGAAGAGTGTCCTGATCAGGATGGACAACAAGTAGCGGTGTCATGTATCCAGAGACAGGGGGGCATCAGGAGTCGCACGCTTCATAATGGAAGGGGCACAAGTGCACCTGTTAGATCTGTGGGGAGTATGCGTCCCAGCAACACAGAATTCGTTGGCCAACTACCTAAGCCGAGAGACACTTTCAAACACACGAACGGTCCCTGAACCAACAGGTATTCTCCATTCTTACGAAAACTAGTACCAGAACCAGAAGTCGACCTAGCGGCCACGCCAAAGAACTCCAAGTGTCAGAGGTTCCTGTCCAGAGCCCACTTTCCATTACCTGAAGGGACAAACTGCCTAGTTCTTCCATGGAGCTGCGAGCTAGGGTACATTTTTCTTCCAACTTCTCGGATTACAAGATTCCTGTCCCGACTTCGGAAGTCCTCAGCCTCAGTTATTGTACTAATACCGTTCCGGCTGAGGAGGCCATGGTTTACGACCCTGCTACAACTAGGTACGCGGCCTCAATACATCTTCCAGTAACCTGGGATCTCATACATCAGAGGCAATTCTTCCATCCAGCCCAGAGAAGCTGCATTTGCCAGCTTTGAAGCTGAGAGGGCTAGGTTAGGGGAACTAGGATACTCTCAGGAGGTAATATCAACCTTAGTACAAGCTCTAAGGAGCTCCACTGATGTCACCTATACTAGGATCTGGGAGAGGTTCGTGTCATCGCAGCAAAGACATTGGAATCCCATCTCAAATTCTTGAATTTCTTCAGTCAGGGTTTAACAAGGGCCCGGGCTTGGGTACCCTGAAGGTGCAAGTATCTGCCCTTTCAGCCATGACGGGTACTAGATGGGCTCTTCATCATCTGGTCACTCTGTTCCTCAGGGCCTACGTAAGATCAGACCACCAAGGAGGCCAGCCTTTCCAACAGGGGATCTCTGTGTAGTACTCGAGGCCCTGTCCAATCCACCTTTTTCTCCATTCAACTTAGTCTCACCGTGGAACCTAGCTCTGAAGATGGCTTCCCGTATTGCTATCACCTCAGTTAAGAGGGCGCCGGAGATACAAGCACTTATGGCTATGGAACCCCTATTCAGTGTTCTTCCCTGACAGAGTGGTTCTGAAGCCCTCAGACCATTTTTATCCAAGGGTAACTTCCTCCTTTCATTATAACCAGGACATCGTCCTTTCGTCTTTTACTAATGAGAGGGGCGAGTCCCATGACTAGGATGTCAAGTCTACCATCTCCAGTTACGTCACATCTACATCTCAGGAAGACGGATTCTCTCTTGATTATCCCACACAGGAGCAGACAAGGTCAGCCAGCTACCTCCCGTACCATTACCTCTTGGTTGTTAAAGCTATCAAGGAGACCTATTCCATCCAGCAACTTACGCCTCCTAGAGGGCATTAGGGCTCATTCGACAGGGGCAGAGGCCACTTCTTGGGCAGCATATTGCGGGACTTCACCGGAAACCATAGGCAGAGCAGCAACTTGGTCTTCCCAACACATCTTCATTTCTCACTACAGAGTGAATTCTGCTCTCCTGGCTACCGTCGACTTCGGCAGATCTGTTCTTAGAGCCAATTCCTCAGCGCTATAAAGAATAAATATTACTGTTTTCTTGCACCCTCCCGACTGGCGAGTTATATCCCAGTGTGTGCTGCCATGAATGCGTCAGGAAAACGGAAAATTGTATACTCACCTTTCCGTAATTTTCCTTTCCTGGCGCATCTTCATGGCAGCACACAGATGCCCACCCTGCTGTTTTATGATGATATATACAGAGAATGATGCGGGGCGTCTCCCCTTCAAATTTATAGCTAACCAATCCTGTCAGGTTGTGGGGACGGAGTCACAACCCAGTGTGTGCTGCCATGAAGATGCGTCAGGAAAGGAAAATTACGGAAAGGTGAGTATACAATTTTCCTTTTTTTTTTCTATACACAGTGTCCTATATAACACTCAATTACAGACTGTTTGTTTATTTCAAAGTAGGGAAGAGTTATGAAGTCTGTGATTTTTCCATCAGTTATATTTCTTTCCCACTAAGGGCTCATGCGTGTGGGTGGTCTAAGGCACAAGTATGTTCTAGCGAAAAGCTTCTGGTGTTTTTTCATGCCCAAGGAACCACAGGTGGTACAGTACATATGCTAGCTATAGATGTGAATAGCAGCTATACACGGCTTTGCTTGGGTAAACACTGATGGTTGCGCAAATCAGTGTTTATACTGAGCAGAGCCCTCTGATTGCCTACTGTATTGAATTGTATTGTAACTGTATTGTCTGCCCTAATGTTGTAAAGTGCTGTGCAAACTGTTGGTGAAATATAAATCCTGTATAATTATAATATGAAAAGCATCAGTGTTTACCCGAGTACAGCTACATACAGCCTTTACTTGTAAGGCTGGCTGTGTGTGCTACCTGTTGCTCCCAAGGTGTGGAAAAACACAAAAATATTTGCGCTAGAGACCATTTGCACATCAAACTGTTCATGTGGATCAGCCCTTTAAAATGTGTGTGTATTTCTTTCTACCTCTGTTAAAGGAAATTATTCTCACTTTCTCTCCTAACAGTCAGTGAGAGAACATCTTCCAAATAGGGACACAGACAACAATAAAATGTAACTAAGCCCAGGTTCACACTGAGCTGCGGGAAGGAAGCTGTGCAAGTTTAGCTGAACTCACACATTTCACTCCCGCATGTCAGTCCTGATTTCAGCAGCAATGTGTGAAACAAGGGCAGAGGCTCTCTATTTTCCCCTCTATCCAAAGCAAAATGAAAAAGTTTAGACTGTTGGGCTTTGAAAAGTTGTTTTGCACATGGTTGTTTCAAATGATTAAACACATTTTCTTTTGTACAAAGGTAATGGACATGGGCTGGCCTGAGCTACATGCTCCCCCTCTGGATAAAATGTGTTCCATCTGTAAGGCAATGGAATCGTGGATGAACAGTGACCCATTGCATGTAGTTGTAATTCACTGCAGAGTAAGTGCATAGCAAATGTATGTAAATTTAAAATCCTACAATGGTTTTTTGTTTTGTCTGGGTGAGGAACTTGAAAATTCTGTACTAGGCGTCCTTTATTTTAGTGATACCTAAGGCCAGGTTCACACTGGTGCGACAAACTCTCCGACATTGGGAGCTAATGTCGCATGACGTGTGAAAATCAATATTTCCCTATGAGAGCCATCTTAAAGGGGTTGTAAAGGTTCGTCTTATTTTCTAAATTGGTTCCTTTAAGCTAGTGCATTGTTGGTTCATTTACCTTTTTCCTTCGATTTCCCTTCTAAATGTTTTGTTTCTTTGTTTAAATTTCTCACTTCCTGTTTCTCCTCAGTAAGCTTTCCACCATCATCTGAGCGGTGGAAAGTCATTTAGAACAGCTTACTGAACACCTTACTGAGGAGGAACAAGAAGTGAGAAATTCAGACAAAGAAAACAAAGAAAAATAACATTTAGAAGGGAAATTGAAGATCCACTAGCTTAAAGTAACCTATTTAGAAAAGAAAAAACTAACCTTTACAACCCCTTTAACTGGTCTGACACATGTTGGTCTGACTTTTAAAATGCTTCCTGCACTACATTGGTCTGACTTTGATCCTACTTCAGCCCATTGAATATCACTGAAGTCGGATCAAAGTCAGAACGCTGTTTAGCATGCTCCGACTTTGGCATGCGACTTCTGCTCTGATAATATTAAGCGGGAACTCCACGCCAAATTTTGAATAAAAACCGGCATGGATTCCCCCTCCAAGAGCATACCAGGTCCTTGGGTCTGGTGTGGATTTTAAGGGGAACCCCCTACACTGAATAAAGTCTCCCCCAAAATCCATACCAGACCCTTATCCGAGCACGCAGCCCGACCGTTTAGGCAAGGGGGTGGGGACGAGCAAGCTCCCCACCCCAAAGCACCTTGTCCCCATGTTGATGAGGACAAGGGTCTCTTCCCGACAAACCGTTGGTTTCGGGTCTGCAGGTGCGGGGGGGGGAGGCTTATCGGAAACTGGGAGCCCCCTTTATTAGGGGTGCCCCCAGATCCCGGCCCCCCATTCACCTGGGGGAAAAAAGTGTCATTAAAAAAAACACCCTACACAGGTTTTTAACCACCTCAATACCACACGCCGTCATGCCGTCCTGGACTTTTAAGGTGGGATATCTAAATGATGCCTGCAGCTACAAGCATCATTCGGATATCCTTCTTTGCGGTTGTCACCATGAGATCGTAAAATGTTTTCCCGATCTCATGCTTTCCAGCCTGGAGGAGAGATGTGGGGTCCGCATCTCTCCATAAAGAGGACCTGTCACAATAGATTCCTATTACAAGAGATGTTTACAATTTTTTTTTTAAAAATGTGTAAAAAAAAATATTAAAACTGTCCCCCCCGTAGCTCGTGCTCAGAAGCGAATACAAACATAAGTCCTGCCCACATATGTAAACGCTGTTAAAACCACACGTGAGGTATCGCCGTGTGCGTTGGAGCGTGTGCAAGAATTCTAGCACTAGATCTTCTCTGTAACTCTAAACCTGGTAAACTGTAAAAAAAAAATTAAAGCGTCACCTATGGAGTACCGAAGTTTGACACCATCCCACGAGTGTGCGCAATTTTAAAGCATGGTTGGGTATCAATTTAATCAGCATAACATCATCTTTCACATTGTACAAAATAATTGGGATAACTTTACGGTTTTGTTTATTTAATTCATGAAACGGTTACCTTTTCCAAAAAAAGGTAAGATAAAAAGTTGCACTGACCGCCAATTTATTCCCTAGGGTGTCTGCTAAAAAAAAATATATAGGGCTAGATTCAGGTAGAACTTACGCCGATGTATCTCGAGATGCGCCGCGTAAGTCTAAATTTGCGCCGTCGTATCTATGCGCCGTACCCACAGAACGAGATACGCACGGAAATAGGCTTTTCCCAACCGACGTAACTTTCCTGCGCATCATAGGCGCATATTTAGGCCGGACGCATCTGGCGCACCGATTGTTTTCCTATGCAAATGAGGGAGATACGCCGATTCCTAAACATACGCGCGTTCGGCGCAGGCTACGTGCGGTGCGCGTAAGCTGTACGCCCGGCCTAAAGTTACACCTCATAAAGCAGGGGTAACTTTGCACCAGACTTGCACAAGTCAGCTGGAGAGTAGCTTCAGCAGCACCATTACGGACGAGCTGAGCAACCACATTTGCAGGACAACACATGGCAGCCGTGGTCCTAGCTCTACTAATGGGTCCACCGCCACATAGGAGGAGGAGGGCACGGGAGAGGATATACCGCACGCGCATGAACGTCTTTGGCATGGGTGATTCGGAGGTGTTTTTTCGCATTTTCAGATTCAGCCCTGAAGCCATCCAGGAAATAGCCACAACCTTGCATGATGACATCACCAGCAAGACACACTGCTCACAAGCAGTGCAGCCACTGGTCAAGGCACTGGCAACACTGCATTTTCTTGCAAGTGGATTTTTTCAGCGTACAAGTGGAGTCGTGGCTAGGCTGTCACAATCCACCATGAGCAGATGTGTGCACCAGGTTGTCCCCGCAATCCTCAGACGCATGTCCCACCACATCATCAAACCCACCCAGGAGCATCTGCGGCAGAAGGCAATGCATGATTTCTACGAAATTGCCGGATTCCCACGCATCATCGGGGCCATTGATTGCACACATGTGGCACTACGGCCCCCCTGTGCCATAGAGCACATATACCGCAATCGGAAGCATTGCTATACCATCAACGTACAGGTGATAGCCGATGCCCATTGCCTCATATGGCACATCCGTGCCAAACACCCCAGGTCCAGCCACGACAGCTACATATACCGTAAAAGCAACATCCCAACAGAATTCGAACAGAACGTGTACGGGAACAGCTGGCTGGTTGGTTAGTGACATGGGAGTTAGGCATGACTGTCCGACCCCATGATGCAGACATCAGGAGGGGCACATGCACGGCTAACATCCTCCTGTCTTTTCCCTTCCGGCATATACACTTGGACCCCATCTCATGATTCCATTCAAACCAGAGGAGAGAGAAAATACAATGAAGCACACAAGTACCCGTGCAGTGGTGGAGTGCACATTTGGCCTCCAGAAGTCCCGTTTCAGGTGCCTGGATAAGTCCCGGGGGTACCCTGTTGTATTCCCCAAACTTTGTGTCAGATCATCAGTGCATGTTGCACTCTGCACAACTATGCCATGAGAAAGGGCCTGGAGATTGACATATGTGATGACCTGCCCCCCCTGTCCGAGCGTACCCCGTCTGCTGAGGGAAGAGCAGTCAAGAGGTGTCTCGTGGTAGGCATCTTTGCACGCTAAACCCACACATTCATTATGGCACAAGGAGAATGCACGCATGCACACCACTGTGGTCCCTAGATCACACACACCACATCCACATCACATTGGATTAGCCCAAGTCCACCATGCAGGACTTGGGAGCAGCAATGCCGTGTCAAGGCTCCAATGGTGTCGCTGTCAATTCATACCACATTCACACGGTGGTGGGGATAACTTCTCCCCAACGACCGAGGGTGACACCCCTTACTGGCAGGATTGTCACCCCCACATTCACACACCATTCACACTGTAGCCTGCACTACTGTCCGTGTGCATACAGTAAAAAAAAAAAAAGCTCATCACCGGAGCCAGAAATAAATAAAAAAGCTCATCACCGGAGCCAGAAATAAATAAAAAAGCTCATCACCGGAGCCAGAAATAAATAAAAAAGCTCATCACCGGAGCAGAAATAAATAAAAAAGCTCATCACCGGAGCAGAAATAAATAAAAAAGCTCATCACCGGAGCAAAAAATAAAAAAAGGCACTTAATTGCCCTGTCGTGGGCTCCGCCTGGTGCCATGTCTCTGGCTCCTCACTTGCCTGGGGGGAACTTCAGGAGGGGTTGGGGGTGGGGCATCAGCAGGAGACTCCTCCTCAAGTCTGCCACTCCTGGCAGGTTCTGGCTGCCTGCCCTCCAACGCCAGGGCTATGCGGTTTAGCATCGCATTTGTTTCTGCATGCATCCGCATCTGGCGGGTGGTGGTCTGCTGATCCTGCTGCCTCTTGTGCCTTCCCTCCGTCGTATTGGCCTTTACAGCCACAGTGAGGCTCTTGACCTCTGTGACTAGGCGTGCTGTCGTGGCCTGCAGCTCCTCAATACAGGTCACAACAGCTGCACAATTTGCATTTATATCATGCAGACAGTCGGGAATTTCTGCCGAGAAGGCCACGCTGTCTGCAAGACGCCGCATGTCGTGGGCAACAGCACCCACATGTTGGGTCTGGCGGGCCTGATCCCTCGCAAGGGTTTCTTGGATGGCCTCAAGAACACCCCTGGTTTTTCTAATGGCCTTCCTGGGGGCAGGAGAGGCTTGGGGCCATGTATATGGGGAGGCCCTTGAGGAGCTTCCCCTGATGGTGGAGGAGGGTTGGGAGGGTCCCCTGATGGTGGTGGAGGGTTGGGAGGGTCCCCTGATGGTGGTAGAGGGTGGTGAGGGTCCCCTAATGGGGGAGGAGGGTTGGGAGGGTACAGGGATGGTGGGATTCTCCATGAGGTACACGACTCCCTCGAGGTCCCCATGCTCCTCCACTCCTTCCTCCAGAGGAGAGGTGTGGGCACTCTCCTCATGGGATGGCGTGGGTTGCCCATCAGCCGACGACGGCCCAGCTCCCTCCAGCACATCTGTGGATGACACTAAACATTCACATGTTGGTGGACCCACACACTTGTCACATGTTCCCTTCCACCCCCTTGCATGCTACACACCAGATAGTAGATGAAACACACTCACCTGACCTCAAGGACTGCTCACCGGAGTCATAGCCCTCCATGCCCTCCACCTGCTCACGCTGCAGGCATTGGGCAATCAGCTCATCCTCCGGGGTCAACTGCAGAGAACATGCTGGTCCTCCTCCCGTGGCCCTGGCATGCTTACTGATCTGGGCCAGCTTCTCCTTCACCTTACGCCTGGTCGCAATGCCCTCAGCACTGACCTGTAGGCTCAGCTCCCTCAGGATCTCATTCTTCCTGGCCTTGCTGGTCTGCTGACTGAGGGCACCATGGAGATATATTTATCATATTTCACGATGCCAGCAGCAATTATCTCCCTCTCCTTCTGGAATGATTGTATGTGGGCTTCACATAATTTTTCGGATACTGAAAAACGTCAAAAAAATAATTCGAACATGCTGCATTTTTTAACGTCGTATTAAACTATGTCGTGTGCTGGCTAAAATGACGTTAAAAACCTGCGCATGCTCAGAATCAAGTTATGAGATGGAAGCGATTGTTCTGGTAAAACTACCGTTCATAATGGAGTAAGCACATTCATCACGCTGTAAACAGACAGAAATGCGAATTGTCTTTTACTAACAAGGAATCAGCTAAAGCAGCCCAAAGGCAAAAGGAACTTCCCCTTTATAGTGCCGTTGTACGTCACTGCGCTTTGCTAGATAATTTTTTTTAAACGATGGTGTGTGGACAACGTAGTTTTAATGATAAAGTTGGAAAACCGTTGTTTTTTTCTACATGCTGACAAACGTTTTTCTTTTTCATGCTGAAAAATGATCGTGTGTATGGGGCATTAGGCCCTGTTCAAATCTTGTTGTTTCCGCTTTTGTGCACTTTTACAGGCTTTTTTAAGTCCTTGTTTATGTGCATTTTAGTTTGTTTTGCATGCGTTTTCATGCATTGTGAATTTTTATTGTTAACCGTGAGGATGCTTTTTGTGTAGTGACGTCATGAGGGGATTTGCTTCCTCGTTTCAATGTATGGAGCTAAGCAATCGTGACTGATTTTTTCATCCTTATTTTCAGCCACAGCAACTGTTGTAGTATTCATTGTAGAGGAGTACATGGCATTTATACAGGGAGGGTGCTTGTTACCATGGGATGACAAACTGCAATGTGCTCACAAACAAGTTGAAAATACTTTTTATATGCTTCCATAGACTTCAATGAGCCAGAAAACACAGATAAATGCATGTAAAATTGGACATGCCTCATTTTTTTTATTCAGCACACAGATGGGAACAGCCTCAAAGGACTCAGTGGGGTTGATTTACTAAAACTTGAGTTTACAAAATCTGTGCATGGTAGACACTCAGCTTCCAAGGCTGGCCATGCATTTATACAATTTTTTTATTCAATTTCCTTTTAGATTTGCCTTCAACTATGTAGTGCAAGGACCTGCCTGATTGCATACAAAATTAAAGTGTTTAGGTTTGACTTCATATTATAAATCGAAAGGAAAATTTGTATTATGTATGGACAGCCATGTCTCGTTCAATTAAGGTTTGAGAAAAATGTGGAAGCTGATTGGTTTCTCTGCAGAGCTGCACCAGATATACCAATATATTTTTATGACATGTGCAGTAAAAAGACATGCCGGGTGTTTCGCTTACCATGCTTTCCAAAAACGGGAGCTTAGTGTTAGCTGGTTTATTGTGCGACCCACTTCCTCCGCTTCAGGCTCTGCCACAGTGGTGTGTGGGGGGGGGGTCCCTCGTAGTCCGGGTCCACGGCCCTCCTTGGGGGAGCTCTCCCCCCCCCGTCTCCACCATTTCCCTAGACGCGCGTGCGGTGGGAGGGGGTTTGGGGGGGGGGGCTTTGTAAGCAGGGGACGATGTGGTTGCCGCTGGCGCACGCACTCACCGGCTCATGGTGCAGACGCAGGACGGGCTCTTCAAAAAGGCCCAGACGTCAGAGCGCTGTAAAGCCAGGAGGACACAGTAGCTTGGGGCACGTAAGCACCTAGTGTGTGTTGGCTACAGATTCATCTAAGACGCCATACTCGGCATCTAGCTGTGCAGATTAGGAGGCATTGTTTTTTGCTAGACGAAGTTCAGCTGTTGATGCACCTGGGTTAAGTTCCTCTGCTTTTAGTTTAGGACTTTTGTCTCCCCATAGAAAAAGGTTGGGGGTAGGAATATAAAAGGGTATCGCCACCTGAACCTGGTGGCCCTTATCATGCTTGCATGATACTATCCCCCCCTGTAGAGACTTGAGACAGCTCACAGATTGAGCCATCAGCACTGTCAGGCATTGCAGCCTCCCCCAAACATTTAAGCCACTATGCATATGTTTTTTTGCATTGCATGTATTGGTCTATAAGAAGTTAACTGCTATTTCGCAGCATCCTCACAAGAAGCAGAAAAAACAGGGTGTGCCCCCTTTCTCTGCTCTAAATCCTTATGCAAAGGGATTAAAAGACCTGAAGATGAAGGTTCACTGTCAGAGGACAGGGAACAGCTGCAGCCTAATGAGGAGAAGCTATCAGAAGCTCCACAAGTTCGGGTTGCACCTGTAGTCTTTTTCAGATTCATGCTGCATATATCTTCCCTCAGCCTAGATGGCCAGAGCCTCTGTCTCCTCCTTGGAGTTTAAAAAGGTTTTCCTATAGGTTGCTAGAAAGACTCCATAGGGTCCTCATCCTGGTGTTGGCTTCAGGCTAACCTAATGCACAACTGGGGGATGCACAGTTGCTGGTGCACATTGCTAACGTCTCATGATTGTGGAAACGCACATCTGCAGAGGATAACTTCCTCTTTACCAGTCCGCATGTTTGCATAAGATACATGAGTTTGAAATGTTCAAAATGCATGTGGGGTAAAAACAGGTAACAGAACATGTTTCATTGTTGATCACATAAAGATACATGTTTCTGTCCGTATGGTTTTACATGTTTTTTTTACACAGTCACATAAGGATGCTTGGTCACATTAAAGTGCCTAAAATTGCATAAAAATGCTTAAATGCATAAAAATGCTGGATCACACATGGTTACCTGATCACCCGAGTCCTTGATTACCCAAGGATATTTGGTGACACAGAGAGGCTTGTTTCCACAGAAATGCCTAAAATCGCATAAAAATGCTTGAGTGCATAAAGATGCTGGATCACACATGGTTACCTGATCCTGAGTCCTAGATTAACCAAGGATGGGTACATGTTGCGCAATGTTACATAACACGTTCATAGCGCATGCTTGCTTGCAAGATGCTTGTTCCATAGCACACATGCTATATGTATGCGTGTATACAGCGCACACTTTCTTATGTGTTGCCTAAAACATGTTTATATGAATTTATGCTTCCATGAACACACGCTTCCATGATCATTATTATTATTATTATACAGGATTTATATAGCGCCAACAGTTTACGCAGCGCTTTACATTAGGGAAGACCGTACATTCACAATACAAATCAATACAGGAGGGATCAGAGGGCCCTGCTCGTAAGAGCTTACAATCTAGAAGGGAGGGTCAAGTGGAACAAGGAGTGGTTAGCTGTGGGGGATGGTCAGATGGACTCAGATGAAAAGTGCAGTTGCTAGGTGTGGGAAAGGTAGGCTTCTCTGAAAAGGAGGGTTTTCAGGGATCCTCTAAAAGCTAATAGAGAGGGAGATAGACGGATAGATTGGGGTAAGGAGTTCCATAGGCTTGGAGAGGCTCTGGAAAAGTCCTGGAGACGAGCATGGGAACAGGTGATGAGAGAGCTAGAGAGTAGGAGGTCTTGGGAAGAATGAAGAGAACGATTAGGTTGGTATTTAGAGACTAGGTCAGTGATGTAGCTGGGGGCAGAGTTGTGGATGGCTTTGTAGGTAATTGTAAGTAGTTTGAATTTAATTCGTTGGGTGAGCGGAAGCCAGTGGAGGGATTGGCAGAGAGGAGCAGCAGAGACAGATCGGTTGGTAAGGTGGATGAGTCTGGCAGCAGCGTTCATGATGGACTGAAGGGGGGTTAGAGTATGCAGCGGTAGGCCAGTGAGAAGGGAGTTGCAATAATCAAGGCGAGAGATGACCAAGGAGTGAATCAATAGTTTTGTGGTGTCCTTGGTTAGAAAGGGGCGTATTTTGGAGATGTTGCGAAGGTTGAGGCGGCAATTTTTGGACAGTGATTGAACGTGAGTTTTAAAGGACAGTTGAGAGTCCAGGACTACACCTAGGACTTTGGCATGTGGGGATGGGCTGATAGTTGTGCCATCAATTTTGACAGAGAGATCAGGGGAAGAGACACGTGGGGAGGGAAAATGATAAGTTCCGTTTTGGTTAGATTGAGTTTGAGGAAGTGGTGCGACATCCAAAGTGATATATCTGATAGTAAATTAGTGATACGGGAGGAGAATGAAGGCGTGAGTTGAGGGGTTGATCATGCTTCCATAGATGTATATGGCTTTAACACTTGCCACATACACATATTGGGAGCCACAAGTGTATGTGTTTATTTACATGGGACTGCAGAGGTTGTCTGCGTTTCGCAGGGTAACAGCACTGTCTCCAGTTGGTGGTCTTGCCCCTTGGGTTAGCCACCGTGCCTGGGTTGACAGGGTGCTAAGGCCCGCCTCTAGCAGGTCTAAAGGCCCAGGGTATAGCAATAATGCATACCGAGACAAACTCCTGCTGATGGATCAGTCAGTAGCATGGCTGGACCTAAGGGTGTCCAGCATGGTCAAGTATCTGGAACTCCTGGGTTAGGATCCCAGTCTAAAGGTACATTCTTTCATTGACAAGAAGCTTGGAATGTTTTTGGACACAGCCCGAAAAGGAGAGTTTTTTTGGCCTCAGACTAGATCATCACTGAGAAAGCTGGTCTATGTGGTCACGGCAAGGAACAGTTCCTTACTTTTTGCCTTTAAGGTGCTATGGAAGATGCTGGCTTTAGTCAAGACCGTTCCCTAGGCTAAGTTTTATTCAGGCTGATTTAAACATTTTTCTGTCGGCCTAGAAAGAGTGGATCCTAACCTAGCATTATCCTAGGAGTCTGGTCCCAGAGGTATGCTAGAATTTCAGTTGATGGTTCTTAACTAAAAGATTGCCAGGCCTGGAAGAGACCACGGCCCAGGGGAAGTAGTCAAGCTCCAAGTGAGCCTTATTTGTCAACATTCTAGAGCTACTGATGGAGTATCTGACTTAAAGGCCTGAACGTTTAGGTAGCAGGATTGTTCTGTCAGAGTCCAATCAGACAATGCCATACTAGTGATTTACTTCATACACCAAGGAGGAGCTTGTGCCTTGCCTATTGACATTTCATGGAATGCAGAATTGGCAGACGATTTGCTGGAGCCGTCAACAATTGTTTCTGGGAATGACCTCTACACCCCGACTTTTTTCTGACCAGATGCCACAGAAAGGGTACCCTGTACATAAAATGTATTGGCATCCAGGTTCAACAAGAAAATTGAACAGCTTTTTGTCAAGGACAAAGTATCCACCCGCATGCGGGACAGATGTGTAGTGATCCTGGGGGACCAGTCACTGGTTTATGTGTCTCTCCCCCCAGTGTCGCGACTTTTGTAGCTTCTATGCAACATCGGAGGAGAACGGAAGCCGGCCTGATTTCTCCAGCATAGCCTAGACGGCCTCACTGTGTAGGAATAGTAGGGGTGGTAGTAAAGGACCTAGGGTCCCTTACATCTTGTCCAGGTCTACTTCACAGGGGGTATTACATCCTGTCTTGAAAACAGGTGAATTAATGGTCTGGCTATTATAGCCCACATTCTTGAGGATCGGGGCTTTCAGAATCAGCAGCAATTACCTTGATTCATACAGGAGAGCTGGCCTCCAAGACCAGATATCCTAGGATCTGGAAGGCCCATATTCCTGATGTGAAACCAGGGGGTGGCATCCTTGGAAGTATGTCATAGGTAAAGTCTTGCCTTCCTACATTTGGAAAGGAGATGGAGCTAGCCTTAAGTTCCATCAAGGATCTGATCTCAGCCTTTTCGGTATTTACAAAGGTCGCGTGCTTCACACTCTTGATCCGGGCCGTTACACAAGGGGTAATGTGTATAAGTCCGCCAGTTTGGTCGCCCTTGTGCTCGGAGGATCGGGTCTAGTTTGGTCGGCTTACAGGGTCAACACCTTGGGCCGATGCACCATATTTCCCTTCATCTTTCTAACAAGGGAATTGGTGTTCTTGGTTGCGGTACCCTACGCAATAGAGTTTTCGGTATTGTCATCTTTCTTTGTATAGAGCCTTACTTAATTATTCTTAGAAGTAGGGTGATGTTAATCCTCACCCAGCCTTATTTACTAGAAGGATCTAGTGTTCATTTGAATCAAGATATTCTTGCCTTCCTTTTTTTCAAAACCTTGTTCCGCGCATGGAAAAGTTATTGCTTTTCTCTCAATAGAGGTAAGAGCAGTTAAAAGATCTATCTAAAGGTTTCAGATATAGAAATCTGACGTTTTGTTGTGCTGCCAGAAGACCCGAGATGTGGGCAGGCAGTGTTCAGATCAGCTATTAAAGTGGTTACATTCTCTCTCGTTAGAGTAAGAAAGGTCAAGGCCTATCTGAAGCGACTGCTCGGATATGGAAAACTGATGTTGTTGCGCTACCAGGAGGCCCCAGGAAAGGGCAGGCAGCGTCTAGATCAACTATTTTCATGTTGATTCATTAGGTTATTATTCAGGTTTGTGGTTTAAAGAGAGGGCTCCCCCTGTTTCTTTTTGGGGGGCACTCTACCGGGATAGTAAGCGCTTCACACGTAGTACATTACCAAGCCTTTATGACTCAGATTTGCCAGGCCGCAACTTGGTCGTCTGTGCTTATGTTCACTAATTCCTTTCAGGTGAACATAAGACGGCAAGAGGATGTAGCCTTTTTGGCGCATTATGCTGTAGGCAGCATTATAGGTCCTCGCGTCTGATGGCGGTCTGCGTTGTTTGTGTCTCCCTCCCCTCAGTAAGCATTGCTTTCGGACATCCCACTTAGTAATGACTGAGACTCTGTGTCCCGTGATGTACGATAAAGAAAATAGGATTTTTATAACAGCTTACCTGTAAAATCCTTTTCTTGAAGTACATCAGGGGACAGAGTTCCCTGCCCCTCTTGTTTGGGGATATTGGGACACTTATTGCTTTGCTACAAAAACTGAGGTGCTCCCAGTATGGGAGGGGTTATATAGGGAGGGAACTTCCTGTCTAATTGATTACACCAGTGTCCAGCACCTGAAGGTGGAACATATAACCCACTTAGTAATAACTGAGACTCTGTGTCCCGTGATGTACTCCAAGAAAAGGATTTTACAGGTAAGCTGTTATAAAAACTCTATTTTTTGGAGTGCGGCTGTCCAGAATGTTTTTACTTCATTTTGCATCATTCCATGCATTGCCAGCACCCTTGGCTTTGGATCAGGTGAGGAGACTTTCTGATTAGTATCTTAGAGCGGTGATTCCTCTTTTTCAATATAAAAATACATGACATGAAGCTATATATGAAGGGTGATGGAAATCTTGTAAATTAAAGTACTAAAAGCTGAGACTCCCCCCCCCCCCCCCCCCCATGGATCTGCTCATTTTAAATATAATGCACAATACTGGTAAAGGTTTACTTTAAATGCAATTGTAATGCCTTATATTACCTCCAGCCTATCAGCCTCCACTAAGTAATTTTTTTTAAACCACAGACTTGTCATACTTGCTTGCTCTGTGTAATGGTTTTGCACAGAGTAGCCCTGATTCTCCTCTTCTAGGGACCCCCACCGATGCTTTTAGCTCCTTTTGCCATCAAAGTGCCCCTATAGCAAGCTTCAAAGTATAATATAGAGTGCCTCTATAGCAGAGTAAAAAAAAATTCTGATTTTGCAACCACTCACTTCCTGTTTAGGAATACACGTCCCATGAGGCATTGCTCATCACGTTCACAAGTTCTCAGGCACTTGCTGACATGTATGGATGATGTACTGAGCTGTATGTGTACTGCACTGTATTTCCTGATATGTAAGCAAATAATTCATTCTGTATTAAAATAGTTAACTATTTTCATAATCGATTAGTTGTCTCTGCCCTAATATTGGGTACATTAAGGAAACAATCCACGTCTTTTTTAAAGCAATCTACTGTTGAATGTTAAAAACTCTACACCAAATTCATTATATGGACCACTAATGTATGTATACATGTTGAACTTATCCCCCATTAATCTCCTTTCAAGAGTGAATAAATTTAGTTCTTCTAATCTTTCCTCATAGCTGAGCTCCTCCATGCCTCTTATCAGTTTGGTTGCCCTTCTTTGCATTTTCTCCAGTTCCCCGATATCCTTTTTGAGAACTGGTGCCCAAAACTGAATGCATATTCCAGATGAAGTCTTACTAATGATTTGTACAGAGGCAAAATGATATCTCTCTCTCTCTTATTGGAGTCTCTTTAATACAAACATTTATTTTGCTTTATCTTTAAGAACTGCAGCTTGGCATCGCATGCTATTATTAAGTCTATGATCTATCAGAACACCAAGATCCTTCTCAACCATTGACTCATCCACATCGGAGGTTCCTTTTTGGAGCGTAAATGTATTTGAAGAGTACAAAGTGACACATCATTCCTGTCACCACACAGCCCCGTGGTGCATTGCGCTTGCAATGTGGTGCAGCCTGTCTCCATTTCATCACACCTTTTGGGCTGCGTTGTGGTGAGAACAGGGCACCAAAAAATTTGTTTGCCATGTACCCTAGTGGTGACTGGCATTGCCTGCGGAAAAATACATGCACTAGTGTGAACAGGCCCAAACACTGCATTCTTAGGAAGTTTAAAAGGTATTTTCTGTACTTGCAAAAAATGGCCTTGCCCTGAAAATTTGTAACTGATGCAGCCACGGCAACTAAAGACTGGTAAGCTGCGATATATGAATTTGTTTTAGGCTTTGATCTGCTCTAACCTGCTCTCGCCCACACTATAGCTGAATGACGGCTACAGCGCGGATCTTAATTGCCGGCTTCTGTCATAGGGACATCGGCCCCTCGCACAGATAGCCATGGCTGCCTTATCTGTGCCCACCAGTGCCACCTACCTTTGCCCATCAGTGCTGCCTGTTGGTGTGGCCATCAGTGTAACCTATCGGTGCAGCCTCATCAGAGCACATCAATGAAGGAGGAAAAATTACCTGTTTTCAAACTTTTATAACAAACTATGAAACATTTTTTTTATTTATTTTTTATTCTCTGTTTTTTTTTCTTTGCAAAAAATAAAAAACCCAACAGTGATTAAATACCACCAAAAGAAAGCTCTATTTGTGTGAAATAGAAATATAGAAATTTCATTTGGGTACAGCGTTGAATGACCGCACAATTGTCATTCAAAATGTGACAGTGTTGAAAGCTGAAAATTGGTCTGGGCAGAAGGGGGGTTTAAAGGGGTTGTAAGGGAAAACATTTTTTTTTCATAATAAGTATCCTTTACCTGCAGACATTCCTTTTTTCACTTCCTCATTGTTCGTTTATGCTCAGAAGTTGCTCTTTCTTCTCCGTTCTGTTCTCTTCCTGCTTGTCTGATTGTTACTCACCACCGTGAAGGGAAGCTTTACTGCGGTGGTCAGTGACGTGCTCGCCCCCTCCTGGGAACTACATCTGTGCGGTAAGATGCTCTCTACATGTTAGAGACTTCAAGGAGGTGTGAATTACTGGGCGTGCCACAATTCATACTGGGAAATGTAGTTATTACATGAACGAGCGCTGCAAACCAGGACGTGAATGAGAGAACAGAAACTAGAACGCCAGAGGTGATATATATGAAGAAATTTAATAGGTATTTACTCGTTTTTTAACAGAATCATTACACTATTGTGTCTGTCTACCTTGCAGACATTCATTTTAGGCAAAAAAAATGTTTTTTCTTTTACAACTCCTTTGAGTGTCCAGTAAGCAAGTGGTTAAGTAATTGCAACAGCTTCTGAAAAAAACAAACAAAAAAAAAACTGAACAATCTACTTTGTAAGTAGATTTTGAGATTTAATTTACCATAGAGCTTTTTCTGTGTTTGAGCTTGGAAGACCATTTATATTAGATTGCTTCCACCAACAAACTTCTGTTCTTGCTACATCATTATGATTTTTGTGTCGTGTGTGTGTGTGTGTGTGTATAGATATATATATATATTTTTCTTTTTCTTTTTTTTAAGGGTGGAAAAGGAAGAACTGGAGTTGTTATATCATCCTATATGCACTTTACTGATGTTTCTCTAGGGTGAGTTAAGAAATCTTTTTATATGACTGATGTGAAACTGCAAATAAAATCTGGAATTACCAAAGTTCCCTTTTTATGTCTTCTCATTAAATTAGAACTAACCGCTCTCAATCAACATTAAAGGGGTTGTAAAGGTAATTTTTCTTTTTTTTTTCTTCTAAATAGCTTCCTTTACCTTAGTGCAGTCCTCCTTTACTTACCTCATCCTCTGATTTTGTTTTTAAATGTCCCTATTTCTTCTGAGAAATCTTCACTTCCTGTTCTTCTGTCTGTAACTCAACACCAATTATGCAAGGCTTTCTCCCTGGTGTGGAGTGTCGTGCTCGCCCCCTCACTTGGACCACAGGAGAGTCAGGACGCTCTCTGCAATGCAGATAGAGAAATGTGTGTGTTAGTGGGCGTCCTGACTCTCCTGTAGTCCAAGGGAGGGGGCGAGCACGTCACTCCACACCAGGGAGTGTCGTCCTGTTCTTCTTCTGTCTGTAACTCCACAGACAGAACAGGAAGTGAGGATTTCTCAGAAGAAATGAGGACATTTAAAAGCAAAATTGGAGGATGAGGTAAGTAAAGGAGGATTGCACTAAGGTAAAGGAAGCTATTTAGGAAAAAAAATTGGACCTTTACAACCCAACTATTTTCACTCAGTATGCTGCTATCATTAGTAAATGATATTTACTTGTTTTAAACTTTTTGTGTTTTTTTTAACTCGCTTTTTGGTTTCTGACCTCGTACATCCCAGGTGTCTTTATGGGCATTTTTTTTTTCTTTCACCAGAAGAAGTGGAGGGGCTGTTTAAGTTTGGCTAACCCTCCTGCCTGCCTAGGTTAAAGGCAGATGGATTCCAGGGAGTAAAAGCTACATAAATCTACCACCTCTACATATACTGGCTGTAGCCAGAAATACTAACGGTAGTTTTTAGAGTGTTTTCTCTACAAAATAAAATACGGAGACCTGCATGGATGGGTGATTTTGTGTTGTTTAACCACTTAAGGACCCCCGCACGCACATATACGGCCACAGAATGGCACGTACAGGCACAAGGGCGTAAATTTACGTCCCCGCCTAAGTGCGGTTCGGGGGTCCCATCGGGACCCCCTCCGCGGCGTGCGGGGGTCCCCCTGGCTCCGGGAGCGATCCGGGATCAGCGGGCGGATGTCGGCGCTTACCCGCCCCCCCGCGATCGCTCCCAGCCAATGGGAGCGCGCTCCCATCCTGTCAGTTCCTCCTCCTGTCACCTCTCATCGCAGCGCTGTTTCCCAGCGCTGCTGATGAGAGAAGACATCACAAGTAAGTGTGCACCAACACAACACTGACACACACTCACATAGGCATATTAACCCCTTGTGATCGTCCCCCCCACCCCCCTGTCACAGTGTCACTGAATGCAGTGATCTAATCACTGCATTTAGTGTCAGTGTGACAGGCAGTGTAAAAAAACAGTTAGTGTTAGGTTCAGGATAGCCCCCCCACCCCCCCTAATAAAGTTTTAACCCCCTGATCACCGCCCTAGTTAACCCTTTCACTCCCTATTGCCAGCGTCACTAAGCGATCATTTTTCTGATCGCTGTATTAGTGTCGCTGTTCCCACTAGGTAGCTATTTTTTTTTATTGCGATTTTTTTTTTTTACTAAAGACATGTGGCTAAATAAATTTTGGCCTAAATGTTTGACTAAAATTTAGTTTATTTGATTTTTCTTTAACAAAAAGTAAAAAATAGTGTTTTTTTTTTCAAAAATGTCGCTCTATTTTTGTATATAGCGCAAAAAATAAAAATCGCAGAGGTGATCAAATACCACCAAAAGAAAGCTCTATTTGTGGGAAGAAAAGGACGCAAATTTTGTTTGGGAGCCACGTCGCACGACCGCGCAATTGTCTGTTAAAGCGACGCAGTGCCGAATCGCAAAAACACCTTGGGTCATTTACCAGCGTATTGGTCCGGGTCTTAAGTGGTTAAATACAGTTTTTATTTCCACTTTAATTCATTAAAACAAGGAGAAAAAAATTGCGCATACCTAGTAAGAAAAATTAACAAAAAGCTGCGATACAAAAATGTTATACAACATAAACAAATTATGAAAAAGAGGTGGAATCGCGCTAAATAAAGATCTTTATTAAGCGTGATTCCACCTCTTTTTCACTTTAATTCATTGTTTTGTACTGTGTAAATAAAATGATTTCTCTTCAGCTCAGACCACTGCATACTTTTGCCCTAATGTAAAATAAAAATCATGCAATATATATAAAGGCTGAGGCGGGGTGGACTGAAAACACTCAGGACCCCTGGACCAAATAAAGCAAGGGCCCCTTGTCAGGCCCCGCCCCTACATTATCACATTTAACAATAAACAAAATACAAGAAGTGAAGCAGGCAACTCTAATGTGACCTGGAGGGGGTCTCTCTCTAACACAGGCCCTCTCTGTGTCCTTTAGACTGTTAGAAAGCATCCCCTCCAGTCCCTATTAGAGACTACAATAGAGTCTAGTGGGACCTGGGGGGGGGGGGGGGGGGGTCTTTAACAGAGGCCCTCTCAATGACAAATAGAGAGTCTCTGTTAGACCCCATCCAGGTCCCATTACAGACTACAAAGGAGGTGACGCGAGGACCAGAGTGGATGAAGATGTACACTGAACACCTTCATTCACTCTGGTTCTCGTGTCACCCCTTCTTTTGTGCCATGACTCAACCTCTCACAAAGTAGAAATAAAATTGTCACTATGTAGCGCTTCTCTTACCTTAACTATGGGTACTGTAGCTGTGGCTGGCTCCTTGCTGTGGGTGGGTGGGTGGCTGGCTGGCTCCCACGTCCTCTGTGGCTGGCTCCTGTGGGTTGTTGGCTCTTGTGGGTGGCACTTCTGTGGGAGGCACTCAACAAGAGGGGGGACGAGGAGCTCTGGTGAGGGACCCAAGAAAAGGAAGATTTAGGCTGCTCTGTGCAAAACCACTACACAGAGCGGGTAAGTGTAACATGTTTGTTATTTTTAAACAAAAAATACTTTATCACTTTAATTTAAATGCCACCCCCCCCCCAGAACAACCCCCCCCCTTCCGTGTTGTAGCACAAAAATTCTCCCCCCCCCAAATTCCCACTCGTAGCACACCACCCTACACCTACATCCCAACACAAACCCTTCTTCCCCCTTGTCACACCAGAACGGGGTGTGGGAAACCTATGTTGCATACTCATTTCCTGCGCTGCGTTCAAAACGTACTGCAGTTGCGCTTTGCAGCGGGTTTCAATGTTGACTCATTGACACCCATGTCGGTTGCGAATGCAGTGTGTTTGCCTGCACTGGATTGCATGGTACAGTAATACCATGCCATCCAGATGCTATGCATTTTTTTTATTATCGCATACACTACTTTTAGTATGGTCTTACTTGATTTCAGCTCATTCAAATGAATGGGCTGAAATCGCACTGCACCCGGGTCACACATGTTAATCTCGCATTCCTGTGCAATCCGTGTGAACCAGCCCCGTGACCTGGAGCCCAGTACCGGAACAAATTCTGGTACTTGGCTCCACTGACTTGCCTGCCAGGGGCCATTCGCTTTTGCACCTGGGGCAATTGCAGAGATCACTTGGAGTGATTTGGGGGGGGGGGGGTGAACTCCATAGCCAACCCACCACCTTCTAAAACAAGTCTCCTTCCCTCTAAGTGTGCCTCCTAGCACATATCCCTCCCCAATCACTTTAAGTAATTTCTGTAAACCTGTTCCCCTCACCCCCTTCCCCATGTTTTTCTTCCAGCAAGTCACATGTATATTATCTACAGAGCTCAGAACAGCGCATATCAGACTGAGTGGTGTGCCTCCTCCTCCTGTCTGTGCACAGGAACACATCACAGCAGGAGGAGGAGGGGCGGGATCAATGCGATCAACTTAGTTGGCCCTGTCTGTGTATCTGAGGCAGCCACAGGGAGAGATACTGGCTGCCAGCCTGCCACAGAGATGTGCAAGCAGCGTGCGGGACTTTAAGCACCCTGCTATAGTGTGCGCTGGGGCCCGGAAAAGATGGTCACCGCAGCCGCAAGTTGCGGTGGGCCTCATCGGACCATGCCCAAAGTGACCGACTGGACAGTCCGCACATGGGCTGAGGTCATTCAGGAGATGTTGAAGTTAAGACATGGTGACTTCTGTGGTACTCTTGGCCTCAGTAGGTAAAAAATCAGACCAAAAAGAAATAGGGAACCCTCATCGGGATTTTGTGCTGCTGCAGTACAGAAAGAACTGGTTTCAGCTTCCAGCAACTTGTGATTGTTTAGAGATACATGTTTGTTTAACTTTGGCATACAAGTGACATTACTAGTACACACCCTTTGGGCTTAAGGTCATGCATGAGTTACAACTAAGATCACTAAGAAAGCTTGGGCAAAGGGCATCTGCCATGGTTAATAAGAACCAATAGGTATACAAATGTTTCCTGACTGGGCTGTAAACAGCCAGATTGAGGAAATATTCTCCGATGTCTGTGGGCATATGTAAATCGTGTTATGTGTACATCTGTCTTTAAATTCCTATATAAATATTTTTTACTTAGTGTGCTACCCTCTGGCCTTTGTCCATTGTCACTAAGCCAAAAAGTGATGGAAATTTAATCTGTTATGGTTGATAGTGAAACAGGAAGTCTTCCAGTTGGCAACACTTGTTCCAGTGGCAGTTGTGTATAAAGGCCCATACACACGGTAGGACATCCAACAAAATTTCCCTTGGATTTTTGTCCTAATTGATTTGTCCGGTCACACCCATAGCATACACACAGTCAGACTTTTCTGCAAACTTTTCTAAAACTTTCCCATTGTCACGTGGTTTTTCTGCTCTTTTCTGCTCTTTACCGCCACCCTTTGGTTAACTTCTGCTATTGTTGGTTGATTTTAACATTGGTTCTGAGCATGCGTATTTGCACTTTGTACAAAAGTTGGTTGGATTGCTGTACACACGGGTCACACAAAGCACCATCAGACTTTTGTTGCCGAAAAGTTGGTCCGTTCGCAGACCCAACTTTTTGTTGGATGAAACCTGAAAAAGTTGGTCTGATGGAGCGTACACACGATCAGACAAATTTGAAAAGTTGCAGATTTTGAAGTTGGTTGGCCAAAAGTCTGACCGTGTGTATGGGGCTTTAGACACTATATAACTATATAAGTTTCAATAGTTTTGCTTTGTAGAGATTTCTAGTCACATCCCATTGAGTCCCAGGAACAGGAAGTAAAGGATGTCTCCTCACCGGCCTTCAGACAGAAAAAAAAAAAGTATTTTTTTGTGTTATCTAAAACAAGGAAGTATACTAAAGACACAGTTAAGCTAATTATCTGTCTCTCTGTACAAAACATGTTCTCATCATTGTTTTACATAACAAAGCGGCTAAAAATTGATTGAAATTTTTATGATAATTGGCTTTATATAAATATGAGCTGACCTCCTGGGTTCAGAATGCAGCAGGGCAACCACTCGGCACGGTACAGTGCATCTGGAAAGTATCACTTTTTCCACATTTTGTTATGTTACAGCCTTATTCCAAAATGGATTCAATTCAATATTTTTGTCAAAATTCTACACACAAAACCCAATAATGACAACGTGAAAAGAGTTTTTTTTTTAAATCTTGGCAAATTTATATATAAAAAATCACATGTACATAGGTATTTACAGCTTAGCTCAAGACTTTGTTAAAGCACCTTTGGCACCAATTACGGCTTCAAGTCTTTTTGAGTATGATGCTACAAGCTTGACATACCTATTTTTGGGCAGTTGCTCCCATTCTTCTTTGCAGGACCTCTCATGATCCATCAGGTTGGATAGGGAGTGTCGGTGCACAGTCATTTTCAGATCTCTCCAGAGATGTTTAATGGGGTTTGAAGTTTGGGCTCTGGCTGGGCCAATCAAGGATTCCCGTAGCCATTCCTTTGTTATCTTGGCTGTGCTTAGGGTCGTTGTCCTGTTGGAAGATGAACCTTTGTCCCAGTCTGGGGTCCAGAGCGCTCTGGAGCAGATTTTCATCAAGGATGTCTCTGTACATTGCTGCATCAATCTTTCCCTCGATCCTGACTAGTCTCTCAGTTCCTGCCGCTGAAAACATCCCCACAGCATGCTGTAATCACCATGCGTCGCTGTAGGGATGGTATTGGCCAGGTGATGAGCGGTGCCTGGTTTCCTTCAGACATGCCGCTTTACATTCAGGCCAAAAAGGTCAATCTTTTTCATCAGACCAGAGAATTATTTTTCTTATGGTCTGAGAGTCCTTCAGGTGACTTTTGGTAAACTCCAGACGAGCTGTCATGTGCCTTTTACTGAGGACTGGCATCTGTCTGGCCACTCTAAAGGCCCATACACACGATCAGATATTCCGACAACAATTGTCAGACAGACATATTTTTTCGGATAATCCGACTGTCTGTATGCTCCATCGGACAATTGTTGTCGGAATTTCCAACTACAAATGTTGGCTGTGCATGCTCTCAAATTGTCCTACAACAAATGTGTTCCGTCGGATTATCTGATCGTGTGTACACAAATCGTCGGACTAAAATCCAAAGTACAAACACGCATGCTCCGAACCAATCGCAGAAGTTGCCCAAAGGGTGGCGGTAAAGAGCTGAAAAACCACAAAGTTTGGTGTATGTTGGCTGAAAATGTTCTGCCATCCTGTATGCAGAACAAGTTCATGGACAACGCCCTTCGTACAAAAATCCTCGGATTTGTCTGATGGAAGTCTGGTCGTGTGTACAGGGCTTAACATGCCGGCCTGATTTTGGAGTGCTGCAGAGATGGTGGTTCTTCTGGTTGAATTTTGAGACAAATAATTTAATCTATTTTGAAATAAGGTTGTTGCTAGAGTTGTCCGGATACCGATACTAGTATCGGTATCGGGACTATACAGAGCATTTGCGCGAGTACTGATCCGATATCTGGGAGAGAGAGAGAGCGTGTAATGCCTGTGTCCGTGTATAATCCTCAGACGGCAGCCATCCTGTGTATAAAAGCCGCGCCTCCTCCTCTGTGATAGGGGAACAGTCCCAGCAAGTGAGTCGGTGTTCTGCCTATCACAGACACCCTCTCATCCTCATCCCATGGACGAGGATGAGAGGATGTCCGTGATAGGCGGAACACTAACTCACTGCTGGGAAACTGAGTTCCCCTATCACGGACAAGGAGGAGGAGGCGCGGCTTTTAAACACTGGATGGCTGCCGTCTGAGGATTATACACGGACACAGGCATCAGAGGCGTTGAGGATTTTTTTTTTTTTTTTTTTTTTAGCTGACACGTCCAGCATATGTCTATCCCTCTTCTCCTTCCTCCGCTCACCTCCCCTACTGAGCCAGCCGCCAGCGAGGCGAGACTCAGCTCAGCCTGTGCCTGTCACACTGATGTGACGAGGCTCAGCGGCTGCACGCACCTGCTGTGATGTTTGCTGCCCAGTTCTCTGTCTCCTCTCCCGGTCCGAGGTATGCCGTTATGATAAGGGGGAGGGTGCGTTGGCATGTAGTCCACCGACCAGTTACAACACCTGAGCGGCCCTGAGCTGGTGTGACAACGGGGGGGGGGGGGGGGGGAGCTGCTTTTGTCATTAATTGTAAGGTTTCATTTTATGGAATAAAAAATCCATAATAAAAAAAATTATACATATTTGGAAAAAAAAAAACTGAAATCAATAAAAAACACAATTTGGTAGCAAATCTGTCACATGACATTAAAAAAAGTATCAGTATTCGGTATCGGCGAGTACTTGGGGAAAAAAAGTATCGGTACTTGTACTCAGTACTTGTCGGGACAAACCTAGTTGTTGCATATGTGAGAATATGAACAAAAGAAATAATCACCATAAATATGTGAATATATAGAGTGTATCAGTCCATTAACAGCGGTGTGAGAATGGTGAAATTCTCCTAAGGCGTCATAGAAAATCACAGTGCATGACAAAATGTAAATATCTATATGACTAAATAAGTGCATGAAATCAAGCCGTGAATACAATAATATGTGTTTGACAAAAAGTCCATAAAATGTGATCTGAATTCTTCAGGGATCTTCCACCACACCAAGGTGAACAGTGCTTCCACCACCCGTCAAAATGGTCACTCACCAGAACTAATTGCCTCAGCACTTGCGTACTTGGGCAGTTCAGATTAAAATCATCAAAAGGAATCCTCAGAAGATCATGTGATGTCCTATATAGTGCTCCAAAACGTAAAGGAAAAAAGGAAATATACCATAGTGTGATACCGTAAAAGTAGTTTTAATAACTACATATTCAGCCCTTCCACAACTTCACCCCTTTATGGCATAATGAGACCCTTCCCGAATTTAGTACACTCCCTGATAGTGATCTTTGGTGTGCGAGGGGCATTTTCTATCTTTCCCATATTACCCTGAATGGAACGTTAAAAACTTTTGAGCACCTACAGGTGGAGTTCTCACTCCCAGACTATATGTCCTTCAGGTATTTGCAACTCGAACACGCTTTTCGTGCACAATTCCCCCTGGGCAACCCCTCTATAGGGACTAATCCCCTGATGGGAGCTGTTAAATACCCGGACCCCAAGAAGCTCATCTCAAACTTTTACACTATGCTGACGCTTCCAACAGCAACTGTAGGGGCGTATGCCCTGAAAACTAGGTGGGAGGGGGACATGGGCCCTATAGCAGATGACGAATGGAGTGACGCCCTAGACACGTGCAAACTGACCTCCCCCAAGCTATCTGACCGGCTGACTCAGGTCTTTATAACTCACAGAGCATATCTTACGCCGTTAAGAGTGTCAAAATACAGAAGAGACTCCTCGGACGCATGCCCGATGTGCGGCCGTGAGACAGGTACTTTCTTCCACCTCTTATGGAGTTGCCCTAGGATACGGGCCTTCTGGTCCCAGGTTGTAAAGTTCCTCCACGACACCATGGGGTCCCCTATAACCCTGGAGCCAAAGTCATGTCTCTTGGGAATCTTCCCTAACCCTGACATCAATAAATTCTCTAAAATATTTCTGCATGAAACGCTCTTCTCTGCTCGAAAGGTGATCGCTAGGGTATGGATGAGACCCGATCCCCCCACCATGTTGCAATGGATCATTGAGGTTAATACAACCCTACCTTACAAAAAATTGATATATTCTCATAGGGGTTGTTCCGCTAAGTATGGGAAGATATGGGACAAATGGCTCAAGGCCGTGGAAACATGTGTGTAAACAGACGGGACACGTCCCAATACACTTGCTCCGTCTTGCGGCCATGGGAGGAAGGTATATGACTGGTGGGGACAGGGACCCGAACGGCACGCGATGTTAACCCCCCGCAACAGTGATATGTTACTGGCACTGATTTTGAGGTTTTGACATACGTTTCTCTCACGATAGATTGATGTCCTACTTAATTGTTAAAGATACTGTCAGATACGCTTCTTAGTTGTCATGATTTCCTTTTGACTGTACTGTATATATTTCTCTTGTTCAATAAAAGATTTCTTTAAAAAAAAAAAAAAAAAAAAAAAAAGTAGTTTTAATAGCACACCAAAAGCAAATCCAAAAGTCAAACTCACAAACAGGGCTCAAACACTGAGCAGTGAATAACAGCAGTCAACGTCATCCTAAAAACATCTTTTCATGGTTAACCCTTGGCCACGGCGGACCCACGATCAGACAGAAACGATCTTACCACTTAGCAGGTCTGTGGTCGCATCGGCTGACGATTGGCTCTCCTGGTTGATGAATGGCTCCAAACACAGCACAGCAAGCGTGATAGTAACTCAATCACTGACTATGTAGCCACGCCCCGACATGTTTCATCACTACTGATTTAATCATGGGGTTGGCCACATAGTGCAAAACCCTCCCTTTTGAGTCAGTGACTCGTTTGAACTCCCCGCCTCCCGTGACGTCTGGAAGGTAACGCCCCGCTGCATGTCAGACATCAGTAACCATACAGTGCCGTCCATGTCAGCGAGTAGCCCGCCTTCATACCGACGACGTCACACGGAGCGTCAAGGCCGTCCCGCCTCCCTCGTCGCACGGTGCAAAAACTCGCTCTCATTTCCATAAAAAAGGCACTCGCATCAACACACATTGCGATCCATCCCTTCTAAGGTCATGTGACGCGATGCGTCATGCATAGGAAGAAGGGCGGAAGTGTAGTGCTAGACACCGGATGCCCGTCGCCATAGCTGAGGGCGGAAATGATGACAACAAATTATTGAAGCGCTAGTAGAAGGCACTAGATACACAAATGATACGTAGATATATAATAATAAGCTGATCGAGTGTCCCCGTGGCCAAGAACTACCCAAGTTACACTCTTAAAACTACAAAATTAAAATATCAACTACGCCTCTCATGACAAGAAGAGCGTTAGATTAATACACTGTAAAAGAGTAAAATATATATATCTATAAAAAATACACTTAAAACAATGTATATGGGTAAGCTATATGGATGAATGGTTAAAGGCATCAATTACACATTGTGGGTAACAACATGAGAATAAAGGGGGATTGCTGATAGTGTATTAATCTAACGCTCTTCTTGTCATGAGAGGCGTAGTTGATATTTTAATTTTGTAGTTTTAAGAGTGTAACTCACGTTTTTTTAAAAGCATAAACTGGTGTTTTGCCGCGTTTTCAGCTATCAGCGTTTATAGCACAGACATTGTAGACCCTCCCAAAGCTCTGAAAGCTATATATTTTTAACTATTTCTGCCATTTTCAACAGAGAAGAGCAGCAGCAGCAGACTTTCATATGCAGACTTGCATACTTTCATTTGATTCTTCTTTTTTTAAATGGATCCCATATTGAATATATGCCAAGAAATTGTCCATACGTTGCTCTTGCTGAGGCTTCAACGCCGTCGCAAACTACGGGAGAGATCCGTTGGCAGAGCTCGTCGCTATTGGACCCATCCGTTGATGGCACAGAGATTTTCAGTTGGCTATTTTACCAATATGTATGTCCAGCTGTGTACTTATCCAGAGAAATGTTTTACATTTTCAAATTTTCACATTTCTGAAGTATGAAAATTTGTAATTCAAAAATTAAAAAATTTCGAATTTCCAATTTTCGAATTTTTTTTTAAATTTCGATTTTTTTAAATTTCGATTTTTTTAAATTTCGATTTTTTTAAATTTCGATTTTTTCAAATTTTCGAATTTCGCATTTTTTGAATTTCGCATTTTTTGAATTTTCAAATTTTGAATTTTCAAATTTTGAATTTTCAAATTTTTAAATGTTCAAATTTCTGAATTTTCAAATTTCTAAATGTTCAAATTTCTAAATGTTCAAATTTCTAAATGTTCAAATTTCTAAATGTTCAAATTTCTAAATGTTCAAATTTCTAAATGTTCAAATTTCTAAATGTTCAAATTTCTAAATGTTCAAATTTCTAAATGTTCAAATTTCTAAATGTTCAAATTTCTAAATGTTCAAATTTCTAAATGTTCAAATTTCGAAATGTTCAAATTTTCGAAATGTTCAAATTTTGAAATGTTCAAATTTTGAAATGTTCAAATTTTGAAATGTTCAAATTTTGAAATGTTCAAATTTTGAAATGTTCAAATTTCGAAATGTTCAAATTTCGAAATGTTCAAATTTCGAAATGTTCAAATTTCGAAATGTTCAAATTTCGAAATGTTCAAATTTCGAAATGTTCAAATTTCGAAATGTTCAAATTTCGAAATGTTCAAATTTCGAAATGTTCAATTTTCGAAATGTTCAATTTTCGAAATGTTCAATTTTCGAAATGTTCAATTTTCGAAATGTTCAATTTTCGAATTTTGAAAATTTGAAAATGGAAAATTTCGAAAATTGAAAAATTCGAAATTCTAAAATTCGAAAGTTGAAACATTTGAAATTTTAGAAAATTTCGAAATTTGAAAAATTCGAAATTTGATTGTCCACTTGCCACGTCACCTGGCCACGTCACCTGCCACATCACCTGCCACAAGTTGTGGGTTGTCCACTGGCCACGTCACCTGCCACGTCACCTGTCACGTCAACTGGCCACTTCACCTGCCACAAGTTGTGGATTGTCCACTTGCCACATCACCTGGCCATGTCACCTGCCACAAATTGTGGATTGTCCACCTGTCATGTTACCTGGCCACGTCACCTGCCACAAGTTGTGGATTGTCCACCTGTCATGTCACCTGGCCATGTCACCTGCCACAAGTTGTGGATTGTCCACAATGCAATGCAAGCAATTACAGTTGTTTAGGTTTTTTTTAATGTTTTTTTCATCATTTGCCATCATTTTTGAGATTTCTAATGTAAAAAAATAGGTCACCTTTAAAAACGCCTATAAACGAAATCGCGGCAAAACGGGGTACCGGCGTTTGCGCCTGAAACGCGAAAACGCCAAAAGCTTCTGAACCCATTTTTTTGCGTCTGAAAAAACGGGCCTAAACTCAACTGCCTCTAACCTCAAAAAAACGTGGATGTGTGCATGGACACATAGGATAACATTAAATGTGTTCAGGGGCAGTTGAAAAAAAATGCCCAAATGCCTCTGAACTCGAGTTTACCAGCGTCTCGTGTGCATGGGGCCTAAGAGGCCACACGATGAGACTGGAAGAGAAGCGGTTTAACATTAAGGTGTGTAGGAGTTTTTTTTACTGTCGGTGGTGGTGTTGGCAGGAAGTATGGATAGTTTTCCAAGACTCTTGGACATGCGTCTTAGCGAAAACCATATACAGGCATATGGAAAATTATTTTCCTACGCACACACACCCCCTACACAGGTTGAACTGGCGATACTGTTGTCTTTATTCAATTTTACCTACTATGTTATTAAGTCAGGTTGGATGGAGAGTGTCTGTGAACAGCAATTTTCAAGTCTTGTCACAGATCTCAATTTGATTTAGGAATGAACTTTGACTGGGCCATTCTAACACTTGACTATGCTTTGACCGTTGCTTTGTAGCTCTGGCTGTATGTTTAAGGTCATTGTCCTGCTGGAAGGTGAACCTCCGCCCCAGTCAAGTCTTTTGCAGGCTCTAACATGTTTTCTTCTAAGATTGCCCTGTATTTGGCTCCATCCATCTTCCCATCAATTCTGACCACCTCTTCCCTGTCTTTGCTGAAGAAAAGCATCCCCACGACATGATGCTGCCACCACTATGTTTTATGGATGATGTGTTCAGTGTTGGTTTCTGCCACACATAGCATTTTGCTTTTAGGCCAAAATATAACATTTTGGTCTCATCTGACCTTTAATCCACATGTTTGCTGTGTTCCCCACATGGCTTCTTGCTAACTGCAAATTGAACCTCTTGATTGGTTTGCCCAAAAGTTATAGCATCTACAGAATAGGGGATCGTTTTATGGCATTTTTATTAATATGTATTTTTTTTACTAGTAATGGTTTTTACTATTTTTTTTTCCTGACTGCGACATTATGACGGACACATTGGACACTTTTGGACCTATTTTGGGACCATTCACATTTATACAGCGATCAGTGCTATAAAAATGTACTGGATACTGTGTAAATGTGACTGGCAGTGAAGGAGTTAACCACTAGGGGGCTAGGAAGGTTTTAAATGTGTCCTAGGGAGTGATTCTGTCAGGGGGTGTGGCTTACTGTGACGTCACTGATCGCTGCTCCCGATGAGAGGGGGCAGACGATCAGTGACATGTTACTAGGCAGAATAGGGAGATGCTGTGTTTACATTGGCATCTCCCCATTCTTCAGCTCTGTGATCCGATCGCCTGACACCGGCGGACATAGAGTCCGCGGGCATGGTCACGGAGCTAGCGGCAGGCGCGCACAGTGGCAAATTCAAAGTGCTGTAAATATGTCGATTTGCCTGTCGGTGCCATTCTGCCTACGTATATACTCGTGAGCTGGTCCTTAAGGAGACAGTGTCATGGCTGATTGTAAGAATTTGTGGACAGTCTCAAGTGTCTTTGTACCTTTGTTAGGACAGACGGTGATCAAATCTAGTGTACAGCAGATAATGAAGAATTGCAAATGTAGTACAGACAAGATAACCAGCAACTTTTTATTGTTTTTGAAGTTATGCTGTGTTAATAGGAATATAATAACAAAATTAAGTAGGTGTTCTTGCAGTTTGGCTGCAAAAGTGGACATGCGCTGTATGGTTCTTAACTGGTTCCTCAGAATGAAAAATCGGTGGAGCTGGGTAGAAAATTGTCAGCTGAAATCTTCTTCATCCAATCGGCTGAAATCAATGTTCAGGTATTTTTGTAACTGGCGGGGCCATATGTCAGAATACTGAGGAACTCCAGTAGATTTGCCATCCTATATATCTGTGTGTAGATTCCTGGTAACACTTCATGGTTTGATATGGAATTTATTCTTCATAAACTCGTGTAGTTATCTTTTTCTTTTTTTTTTCAGGGCTGACCAAGCTCTTGATCGCTTTGCAATGAAGACATTTTTTGATGATAAAGTGTCAGTATTGATGCAACCTTCCCAGAAAAGGTAAGTTCTTTATATACAAGGGTATACATATTCATCCTTTTTACTGAATTGGAAAAGATACACAGCTTGGCACTGAAGTTCTCAGCTGTGGCCACATAATTAAAAGTAGGAGGGTTCTTCAAAAAGTTTCCACACTTTAACTGTTTTTATTAAGATTTTCAAAAACAAATTACAAATTCTTCTAAACTGCAAGGTCAGCTGGCTTGTCACATGACATTCTTGGACACAACCATTTACTACTCCTCCTGCCCTCGCAGTTTCCAAAGAATATATAAAAGACCCCTCATATATTTCACGGTCAAACGTTTTTCTTTACTTATGGTTTGGGAAGTGTTGAACCCCCTCTCAGGTTTTCATTGCTGTCAGTTTCCCTCTCTATTTATCCATTTGACAAATGTACCTGGGATCAGAATCAGGAAGTGAAATGTTCCTGACTGTAGAAAAATAAAATAAAAAATTGTTAGTGATTTTAACCATTTTCTATACTTTTTCGGAAAGAAGAAAAAAAGTTTAGGTTTTAATTCAGGGTTTACTTTTTTGTTAATGCATAAATATGTTTTGTTGAAAATTGTGGTGTGTGCTGAAGTGTGCCATTACCCTTTGGGCCCTTCATGCTTTTTTGGAGTTACTCCACACATACTAAAGAAGGAGTAATGCAAACATCAGAGGGAAGTGCTCTATCTGTGGAAGAATTTGGTATACTTTCCATCCACACTTGTGTGTGTTCTATACAGCTGCATAAATCCTAAATATACAGTGCAGCCTTGAATTACAAGCATAATCCGTTCCAGGAGAATGCTCATAATCCAAAGTACTCGCATATCAAAGCAAGTTTCCCCATAGAAGTCAATGGAAACAAAAATAATTTGTACTGCTTTGACTTCAATGGCATGCAATACCGCATGTGGCTAGAGGTGGGGGTGCCAGAGAGCCCCGCAATTGCTCAGGGACACCTCGGCTGGCCTTGGAAAGGCTCTAAACACCTAGGAATGGAGTATGTCCAAGTGATTCTGAGTATTTCCTAACGGCTCCGTCCAGTTCCGATTGTCACCGGCACCCCCGCACCTCTGGCCTAATTCGGTACTGCACACCCCATTAGCTTGAATTCTGCTCGTTTTGCGAGACAACCTTCGCAAACCGAGTCAGAATAAAAAAACAATAAAAAAAAAAGTTACTCATAAACCAAGGTTCCACTGTATGTATGAACCTTATAATCAAACCGTTGTATTAAAGCAAACCCCCCATGCAAAAACACACTACAAGCACTTTTGGAAGAAAAAAACTAATAGGTGATTCAATGAGCCAAAAATCCAAACTAGCCACTCTAAATGACTGCAGCTGCTACCATTATAACTTGGTTCACGGACCAGTTTAACACATCAATAGCTGGGTAAAAAATGAATAAAACCTGAATATGTCAGAATTATATCACAATCAACCAGGCAGCGCTGGACATATGCAACATTTAAACTTTAAACAAATAAATATACAAATATTGAATATTGTCCTTGGAATAGAAAAGTTCTTAAATGAAGAATGGCAGTCTTTAATGCAAATATTGGACTGAACAATCCTTATTCAGACAAAGTCCACTATAGCCCAAGATGATAGGTTTGGAAAGACACCGCTTCACGTCTGTGCTCATAGAAGAAAGAGGGGGGTGTGTGAGAAAAGAGAACCCCCTCTTGAGTAGCCTCTTACCGCAAAGAGTGTATGTATACATTCTTGAACGAATTGGGAATGCATCATGTTTGAAATGTATGATTTATTTCTCCTAAATAGAGGTGAATATTGCACCATTCTATGTCTGGTTGAATTCTATCCAATTCAATCTGATCGGTAATATGTATTGTACAATGTATGGTGCAAGGTATACATTTAAATTCCTATATCTTATGTTACATATATATATATTTTATTTATTTTTTCTCACTAACACCATGATCATAATTTTTTGTCTAAAGTGACTGTGCCCAGTTCATATGGGCACACCCGCTTTGGACTATTTGATTGGTATTTTTTTAATTATTGATATGGTTTTTATGCTGAATGCTGTTTTTGTCTGCTAGTATAATTCCGGCGGATGTAAATGATTAGCCGGCAGTTTCCAGCCAAGGACAGCACTCTGCTGTTTTGTATTCTGTGCACTCTGTAAAGATTGTCACACTGTCAAATATACTGTGTCCCTTGATTTGCACATTGCTGTGTCATTCTGTCCTCTGTTGATGTAGCTGTCAGCTGGGGATTGATGCCTGATGCAATGCAAGCAATTTGCTCCTGGGTATAAAGCAGTAATGCATGACACTTGGCTCCACCCTCAGATGATATCCCTTGGGATGAAACTAGTCAGGGCTGAACCAAGTGAAGCAGTCTGATTGTCAGTCGGCATTAGAGATCACTCCCCTCCTCGCAGCTTGACCAGCAATGAGCGTTTGGTGATGTGGTTAACCTGACCCGATTTGGGTAAATCAGTGAGATATGCCATTTTAAAGTTTTATACATGTGAGTGTATTGGATGACGTTTTTATTGGGCGATTAAAGATTTTTAAGCAGGATCACGCTATGTGTCTGTTTCCTACCATCTTTTTCATGTATGAACCCTGAGCCATTCAGAGACGCTGAGCAGTGATTGAGGCTGAGATTGCACCTGTGACACGCTGATATAAATTTTCTTTGCGGTAAGAGGCTACTCAAGAGGGGGTTCTCTTTTCTCACACACCCCCCTCTTTCTTCTATGAGCACAGACGTGAAGCGGTGTCTTTCCAAACCTATCATCTTGGGCTATAGTGGACTTTGTCTGAATAAGGATTGTTCAGTCCAATATTTGCATTAAAGACTGCCATTCTTCATTTAAGAACTTTTCTATTCCAAGGACAATATTCAATATTTGTATATTTATTTGTTTAAAGTTTAAATGTTGCATATGTCCAGCGCTGCCTGGTTGATTGTGATATAATTCTGACATATTCAGGTTTTATTCATTTTTTACCCAGCTATTGGTATGTATGAACCTACAGTTATACATGCCACACATCACTGTCAAATCTTTGCTAAGGGACTACAGTCTTATGCTAGTTACTTGGTACATAGAGTGAAAGCACGCTAAAGCTAAGCACATAGGACCCAACGGGGTATTTGAGAGTGTTTGGCACACAGTGGGGTCCCGAGGATGGGAGTAAAGGAGACACAGGCAGCAGTTACATGTCTGTTAACATCCTAAACATGGTAATGTCCTCTGTGGTCACTTTTGCACTGGAAATATATACAGGGTGTGATCAGGTAATCAAATGCCAGCAGAGAATGGACTCAATAACAATGTGAACAAATATAGAGCCCCACTCAGAGCACCTGAGTGTACCAATATTCCAACAGCAGCAGGGAGATAGAGGGAGGTGATAAAATAGGAGAGAGAAGATGAGGGGATATATAGCAAGAAATGGAGGAGAAGACGGGCAGGAAGAAAGGGGCTGGATTCCTTTTAGGTGCCCTGGAATGGGGTGGAGTGTAGTTTCTGCAAAAGTCATACAGTCTTGATGTGGGATGTATATGAGACATTGTAAAAAGTAGAAATGCATGCTGGGGGAGGGGGTATACTTGTAGTTTTACTTTTATAGGATGTCTGAGATGCCACTGTAGAAACTTTCATACTAGCCTAAACTTCTTAATGGCAGAATACATTTAAGGTAAAAAAAGGTAAGCGTCTTCTAAAGGCTGAACCATACTCCAGAGTCTTAGGAGCCTGCTTTGTAGGACAGAAACACTGTAATGTGAGATGCAGGTGGAGTATGTGGTGTGTACGCTAAGCCCAGGATGGAGCAGGCACGCTCATGTTTACCTGCCTCTAAGTCTTGGCTGACCTGGGCCACCTGTGTCTGTATTGTCCCTGGTCTGGGGTAAATCTTTTTGTTTGTTTGTTGACAAACTGTTAGCAACCCTGAGTCCTGCCTTTTTTCACATCCTCAACTTTATATTTCATTGTGTTTCTGCAATGAGACTCTAAACAAGTTTTAAAATCTTCCAGGGAAGATCAGTGGTCTCTGCTGTTAATTTCAAAACGTTTTCTTAATTCTCATGTATGTTGCATTTAGTTGATCTTCAGATATAATAGACAAGAGGCAGTTTATACTATGGTCTCATACCCAAATAATGAAAGTCCGAAGTTCTTGGTTGTAACTTTGTCTCCTTTGCTAGGCATTTAAATATTTGTTTATTTTCCCAGGAAGGGAGCTCCCCTAGACCGTGCTTTGGCTGGTGTAGTAGAGGTGTGCAGGGACAATTCTTGAAAAAGGTTGCACTAATCTCAGGAAATCTTAATACTCCTATGTTTGAAAGAAAAGCATAGGTTTAAGCATGTTTAAGCAAAGGACTTCTGACTAGTTGCTACATACTTGGAAAGAAATTTTGATAAATAAGTCAATTTCTTTATAATTCACTGTTTTCATAATGTATTTACTTTTGAAGCACAGCTATTCATTATATGATCTTTATCATTTTTAAATTGCTTATTAAATATAAAACCTAAATATGTATTTCCAATAAATATTTTAAATTGTGCCCTTTTTACACAATGGTGAAAATCAAAGGCATGCACATAAGTGACTTGGACTAAAAACCTTGAGAAAGCTTCATCTACGTTACTCTATTACACTTCATATCCATTTAGGGCCAGTTCACACCAGACACAGTTCCGTTCAGTTCTGTGTGCTTTTTTTCTGCACAAAATGCATGCACAGTGTTTTCTATGTATTCCAATGGCTCTAGTTCACACCATATAGTCAGTTTCCGGTCAGTTTCTGCACTGGAAACTGACTGCATGGTGTGAACTAGAGCCATTGGAATACATAGAAAACACTGTGCATGCATTTTTAGTGCAGAAAAAATGCACACGAAACTGTACAGAACTGCATCTGGTCTGAACTGGCCCTTAGAGTGGCCACTGAAAGCAGACTGTTGTTTCAAAACTCATGTTTATGGGCTCACATGGGACATATAATCATACAGGAGTATGTGCAATTTTTATTTCAACCTAAGCATTCATAGAGACTGTTAATAAGGATGTGCTGGAGAGATGCACAACTCTGTGAGCTCATATGGGACTCTGAGTACTTGTGCAATATTTATATATATTTTTTTTAACCTTTTGACCGTCAAAAGGGCAAAAAAGTGCGCGGTATACACCGATAAATACGGTACATACTGGAAATTACGCAGTTTAAAGACGCTATACTTGTAATGACGGCAGACTTGTAGTGTGACTGATAATGTGGCGTGCAATCTGGCGCTAACGGGCACTGACTGGGAGGGTCACTAACTGACACCAACGTTTTTAGTGACACCAATACAGTGATCAGTGATAATACTGTACACTGTAGTAATGACACTGGCTGGAAAGGGGTTAACACAAAGGTGTGTGTGCCTAACAAGTGTAATGTGTGCTGCTTTTACATATGTGTTTTTTTTTCCTCCCTGCTTTTCAGGAAAAAGAAACGGCCAGATCCCTGTTCTGTGTACACAGAGTTTTGTGTGTTTGTAAAAACACAGACCTCTGTGCTGTGATTGGACACAGCTAATCAATAGGTTTCTGCAGAATCATTGGCTAAAATCTGCTGCCAAACTCGTGCTGTCTCCAATCATGCACTCCCCAAACCTGAAAGATACTAGCCCATGTACATGCACGTTGCAGAGCCTGTCCCTGCTGGCCGCTCGCAGTATGTTTACTCTGAGCGGTCGGCAGGTGGTTAACAGAACAAGCTGTCCTGTAGAAGTTAGGGGGTTGAGACAAACCATTTAACACTGACAGGGGTGTTAACAATGATCTGCTTTTTTTTTAAATGTAAAACTTGTATCTAAAAAAAAAAGCTGTTTCCTGTAACTGCTTAAAAAGTGTTAGAAAGAGTTTGGCTTCAATTTGTTGGTGTATCTAAACCAGACTGACATTGCTGCTCTGCAAAGCTGTCTGTTCCCTTTCCACCATAGTGTATTCACTCTAATAAGGGAGGTGTGTTACTGGCCAGTTTACCTGATAAAGGATTTAAAGTGCCCTCAGTCTTGGTGACAATTTCAACAGTAGCCTAAAGGAAGTAGGATAACTTGGTTTTTAAGACAGAATTGTCTATTTAAAATTTTTGTTTATTTTAATGTAAAAAAAGTTCTGTTTGTATTACTGTGTACAACATTGGTATTTCCAGTTCCATATGAGTAAGTTTATATTTCTATACCTTTTTTCTAATCTCTGTGCATGCAGGCACTTTTTAGTCTTTTCTTTCTTGTGGTTATTCAGAATTGTTCAATCTGTTCAATCAGCCTAATGGAAAGTTCTGTATGTATTTTGCAGCGTGCAAGGACTCAGCAGGGAGGATTCCCCCATCTACCTTGGATAAGTGGATGGGGGAATTGGTTTGTTGTTAAAAAAAAAAATCATTCAACCCGCTGGTTGAACAAAAAATACAGACTTCTCTATGGCCATCTTTAAACAGGATGGCTGTGGGCAGGTTTAGCCTGTGCAAGGGTTTTTTTTTATTTTTATTTTGCCTGTGTCCATTTCTCCTATAGGTGGCAGTATAATTTAACAGTGGGAATTTTTATGTCCCAGAGTGGACTCCAATAAAATGATTTTGTGGTGAGTAGGAAAATCCATTTTTTTTTTTTAATGGGGTGGTCACTTCAATGTATAAGGTATGTGGCTGAGTTGTCTCCTTAGGTCTACTCAGGTTACTTCTCACTAGTTTTCCAGATGCGTCTTAAAAGCTTCTGAGTTTTTCGCAAGACCAAAAGATGTAATAACGTGTCTTGTTCAGTTTCTCACCACCTTGTTTGAAGAACCTGTGGAGGACTGCTGGAACTTGGCAACAATGAGATGGGATCTTGCTCCCGTTCCTAGAATTTATTAGCTATACTAAAGGAGTGGGTTAGCTTGTATATCGCATCAAGGCCTTTGCGTAATGACTGCGCTCCCAAAAAGCATTTTTATAAATAAATATCTAGTTTTGTTGTTTTGGGAACTTTTGGATCAAAACCTGCATCTCCTACTTGCAAATGAGGGGAGAAGTAAAATCTTCAAGCAGATGTGATACAGTTTTGAACTTCTCAAGCCAGTTGATGAAAAAACACAAATCATTACACTGCAAACCACATGCTAGAAGAACTCTCAGCTTTCCCAGAAGTGTCTTATGGGTAAACCATGCATGATATCCCAATTGCAATTGATTTTCTTATCTGATTTACTGTGGAATTTACAGCAATGTTCTGTGTTATTTTTATTAGACCCTATTATGCAATCAATTTCTCCTGTTCTCAAATGGCTGCTAACCTGCTAGGTAAATGCTATGCTGCAAATCGTTTTATTATTGTGTGGTTGTATTATGAAAGACAATGCTTGGTGGTTAACATAGTACATTTCTTCACTTATCTTGTATTGTCATACAGATATACTTGGTTTCTCTTTTTTACATAGGTATGTAAATTTTCTCCATGAACTCCTTTCTGGAGTGCAGAAAATGAACACGGCCCCAGTATATTTGCATTATGTTGTTCTTCATGGTATTCCAAATTTTGATACAACTGGTGGTAAGTAATTTTAAGGTATGGGTGCTTTTCCTTTACATGTTTTATACTTTTAACAAACTGTAGGGGCTTGTTCTTCCAAAAACAAATATACAGTGGTTTAAAAAGGTATTCATACCTTCTGAAATTTTCCACATTGTCGTGTTACAAATAAAAACGTAATGGTATTTTATTGGGATTTTAGTGGCACACAATTGTGAAGTGGAAGGAAAACAATAATTGGTTTTCTAATTTTTTTTTTACAAATAAATACCTAAAAAGTGTGGAGTTCATTTGTATTCAGCCCTCTTTACTCTGATGCCCCTAACTAAAATCTAGTGCAGGGGTGCCCAACCTTTTGAAGGCCACTTAAGCAACTTGTCATGGGCCGCAATGAGCGGAATGGGCAGATGACAAGTCTGTGTCCAGTCTGCATATGCAAAGCAGACACAGCCCAATCTACTCTATGGGCCCTCCGATCCAATCAGATAGAAGGGGGCAAATCCAGTTCTGTTTTTTTTTTTCATCGGATTGGAGGTAGGCAGGTGTAAACGAACAAGAGTCTGTTTACATCTGCCGCTCCATATAGGTGAATGGAGGGTCTGATTGGGTTGGAACAATTATGTGAAAGGGGCCTAAGGCTGCTTTTACACTGATGGTCTGTGGTCTATTGTGGTGCAGTGTACCTGTGGTTTTCCCTCCAGTTAGCTGCACTTTGCCATAGACGTCTATTATATCCTGCAGGTGTGGTGCACTTTCTGAAAAGCCACTTGCTTCCTTTATCGCCGGCTTCATTTACAACACTGATGCTCTCGGCTGACAGGTCGGCAACCTGCAATCTGGGCTTGCCAACCAGCCATCCCAGAGCAGGAGGTCGCGGGCCACATCAGAGGGCTCCGCGGGCCACTGGTTGGGCACCCCTGATCTAGTGTAACCAATTGCTTTCAGATATTTGTAAAACATTTTGAAAAACATTTATCATTTTCCTTCCACTTCACAATTATGTGCCACTAAAATCACAATAAAATACTGTTTACGTTTTTGGTTGTAACATGACAAAAATTTGGAAAATTTCAAGGGGTATGAATACTTTTCCAAGGCACTGTGTGTGTGTGTGTGTGTGTGTGTGTATATATATGTATATATACAGTACAGACCAAGAGTTTTCTTTATTTTCATGACTATGAAAATTGTAGATTCACACTGAAGGCATCAAAACTATGAATTAACACATGTGGAATTATATACATAACAAAAAAGTGTAAAACAACTGAAAATATATGTCATATTGTAGGTTCTTCAAAGTAGCCACCTTTTGCAGCAGACACATCTCTAGAACAACTGTTAGAGAGGAGACTGTGTGAATCAGGCCTTCATGGTAGAATATCTGCTAGGAAACCACTGCTAAAGAAAGGCAACAAGCAGAAGAGACTTGTTTGGGCTAAAGAACACAAGGAATAGACATTAGTCCAGTGGAAATCTGTGCTTTGGTCTGATGAGTCCAAATTTGGGATCTTTGGTTCCAACCACCGTGTCTTTGTGCGACGCAGAAAAGGTGAACGGATGGACTCTACATGCCTGGTTCCCACCGTGAAGCATGGAGGAGGAGGTGTGATGGTGTAGGGATGCTTTGCTGGTGACACTGTTGGGGATTTATTCAAAATAATACTGAACCAGCATGGCTACCACAGCATCTTGCAGCGGCATGCTATTCCATCCGGTTTGCGTTTAGTTGGACCATCGTTTATTTTTCAACAGGACAATGACCCCAAACACACCTACAGGCTGCGTAAGGGCTATTTGACCAAGAAGGAGAGTGATGGGGTGCTACGCCAGATGACCTGGCCTCCACAGTCACCGGACCTGAACCCAATCGAGATGGTTTGGGGTGAGCTGGACCGCAGAGTGAAGGAAAAAGGGCCAACAAGTGCTAAGCATCTCTGGGAACTCCTTCAAGACTGTTGGAAGACCATTTCAGGTGACTACCTCTTGAAGTTCATCAAGAGAATGCCAAGAGTGTGCAAAGTAGTAAGCAAGGCAAAAGGTGGCTACTTTGAAGAACCTAGAATGACATATTTTCAGTTGTTTCACACTTTTTTGTTATGTATATAATTCCACATGTTAATTCATAGTTTTGATGCCTTCAGTGTGAATTTACAATTTTCATAGTCATGAAAATAAAGAAAACTCTTGGAATGAGAAGGTGTGTCCAAACTTTTGGTCTGTACTGTGTGTGTGTGTGTAATTATCATCATTCTTTATACAAAGAAAAACAAGTATTAACATGAAAGTTATTTCCAGTGCTGTTGTAGAAGTGCTCACAAATGTGTTTCAATTGTAGGTTGCTTTCCTTTCTCTCACTTCTGTCAATGGGGTAACTTTTTTACTGCAATGACTACCAGTGCAGGGGATATGGGTGGGTTAACTTTCACTGTCTCTGATTACCAAGGTAGGGGGAGACAGCGTGTGCAAAAAAAAAAAAATCTCAGCACTGACACCAATGTTGGGGTTTAACTTTGCACTTACCCAAAGCAGGGAGGTTAATATTGCATTCACTGACAGCAATGCTGGGGATTATTGTTGTGTCCACTAACACCAATGTTGGGGGTTAGTATTGTGCCCACTGACAATGATTTGGCTGTTGCGATTGCACTTACTGACACCAATGTTAGGGTTTATTATTGCATCTACTGACACCAATGCTAGGGGCTATTATTCAACTCACTGACACCAATGCTGGGAGTTATTTTTGTACCCACTAACATCAGTATTGGGGGGTTGTTACAACATCCACTGACATCAGTTCTACAGGAAGGGTATTTCATTCACTGACACCATTGATTGGGGGCGTATTTTTGCACTTGCTGACATTGACGATGGGTTATTATTGCATTAACGAACACCAAAGCTTGGGGTTAATGCATTTCAACCTCTTAAGTATACATTGCAATATGCTGCAAAAAATGCAGGAGAACCAATCTTTTTGGGTGTGAAAATGCACTGCTATTTGTGCAGCACTGTGGAAGTGTCGGGAGCTGCATTTGACTGCCACTGGTTTTGTTTTTTACTAAAGTAATTCTGACATGGAGCCTGAAAGTGTGTTTTGGGTCATTATGTTGTAGTAAAATGAGCCCCTAATCAACAGGCCATAGACCAGAGTGTATTGCACTGCAAAATGCTGTGGCATGGTTTTGGTTGGTTTTGGTTCAAGGAGCCAGTCTGATCAAAAGGCTTAAATGCTTCTGTTTGAAAGAGGTAGTATTTGCAGATCACCTATTTTCTGGTGATTGTGTGTTTTATAATAGATTAAATATTAGCTTGTACATATTCTGTTTCAAATATTTGTAGAAGGAGTAATTAAGACCCCTTTCACACTGGGGTGTTTTTTTAGGCACCTTTGGGCTAAAAATAGCGCCTGCAAATCACCTGAGAAACGCCCCCCTGGAGTCTCAGTGTGAAAGAGTGCTTTCACACTGAGGCAATGCGCTGGCAGGATGTTAAAACAAAAACTCCTGCAAGCAGCATCTTTGGAGTGGTGAAGGAGTGCTCCTCCACATTGAAATAAATGGGCAGTGTGGCCGAACCAAAAATAGCGGTGCTTTACCATCGCCGCCCGCGCCCCAGTGTGAAAGCACCCTAAGTTAAAGGTTTATTTCAGATGGTCAAAGGAATACATGCTTGGTGGAAGGTACACCACCACAGTAACTTAAATGCACCACCAAAGTATATGTAAACCCTCACAATGAATTTATTTGCTCACCTTTGGTCAGCTAAAAATACTGTACCTTTTGAAAGCTGCCGTTATATCTGTTTAATATGTCTTAAAAATTATCTATTGTTTTTTTAGAAGTTTTTTGAGTTGATAACTTCCTGTGCTGCTTGTACAAGAGGAAAGGTTAGAGAGCTGAGAGGAGAAAGGGGGGGTTCTATGAAAACTGGCGCCATTGCCCATAGCAACCAGTCAGTTTTTAGCTTGTATTTTTTCCACATAGCTTCGAAAATTTAAATTTTAAAATTTTGTTTGGTTTCACTACAGTTGACCGTTTTGTTCCATCAGACACTTTTTATTAATTTTCCCACATGTTTTGCCGAAGGTGCGTGCATAGTATATTTCTCATCGCCAGTTATTTCTCATCTGTTCGTTGGACATAGTGGAGATCTTGAATCTGACCATTGGGTCATAAGAATGCTTTCAGGAGTAGGACTCTAGGCACAAAAACAAAGCGCAGCAACCAGACCACCACGTAACATGTTTTTGTCCCCTTGTGTACTAATTTTTTATTTATTTTTTAATGAAAGCTTCACTTCTGTGCAAGCCTTACATAGCTTACTATATGAGCTGGTTTCTTTGGAGACTCCACCAAGCTTTGGCCTGGTCTTTTAGCTCTGTATAATGTCCGCGGGTGTTGCTCTGTACCTCATTTTGGTGTCAGTTTACAACCACCTGGATTCTGCGCTACACCTGACTGTGTATCTGATCCTGGCGTTATGCCCTTTTCCTCTATCAGAATCTATAATCTTTTGGGACTTTGTCTGTTGTTTGCGCAAGGCCTATTTGATAGTTCTGTGGATGGTGTAATTTATTGTCACTACCAGTTTATGACTTTAATATCTGTTTTCTGGTTAAAATTTCTTTCAATAAAAATATTGTAAAAGTCTTCAACATCTGCAATCAACAGCAGAGCTGGATGACGAGATGAATTATCTAAATCCTTGTAGTCCCCCCAGCTCTATGAGCGCATGCAGATTCTTGCTAAGTGTGAGTTCTGGATCTTAGGACAGCCTATGAAATACCTGATATGACCATGTGACTTGTTGCTGTGTTTACAGTAGACCACTCCACTTCCCAATGACAGCGCTCCAGTTGGCCTGTCACAGAGAAGGTACCCACCTTTCATCCTTGGAGCAGTCAGTGGGTTCCCTATTTCAGTTCAACCCCCTTGGTTCTTGGTACACTTGTATAGTTTTGTTGTGATTACAATTGCCCTGGGGTGGTAATCACACACCCAATAGTAAACATGTGCCACATCCTTGGATATATGGATTGTAGAAAAAAACATGTAAACATGTTTTTGTCAAAAAAAAGATGGCCTTTATAGGCACGTACCAATAAAATGTATAGTTTTAATAATACATAAAAAGATACATAAATACATCACACAAAATAATTCATAAAGACGAAGACAAAAACTAGAACAAAGGGTGACCAATTTGAGTCACTCCGGGATATAGACTCAATAGCCTCAGGGCTTATTGTAATATGATACAAGTATTGCGCTGGGTAGAGTGATGAGTCCAGGATGAGACCGATTGGGTCCTTAACCACTTGCTTACTGGGCACATATACCCCCCTCCTGCCCAGGTGAAATTTCAGCTTCCGGCACTGCGTCGATTTAACTGACAATTGCGCGGTCGTGCGACGTGGCTCCCAAACAAAATTGACGTCCTTTTTTCCCCACAAGAATAGCTTTCTTTTGGTGGTATTTGATCGCCTGTGCGTTTTTTTATTTTTTGCGCTATAAATAAAAAAGAGCGAAAATTTTGAAAAAAAAAATACAATATTTTTTACTTGTTGCTATAATAAATATCCCAATTTAAAAAAAAAAAAAAAAAATTCTCAGTTTAGGGCGATACGTATTCTACATATTTTTGGTAAAAAAAAAAAAAATCGCAATAAGCGACTGGTTTGCGCAAAAGTTATAGCGCTTACAAAATAGGGGACAGAATTATTTTTTTTTATTTTTTTTACTAGAAATGGCGGCGATCTGCGATTTTTATTGGTACTGCGACGTTATGGCGGACACATCCGACACTTTTGACACATTTTTGGCACCATTCACATTTATACTGCGATCAGTGCTATAAATATGCACTAATTACTGTATACATGTGACTGGCATTGAAGGGGTTAACACTAGGGGGTGAGGAAGGGGTTAAATGTATCCTAGGTGTGTTTTAACTGTGGGGGAGGGGGGGTCACTGGGGGGGGGGTGACCGATCTGTGTCCCTATGTCCAATATCCAAGGGACACGGCCTACACAGGGCTTCCCCGCAGCGCGCTCTAGAGCCTGCGCTGGGAACGCCCAAAGGGGCGTCCGTCTTTTGACGGCATGTTGGATATTCAGACCCGCGCTGTAGCCGTCATTCGGCTATACCTCGGGTCTGAAGTGGTTAAGATGGTAAAAACAGCTCGACATGTTTCACGATATTGTATGCATCGCTTCTTCGGCAGTTTCTTAATTTTTGAGAAAACATATTGTTTTAATTAAAGTTTAAATATACATAGTGTAATAAGCAACACATTTCTACCAAATAGCCTACATAAAGGCACAAAGTTTCAAGTGATATCCGTATCTATATATGTATACTCACTGATACATCGGTGCTTTTAGTGAGAGAAAACAGTGGGCGCCTGAATCATGTGGGCCAGTCGATGGTCAACCAAACCTGTTCCCAAGCTGGTACTATTGAGGGAAAGGAGAGGTGCGAACCAATGCGTACCAACTCCTCAAACAACCATGGGCCATGGTGGAGGAGTGGAGTGGAGGAGAATAGGTTGGGGTATACCTGGTAGTTCTAGATAAAACAAGATATAAAGATAATAGTAAAAAATTATATATTTTTAAAACCTGGTGAATCCCAGATATCACCATAAGGGTTCATAGGCTAAGTACCTTGTCAAAAAATAATAATAAGGCTGTCAGGCTGTGAAGACGCCCCTTACTGTAGTCCCAAAGATCCCCCAATCTGAGACCAAATCTATAAAAAAACAAGCATAAAATATTTTTACTGATGTTAAATGACAAGTTAGTCAATTCAAAAGTAGTGGGTAAATAGTAATTCAAATTTACCTCAGGGGTGATCAGCAATGTGATAAATCCTGTTGCTGCTAAATGGTCTCAAAAAAGGCCACCCGGTGGTGATAGAGGAGTGTCCAAAAAATCCTATGTTAAAATAGATCTGATGGGCAAAAAAGGGAAAATTGTATACTTGCCTGCGGTAATTTTCCTTTCCTGATGCAAGCATGACAGCATATACGTATGGGAAGGCTCCGCCCCCCTGCCCAATCAGGACCGGTTATACTGTAAAAATAGGTCTCCTCCCCTACCCCCGCATTCTCGTAATTTATTATCGCTGCGGAAGGCCCTTGTATTATTATATATATATATATATATATTTTTTTTTATGGGAGGGACCTATATGCTGTCATGCTTGCATCAGGAAAGGAAAATTACCGCAGGTAAGTATAACATTTTCCCTTTTCCTGACACAGCATGACAGCATATACGTATGGGATGTACAAAATTACTAGACCAGACGGGTGGGTCATGCTGTATTTGTTTATTTTATATATGTATATATATTATGCATATTTCACTGTGACATTACTTCATGTCACTCCTTGTAATACCGCGCGACCAAACTGTATTGTCGTTAAAGCCGCCGGATCCACTTTATAGTGGTTTAAGAATGTATTAAAGGTCATCCAAGTTGCGGCCCTGCAAATGATTTCGGGGGTGACTCCCCTGAAATTCGCCCATGATGTCGCCATTGCACGCGTGGAGTGCGCTCTGAGTTTCGCTGGAGGCTCTAGTTGTTTTGCCACATAAGCTCTCCTTATGACCTTGATTAGCCACGACGCCAGCGTCCTTTTAGATGCCGCTAGCCCTTTTCTGTGACCTTCATATACTACAAACAGATTTTCTGATTTTCTTAATGTTGCCGTCATTTCAATGTAGGTTTCCAGGACGGATCCCACGTCCAAGTTATGGGGTGTCCCTGTTGTACCTGTCTGGTATGTTGGAAGTACCATTTCTTGGTTTATATGAAACGCAGTATTGACCTTTGGTCTATAGTGTGGTAAAGTCCGTAACACTACTCTGTCTGTCATAAGACAAAAGTATGGTGGTTTGCAACCTAGGGCTTGTAAGTCCGATACCCTCCTGCCGGAGGTTATTGCCGTGAGGAACACCGCTTTTTCTGAAATATCTTTCAATGTTGTAGTCTGTGACATGCTGGAGATTTCTTGAGATAGAAAGTCTAATACTACTTGAAGGTCCCAAGGTGGGACGTATGATCTCCTTACGGGATGAATCTTCGTGCATGCTCTTAGGAATTGACGGATCAAGGTCTGCGACGCCCATCTTGTACCTGATAGCGCTGATAAAGCTGAGACTTGTACTCTCAGTGTGCTGACACTGAGACCTTTGTCTAGACCTGTCTGGAGAAAATTTAGAATTTGTGGCTCTGAAGGTGTTCTTGGATCGAACCGTTGTGCTTCTGCGAAGGATTTGAATATTTCCCAAATCTTTGAATAAGTCTGGTTAGTGGTGGATGCTTTAGCCTTCAATAACGTCTCCACCACTTCTGTGGTAAGTCCTGCGTCTGACAATCTTCTCCCCTCAGCTTCCAGGCAGCTAAATGTAGAATTCCTGGATTTGTATGTATCACCTGACCTTGCTGTAATAGGTCCGGGATGTTCGGGAGTGGCATGGGCTGGTCCACTGCCAATGATTGGAGTAGTGGGAACCACGGTCTGCGTGACCACATTGGGATTATCGCTATGACTGTCCCCGGGTAAGTTCTTACTCTGTTGAGTAACTTGAAGATTAAAGGGATCGGAGGGAATACATACGCTAGCCTGCAGATCCACTTGGCGCTGAGAGCATCTGTTGCTTCTGCTTCCTGGAACTTTGCTCTGGCTAAGAAGCGCCTGCACTTCACATTGGTTGCCGTCGCCATCAAATCTAGGTCTGGATACCCCCATTGCTTGCACACCCAATGGAAAACTGACTGATTTAGTTCCCACTCGTTGGGATCTAGGGTCCGTCTGCTTAATCTGTCTGCCAGAAAGTTCTGTGGGGCTGGTATATAGACTGCTGTCAGGTCGAGTAGGTTTTGTTGTGCCCATTCCATTATGGGTGTCACTTCCTTCAGTAATGCCTGGCTTCGTGTTCCACCCTGTCTTCTTATATATGTGACTGCTACCTTGTTGTCCATCTGAATTACCACCCTCTTGTTCCATATTTGCATCTGGAACGCTTCTAACGCACACAAGGCTGCTCTCAATTCTATGACATTGGAGACCTCTTTCGTTCTGTACTTCCATTTGCCCTGGGCTAACAGCCCCTTGTGGTGTGCTCCCCATCCTGATGCTGATGCATCCGACGTTATCACAAAAGGTGGGTCTGTTACTAACTGGTGACAGTTCTGGAGGTTCACCAGGTCTTTCCACCACTCCAGAGATCTCTTCATCTTCCCTGTTACATGAATCTTCTGTTTGGTTGATCGTTCCTGCCACTGCTTGAGGAGACCCCTCTGAAACTTTCTCATCCTCCAATGTGCCCACTTTACCATCGGGATGGTCGAGGATAGTGCTCCCAAAATACTGAGGCATTTCGATGCCGACAGGTATTGCTTCCTGGATACCTCTTCTAGCCTGTTCTGTGAGGTTATCATTCTTTGTTTGGGAAGTTCTACTGTGTTCTTGTGGGTATCCAAGATCGCCCCTAAGAACAGAATTCTTTGTGATGGGTCCAACTGGCTCTTCTCCCAATTGATCATCCATCCAAACTCTTGTAGTGTACTTATTAATATGTGCCGATGACTCAAAAGGACTTGTGGGTCCTTTGCTGCTAGTAAGATGTCGTCCAAGTAATGGAACGCTTGAAGGTCCTTCCTGCGTAGAATGGCTATAATCGGTAGCAGAACCTTTGAGAAGGTTCTGGGTGATGTAGCTAGGCCAAATGGTAGGCATGTGAACTGGAAATGCAGATCCGCCACTGCGAACCTTAGATATTTGTGTAATTGTGCATGGACTGGGACGTGGAAGTATGCATCTTTCAGGTCCAGAGATAACATCCACTCGCCTCTCGTGAGGGCTTGGGTTACTGATTGCAAGGATTCCATCTTGAAGCTCTGGACTAATATAATCTTGTTCAGTTCTCTCAGGTCTAGTACGGGTCTTAAGTCGCCTGTCTTTTTCCGAATTAAGAAAAGTGGCGAATAGAAACCTTGCCCTTGTTCTCGCCTTGGCACTGGTTCTACTGCTCCCTTGCGAAGTAAGGTTTGTACATACTTGATAATCAGCTGACGTCTCTCTCTGTCCTGAGGTAAACGTGTGGGGCAAAAATGTGGGTTCACATGAGTCACTAGAAATTTCCATTGATACCCTCTTTGAACAACCCCCGTTGTCCAAGGTTCTTTGACTTGTTCCGTCCAGACATGAGCAAACTTGCGTAGTCTGGCCCCCACTACCCCTGTCTAGACGGAGAAACCTTCAAAAGGGCTTCTGCTGCTCTGATGATGTGCTCGCCTTCGATATCCGAGCCACTGTTGACTGGGGTGGCTTTGTGCCCCTTCTATACTCTCTGAGAGGCCTGAAGGGTCTGAACTCTTTCACCTTGTTGGGATATTGCTTTCTCCCTTGAAAGTGTCTCTGCTTCGGCCTTACGTCTTGTGGGAGCAGTCCCGACTTGCCCCCTGTTACCTTTGATATTGCCGAATCCATCATATTTCCAAACAATGCTGTCCCATTAAAGGGTATACGACACCAATTAATCTTAGATGATGTGTCCGCCGTCCACGGCTTAAGCCATAGGGCTCTCCTCGCCATGACAGAGGATTGCATGGCTCTAGCTGAGCAACGCAAAGAATCTATAGCTGCTTCTCCAACAAAGTCACCAGACTGTATGATATTGTCTATGACCTCCAAGGATGACGACAGATCTGCACCCGCCTGTATTTCTCCTTTTATATACTCTGCCCACACTGTAATGGCTTTTGCCAGTGTTGCCAGTGCTAATACAGGTCTGCAGGCACTACCTGCAGATAAATAGGTTATTTTCAAATCCGAGTCCATTCTCCTGTCTAATGGATCTTTGAAGGACACTGCATCGTCCATTGGCAGTGTTACATGACGTGCCAGCCTCATGATAGCGGCATCCACCAACGGAGGAGTTTCCAAATTATGCATGTCCTCTGCCTTAAAGGGGTACATTCGCATGAATCTATTGATAGGTGACCTTCTCCTGTCCACCTTTCCCACGCCTCCTGAATCACTTCTTTTACCTCTTCTATAAGAGGAAATGACAGTGTCGTTCTTTTTAACTGAGGGTAAAATGTTCTTTCCTTTGCGGTATGAGTTACTTCTTCCTCCCACTGAAGCGCTTCTCTCACAGCTGTTACCAAAGGTTGCACTGCTGAATATCTAAAGCTTAACTTTGTGTCATCCATTTGGCCTTCGTCCTCAGACTCCCACTCTGGGGATGGGTCTCTAGGTCTCTGGGTTACCGTATGACCCCTGCTTGACCCTTTGGGTTCACTGGTTGTAGGTTTTGAATCGTGTATGGATTCCTTAACCGTACGTCTTATTAGTTGGATTATTTCAGCTCTTTCACTGTCTTTATCTGCTGCCGCTTCACGCAGACAATCTTTACACAAAATCTTCCCTCTGAGAACCATTCTTCCACATCCCACACAGAGATCACTTATATCCTCCCTCTGGGTATGTTCTACTCTATGCCGGTTCTTATCGTGGGCTTTAGAGTGTGCTGCTGATCTCTCCGAGCTTGAGGCATGCCTGTATTGTGTCTCCTTGCTCTTGGAGGAATGATGTGGTAACTGTGGGCTGAAAGCAGATTTGCAGCCAATCAGTAAATGCACTCTTTTTTAAAAGGTATGCCACGTTGACACACATACCTACCTGCCCTCACCTTAAGATATGTGGCTGGTCCCTAGGAGAGCTTATGATTCTGTAATTTACAGATAGTCCCATTTAGTAACTTGTCATCACAAAGTCTTCATGCAACTTTCAACATGTAATTTTCCTACCTGGGTCCCGATTCGCACGTTTGTGACATCTGGTATCGTTGTTGATACATTAATCTTGTGCTGCGCTCTGTGTGCAGCCTGTCTCTTCCTTATAACTCGTGTGAGCCGTCCCGGCGTCTCACGTGACCGGAAGTTCCCCGGTCGCCATCTTGCTTCACCCGGAAGTTCTCCTGCCGCCATCTTGCGAGTGGGCAACCCTGACGTCTCCTGAGACAGCTCTCCTAGACCAGATACCTGCACCCCAGCTTCCTGGATTTTCGCCGAGAGTGAGGTCTCCCCCAATAGGCGTTCGGTCTGCCTGCACAGCGGGGAGCTTCGACACAGGAGAGGCATGAACCTGTGCGGCTTGGCGGGAAGTGTCCGGCAAGGTGAGGGAAAAATAAAATGTCCTGCTTTCCAGCAGTAGTACAACCGCCTGTAGCAGTGAAGGAAAAAACAGAGAATGCGGGGGTAGGGGAGGAGACCTATTTTTATAGTATAACCGGTCCTGATTGGGCAGGTGGCGGAGCCTTCCCATACGTATATGCTGTCATGCTGTGTCAGGAAAGTGAAAATAGGGGGGATTAGTAAAAGGGTGCTGCCTATTGGGATCATCCTTGCAGTGGGGTATAAATACAACTTACCTTGGTACATCCAAGAGGGGGAATTCTCAGAGCGATGCAGCGCTGGACAATATAGCCAGCTAGTGCACTCTCCAGAGCGCCTGGAGAGTGAACTGCCGGCTGGTCCTTTTTATATACTCCGCAATGCTGTATCCTGGCCTAGGCCAACAAGGCCCAGGCCTAGGGAAGCACTTTGCAGGGGGGCAGCACGGACAGTGTCCCTGCCGGCTTGCGCTACACCGTTAGGCAAATCAGTTTCGCGCCCCCATAAATCGGCCGCACTTCTTCCAGTATGTGGGTGGTTGGCATTCTGCAACTGTGGGGGGGGGGGGAGTTGCTTTACATTTATTACCATCCCTGTCCCATTGCAGAGATTTCTCTTCACTTCCTGTCCCATAGCCAAACAAGTGAGAGGAAATCTATGCAAATTAAGGGAATCCATTGCCCCCCCTCCCAGGCCATCTGAACTAGTGTCCCCATTTGAAAATTTCAGGGTGGGTCTTAAACCGCAATGGGTGTGACCTTGACAGGAAGGGGTGGGTCATATTTAAATTAGGGGGTGCAAAAGTTTAGTCAGGCCTAGGGCAGCACAAAACCTAAATACACCCCTGATACCCCGCTCGGATGACGTCAGATGCTCCCTATGCCACCGGGGACTAAGATTGTCCTGTTTCCCATTATTATGGGCGATAGGCAGTCTCCCCTGGTGGCTTACATGGCTGCACCTATTCCCAGCCCGACGGCGCATGTGATTGTGGTCAAGGAGGGGAACTACAGCTGGCACACACAATACAGGAGAAGCACAATGTCTCTCATAGTATGGATTAATGCAAAACATTGAATGATTGCATGCTTATTAATAACCAAAGACAGATCGCCTTGGCTGTACATAAAAAACTTACAAAATACTCAACATAAGGGCCATTATTGAGGAATTGTGATAGGAAATTGACCACAACCCATATATTAGGCACAACAATATATGAAGATGCCAATAAATAGCACTGCATTGGATTACTATGAAAGCTGGACAAAAACACATAGAATCTATAAGGGCCTAGTTGTTATAACCAAAGGGAGAAAGTATAACCAGAGAAATATCCCACAGCGTCTTCCACTGCTGTAAAGGCACAATACATACATAATAGGGGAAAATTGGATATTCTAATTCAGGCATAAAAAAAAAAAAAAGGCCCAAGACAAAGGGGCAACTGAAATACTATGTGTTCCAATAACCTACATAGGTTTGAGCACCTACTCCAAGTGCTCCTGAAATAGCCGTAGGAACCAAAACCATAGAACTGGCCTTGAAGAGTTGGAACAAAAGAGTAATGATAGCCTAACATAAGATCATCCTGAAATTAATGGGGCCACCACGTAGATCCTTCAAAGAAAAGGTCGATATGATAGTACCTCATTAATTCCTGGTGGTCTTGTAGCATTCAACCGCTCTATCCAGAGTGTTTTCCTCTGGAGGATATGCTTATCCCAGTTGCCGCCACATGGGTCCTGTGGTATAACCTCTAATACAATAAATTGCACCATTTTGATATCGAATTTATGATAAAGGCCCAGGTGGCGACTAACTGAGGTCAACATTTTAGCAAATTGTGAATAATAAATATGGTCGTAGATACGATGCTTGAGCTGGCGGATTGTTATCCCTACATAGAATGCCCCCCCCCCCCATCGGCAGGTCATTAACCACTTCAGCCCCGAGCCTGTTTTTCAGATTCGGTGCTTACGAGACTAAAACAGTTTTTTTTACTAGAAAATTATTTAAAATCCCCAAACATTTATATATTTTTTTTCTAACACCCTAGAGAATAAAATGGCGGTCATTGCAATACTTTTTCACACACCGTATTTGCGCAGCGGTCTTACAAGCGCACTTTTTTTGGAAAAAATTCACTTTCTTGAATTAAAAAATAAGACAACAATAAATTTGGCCCAATTTGTTTATATATTGTGAAAGATAATGTTACGCCGAGTAAAATGATACCCAACATGTCACGCTTAAAAATTGCGCCCGCTCGTGGCATGGCGTCAAACTTTTACCCTTAAAAATCTCGATAGGCGACGTTTAAAAAATTCTACAGGTTGCATTTTTTGAGATGCAGAGGAGGTCTAGGGCTAGAATTATTGCTCTCGCTCTAACGATCGCGGCGATACCTCACTTGTGTGGTTTGAACACCGTTTTCATATGCGGGCGCTACTCGCGTATGCGTTTGCTTATGCGCGCGAGCTCGTCGGGACGGGGCACTTTAAAAAAAAATTTTTTGGTTTTTATTTTTATTTATTTTATAATTTTTAACACTGAAAAAATAAATAAAAAAAATTATCACTTTTATTCCTATTACAAGGAATGTAAACATCCCTTGTAATAGAAAAAAGCATGACAGGTCCTCTTATATATGAGATCTGGGGTCAAAAAGACCTCACATCTCATATTCAGGCTTAAATGCAAAAAAAAAAATCAAAATGTAAACAAATTAAATGTCTCTTTAAGACGCTGGGCGGAAATGACGTTTTGACGTCACTTCCGCCCAGCAGAGGTATGGGGATGGCTGAGGGACATTTTTTCCCTCAGTCGCATCCCCGGACAGCCAGCAAGAGGACCCGATCGCCTCCGCCGCTACCGACGGCTACGGTAAGCGGCGGAGGGCGCGGGAGAGCGGCGGGAGGGGGGGCACCCTCTCCCGCCGCCGGTAACGGCGATCTCGCGGCGAATCCGCCACGATGACCACCGTTATCGTTAACAGGTCCGCCCCACGAAAAGATGGATATCTCGGTTGTGGCAGCAGCTGCTGCCGTTACCGAGCTATCCATCTTCAAAAAAATTACGTCTTTGGACATGGGGGCGGTCAGAAGTGGTTAAGTATACTATGTAATATGTACAGGTCGCTTGAAAGCGAGGGCGAAAAAACTCCCCCCGTTGGGCAATCGAAATTTGGTACCTGTCTGCACCCATGGGCAGTAAGTACATTGACCACATGCTGAAATACCATGGTTAGAATCTTGAGGGTTCGTATCTGGTCTGTAGTGACTTGTTGTTGGCTTATTTTCTATAGAGGAACTTTTCCTAAAAACTATCTCCAGAGTCTTTTTAACGTATTTGCCCACCGTAGGGTCTTCGCTGAGCAAGTACCAATGTTTTTGTAGACGGTTGCGTAACTGTTGGTGTTGAGCAGAATACTTGGTGATAAACCTCGTAATCTGCTGATCATCGTTTCCTTTTGGTCTAGATTAGATGAGTGATGTCCTTTCTCTATTTAATGCCTTGTTGAAGGCCTTTCTCTGCAAACTCTAATGCCGCGTACACACGGTCGTTTTTTGCGATGAAAAAAAAACGTCGTTTTTTAAAACGTCATTTAAATTGATCGTGTGTGGGCAAAACGTCGTTTTTTGTCTTCAAAAAAACAACCAAAAAAAAATTCCAACATGTTTGAATTTTTTGTGTCGGTTTTCAAAACGTTGTTTTTTGTTTCACAAAAAGTCACCGTGTGTAGCAAAAACGTCGTTCAAAACGATGTTTTTCAACCCGCGCATGCCCAGAAGCTAGTTATGAAGCGAGCTTCAATGGAAAAGAGTGGTGAACGTAACCTCGCTTTTTGTGAAAAAACGATGGTGTGTGTGCAAAATTGTCTTTGAAAAGTGACGTTTCAAAAACGTCGTTTTTTACTTCACAGAAAACGTCGTTTTTTTTCATCGCAAAAAACGACCGTGTGTACGCGGCATTACTGTAACCTCTTTGTCGAAGACGCAAGCGTAAATCGTTAGCTTGCAATCTAAAATCCGCCTCACTTACTTGTATAGTTGGAGTGTCTCTACATGTGAGCAGCATTTAGTCCTTTTTATGCCCCTACATTCATGATGGGTACAGCTAGTGATCTTAGTATATTTACAGTGAGGGGAAAAAAAGTATTTGATCACCTGATCATTTTGTATGTTTGCCCACTGACCAATGATCAGTCTGTAATTTTAATGGTAGGTTTATTTTAACAGAAAGAGACCAAAAAAAAATCCTGAAAAATGCATTTAAAAAAAGTTATAAATTGATTTGCATTTTAATGAGCAATATAAATATTTGACCCCTTAGCAAAACATGATTTGGTACTTAGTGTCTTTAAGGTTTTGAGGCTGACGTTTGGTAACTCGAACCTTCAGTTCCCTCCACATATTTTCTCTAGGATTAAAGAGGCCCAATCCACAAAAAATGCTGCAGCTGCTGACTTTTAATATATGGGCATTTGCCTTTCCAGGAAGATCGCGATGTAGGTACCCCAGCCGATCTTCGGATTGTCTGTCGGATGCATCTGCCGCCATTGCCAGTACCTGGCAGTTCCCTACTGTGCATGTGTGGAGTGCACTGTGCCTTCTATATTGTCTGGCAGAAGGAGGAGGAGGGGGCTGAGCTTTACCACGGTGCTGTCTCTGTAATTGGGGTCCCCTTCCCACTAAAAGGTGCCAAATGTGGCACCAGAGGGGGGGGTGGGGAACAAATAAGCATAAGTTCCACTTTTGGGTGGAACTCTGCTTTAAGGTCTGGAGACTGGCTTGGCAACTACAGAACCTTCATGTGCTTGTTCTTGAGCCTCTCCTTTGTTACCTTGGCCATGTGTTTTGGGCCATTGTCATGCTGGAATACCCATCCGCGACCAATTTTCAATGCCCTGGCTGAGGGAAGGAGGTTCTCATTCAAGATTTGACGGTACATGGACCTGCCCATCGTCCCTTTGATGCAGTGAAGTTGTCCTGTCCCCTTAAATCAAAAACACCCACAAAGCATAATGTTTCCACCTCCATGTTTGACGTGGGGATGGTGTTCTTGGGGTCATAGGCAGCATTCCTCCTCCTACAAACATGGCGAGTTGAGTTGATGTCAAAGAGCTTGATTTTGGTCTCATTTGATCACAACACTTTCACCCAGTTCACCTCTGAATCATTCAGATGTTCATTAGCATACTTCAGACGGGACTGTACATGTGCTTTCTTGAGCAGGGGTCCTTGCTGGCGCTGCAGGATTTCAGTCCTTCAAGGTGTAGTGTGTTAGCAATTGTTTTCTTGGTCTCTATGGTCCCAGCTGCCTTGAGATCATTGACAAGATTCTCCCATGTAGTTCTGGGCTGATTCCTCACCATTCTAGTAATCTATTGAAACTCCACGAGGTGAGATCTTGCATGGAGCCCCAGGCTGAGAGAGATTGACAGTTATTTTGTGTTTTTTCCATTTGCAAATAATTGCACCAACTGTTGTCACCATCTGACCAAGCTGCTTGGCAATGGTCTTGTAGCCTATTCCAGCCTTGTGTACTGTAGGTTTACAATCTTGTCCCTTGCATCCTTGGACAGCTCTTTGGTCTTGGCCGTGGTGGAGAGATTTTGAATCTGATTGGTTCTTTGGACAGGTGTTTTTTATACAGGTAACCAAGCTGAGATTAGGAGCACTTTAAAGCGGAATTTCACCCTAAATATAAGCCCTCCCATGTGATCCAGCATACTGGCGTCAGCGCTAGTATGCTGTTTTTTTTTTTTTTTAAATCCATGTACTTACTGTTTTATGCAGAATTTTATTTTTTTTTACCCCGCGGTGGACGGCGCCAGTATAGCACGTCACATCTTACGAAAGTACCCGAAAAGGACTCGGGTAATCTCGGCGAAAATGCGGCGCCTGCGCACAGACCTAGGAGCTGACTGCGCAGGCGCCGTATTTCTCCGAGTCCTACGGCTATGGCGCGTCACGCCCTCCGAAAAACGCCGAAATAGGACTCGGAGAAATACGGAGCCTGTGCAGTCAGCTCCTAGGTCTGTGCGCAGGCGCCGCATTTTCACCGCGATTACCCGAGTCCTTTTCGGGTACTTTCGTAAGATGTGACGTGCTATACTGGCGCCGTCCACCGCGGGGTAAAAAAAATAAAATTCTGCATAAGACAGTAAGTACATGGCTTTAAAAAAAAAAAACAGCATACTGGCGCTGACGCCAGTATGCTGGATCACATGGGAGAGGGTATATATTTAGGGTGAAATTCCGCTTTAAGGCCCCTTTCACACTGGGGCGTTTTTCGAGCATTATTACTGCGTTATTACAGCGTTATTTGAGCAAAGCCTCATCTGCAATCCCAATGTGCTGGTGAAGCACCGCTAGGACCCTAAAGTTTTAGGGCGTTTTTGCAGTGCCTCAGTGTGAAAGGGTAAGGCGTTTTTACAGCGCTTTCAATTAATTTCAATGGAGAAAGGCGTTTTTAGACCTTTTTTTTTCAGCGCTCCAAAGCTGCTCCAAAGATGCTGCTTGCAGGGCTCAGTGTGAAAGGGTCCATTGAGATGCATGGAGAGCGTTTTATGAGCGTTTTAAGAGCGCTATTTTTAACGCTAAAACGCTTCAGTGTGAAAGAGGTCTAAGATTTCTCATAATCTCAACTCGTTACCTGTATAAAAGACACCTGGGAGCCAGAAACATTGCTGATTGAGAGGGGATCAAAGACGTATTTCACTCATTTAAAATGCAAATCTATTTATAACTTTTTTTAAATGCTTTTTTTTCTGGATATTTTTGTTGCTATTTTGTCTCTCACTCTTAAAATAAATCTACCATTAAAATTATAGACTGATCATTTCTCTGTCAGTGGGCAAATGTACAAAAACAGCAGGGGATTAAATACTTTTTTTCCATTCAATGTATGTGGCTTGTCTGTAGTTGGCTGTGATACTCCTGACAGGAATGTTTTATACAATGAAGAGGACCCAGCACTGCTCAGGCTTGGAGTCCACGAGGGATCCAAGATGTATGTTTGTCACTGTCTACCTCCATGATTTTGGCAGTACCAAATGTCTCACAAATCTCTGTTAGTCCTTAGACTACTACAACCTTTCCAGTACAAATGGTATTTCCAGGCCTCGCCTACTGAGGGCTGGAAAACTTCTGTTGTGGCTTATGACTTCACATTAAGTCATGCTGGCCTTTTCTTACAAACATGGCTGTCTCCTGTCAAAAACAAAAATAAGTTTCAACCCCCAAAAGAATAATTCTTGTTTTTGACTGGAGACAGCCATGTTTGTAAGAAAATGCCAGCATGACTAAATGTGAAGTGAGAAGCCAAAGCCTTAGTTGTATTAATCACAACACCAAAAGTCTTAAGTGTGAAGACACTAGCCACACGTTGGTGTCTGTCTTACTATAAAATTGGAGCTGCAACCCTCAGATATAGGGGGGTAAAAGTTGGTCAAATCCAAGGAGGCAGAAATGTGAGCATTTGGCAGCATCAGTGGTTCTTATTTTGGAGTAAGCAGCACCTGCAACAAGAGAGAATTTTTTTTTTTTCTAAAGATGAGCTTGGGCATCCGCAGAACTCCTCTCTAACCTTGTGAGTTGTGAGAGCATAGGTGTGCGCACAGGTTGTGTTGGGTGTGCCTGGGCACACCCTAATTATCTAGTGCACATTAGCATTATCGCTTTATGTGCCAGTGGGGAGATGGCAAAGATCTCACTCTTACCCAATCTGCCGTAAGAGAAGTGCTTACACACCTCTTTTACACTGTGCCAGCAGGGAGCTTAATGTACCGGGCAGACACACACATGCATGTGTGTGTTTTGAGCCTTGTGGTGCACACCCTAATGTAATGGGCTGCGCACACCTATGACTGGGAGCTTCCACTTTATTTTGCTCTAGAGCAGTAGTCCCAAACCTTTTTGGCACCGGGAACCAGCTGCGTGGAAGAAAATTGTGCCAAGGACTGGGGGGGTGGGGGCGGTGGCACGTTTTTTTTGCGGGCAATGGCTGGTGTTAGCGCCTCAATCATCACGGCACCATGCTTAATATGATGTCAGGGTCATTGAAGCACATTATTTATATTATTACATTGTAGTAATAAATAAAATAGTTCACTATAATATAGAATCAGTGGGAGCCCTGAGCATGTCACTTGCCACTGTTGCCTGCTACCAGATGTGGATAGTCACTTGCCACATCACCTGCCACACTGCCTGCCACAAGATGTGGATTGCCACATTGCCTGTCACCAGATGTGGAATGTCACTTGCCAAGCCACCTGCCATGTTGCCTGTCACCAGATGCTGAGTGAGTGCCCCTTGTGGCATATCAGGCAGACAGCTGAGGGGGTGAACTACAAGTCCCAGCACACCTTGCCTGTACACCCACACACAGCTCACCTGTCACTGATGACGTCGCATCTAGGTGGGATTGCCCCTCTGGATGTAGCAGGGTGTCTCCCTCATGCTGCAGCCGGTCTCACCTGGCAGAGGGAGGTTCCAGGACTCCTTTGGCTGTCAACCTCTGGCTCCACATTCTGCCATTCCCGATTAGCTGTCTGGGGGGGGGGGTGGCGGGGGTCAGGCAATCTGCGCCGCTGAACAAAGAAGAGCCGCAGGAGATTGGCGATGCAGGGCTGGCAGTGTGAGATGATGTCATCTCTCTGCTCCCTCCGACGCTGAGACAGAGCACTGGCTTTGAGGGCGGAAGAACGGTGATGCAGGGGGCGGAGAGAGATGATATCTCTGCTTGCCCACCTGCTCACTTCTTCCTTCCACCTAGCAATCTCATCCCCCTGGCTCTCGGCTCCGATCAGAAATCCGCCTCTACAGCCCTCTGCATTGCCACTCCTCTTACTGTACCCACGAATGCTAATAATACTAATACCGCCCGCCTCTCCAGCCCTCTGCTTTGGGAACAGATTCTGACGGGGGAACCATTCTCGGCACAACACAGGCAGCCCAGTATGTCTCTTGAAGGCCGCCTGCCCCAGCGGACCGGTCTGCAGAAGGGCCGCGGCACGGTAGTTGATGACCCCTGCTCTAGAGAACTGTGGGCCGGGTCATTCCCAACCTGCAGGGCGGGGAATGACCTGGCCCGAAGCTTATTGAAGTACAATAAAACGGACATCCAAGTTCAGGTTAGAGATGAGTTGGAAGGGCACCCAAACTCATCCCTGGCCATTTCCTTGTAAACCAAAGCTGAAATAAAGAAAATTTAAATATTTGATTGTTATGAATGTAGGTAGTGTGTCCCAGCTGATCGGTGGTGAAGTGGGCCTCCTAGAGAATTGCAGAAAAGAGTTATGGTATATTTGCAAACATACCTGATTTTCCTAGGTATATAACAGGGGCTAGGGTGTTAGTGCACTGATTGTTTTATATATGCATTATGCTACAACACTTTTGAAACAACCATAAAAATATTTTTGTTTTACTGTTGTCTTGCAGTATGTCAGCCGTTTATAAATGTTTTCCAAGCCATGCAGCACGTTTACACATCTGGAATTTAGTAAGTATATATTTACCCACATGATTTTTAGTAGTAGTAACTTATATTAATGCTATATTGGTAGTAATATCTATCGGTCTTTTCTTCAGGCTATTTTAGTTACATTAATTTAATTTCCACTTCCACTGGCAGACATATGTTTTTTTTTAACCACTTAAGACCCAGACCAAAATGCAGGTAAAGGACCTTGCCCCTTATTGGCGATTTGGCACTGCGTCGTTTTAACTGACAATTGCGCAGTTGTGCGACGTGGCTCCCAAACAAAATTGGCGTCCTTTTTTCCCCACAAATAGAGCTTTCTTTTGGTGGTATTTGATCACCTCTGCGGTTTTTATTTTTTGCGCTATAAACAAAAATAGAGCGACAATTTTAAAAAAAATGCAATATTTTTTACTTTTTGCTATAATAAATATCCCCCAAAAATATATAAAAAAAAAATATTTTTCCTCAGTTTAGGCCGATACGTATTCTTCTACCTATTTTTGGTAAAAAAAATCGCAATAAGCGTTTATCGGTTGGCTTTCGCAACATTTATAGCGTTTACAAAATAAGGGATAGTTTTATTGCATTTTTATAAAAATAATTTTTTTTACTACTAATAGCGGCGATCAGCGATTTTTTTCCGTGACTGCGACATTATGGCGGACACTTTGGACAATTTTGACACATTTTTGGGACAATTGTCATTTTCACAGCAAAAAATGCATTTAAATTGCATTGTTTACTGTGAAAATGACAGTTGCAGTTTGGGAGTTAACCACAGGGGGCGCTGTGACTTTGAGTGTTCCCTGTGTGTGTTTACAACTGTAGGGGGGTGTGGCTGTAGGTGTAAAGTCATCGATCGCGTCCCCCCAATAGCAGGGATGACGCGATCGATGCTGCGGCCACAGTGAAGCACGGGGAAGCCGTGTTTACACACGGCTCTCCCCGTTCTTCAGCTCCAGGGACAAATCGCCGCACTGCAGCGGCGATCAGGTCGGCGAGTCCCGCGGTCCCAGTCCTGGAGCTTCGGACCGGGTCACGGGAGCGCGCCACGGGCGAGCGCCCGTGACCCACGGCTGGGTACTAAAATCAACCTATATATAAATTGATGTGACCAGCCGTGCCATTCTGCCGACGTAAATGTGCAGTAGGCGGTCCTTAAGTGGTTAAATAAGTTATTCCTTGAGCCTTTGACAACTGTATCCAGGTTGTAGATGGTGTTTCACAGAATCCTTACCCCCTTCTTATCAAAGTGGATTGCTGCCATGTTCCTGCATGTCCATGCAGGGTTAAATTACAGACAGAGATTGTTCTTGGCATCCTCATGTTTCCCTTTCTTTCTCGTACATCACGGGACACAGAGCGGCATATTCATTACTATATGGGTTATATGGAGTACCTTCAGGTGTGGACACTGGCAATTTCAAACAGGAAGTCCCCTCCCTATATAAACCCCTCCCCTAGAGGGAGTCCCTCAGTTTTTTCGCCAGTGTCTTAGGTGTTGGTCACGGAATAGCTTTGCTCCACATCCTTGGGATTAAGGGCGGGCTAACCGGATCTGTCCAAGGAGCCTCAGTGCCAAAGTGGACAGTACCCGGGCCCCAAACCGTGGGGTTTTGCCTATAATGCTCCTCTTTGGAGGGCTGGACCCTGGGCCCAGGACTTGGAGTTCGTAAAGACCATAAGTTCCTGTTTGCCAGGGTGCTATATAGGTCCAGGACAGTGGGTACCTTCATAGGACCCCAGGGCCTGAAGGTCTATTACGCTACCCACGGAGATGGGAGAAGATTGGATCGTTTTGCTAGACAAACATCCTGCAGCATGGAGCAGGTAAGGGGGGAGCCTGCGGGACTTGGTTCGACAGCAGGCTCTCCGGGGTAACCTAAAAGGGGGGTAGCCTAAGTATGCTCTGCAATGGCAACCTTGCTCACTATGTCTGAGAAGACAGGATGATCTCATTCCCCCATCACTAGGTTCCCCTGTCTAAGAAACAATTGTGTTTGCTAGCTACCTGCTGCTTTCTTCCTAGGGCTAGTAAGGACCCCTATGGGGCCTTTTGGAGAGTCCTACCTGGCCGGGGGTTTGATTCTGCCGCCTGGTACTGCAGTCCTGGGTCTCCAGCAGCGCGGCTCCTCCATGTTCTTCCTGCTCCGGCATACGCGCGCACGTCTTATAGACGTTTTTCGCGCCGTTCGGAGGGGAGGGCGGGGGGGGGGGCGTGCCTGCAGCGTCATCAGGGGCGCGCCTTGTGCTGTTATAGATCAGCAGGCTATAGTCAGTGCTCAGTCTGAGGCTGATCTGAAAGGGAGAGGACGCAGAGCGGCAGAACAGTGACTCCCGGTGGCGGAAGAGGGGTAGTACATGCTGGACTTTGTTCCAATGCTTTTCTGTTAAGCCAAAAAATCCCCCTTTTTTGCAACAGGTTGGAGGCTGGCAAACTAAGTTTGGGGTCGCTGTATGTTTTAAAAAAAAAAAAGAAAACATACGGGGCCCCATCAGTTTTTGGGCATTAGTGATCTATTGTCCCCTAAACCCTAGTTTTGTACTCCTGGCCACTACAGTCTGCTGTTGTTGACGGAGTCCCTCGATTTTGTATTATGGCTTCCAAAGGTTCGGGGTCAAAGGGTACAAAAAAGACCAAAAAACAAAGGGGTTCCCCCTCTGATTCGGATGATATGCCGATACTTTCCCCGCAGCTTATTCCCATGAAGGTCGCCTTGGATGAGCCATTGGGGGGGTCTGGTGCTGAGGCTGGCCCAGATCAGCCCAGCCCTGTGTTTATCACAGAGGAGATGCTAGCTGTATCCCAAGGGGGGGCTAGAAGAGAGATTAGCAGCGTTGATCGCTAGATCTATTCCTGGCAAGAAACGGGCTAGATCCCCATCACCAAAAGGTGTATCCTCAGATGCTGAAATTCTCTCTCCGGAGGAATTGGAATCGCAGGAGGATCAACTAGACCTGAACCAAGAGGGTTCAGGGATTGAGGGATCTACCTCTGAGGAACCATTTTCAGACTCCCAGACAGAGAGACTGTGGGTACAGTCTTTGACGGACATGGTCCGCTCGGCATTTAATTTACCATTGCCAGAGCCTCAGGTTCCTGCGGTATCCTCTCTGGGCTCTTTGAAAGCTCCTTTAAGCAACGCAGTTTTTCCGGTCCATCCTCTCTTGGAGGAATTGATCTTTCAGGATTGGGTACGACCGGACAGGATTTTTCTGCCGCCGAAGAGATTTGCGGTCATTTACCCTATGCAATTGGAGTTTGTCAGGCGTTAAAGGACCAGACAAAAGAAATGCTAAAAGACATGCCTACCCAACAGGCAGAAGAGTTTTCTGACATTCCCAGAGCTCTGTGTTTTGCGGTAGATGCTATAAAGGATTCCATCCAGCAGGCCTCTCGTTTATCACTATTTTTGGTGCACATGAGAAGGCTTTTATGGTTGAAGAACTGGGCGGCGGAGCCCCCATGCAAAAAGCTTCTGGCAGGGTTTCCCTTCCATGGAGGACGACTCTTCGGAGAGGATCTGGATAAATACATTCAGACTATTTCAAGTGGCAAAAGTACCCTTTTACCAGTCAAAAAGACATTCCGGGGTCCTACATTTAAAAGGCAGCGCTTTCCTGTCTCAGGGCCCTCAAATTCCAGGCAGTATCGACGGCCGCCTGCGCGATCCAACTTTAACAGTAGATCGCAGGGACAGGCCCCTGGGGGTAAGAGACCATGGTATCGCAAGCCGACAAAACCAGCCCCTAAGTCTGCCTTATGAAGGGGCGCCCCCACTCTCGTGGGTGGGGGGAAGGCTTTGTTTCTTCTCAGAAGTTTGGGAAGCCAAGATCCCCGACAAATGGGTCCGGGCGTCTGTAACCACAGGCTACAGACTGGAGTTTCTAAAGTTTCCTCCGCCTCATTTTCAAGAGTCAAGGCTACCAAAGGATCCAGCAAAGAAGGCCTCGATGCTGGCAGCTTTGGATCACCTGCTTTGCCTGGACGTGATAATAGAGGTGCCAGCCCAAGAGCAGGGGCTAGGTTTCTATTCCAATCTCTTTGTCATACCAAAGCCCAACGGCGATGTCAGGCCAATCTTGGACCTAAAGAGTTTAAACGTTTGCCTAAGGGTTCGTTCCTTCCGGATGGAATCCATCCGGTCAGCAGTCGCCACGCTCCAGAGGGACAATTTTCTGGCTTCCATAGACATAAAGGATGCTTACCTTCATGTACCAATCTTTCAGTCGCATCAAAGATTTTTACGCTTCGCAGTGGGGCGCTCCCCTTCGGGCTAGCCATGGCCCCCCGGGTATTCACGAAGATCCTAGCCCCAGTTTTGGCCAATCTAAGGATCCAAGGGGTCACAGTCCTAGCATACTTGGACGACCTTTTAATCATAGATCACTCACGGCTGTGTCTGCAACAGGCAGTAAACCTCACGGTTCAGTACCTCGAAAGGTTCGGCTGGGTCCTAAACCGGGAAAAGTCAGCGTTCCAGCCTACAAAGCAGTTGGAATACCTCGGCATGAGGTTAGACACAGAACAGCAAAGGGTGTTCCTGCCCCTTGTAAAGATCGAGGCTATCAAGGGGTTGGTTCAGTTGGTTCTAAGCAAGAAAAAACCAACTATTCGCCTGTGTATGCGATTACTAGGCAAGCTAGTGGCCACGTTCGAGGCAGTACCATACGCTCAGATCCACACTCGCGTCCTACAGGCAGCCATTCTAGCAGCCTGGGGCAAGAGAGCACATGCCTTGGAGTCCCCTTTGACGCTATCATCAAGGGTCCGACAAAGCCTGGCCTGGTGGTTGAACCCTCAGAATCTTCTAAAGGGAAGGTCCTTCAGCCCCGTTGTCTGGAAGGTAGTTACCACAGACGCCAGCCTGGCAGGCTGGGGGGCGGTCTTGGAGGGGTTCTCTCGCCAGGGAACTTGGGTGGAAGCAGAGAGGCAGCTACCCATCAATGTCTTGGAGATCAGAGCTGCTCGCCTAGCCCTCATGGCATGGACCTCCAGATTACAGGGGTCCCCGGTGAGAATCCAGTCAGACAATGCCACAGCGGTGGCATACATAAACCACCAAAGGGGGAACCAGGAGTCAGGCCGCTCAGAGGGAGGTGAGCTTGATTTTTCAGTGGGCAGAGGTTCATGTACCCTGCATTTCGGCGATATTCATTCCCGGAGTGGACAACCTGCAGGCAGACTTCTTAAGTCGCCAGATTCTGTCGCCGGGGGAGTGGTCTCTGCATCCCCAGGTCTTTCAGACAATCTGCCAGAAGTGGGGAATGCCAGACGTAGATATAATGGCATCCAGGTTCAACAAGAAACTAGACAGGTTCATGTCTCGAGCGAGGGACCCTATGGCCTGCGGAACCGATGCGTTGGTTTGCCCTTGGCATCAATTCAAACTTCTATATGCATTCCCTCCGCTACAGTTACTTCCTCGCCTGTTGCGCAGGATCAGAGTGGAGCACAAGCCAGTCATTCTAGTAGCTCCAGCTTGGCCCCGGAGGACATGGTACTCACTAGTCCTGAAGATGGCAGTGGGAGACCCTTGGACTCTTCCTCTACGACCAGACCTACTCTCACAAGGCCCGATCCTCCACCCTACATTACAGCGTCTAAATTTGACGGCCTGGAGGCTGAATCCCTGATTCTCGGGGGTAGAGGTCTGTCTAGGCAGGTAATTCCTACCCTGATTAGGGCTAGAAAGCCGGCCTCCAGGGTGATTTATTACAGGGTGTGGAGGAACTACGTAGGCTGGTGTGAATCCAAAAGATGGAATTCCCGCAAATATACCATTGATAGGGTGTTAAGTTTTCTCCAGCTAGGAGTGGATAAAGGCCTGGCATTAAGCACAATCAAGGGACAGATTTCAGCTCTGTCAGTGTGGTTTCAGAGGCCGCTGGCCACCCACTCGCTGGTAAAGACCTTCATACAGGGGGTCTTGCGTATTACTCCTCCTGTCAAGTCACCAATTTGTCCATGGGACTTAAATCTTGTCCTGTCCACTCTACAGAAACAACCCTTTGAGCCGTTGGCTAAGATTCCTTTAGTTTTACTGACAAGAAAGTTGGTATTCTTGGTCGCCATAGTTTCGGCCAGGAGAGTGTCAGAGTTAGCAGCCTTATCGTGTAAGGAACCATATCTCGTTCTACATAAGGACAGGGCAGTTCTCCGGCCCCATCCTTCCTTTCTACCAAAGGTTATATCCAATTTTCACTTGAACCAGGATTTGGTACTACCATCCTTCTTTCCGAAACCCACATCTAGAAAGGAGGGGTTGCTGCATACCTTGGATATTGTCCGGGCCATGAAGGCCTATCTTAAAGCTACAGAAAAGATCCGGAAAACAGATGTGTTGTTTGTCCTACCAGATGGCCCCAAGAAGGGGCAGGCAGCTGCAAAATCCACCATCTCGAGATGGATTAGACAATTAATCATTCAGGCCTACGGTTTGAAGAGGTTGCCTCCTCCTTTGTCGGTAAAGGCCCATTCTACCAGGGCCATGGGCGCCTCCTGGGCAGCACACCATCAGATCTCTATGGCTCAGATATGCAAGGCGGCGACGTGGTCATCAGTCCACACGTTTACAAGGTTTTATCAACTAGAAGTGAGAAGGAATGCGGATTCAGCCTTTGGGCAGGCAGTACTACAGGCTGCGGTTTAAGATCCTCAGGATCAGGGGCACCCTTGGTTGTAAAAAAAAAAAAAGAAAAAAAAAAAAAAAAAAAAAAAAAAGTTTTTCTTGACTAAGTTGGATTTATTATTATTATTTGAGTATACCTCTAAATTAAATCTCTTTTGAGAAGATGTCTCCCTCCCCTCATTAAAGCATTGCTTTCGGACATCCCATATAGTAATGAATATGCCGCTCTGTGTCCCGTGATGTACGAGAAAGAAAAAGGGATTTTTAAATACAGCTTACCTGTAAAATCCTTTTCTTGGAGTACATCACGGGACACAGAGCTCCCACCCCTCTTTTGGGGAACATTTTTGGGAGGCATACTGCTTGCTACAAAACTGAGGGACTCCCTCTAGGGGAGGGGGTTATATAGGGAGGGGACTTCCTGTTTGAGATTGCCAGTGTCCACACCTGAAGGTACTCCATATAACCCATATAGTAATGAATATGCCGCTCTGTGTCCCGTGATGTACTCCAAGAAAAGGATTTTACAGGTAAGCTGTATTTAAAAATCCCTTTTTTGTAAGGTATTTTACCTGGATATTGAGTGTATTGTGTTTATCAGAACACCTGGACTAGTCGTGTGAATATAGTAGTAGCAAAACGTCCAACATGACACTAGATGGCATGTACAATCTCACAAAAATGAGTACATCCCTCCAATTTTTGTAAATATTTTATTATCTTTTCATGTGACAACACTGAAGAAATGCCACTTTGCTACAATGTAATATAGCGAGTGTACAGCTTGTATAACAGTGTAAATTGTCTGTCCCCTCAAAATAACTCAACACACAACCATTGGTGTCTAAACTGCAGTGTCAGGGCTGGGCTCAGCCCTTCCCTCTCAGAGTTCTGTGCTCAGCTGCCAAAGTCTCTTCCTTCCACAGTGACTCATCTGGTCTTCATTTCCTGCTCGTCAGCTAGAGCTGCTGTTTATATAAACTCTTTGGATCAGATCTTCTTTGCCTTTGCTGTGGTCAACATATTCAGACTCTCTCTGCTGTGTTTTCCTCTGAAAGCCTTTTGCTTGGTTGACTTCCCTTCTGGTCCCTGAACCTGGAGCTGCACCAAACTCTGGCTATGTTTTGACTATGTTTGCTCTCTTTATACCATTTTACCATTTTATTAAATAGTGTGATTTTTACTTCTGTTTTTTTCAATGGACCCAGAGAAACGTTTGGCTGTACTACAGTGGCCTCGACCTATGGGCTTATGACCAATGCAGCATTTTCTTGGCTTTGCCAATTATTATCGGACGTTCATTCGTTAATTCTCATCTCATGCTGTTTTTTTTTTTTTTTTTAATCCATCACTTACTGTTTTATGGTCTATTTTAATCTCTTACCCCCGTGGTGGACGGCGCCAGTATAGCGCGTCACATCTTCCGAAAATACCCGATAAGGACTCGGGTAATCTCGGCGAAAATGCGGCGCCTGCGCACAGACCTAGGAGCTGACTGCGCAGGCGCTGTATTTCTCCGAGTCCTACGGCTATGGCGCGTCACGCCCTCCGAAAAACGCCGAAATAGGACTCGGAGAAATACAGCGCCTGCGCAGTCAGCTCCTAGGTCTGTGCGCAGGCGCCGCATTTTCGCCGAGATTACCCGAGTCCTTATCGGGTATTTTCGCAAGATGTGACGAGCAATACTAGAGCCGTCCACCGCGGGGGAAAAAAATTAAATTCCAGCATAATACAGTAAGTGGGGGATTAAAAAAAAAAAAAAAACAGCATACTGGCGCTGACGCCAGTATGCTGGATCACATGGGAGAGCTTATATTTAGGGTGAACCTCCGCTTTAAAGATCTTCTTATAGCCTAGGTCAGTGATGGTGAACCTTAGAACTACATTTCCCATGATGCACATGCACTCTGCATGGGAAATGTACTTCCAAAACATATGGGGTGCCAAGGTTCGCCATTACGCCATGTAGAGCAACAATTCTTTTCTTTATCGTACATCACGGGACACAGAGCGCATAGCCATTACATATGGGTTATATGGGTACCTTCAGGTGTGGACACTGGTGTAATCAACTTCACAGGAAGTTCCTCCCTATATAACCCCCTCCCACTGAGAGTGCTTTAGTTTTTTCGCCAGTGTCTTAGGTGTTGGTCACGTCTAGCTGTCCCTCGGAGGTCTCGGGACCCAGGATAGCTAGCCGGATCCGTCCGAAGTGCTTCAAAGCCAAGGTGTACGGTACCCGGGCCCTGCCTGCGTGGGGTTTTGCCTATAATGCCTCTCCTTGGAGGGCTGGATTCTGGGCTCCAGTGCCTTAGTCTCTTCCAAGAACTAAAACGCTACTGATGCCAGGATGCTATATAGGTCCAGGGGTGTGGGTTCCTTAACACAGGACCCTGGTCCCTGAAGGTCCAAGACAATACCCACGGAGATGGGGGAAGATTGGGCCTCTTGCATTTTGCAATACCCTGCGGCGTGGAGCAGGTAAGAGGGAACCTGCGGGACTTGGTTCGACAGTAGGTATCCCCCTGGGGGTTCTGGGTTGGCTAACAGTATGCTTGTGCATCAGCCACTATCTCCACTATGTCTGTGTAGGCAGGATGGGATACTAATGTTTACCCAGATAACATGTAGATATATGTATACTTGTGTAAGTTATATATTTGCTACTCACCCCAGGTCTGCCTGTTAACACTGATACTGCAACCCCACATGTTTTAAAGAGGAAATTGCTGGTAAAAACTCCTGTTTCTTAGGAAGCCCATGGGGACAGCTTCCTCGCTATGTGTGCACTACAATAAGATTAGTGCTTACCTGGTGTCTGTTGGTACTGCCTAAACGCTGGTCCATGTTTCCTCTGCTCTGCTTCCTCCATGTGGTTTCAGCGTGGTGCGCGCGATCGTGCGCGCGATCGTGCGCGCGTGTGCACGCCGCCTTTTATAGCGTCGGCGTGCGTCGGGGGGGCGGGCCAGCAGCGTCAGGGTCTGTTTAAAGGGAAAACTTTTTCTCTGGCTGGTCTTTCCCTCCTGGAGGCAGAGGAAGAAAGGATACAGAGCGTGCAGCTGGGTCTTTTGGCCACACAGGGACACCTAGTGGCGGTTTTGTGGATCTTCAGGTCTAGGACTTAGGTCCACTATTGACCAGAAAAAAAAAGGAAATTTTTTGCTTAAAGGGACTCAGCCTTAGATCCAGCAGTATCTGAGTCTACCTTGGACTCCGGCTAACGGGCATTGGTGTGTCAATACTCACAGGTTTCCTCAGTATTGCCACCTCCCAGGCGGGTAAAAAAAAAAAAAAAAAAAATTTTGAAAAGAAAAAAAAAAAAAAAAAAAGGAAAAAGAGAGAAATTAGTTCTTTTTCATTTTTCTCATACCTGCCCTCATATTGGTTACTCCTAGCTACAACAGTCAGGTGTTGGCTATAGGGGTGACCCAAGGTTGTACAATGGCTCCAAAGGGATCTGGACCAGCCAAGGCTGCTAAAGGTGCCAAAAAGCAAAAAGGGTCTCCATCGGGGTCAGAGGATTTGGGCCAGGCTTCTACGGCCCCACCCTCGCCAGTTAGGACACCGAGTGGCATAGTACAAGAGCCATTGGGGGTGCTGGGGGCAGAGGCGGCCCCCGATCCACCCATTCCCGTTTACGTGACGGAAGAAATGCTAGCAGCCACCATGAGTGGGCTAGAGAAAAGGTTAACTGCGTTGTTTTCCCGTCCTTGCCCAAGTAGCAAGCGGGCTAGATCCCCCTCACCCAGTGTGGGGTTTTCAGATGCGGAGGTCTCCTCTTCAGAGGAACGGGACCCACAAGGGGATCAGGCAGACCCAAGTCCCGACGGTTCAGACAGGGAAAATTCCACTATAGATGAATATTTTTCGGCCTCTCAAACGGAGAGCCTGTGGATCCAGTCTTTGACAGATATGGTTCGCACTGCCTTTAAACTTCCAGTGCCAGAACTAGTAGCCCCGGAGGTATCCTCATTGGGTTCTTTAAAGGCTCCATTAACTTGTGCGTCTTTTCCAATGCACCCCCTTCTGCGGAACGTGATTTACCAGGATTGGGCTCGACCTGATAGAATCTTTGTCCCTCCTAAAAGATTCTCTATTCTCTACCCTATGGAAGAGGAATATGTAAAGAAATGGGCACTCCCTACAGTGGACGCGGCCATTTCCTGCGTGAATAAATCCCTGACTTGTCCGGTTGAAAATGTCCATATGTTCAAGGATCCGGTCGACAAAAAATTCGAGACCCTACTGAAAGCAGCTTTCACCTCAGTAGGTGCCATGGTTCAGCCAGCAGTAGCAGCCATTGGTGTTTGTCAGGCCCTGAAGGATCAGGCAAAACATATATTAAAGGACATGCCGGCTCAGCATACTCATGAATTAGCAGAATTCCCTAGGGCTCTCTGCTTTGCAATAGATGCTATTAAGGACTCCATCCAACAGGCATCCCGTTCATCTCTACTGATGGTTCACATGCGTCGCTTTTTGTGGCTAAAGAACTGGTCAGCAGAGGCACCCTGCAAAAAGCTTTTAGCAGGGTTTCCCTTTCATGGGGGAAGACTATTCGGGGAAGACCTAGATAAATATATCCACACCATATCAAGTGGAAAAAGTACTTCCTTACCGGTCAAGAAAAGACCGCGTGGGCCCACGTTTAAACGACAGGCCATTGCAGGCTCGGCCCCTTCGACTTCCCGTCAGTATCGACGGCCTCCCGGGCGTTCAGCAGTTAATAGCCGCCCACAGGGACAAGCCGCGGCAAACAAGAGGCCCTGGTCTCGCAAGCCGGCTAAACCAGTCATCAAATCAGATTCATGAAGGGGCGCCCCCACTCTCTTGGGTGGGGGGAAGACTTCAGTTTTTCTCCGAAGTCTGGAAGGCCAGAATTCCCGACTCTTGGGTTCGGTCCGTAGTAGCCTCAGGCTACAAACTAGAGTTTCGAGAAATCCCCCCTCCTCATTTTCAGGGGTAAAGTCTTCCAAGCGACCCGTTAAAGAGGGTCTCTCTCGTAAAGGCGTTGGATCGCCTCTTGCTCCAAGGAGTAATTGTAGAAGTACCAACCCAAGAAAGGGGTCTGGGATTCTACTCCAACCTTTTTGTTATACCAAAACCCAATGGCGACGTCAGGCCTATATTAGACCTCAGACGCCTAAATCGCTTTCTAAGGATTCAGACCTTTCGTATGGACTCCATACGTTCAGTGACAGCCAGCCTGCATCAGGGCGACTTTCTAGCATCTATAGACATAAAGGATGCATATCTGCATGTGCCGATTTACCCAGCACATCACAAGTTTCTTTGTTTTACGATAAATCAAAGTCATTACCAGTTCGTAGCCCTCCCTTTCGGGTTGGCAACAGCTCCACGGGTATTCACAAAGGTGTTAGCCCCGGTGCTAGCCGTCCTAAGGACAGAAGGCATCTTGGTCCTGGCATACCTGGACGATCTCCTGGTTATCGACAGATCAGCTTCCAACCTCAATCATGCAGTAGTCCGCACAGTGCGGCATCTAGAAGAGTTCGGGTGGATTGTGAACCAAGAAAAATCAAGATTACAACCCACAAGACAGTTGGAATATCTAGGCTTTCGGTTAGATACAGAATGCCAGAGGGTATTTTTACCTCAAGAGAAGATCAGGTCGTTGATTCAAACGATTCAAATAGTCTTAGGCAAAAAGAAGCCGACTATTCGCCTATGCATGCGACTGCTGGGAAAGATGGTGGCCGCCTTCGAAGCAGCGCCCTATGCCCAGATCCATACCAGAATTCTGCAGGCAGCTATTCTCTCTGCTTGGAACAGGTCCATACAGGCATTAGACCGTCCATTAGTTCTTTCCCCAGGAGTCAGGCGCAGCCTGTACTGGTGGCTGATCCCTCAAAAATTATCAAAAGGGAAAACCTTTTGCCCCATCTCGTGGAAAATAGTAACCACAGATGCCAGCCTAACAGGTTGGGGGGCAATCTTAGGAAAACGGACCCAGCAGGGACAGTGGTCAGAGGCAGAAAGTCTGCTTCCCATCAATGTCCTAGAGATCAGAGCTGCTCGGTTGGCCCTGGTCGCCTGGACTCTCCCCCTGCAGGGTCTGCCAGTAAGGATACAGTCCGACAATGCCACAGCGGTGGCATACATAAACCACCAGGGGGGCACAAGGAGCCTAGCGGCTCAAAGGGAAGTAAACCTGATTTTTTCATGGGCCGAAGCCCATGTACCCTGCATCTCAGCAGTGTTCATCCCAGGGATAGACAATTCTCAAGCAGATTTTTTGAGTCGTCAACAGTTACTCCCGGGAGAGTGGTCTCTTCACCCCCAGGTATTCCAAGAGATTTGCCAAAGATTCGGAGTTCCCGATGTGGACATCATGGCAACAAGATTCAACAAGAAATTGGACAAATTCGTATCCCGAGCCAGGGACCCCTCGGCCTACGGGACCGATGCGTTGGTTTGCCCCTGGCACCAGTTTTCTCTCCTGTATGCGTTCCCTCCACTACAGATGATTCCCCGCCTTCTACGAAGGATCAGGGTGGAGCGCAGGCCGGTGATCCTGGTGGCCCCAGCCTGGCCCAGAAGGGCTTGGTACGCACTCATCGTGAGGATGTCAGTAGGGGCACCGTGGCCACTCCCCCTGCGCCCAGATCTGCTGTCTCAGGGCCCGATCTACCACCCTGCTTCACAGCAGCTAAATTTGATGGCTTGGCGGCTGAATCCCTAATTCTTAAGGGCAGAGGCCTCTCAGCCCAAGTCATATCTACGTTAATTCAAGCTAGAAAGCCAGTCTCTAGAAATATCTATTACAGAGTCTGGAGAACCTATGTGGAGTGGTGCGAGTCTCAAGGAGGGCATCCTCGCAAGTTTTTTATTGACAGGATCTTGCGATTCCTCCAGGTTGGCGTTGACAAGGGGTTGGCTCTTAGTACTCTAAAGGGGCAGGTGTCTGCCTTATCGATATGGTTTCAAAGGCCTTTGGCCACACATTCGCTTGTGAAAACCTTTTTGCAGGGGGTCTTGCATGTAAATCCCCCTATTAGAGCTCCCCTCTGCCCCTGGAATTTAAATCTGGTCTTGTCAGCTTTACAAAAGCAGCCGTTTGAACCTCTGACAGAAATCCCTCTTGTGCTGCTAACCCGAAAGTTGGTTTTCTTGGTGGCTATGGCTTCGGCCAGAAGGGTCTCCGAGCTGGCAGCCTTGTCTTGCAGGGAACCGTACCTGATTCTGCATAAGGACAGAGTGGTTCTGCGGCCTCAGCCTTCTTTCCTTCCTAAGGTCATATCCAGTTTTCACTTGAATCAGGACCTAGTCCTACCATCCTTCTTTCCTACTCCCCAGTCCAGAGAGGAAAGACTGCTTCATACTTTGGACGTGGTCCGAGCCATGAGGGTCTATCTCAAGGCTACAGAAAAGATTCGGAAAACAGATGTGCTTTTCGTTCTCCCGGATGGCCCCAAGAAGGGTCAGCCGGCTGCCAAGTCTTCCTTGGCTAGGTGGATTAAGCAGCTGATTTTTCAGGCCTATGGTCTGAAGCGCGTTCCACCTCCCTTATCAGTTAAAGCCCATTCTACGAGGGCCATGAGTGCCTCCTGGGCGGCACACCATCAGATCTCTATGGCACAGGTTTGCAAAGCGGCAACCTGGTCTTCCGTACATACGTTTACTAAATTTTATAAGTTGGACGTCGCAAAGGCTACGGACGCAGCATTTGGGCAGGCGGTCCTACGGGCAGCAGTATAGAATCCTCTGGCCCGGTTCACGCCCCCTTTTTTTCTGTTGGTGGAGCTATTTTTTACCTCCTGATATATGTTCTGTTTGGCTATTTTTTGGCCTTACGGTCTCCCTCCCTTCATGGAGCATTGCTTTGGGACATCCCATATGTAATGGCTATGCGCTCTGTGTCCCGTGATGTACGATAAAGAAAAAAGGATTTTTAATAACAGCTTACCTGTAAAATCCTTTTCTTGAAGTACATCACGGGACACAGAGCTCCCACCCCTCTTTTGGGGAACATTGTGTAACCTCAGAGAAATTGCTTGCTACAAAACTAAAGCACTCTCAGTGGGAGGGGGTTATATAGGGAGGAACTTCCTGTGAAGTTGATTACACCAGTGTCCACACCTGAAGGTACCCATATAACCCATATGTAATGGCTATGCGCTCTGTGTCCCGTGATGTACTTCAAGAAAAGGATTTTACAGGTAAGCTGTTATTAAAAATCCTTTTTTTTCAGATCCTGAGAGTTCTTTGCCATGAGGTGCCGAACTGCCAGTGACCAGTATGAGAGAGTGAGAGCAATAACACCAAATTTAACACGCCTGCTCCCCATTCACATCTGAGACCTTGTAACACTAACTAGTCACATGACACTGGGAGGGAAAATGGCTTATTGGGCCCAATTTGGACATTTTCAGTTTTGTTGCCAGCGGTTTAGACATTAATGGCTGTGTGTTGAGTTATTTTGAGGTGACCGCAAATGTACACCGTTATACAAGCTGTGCACTCACTACTTTACATTTTAGGAAAGTGTAATTTCTTCAGTGTTGTTAGGTATAATAAAGTATTTACAAAAATGTAAGGGGTGTTCTAATTTTTGTGAGATACTGTACAATCCACAAGGAGGTCTGTCAAAATCCTTTGTAGTTTACATAGTTGACCCTGTTTGTGTGTTTTTGAGAAACATAAATATCCCCATTTACTTTTAATTGTATGACAAATTGCTCATCATTTTTAATACGGATTTTCTATTTTGAACTAGTAAATACAGTTGTTCCTAAAAGTTTGAATACCCCGAATTTTTGGCATTGATATTTAACCACTTCAATACCGGGCTTTTGTATACACCACAATACCGGGCCTATTCTGGCACTTTTCTCCTACATGTACAAATCATCATTCTTTTGCTAGAAAATTACGCAGAACCCCCAAACATTATATATGGTTTTTTTAGCAGACACCCTAGGGAACAAAACAATGGTATTTGCGCAATAATTTTTCAAACGCCTTTTTAAAAAAAAAAATTGTTTCATGAATTAAAAAAAAAAAAAACTATAAATTTAGCCCAATTTTTTTGTAAAATATGAAAGATTATGTTACACTGAGTAAATAGATACCTAACAACATGTCACGCTTTAAAATTGCGCACACTCATGGAATGGCGCCAAACTTCGGTACTTAAAAATCTCCATAGGCAACGCTTTGAATTTTTTTACAGGTTACCAGTTTAGATTAAATGAGGAGATCTAGTGCTAGAATTGTTGCTGGCACGCTAACGCACACGGCGATACCTCACATATGTGGTTTAAATGGCGTTTACATATGTAGGCGGGACTTATGCGTGCGTTTGCTTCTGCGCGCGTGTTACCAGGGACAGGGTTTTTTTTTTTACACTTTTTTTTATCACTTTTATTCCTATTACAAGGAATGTAAACATACCTTGTAATAGGAAATGTGTCATGATCAGTGTTGCTCACTAGCCGCAATTGCGGCTTTGTTTACTTACGGGGACCCAGGCGTGACGTCATCACGCCCGGGTCCTCCGACGGTCATAGAGATGACTGGTGACCATCTGGTCACCAGTCTATTCTATGCTTCTTGCCAGCGCCGGACGATTTCTTCTCCGGGCCCCCGATGGCACAGGAGAGCCCGGAGAAGCACCGGATGGCACTATGATCATTCTTATGGTGCGCAGGATTGCCGGCTGAAGACATGGATATCTGAATGATGCCTCTAGCTGCAGGCATCATTCAGATATCCCCCGGCAAAGCCCAGGACGTCATATGACGTCCACCCATGATGGGAGATCCCATCTGTGGACGTCATATGACAATAGGCCGGTATTGAAGTGGTTAAATTGACTAATCGTGACAAAAATACTTTTATTCAAGGATTGCGATCATATGAAGCCATTTATTATCAAAGTGGTTTAGCCCCTTTTTAACATAATGATAACATAAATCGCCCAAATGGCCCTGATTAAAAGTTTACATACCCTGGAATGTTTGGCCTTAGTACAGACACAGAAAGTAACACCCACAGGTAAAATTGCATTTAAAGTTTAATTTCCCACATCTGTGGCTTTTTAAATTCCAATTGGTGTCTGTGTATAAATAGTCAATGAGTTTGTTTAGCTTTCACATGGATGAAAAAAAAGAACTGTCAAAAGACCTGTGTAACAAGACAATGGAAACTTATAAAGATAAAAAAGGATATAAAAAAGATATCAAAAGCCTTGAATATGCCAGTCAGTACTGTTGTCATCCTAGGCTTCTTTCTGGACTACAAACTTCTCCCTCTTAATCTCAATCACATGGGAGGGAGGTGTTCTGTAATTCTTAAAATATAGCTGTTAACATTGTTTGAGATTTCTGTTCAGTGCACAAGAAGTTCCAAGGCAAAAAAAGTTTATAGACTAAAAATAAAGTTTAACGCTATCACAGCATCCAGCATGTTTTTTGTTCTTGTTTAGGTACTTTATGTTAATATGAACACATACAGTATTGCCTTGTGTCCAGTGCTGCTACACAGACACGTAGAGTGTTGGAATTCCAGTGCAATGTATCAAACTTAACTTTGATAAATTATGAGGCACAGAACCTACTTATTTTGTTGGTTTAAACTGGGAAGACATTGAGGCATATACTGTAAGTTGATATGCAAAAATGTAATAAGTCTCTCCCAGACAGTAATTTTTTATCTATTATGTTACATTAATAATCTGTGAAGTTAAAGAGGAGCTCCAGCCCCCCCCTAAAATTAAACCTCAGCATTTACACTGACTGTAGTGTGTACTGTACTTGAGAGATTGTGATTTTCTTTTTTACTGTCTTCGTGTAAATGTACATTGGATGCTCTGCATGACATTTGCATTTACTGCAACAGCTAGCTAATGCAGTGTCCTTTGGAAATTATGTTCTCAAACCTGTGAAAATGTAACCATTGTGTTTACGCAAACCCAACTTGCTCTTATCTTTATATAATGCTAAAAGTTTATGTAAACAAATGTTTTCTGTATGTCACAAGTACTGTTGATTGTGGGAAATAAGCTCTCCGGAGTTAAATCGCAAACCTTTGTGTTTTTACAATTTTGCTACATTACACACTTAGACCCCTTTCACACTGAGGAGTTTTTCAGGCGGTACAGCGCTAAAAATAGCGCTGCTATACCGCCTAAAAACTCCTGCCCAGCAACCTCTATGTGAAAGCCGGAGGGCTTTCATCCTGAGGCGATGCTCTGGCAGGAGAGAAAAAAATCTCCGTCAGCAGCATCTTTGGAGCGGTGAGAGGAGTGGTATGTATACCGCTCCTTCCAATTTAAAACGATGGGAAACCGTGGCAATACCGCCCACAATGGGCCTCCGCAGAGGCGCATTGCGGGCAGTATTAACCCTTTTTCGGCCGCTAGCGGGGGTCAATACCGCACCACTAGCGGCTGAATCCCACGGCAAATCCGTTGCTATACCGCCCCAGTGTGAAGTGGGCCTTACATTATATCTTTTAAGTAAGAAGGCTTTGTCATTTATTTTATGAGGCAAATGTTTGGGTATTCACAAATTGCATAAAAGTTGCATTAAAAAAAACAAAGTATTTAAGACATTGGTGCAACCTACAAAAGCTTAAAAGGTTTAAGATGTAACGGAGACAATCAATAAAATCACAGGAATCAATTTAGAAGACAGACCATCGCCCGCTAGATATTCCAATGTCAATGGAACCCGTCCGTCCGACATGTCTGCTGGTTAGTACGCTAACCAGAAGACATATCTGCCCGCGCATGCGTTGAATGGATTCGACGCATGCGCGGAATTGTTTTACTTCCTCGTGACGGTGACGTGGCGGCGTCAACGTCACCGCCACGTCACCGCACTGTCTGCCGGCGGGGATTTTGGTTTGATCATGTGTACACGATCAAACCAATATACCCCAGCAGACAAATCCAATCAAAACAGTCTGTCAGACCGATTTGATCGGATTTATTTGGTCGTGTGTACGCGGCCTAATAGTTATCACAATGTTATGTTATATTTAGATTTTTAGAAATGATCTGGATTGATCTTTTATTTCTTTTTAGCAATATTACTCCTGAGGCACAGAACAGGATTTATATCGCCGTTGAACCAGCTCAACTTATCAAGGGTGACATAATGGTAAGTGACCTTGTGGGTTTTGATGAGAAAAAGTAACGACCAGAACCCCCCCCCCCCACTAATAAATAAACCTGCGATTTTATCTAAAAATATGAATATATAAAAAACAGACCAGTGATATGTCTATAATGTTAAAAAACATACAACTCCTATGAAAAAAGCAGAATCAAACTTTGATTCTGCTTTTTTCATAGGAGTTATATGGTCCAACATTATAGACATATCACTGGTCTGTTTTCATCAGAAGCAGTACCGCAGGCAACCATTGGGTGGCGCATGGATACAAACAGTTACACAGAACTGTGAGAAAGATCAGCAGCAGTATCACCGGCAACCACTGGGTGGCGCATGGATACACACTACAGTTGTACAGAACTGTGAGAGAAGCCCAGGCATCCATCCAGCCGCGCAGGCTGCCGACGTCGGTTCTGATATCGGCGCCATTTGCGTTCCACGCTGGTTACGTGGAACTAGTGGTGACAGAAGAATCGCGGGTCATCCCGCGGGGAGATCGTGGGTGGGGAGAATCGAGATCACGATTCTCTCCGCGATTAATCGTGCAGGTCTACTATACACTGGGTAAATCTTTGTTAGCTTTTAAGGATGAAACAAGGGTGATGCCTGTTTAATGGATGATGTTACCAGCTCTGTCCTTCCTCCTCACTGTCCTTATCCTGTGAATCCTTATTCTGAGACTCCTCTCAAATTTGAATTTGTTAAGGGAAAAGACAAGACACTGACCCCGTTTTTGGTGCTGCTGCTAAGCATAATAAGTGTAATAAGTCATGGTGTTGAAAAGCACCAACATACTTGCCTCCTGGCACCTTTTTTTGTTTCTTCTTTCCCTTAGGCAAATCTGGTGGCACTGCCCTATTTTTACCCACCCACTCACCTATACCTGAGTGCTGTGCTTTTTCGTTTTAATGTTTTAACGTTTTCCTACTGGTGCTGCTGATAGGTTACTAATTGCTAATATTCTGCAGTGCTAGTGTAAACAGCTTTGTGGAAACTACAAAGACCCACTACTTAAACCAAACTGCAATTATGGTTCAAAGTTTTTATTAATATTCCAGAATAAATAGTATAATAAATATGCATCAACCTATTAATACATCAAGATATCATTCTGCAAACATTTGAAAATATTGTATATAGAATATAAATCGCAATGGAAAAAGGTATCCAAAACTTCTGAAATAAATTTAAACATCAAATAGCAAGGGAAAATGAGGAAAGAGGAATAAGGAAATCAATAGCTAAGATGGGGAGTATATCCCAATAGATTAATGATATGAAAGTATTAAAGTAATATTCCCAGGTCAGAATTAGTAAAATGGTTCCAACATGCCCATTTTTCATGGAAGTTTTTTGGGGAGTCTCTGGCTTGTTGAATCAAGTCTTCCATTTCAGCGATTCTTTTAATTCTTTGAAACCATTCTGAAATGCAAGGGGGAGAGGTGTCTTTCCAATGGGCCAGTATACAGAGTTTAGCTGCATTAATTAGATGTCAAATTATAGAATTTTTATAAATAGAGTGAGATAATGAAGTATAACGCAGTAGATATTGGGCAGCAGTAAAATCTGGAGTAAAAGTTGTGACAAGAGAGACAAGATGATGTACTTCCTTCCAAAAAGGTTGTATATGGGGGCAATCCCACCAAATGTGGAGAAGAGTCCCCAGGGAAACTTTAAAGCGCCAACACGAAGGTGGAATACTAGGGTTAAATGTATTAATTATGTAGTGTGTTCTACAGTTTATAGCCATTTTCCTGTGACAAAACATTCATTGAACCTCTATGAATGTAAGTAAAAATATGTTCCAAACTGCAATTATAGGTTAGTTATGGAACACACAGGCATAAATGCAATATAAAAACTGCAGCCAGGGTAATAATAAATGAAAATGAATGAGTTGTTTCTGGCAGATATTATTTCATAAATGCAACTAATCTTGGTAAACAAAAATTGCTAGCATGTGCTGTTTTTCGGTAGAATAGACTTTAGAAGTATATTCTGACAGCAAATTTCTGTTATTTTTTGTGGTGCATATGCAGCATGCAATCCAAGCCTATTTCTGGCATCTGTAAGATGCCAATAATGAAGCCGGGGGCCAAGATAATGTAACTCATGTAGTGCATGTGAGTTGCAAAATTAATTGCATTAAAATGGCCAATGCAAGAGGATGCATAACCCAAAAGAGGGCGGCGATAGTGAGGGTGGAGAGAACGGACCTCATATAGCTGGAGGAGAGCACACCCAAAGGTAATGTGTTCCCATAGAACAGCCCTACCTTTCCTGTTGCTATTAGCAGCTTCAATTTGCTAACAAGATGGCTGTCCCCCCAAAAAATGGCTAACTTGAATAGAATCAGATGTGTATGTTATTTTTCTACTTATAATTAGTTACACGTATGTCTTATGTTATCTTCCTTTTACAGATCAAATGTTATCATAAATCATATTACACTGAAAACCAGGATATTATTTTCAGGCTGCAATTCCATACAGGAGCTGTTCATGGCCAGAGACTTTATTTTGGGAAAGAAGACTTGGATCATGCAAATAATGGTGAGGGTTTTACCAGTATGTAAAATTGTCATATATTTAAATTGTATGTATATAAAATATAACTGCCCTATGAGCAGTGCTTCGATGCACAATTCTAATCAGCCTGAAAAATGCTAAGCATCCTATATATAAGAAAATGTACGTAATTGGTAAAACAGCATGTAAATAATGCATATGCCTTTTGTGATATCTACATTTAGGCCGGGTTAACACTGGTACGACACTACTGTTGTACGACTGTCAGGCTGGTTTCACACTGTTACGACATGACAGTCGTACGACACTGGATCCGACTTTGCCCTGCAACTTCATGTCTGATTTTGATCCTGACAATACCAAGCCATTTGAGTCTGCTATGGATCTTGAGGTGAAAACCACACGCTAAAATAAAAATCCATACCAGACCCTTATCCGAGCATGCAGCCCGGCAGGTCTGGAAAGATGGGGGGGGGGGGGGCAACGACAGGTGAGCTCCAGCATCTTTTTTTTCTTTTGATTTCTTCAGTGATTTCTTGACCCCCAAGGTTCTTCTCGCTGTGCTGGTGTCTTTGTCCTCTGGTTCTTCTCGCTGCGCTGTTGTCTTCCTCTGCCGGTTCTTCCTCTGGTTTTTCTTCCCTCCGCTGTCTTCTTCCTCTGCCGGTTTTTTCTCTGATCTACTCCTGACGCTAGCTCCCACAGTTGTGCAAGCTGCGATCTCTGCCGGTTCTTTTATAGGCCTGGGTGTGGCCATCTAGTGACCCCGCCCACTTGTGGCATTGCGGTCCAGGGCACGATGGGGTGGTGACATCTTAACGGTGTGGCGGGGTTTACGGAATACATCTTCAAAGTAAAATAAGGGAAAAAAAAGTTTTTAAAGCACCCTGTCCCGACGAGCTCACGCGCAGAAGCGAATGCATACATGAGCAGCGCCCACATATGAAAATTATGTTCAAATCACACATGTGAGGTATCGCTGCGATCGTTGGAGCGAGAGCAATAATTCTAGCCCTAGAACTTCTCTGTAACTTAAAACATGCAACCTGTAGAATTTTTTAAACGTCGCCTATGAAGATTTTTAAGGGTTAAAGTTTGACGTCATTCGACGTGCAGACGCAATTTTGAAGCGTGACATGTTGGGTATCAATTTACTTGGCGTAAAATTATCTTTCATAATATAAAAAATTGGGCTTACTTTACTGTTGTCTTACTTTCTTTTTTTTTTAAGTGCGCTTGTAAGACCGCTGCGCAAATACGGTGTGACAAAAAGTATTGCAATGACCGCCATTTTATTCGCTGGGGTGTTGGAAAAAAAAATGTATGTTTGGGGGTTCGAAGTAATTTTCTAGCAAAAACGTGTTTTTAACCTGTAAACACCGAGTCTGAAAAACCGGCTCGGTCCTTAAGTGGTTTAACTGACAATTGCACGTGTGACGCTATACCCAAATAAAATGTATGTCCTTTTTTTTCCGCTATTAAAAAAAAACACTATTTTTTACTTTCTGCTATAAAACATACCCAATAAAAAAATTGAATTTGTTCATCAATTTAGGGCAATATGTATTCTAGTACATATTCTACTACATATTTTTGGTAAAACAAAAAAAGAATAAGTGTGTGTGTGTATATATATATATATATATATATATATATATATATATATATAATATACTACCCTTTTACCAGAGAAGACGAAAAACAAGCGTCCTTGTTTTAAGCGCTCTCTTTCCCCGTCTACTGGTAGATCTAGCTCCAGCCAGTGGCGACGGCATTTTCAACCAGCCAGAAAAACAGTGGGGTTCAAAGGCTAACAAGCAAAACCCTAAAGCCTCTTCATGAAACGTCGCCCCCGCTCAGCCGAGTGGGGGGGGGGGGGGACTTTGGCAGTTTTCAGCGGCATTGCAGACAGAAATCCAGGACAAGTGGGTAGTATCCACAGTATCCCTAGGATACAAACTGGAATTTCGAGAAATCCCATCTTAATTCCGAAGCTCAAGACTCTCCAAGGATCCACTAAAAAGAGTGTCCTTTTTCAAAGGATTGGATCACTTGCTGTCCCAAGGGGTGATCACAAAAGTACCCCTGAAGGAGCAAGGTTCAGGTTTTTATCCAAACCTCTTTGTGATTCCAAAACCAAACGGAGACATCAGACCCATCCTGGATCTAAGATCTCTAAATCAGTTTCTGAATGTTCGCCATTTCCGAATAGAAACTATTCGATCAGTGGTCGCCTCCCTACAAGGCGGAGGATTAATGGCGTCGATAGGCATCAAGAACGCATATTTACATGTGCCTATCCATTCTGCGCACCAACGATTTTTAAGGTTTCGTGGTAGAACGTCGCCACTTCCAGTTTGTGGCTCTGCCATTTGATGTGGCTACCGCCCCCCAGGTATTTACAAAGGTACTAGCCCCTCTGTTGGCAAATCTGAGGGTACAGGGTATAGCATTAAGAAAAAGGGAATGACACATGTTGCAGAGATGGTAGAGCTGCTCGCCCCGAAAGAAAAGAAAAAATGGAAGGTTTCCCCATAAGGTGGGACTTTTAGGCAGCAATGTCAAAGCAGTAAAATACTGGTAGCTGAGTAAAAAACAATACATTTATTAGCTCATAAGAGGGCTTGGATATAGCAATATATATGAATCACAATGTAAAAGCAAATGGATTGGCAAATTATCACATACCATGGTACATACGGTAAAATCATTACATATAATAGATAATAAATATACATCAAATATTCCATATTGTAGTACAATGTTGATCCCCGACGCGTTTCGACCATTGAGGGTCTCATCAGGGGGATAATTATCTGTGCAGAATATATCACAAAGGTATAAATCAATCAGAGAATATATCAAAGTGTGTCGAGTAGATATTGATAACAAATATATTTACCGTGAAACATGGGATGAAAGGTATAAAAAAGCCACTGGGCACCCAGAAAGGACTGGAGGGAACCCCCGCACATCAGAGGGTGAGCGGTCCACCCAAAGGGGTCTTCAAGAGGCCTCACACATGACGCCCCACCGGCGAGGGGGGGGGAAGAGAGCCGCCACCTGCAAAGGACACCCATGGTAGCCAGGTAAGTATTGAATGAGTAAATATAAGTATAGACAACCCTAACAGAAGGGTGACTAAATTATAGGTATATAGGGTGTGAAGGGCAATGTCTATAAAATGTTAGTCAAGGCATTCCTGAAAGGATAAAAGAGTAGGGTATGCAGTGAGGAGTAAAGGAGAGTAAGGGAATATTGGGTAGGAAAATGATTCCAAAGTGATGAACGTACTAAGGTGTAAGAGTAGGATGTTTAAAAGTGATAGTGTGTGTAGTGGTGTTGGAAGTGCAGCTCAAAAATCTGAATGACAGACTGCGAATAAACTAAGCAGATAGTGGATGGAATGTGAAATAAGGAATCAAAATAAATGTGAAGTGAAAAGAGTGAAGTGAATGAAAAAGAAATGACTGTGTAGGAGCAAGTGTATATTGCCAATTATAAAATGGGCAAAGGTGATTAGCGTGAAAATAAATTTTAAGGGGCAAGTAAATAAAGTTGGTGTGTGTGTGTGGAAAAATGTATAAGTAAAGCAAAAAGTGACCTGATATGCTGGTATGCTGTTCGTCTGTAGGAAGTGTAACCGTTGTTAGGGAGCCTAAGGGGTGGGTCTGCAAGCAGACAGGAACAGATGCCGAGACGGTGTGGATGCGATAACATCCAACCTGATCTGTGGGGAATAAGTGTATATCCCCAGAGGTCAATTATTAAATAGTGCCCTGGTGTGGCAATTAGGGTGAGGCAGGCGCAGGCTTGTAGCTCCCCCCCTCGTCAAGAAGGGCAGCGTAATGGTCCCCATGGGAACCGTGTGAGGCCCCCCCGGCGTCCAAGAAGGCTGCGAAGCCCCGACCAGTGCCGTCCTCTCTGCCGCAAAAAACGTGACGTCATGACGTGTGCGCGCGCCGAAGGCTCGTTCGTGCGCACTGGTCCGACATCCAGAGGGGATCAAAAAACGCCGCCGGCAGTGGGGGCCCGCCGCGGCGTGTGAGGGCTAACCCCCAATGCATCACCGAGGCGAAGAAGAGGGGACACATGTCAACCCTTACCCCCCCCTGCCGGGAGACCCTAAGGAGAAGGACCCCAAACATCCCAGGATGCTGCGGGGAGAACCGGGTCCACCGGGATCCAAAAGTGCTCACATCCATATGTTACAGTGTATGATAGATACTCAGAATGTTGGGCTAATTAAAGTAATAGCGCAAAACAGGATTTTATATAGTTCTTTGCTGCTGGTTCAGTTTGACAAGTGTGTTTGCACAGGATTTGTGCTTGAATCCCACGGCTAAAAACTCTTTGCATGTATTAATGATATTAGAACAAATTCCCGTTGGGGTATTTGAGCATTTTGCATTACAGGAATGTGTATAGCCTGATGCATGTGAAGAGGGAAGGGAAAGGGTAAATGATTCAAACTGTTCCGTTTATAGGTGATGAATGGGTTGGGTAGGGCCAAGTGTTCATGAAGAGCATTTGGACATAACGCAATATTAAATTGCTGTATATATGGGAGGTAGCTCCTGAAATGATAACAGGAGTAATGCGAACAGAAAAAAGGATGAATAAATACATCCAATCCCCACAACAACACAAAGAAAAGGGGGTGGGTGTGCCCCCTAAGATATGGGGATGACCCATAACCCCCCCTAGGGGGTGGGCCGCCATAGTATAAAAAGTATTGCAGGAGTTAGGAAAGCCAGTGGAAAGACACAAGGACCTGTGTCTTGTCTCTATGTGTCAAAGGGGGAAGGGGTGTTTAACCACCCAAATATAGTAGAGAAAAAGGGAATGACACATGTTGCAGAGATGGTAGAGCTGCTCGCCCCGAAAGAAAAGAAAAAATGGAAGGTTTCCCCATAAGGTGGGACTTTTAGGCAGCAATGTCAAAGCAGTAAAATACTGGTAGCTGAGTAAAAAACAATACATTTATTAGCTCATAAGAGGGCTTGGATATAGCAATATATATGAATCACAATGTAAAAGCAAATGGATTGGCAAATTATCACATACCATGGTACATACGGTAAAATCATTACATATAATAGATAATAAATATACATCAAATATTCCATATTGTAGTACAATGTTGATCCCCGACGCGTTTCGACCATTGAGGGTATAGCATTAATGGCCTATCTAGACGATCTACTTGATAGATCACTCAGTGGCAGGATTAGATCACACTTGGCTTACCACAATAAAATACCAGGAACAGTTGGGATGGATTGTAAATCTACAAAAATCCTCTCTACGAGCCCAATAAAGGGTAGAGTATTTGGACATGATCATAGACGCAGCCCAAGGCAGGGTATTCCTGCCAGAACCAAAGACCAAGTCGCTAAAGGAACTGATCCACAAGGTCTATGGGGAAAAAAAAGCCAGCTATTTGCCTTTGCATGAGGCTACTAGGGAAGACAGTGGCCTCCTTCGAGGCTATTCCTTACGCCCAGTTTCTCTCGAGACTACTTCTAGGCAGTATCTTAGCCATCTGGAACAGTAAGATCAAAGCTCTGGATCTATGCGCCTGTCTCCACAAGAACTTGCGGAAAAGAGGATCCTTTCTCCCAGTCATCTGGAAGGTGGTGGCTACGGATGCCAGCCTAAAGGGCTGGGGAGCGGTGTTAGAAGAAGCTTCATCCCAGGAAACCTGGGCCAAGACCGAAAGGAACTTTCCTATTAACATACTGGAGTTGCGGGCAGTATACTTAGCCCTCAGAACCTGGACACACAGGTTACAGGGCCACCCGGTGTGCATTCAATCCGACAATGCTACTGCATTAGCTTACATCAATCACCAAGGAGGCACCCACAATCAGGCGCCCAGAAAAAGGTGAATCAGATTTTGGCATGGCCAGAAGAACTTGTTCCTTGTCTCTCTGCAATCTTCATTCCAGGGGTAGAAAACTGGCAAGCGGACTCAGTCGCCAGCAACTATTACCAGGAGAGTGGTCACTCCTCCTCGATATCTTTCAGGCCATATGCCAGAGATGGGGGACCCTGGATGTAGACCTGCTAGCTTCCAGGTTCAACAAGAAGTTGGACAACTTTGTGTCCAGGATGAGAGATCCTCTGGCCTACGGATCGGATGCTCTAATAATTCACTGATCTATGCATTTCCACCAATCGCTCTCTTATAAAGGCTACTTTGCAGGGCCTTAAAGGAGAAATGCAAACCTGCTTAGTAGTGGCTACTGTGGCTGCAGTGACTTCCATTTAGGAATTTCTCCACTGTCCTAGATGAATGACCTGATTCAGCTAGGTAATGATCAACTAAAGGAGAGAGGGTTTAGAACACTTGTCAGGTTTTTTATTGCTAGTGAATGTGAAAAAAAATCCCAAATATTGGGTTGGACCAGAATAGGAATAGAGGGAAATTCTTCCAATGGGGACACTATTTCTGGCGACTGGTATCAACCAGGGTTTCCCTCACTTTAGAGCAGGGATCTCCAAACTATGGCCCTCCAGTTGTTCAGGAACTACAATTCCCATCATGCTTAGTCATGTCTGTGAATGTCAGAATTTTACAATGCCTCATGGGAAATGTAGTTCCGAAACAGCTGGAGGGCCGTAGTTTGGAGACCCTTGCTTTAGAGGGATTTTTAGAGGGATTTCAGTAATCAAATACTAATTTACCTCATTTGTCACGCAAAGTACAATGGTTGTGGATACATAGTAGGTGAGGTTGAAAAAAGACACAAGTCCATCAAGTCCAACCTATGTGTTTGATTATATGTCAGTATTACATTGGCTTGCATTGGCATGCATTTAAAATACATTGTTTACTGTGAAAATGACAGTGCAGTTTGGGAGTTAAGCACAAGGGGGCGCTATAGGGGTTATGTGTGACCTAATATGTGTTTACTGTAGGGGGGTGTGGCTGTAGGTGTGATGTCATTGATTGTGTATCCCTATAAAAGGGATCACACGATCGATCACGGTGCCACAGTGAAGAACGGGGAAGCTGTGCTCGCGGGACTACAGTGGCGATTGGGTCCCGCGGTCACAGGTACGGAGCTTCAGCCCGGGTCCCGGGAACGCACCCGCGACCCCACGGCTGGGCTTAAAGGGCCACGTACATGTACGTGGATGTGCCCAGCCGTGCCATTCTGCCGACGTATATCCGTGTGAATGGGTCCTTAAGTGGTTAAAGACTATTTTTCTATATTGCTGTCTAACTAGTTATCTTTGTCTGCAGAGTCTGCTAAGTTGCTATTGCATTTGATTAAGGGTGTCCTTTGCCCTAACCCTCTCTCCCCTGTTCCTGTTAGAAATATAAAACTCTTTGTTCATTTTTAAAAGTGTCTGGCGCCCATCTTTCCATCTTGCACTACACCCACCATGCCTAGTAACCTGGACCCTGAGGAGGAATGTCAGTTCTCCCTGACTCTGGGGGTCAACATCAGGCCCTTGGAGGTCTGGGAGTCCACTACCAAAGATTGTGCATTTAGCCTATAATTCTGATTAGAAGCAGTAGAACAATTCAAATGTAACAGTGCTCTCTAGGTACTCTCTGTTCTTCCAACTTCACATAAGCCTATCAGGAGTCTTCTATTATCGGGGGTATGCTGTGCCCACTCCTGTTTCTGAATATTGGATTTCACTGATGCCATTAGGAGGCTAAGTGATCACTCATGCCTTAACGGTATGGTGACTGCAGTTGTATATCTTTTACAACTGACTTGTCTCACGGTGTTTAAACATGCCTAGTCTAAGTCAAGTTTTTAACAGAAAACTATTTCTTTACATGCATATGACCTATTTAGTAGCTTTATACTTATATTAATTGTACAGTACAAAACAAAGGCAAAGTATTCATAAATCTTGTGTTATAGGCTCATACCTTTAGGTAATTGGACACTGTCAAACTTTTTAGGCTACTCCCCCTGGGCACCTCCCCTATAACCTTACCCCACTTTGTAAATCCTTTTGTGTTGTGTCTTAAAGCAGAACTAAACTCACAATCCACATTATTTTTAAACTTTAAGCTGCTAGTATTAGTAAATAGATTTTTTTCAGTTGCTTTTTGGTTTCTGGCCTAGGTCAAAATTCGGTACAATTTGGTTCAAAGTGATCTTCAAAATCTTTTAAAACTTTTTCTGCTCATAAACCGATAGAATGTGCAGTCTATGAAAATTGGATCGCTCCAGACAGGATTTTTATTCCCCCCTCTTGTATTCGTTCTTGCTGTCTGTCTCAGTGTACCTAATGATAAAGAGAAAAGCTCTCCTGCAACCATCTCCTTCTGCAATTTGTGTATGTCAAACTGCATCTAACAGGACCCGGAAAATAGACAGCCATGACTTTCTTTTCTTTTTCAGGATTGTACCTTAAAATGGTGGTTCACCCTAAAACTACTCTGTCCCATCCCATCCAGCATACTGGCGTCAGCGCCAGTATGCCGTTTTTTTTTTTTTTTTTTAATTGCTCAACTTACTGTTTAATGAATAATTTACTTTTTTGTCCACCGCGGGTGAATGGAGCAGCTATGTGCGTCACGCCTTCCGAAAATAGCCGATTTAGGACTCGGCTATTCCCGGCGCTATACGGCGCCTGCGCACAGACCTAGGAGCCGACTGCGCAGACGCCATAGCCATAGGACTCGGATATATACGGCGCCTGCGCAGTCAGCTCCTAGGTCTGTGCGCAGGCGCCGTATAGTGCTGGGAATAGCCGATTCCTAAATTGGCTATTTTCGGAACGCGTTATGCGCATAGCTGCGCCATTCACCTGCGGTGGACAAAAAATAAAATTATTCATTAAACAGTAAGTTGAGCAATTAAAAAAAAAAACAGCATACTGGCGTTGATGCCAGTATGCTGGGTGGGATGGGACAGACTTGTTTTAGGGTGAACCACTGCTTTAAAGATAATTTTCACCCTAGAAAGAAAAAAAGAAAAGTCTGGCGCTATAAGTACTATAGCTGCTGATCTTTAATCAAAGGACACTTATCTGTCCAAGGATCCAGCGCTATAGTGGTTTCAAATCTGATATTTGGTCACCCATGTTAAGTTGTGGTTATATTCCTGGTGACTTGTTATGTTGTTAAATGTACTTATTACTGATTTTCAAGGCTTGGCAATTGTAACTATTTGCAATTTACCCTGATGGCCGGCAATACAGGGCTGCAGGAATCTTTTAGCTCTGTGTTGAAGCCCCTTTTGTAAGAACTGTACAGCCAGAGACGCACCTTAATCACTCATCTACTGGAATAACACATACATTTAGAGATAATGTAGATACCTCAGAGAACCTCCCAATTATGACCTACCAGAAGATTGTGGAATTTATAATCCTTTGTCATTGATACAATCCTTGTGAATTTACTCCATAGTCTCTTATTTTAATTTGCTGTTCTTTGAGCCTCATGCACATTGGAGGTTTTTACAGCTGCTGTTTTTGGCTTTAGGTGTTTTTTTTTTCTACAGTCAATCAACTGTTTTTGGCTGGGATGTTTTTTGGCTGTAACAAAAAACCCCAAACTAGTGGGTTCTGAGAGGAGTTATTCCAATGTAAAAACGCTCTAACGTCAAAAAACGCAGATAGATTCAAAGAAACATGGGTCACCAGCATTTGTAACGTTTTTGATACCATTGAAAAAAACGCTAATGCTAAAAAACTTTATTGCAAAAATGTTGGAAAACTCACTGCAAAGCTACTGCCATTTTTATAATGTCCAGTATGTATGAGGCCTTAATTGTCCTCTCTGGCAAAGGTTTTCTTTAGCACCTAGCAACCAGCGAGATGCAGTAAAGATATATAGTCTGCAAAGTATATGTCCTCAAGTTTTTCAGAACATTCTTCCAACGTCAGTGTTTTAGATTCGCAAATTTAATTATGGTTTACATATAGTGATTTGCGTGCGCATAGCCCATGTCTCACTTTATCAACTAGTGAGTGTTTTCAGGTACCATTATTCACCAGATGGTCAATCTAACTTACCTTTCACTCACTGGATAGAAAACCATGTCATACTGTGTCCGTAGCAGCATCGCCCTCTAGATTAAAACTTGAAAACCTCCCAACCTTGACATGGTTCTAATACATCTAAAAGGTATTCATTTTATCAGTGGAAAACTGCTCTAAACCTGAAGACAAAACTCTGAATAAAGACATGAAGTCATGTATTTCTGTGGATTTCATCATAGTTCCTTTGCAAAATTCCACGTAATTGATGCATCATATATTTCCTAGGACTTTTTTTTTTTTTAGACCCATAATGTGCTTTTTTTCCAAACATAACATATTTTTTTCTTTATATAGATAATAGATTTCTGGACTATGGAAAAATCGAACTGGTATTTTCAAGAAGTATGGAAAAAATTTCTGGTAGGTTTTTTCCCATTTTTATATATTTTTTTTTTTTTCTTGCTTGTATCTAGAGTCAACATTTTAACTAGAGTAGGGAAAAGTTAGTCGGTTTTATTTTTTTGGTGTGTCCCTGCCGGGGAGTTTCACCCTCTTATTCTTTCCCGGTGACAATTGTTAAGATTAAAGATTAAGCCCAGGTTCACACGGTTCGCACGATTTCACTCCCGCTGGCAGTCCCGATTTTGGCCGCAATTTCAGAGACATCTGTGCAAGTTTCTGCACAGATGTCAATGTAAACCTTGGGCCGAAATCACAAAAAGTAGTACAGGAACTACTTTTTGAAATCGGTGCAGCGCCGCAGATGCGGCGTCACACCGATTAGGACGGTGCCATTGCCGGCAAATGCCGCTGATTTGAGATGCGATTTGACATGTCAAATCACATCTCAAATCGTACTAAATCGTACCCAATGTGAACCAGACCAGTGAGATAAATTAAAATTTATAAGCTGTCACCAGTACAGGAATAGCAGTAAAGTCTTTCAGTGAAGATGCTTCTTGCAACAACAACTACAGTACCTGCCCTCGAGAATGTGTTTCCAGCGCGCTCGCATTGCGCTGGTTCTCGGCGACAGGGTGCTGTACATGTCGCGCTGGTTGCAATAGAAAAAACTCATTACAGCCCTTCTTCTGACTTCGGGGGTCTTCTTCCGACTTTGGGGGTCTTCTTCCAACTTTTCCGCGCTCTCTGGCCTCTCCTCTCGCTCTTCAGGGGTCTTCTTCTCTGCCCCGGAGACTTCTCTGCACCGGAGAGCGGGAGAAGAACCAGAGAGCGCATAGACACCAGAGAGTAGTAGAAGAGAGCGGAGAAGTCGAAAGAAGACCCCCGATGTGCCCTATCCTCATTCACCTAGGGTGGGGGGCCGGGATGGGGGGTCCCCTTATTAAAGGGGGCTCCCAGATTTCGATAAGCCCCCGCCTGCAAACCCCGACAACCAATGGGGACAGGGTGCTTTGGGGTGGGGAGCCGCAGGGCGCCCCCTGCCCCAAGCACCCACTTCTCCATGTCGAGGGCATGCAGCCTGGTACGGCTCAGGAGGGGGGGGTCGCTCGCTCATCCCCTCTCTTTAAATGACCGGCCAGGCGGCGTGCTAAGATAATGGTCTGGTATGGATTTTGGGGAAACCCCTACGCTTTTTTTTTTGGAAGAAATAAGGACATTTAAAGCAAAATCGAAGGATGAGGTAAGTGAAGGAGGACTGCACGAAGGTAAAGGAAGCGAATTAGGAAAAAAAAATCGTACCTTTTACAACCCATTTAAACCACTCAAGTGTTGTTTTAGCAGTGTTTGGGGTCATTGTCCTGCTGGAAGGTAAACCTCCGTCCTAGCCTCAAATCACACACAGGTTTTGCTCAAAAATATCCCTGTATTTAACGCCATCCATCTTTCCCTCAACTCTGACCAGTTTCCCAGTCCCGACTGTTCTTTGGGTGATGTGATGTTGGGTTTGCGCCAGACATAGCATTTTCTTTGATGGGCAAAAGTAAAATTTTCATCAGACCAGAGCACCTTCCTCTATACATTTTGGGAGTCTCCCACATTCCTTTTTGCAAACTCAAAACGTGGCATTTTGTTTTTTTCTGAAAGCAATGGCTTTCTTTTGGCCACTCTGCCATAAAGTCCAACTCATTGGAACATACAGCTTATTGTCCTATGTACAGATACTCCAGTCTCTGCTGTGGAACTCTGCAGCTCCTCCAGGGTTACCTTAGGTCTCTGTGCTTCTTCTCTGATTAATTCCCTCCTTGCCCGGTCCGTGAGTTTTGGTGTGCTGCTGTTGTGCCATGTTATTTCCATTTGGTTATGATAGATTTGATGGTGCTCCTAGGGATCATAAAAGATTTGGATATTTTTTTTATACCTAACCCTGACTTTTACTTCTCAACAACATTGCCCCTTGTTTGGAGAGTTCCTTGGTCTTCATGGCAGTGTTTGGTTAGTGGTGCCTCTTGCTTAGTTGTTGCCTGGGGCCTTTCAAAAAAAGTGTGTTACATATGTCATTACATATGTAATGACAGATCATGAAACACTTAGGCCTCGCACACACGAGGCAATTCATTTGTTCAAATCGGTCGGACCGACCGATTTGAACAAATCTGTCTCTTTGGATTTTGGTTTGCTCGCGTGTACACACGAGCAAACCAAAATCCCCGCCAGCAGACAGCACGCTGACGTGTCGGTGACGTTGCAGTGACGTTGACGCCGCCACGTCACCGCACCAGGAAGTAAAACACTTCCGCGCATGCGCCGAATCCATTCGGCGCCGGTGCGAGACTAAATATCTGCTGGTAAGTGTACTAACCAGCAGACATGTCGGGCGGACGGGTTCCCACCCGATAGATTTCAAAGCATGCTTTGAAATCTGTCGGGTGGCCAAATCCGTCGGCTCGCCCGTACACACGATCAAATCTGTCTGCTGGGACGGTCTAGCAGACCGTTTCCAGCAGACAGATTTGATCGTGTGTACGCGGCCTTAGATTGCACACAGGTGGACATCGTTTCACACATTATGTGACTTCTGAAGGTAATTGGTTGCAGAGCCTTTTATGGGCTTCATAACAAAGGGGTGAATACATACGCACATGCCAGTTATCTTTTTTTTTTTTTTTTATAGTTTTAGGTATTAATTTTTAGCATTTTACTTCACCAACCTTGACTATTCTGTTCTGATCCATCACATATAATTCAGATTTAAAAAAAACATTGAACTAAAGGCTCTAATGCAACAAAATAGGTAAAAAGCTGGGGGGGTGGATACTTTTGCAAGGTATATTTAGACAACTTTAATGGTTTCAAAGTAACTAGGTGAGAAAAGGTCAAATACTTTTCTGTAGATGTCTTAGGGCCCTTTCACACGAGCGGACGAACGGTCCGCTAATTACAAGTCCGTTAACGGACTTGTAATGGGCCCCTATGGGAGCGGATCCGTTAGCGGATGATGCATCCGCTAACCTCCGCAAGATCCACATCTGTTTTTACGGATGGAAGAATGTCCTATTTTTCTTCCGTCCGGTGGAACGGATCGGATGCAAACGGACAGACGGTCTGTTTCCATCCGATTCCCCATAGGGGATAGCGGAGGAGAGACAGGGCGGTCCCTGCATAGTGTGCGGGGACCGCCCTGTCCGCCCGACAGCTCAGTGGAGACCCCCCGCTGAGCTGACGGACACATGGAGTGGACCGCAAAACGCACTGCTCCGTGTGAAAGGGCCCTTAAAGCCCAGTTAAACCTCTTAGGCCCCATGCACACGAGACGCTGGTAAACTCGAGTTCAGAGGCGTTTGGGCATTTTTTTCAACTTCCCCTGAACACATTTAATGTTATCCTATGTGTCCATGCACACAATCACGTTTTTTGGCGTTTAAAAGCAGTTGGGTTTAGGGCCGTTTTTTCAAACGCAAAATTTTGGGTTCAGAAGCGTTTGATTTTGCGTTTTAAATGCTAAATGCCGCTAAACGCGGCACCCGCGTTTAGCCACGTTTGCGTTTATAAGCGTTTTTAAAGGTACCCTCTTTTTCACAGAAAAAAAAATGAAAAAAAAAAAATTTAACTAGTTTTAAATGATTCAGAGATGATATATAATCAATCATGAATGCAAAACACCACCAGCATTGCTCTTTCCAAAATGTTCCTTTATACTTTGAACAATGTGTGTCTACCTGCATTTCCTTCAGCCCAAATAATCTAATCAGTGATTAGTTTGCATATGAATGCCTGGCATGCTGTGTAGAATCAAATCGAAGTATGCAAGTGCTCTCTCTGCTGCTGCTCTCTCTGTTGAAAATGGCACAAATAGTTAAAAATATATATGATTCTGAGCTTGGGGAGGGTCTACAGTGTTTTGGGGCTAAATGCTAATAGCCGCAAACGCGGTAAAACGCCGCTAAACGGTGAAAAGGTGAGATTAGAAGCGTTTGTAATAGCGTCTCGTATGCATGGGGCCTTAGCCTTTCATTGATTTGTAAAGGCTTGCTGGCCGTGGCAGATTGCTTCCACCTGTGCTACCCACAGCACGAATACACTGCTCCATGTTAGTGTATGGTCTGTAAAGCAGCCACAACCATAGTAGAAAAGCCTGGCCCTTGCCAGCAGCTGCAGAGTAGTACTCGTGCTCTTTGTGGGGAAGAAGTAAATTTTTTTTGCTCCTGTTGCGCCTGCTCCTAGAGCTCTCTAATCATTGGAAAGCGTAAGCTTTGCTGACTGCACAGCAAAAGGTCTAACTCAATAAGAAGCCTATTGGACCTTTTACAGTGAGATCACTGCTTCTACACAGAGAGCAAGGACCCCACTCTGCAGCTGCTGGCAGGGAATGGTCTGTAGCTGCTACAGGAAAAGAAAATAACTGACTTGCACAACTTTTGTTCTGATCCACCTGTAACAGATATGGTTGCTTTAAAATAAGCGTTCAATCCTTTTTACGCCATAATCTCCAATTACAAAATCTTCTAGACTGGTTTTAGAGTATCTGATCAAACCAATTTCACCCAGATCTCTCAGTAAAGAGTACTTGTTACCACCTCCTCCTCTTTTTTGGGATGGATGTTGTAGCTAATATCAATAGGATGTGCGAGTCGATCCTTGGATTGGATCTTAATGTATTACTTCTGAATGTTATTGAAGAAGTCAATATGAAGAAGGTGTTTTTTATGTTATGCCTCCTTCTTTGCATGCAAGTCCGCAAATTTTCGCCCACTGTTGCCTCATGGCCATTGTATAAGCGCACCTACATCAATAGACTGCCCAAATTTTTTTGTCAAAATATGGTCTGCATGGATAAGACATAAGACTCCCTTGGCTCAGATGATGATCCTCCATTACCACCTTGATGGATGCCTGAATACTTTTATTGAAATGAAGTGTTTTATTTCTGTGATTTCTTCTTCTCCCCCCCCCCCCCCCCCATATCTCGCTCTGCCTATTCCCTTCCCTCCCCCCTTCCCTATGGTACTTAGGACTCCTTTGAGTGACTTCACCTCAATGTTCTTATGCTTGATTCAGGTTATTTTTATTGTTTTAATGGAACTATTGCCTTTTTTTATCACTGTGTACCCCCTGTGATGCCGTCTGATTGTAAGCTGGGTAACGTGTTATGATATTTCAACCGAGATTGTATTATCTTTATATTATGTATGTAAATGCTGAAAGTGCCTTATTATGTTTATATTTCTCCTGTTATTGTTATACCTTTTTCTAATGCCTTCCTCTGGATTAACTGTGGGTATGGAGTTTGGGTTATGGGATTGTACTATGTTTTTTATTTTGTTTGTTTATTTTTTTGTGGTTGAACTGGATGGACTTTTCTTTTTTTTTTTTCAACCTGACTAACTATGTAACTATGTAATAAAACCTATATATTGAAAACATTTTTTAGAAAGAGTGTCTGTCACTGCCCATGTTATCACAGGGGATGTTGTTCATCCCCTGTGGTAGTAATAAAGTTAATTAACAAAAAAAAAGGAACATTGTAAATCCAAAAATAAATGTAAAAAATAGCTTTTCTGAGTAATTGTCTTAAAAAAAAGAAAAGAAAAAAAAAAGAGATTTTTACATGCATGTGAGAAATGTCAGAATTGGCTTGGATTTGAATATGTTAATTATTCTCTCTTTGCAGCGTTAGAGGTGTGACATTCTGTGGACCAAGTCAATACATGGCTACCGTGTATGATTCCACTAATAGCAGTTATGGCAAAAACAAAGACCTCTAGGCGTGGGTCATGTAGATCAATTTTAAATTCTAGTTATAAAATACCTGTTCAATTCAATACTGGACTACAGATGGTAACTTTATTTGTGTGTGTTCTTCATCTGCTAACTAATGCCATATAGTTCCAGCATGCAACCATTGATGGAGTAATGGTGTTTTAAATGCTGTGGGGAGTTGATATTAACCCAAAGAGAAGATACAATAGACCATGGCGTAATAACGTCTAAACTTGGTTTTAATAAAGTAAAAAAGTTGCATTTACAAACAGACGATAAAATCTTACATAAAAAATGCGAAGCCGGCCGGCTACAATACAAAAGCTCCCACCGCCCTTAACAAGACAGCATGGTGACGTCAGCACGTACCTCCTCAGACGCGTTTCGTCATAGTTAACAAATGTTAGCTATGAAGGAACGTGTCTGAGGAGGACTGGAGCTTTTGTATTGTAGCTGGCCGGCTTCATATTTTTTATGCAAAATTTTATCGTCTGTAAGTGCAACTTTTTTACTTTATTAAAACGTTTAGACGTTCTTACGCCATGGTCTATTGTATCTTCTCTCTGGTTTAATATCAACTAACACCCACGGAACATACAAGGTACATGGTTTTGTGCCGGTAGTTTCTCTCCTCCATCCATCCACTAGTTCTATACCTGCTTCCAGCCAAGGATATAATGGACTAGATATATCTTCATTTCTGGTTTGTCATCTGGTAAGGAGGCTCTCTGTGTGGTGGTGGTGCACTCGATTGTGATTCATTTGCTGGGTGGTTTTTTTCTACGCATTTTGTGGATTTTATACTGTAAGTGCAATTGCATATATTGCACATTCAAATATTGTGACAATATTGCGCTATGGTATATGTATCTTTTCTTTTGGGTATAACCATCACCAATTGTGGAGCCAACACTAACATGTGATAGGAAGCATATAACATCTACACAGCAGTTTGTGTCTTCCTGCAAAAGAAAAGGCCTAGGCTAGGTTAAAGCCATCTGCTCATTTTTTTAGCTATCTGGTAAGCATGTTTTCCGTAAGGTGATTGTGCACTCTTGTGATTCAGCCACTGGGTGTATACCGAACTTATTTCTTCTTCAGGAAATAAGCCCAACAGGCATTGTTTGGGATCCAGGGATACTGGCAAACCCATTTGGTTGTGCAAAAATTGGACTCTCTGATACCACTGTCCCTGAATCCGAGGGCACTGCCAGAGGAGGTGATCAAAGGTGCCAACACAAATCAGGCACCTGGGGCAGAATTTAGCTAGGCGTTGTGGTGTCAGGTATGCCCTGTGGGTTATGTAAGTTTGTATGAGCCTGTCCGATAGATTGGGGGATACTAGCTTGGGAGTCTCTAGTATTTCACCCCAGTCCTCGTCTTCTATTTCACCTGCCCCATCTGTCCATTTCTGTTTAATGGAGTATGATAATTTGGTTGTAGAGGGTGTGGTGAGTATATTGTAAAAAAGATGAGGTCTGGGGAGGATAGAGTGGGATACGTAGCTGTAAACTGAGTATGGAGGGCATGGCTTACCTGGAAAAAAGCGAAAGAGCATATAATTTGGGAGATTAAATTCCATTTTCAACTGGTCAAACGTTTTAATATCTCCATTATGGAGTACATGTGAAAGTAGGTATATTCCCCGAGATATACAAATGGAGCGATCAGGTATCTGGAGGAGCTCCGGAAGGAGTTTATTATACCATAGTGGGGTGTTGTCATGAAATGCAGGGTAACCTATCCTGGTTAGTTTGGAGCGATACGGAGGCATCATCGAGCCCTTTAGCCCTCTCAGTATATCACAAAAGGGGTGTGGGAACCGTGAGTCTGCCGCGCCAGATACCAGGGCCAAATATCTGTGTCTATCTGACTTGTCTAAGCGATGGAGATGGGAAAGTTGTGCAGCTAGGTAATAGGTCCCAACATCTGGGATTGCAAGACCCCACAATGTCAGGCATTGTAGTGCCTTCCATGAGATTTTGTGCCTGCTTGGTACCCATATAAAGGGTTGTAGAAGCGTGTCCATGATTTTAAAATATTTGAAAGATGTATATTGGGGAATGCCAAATCAGATATAGGATTTTGGGCAAAAGTATCATTTTGATTAGGCCTATACGTCCCATCACCCCCACCGGTCATCTTGCCCACGTTTGAATTTTAGACTTAATAAATTGAATTAGGGGTTCCACAATTTAAGGGGTTGAAGTCCACTATTGACCTAGAGATCCATATGCCCAAGTGTTTAAAAGTACTTACTCTAACCAGGGGTAGACTAGCCTCTCAGTAGGGGGGGGGGATACATCAATGGGAAGGATTTGGGACTTGTCCTAATTCATGTTGAGTCCTAAGAACCTATCAATATGAGATTATCCCCTTTTTAATCCATGGCAATATTCTGTTAGCTTTGTCAGCAGCCGCTTGCCATGCCATTGCTGAACTTATCTGCTAGGACCCCCAGGTCCTTTTCCATTCTTGATTCTCCCAGATGTTCTCCCCCCAGTGAGTAGATTGCATTTATATTTTTGACACCCGAATACGTTATTTTACATTTTTCCACATTAAATCTCATTTGCCATGTACTGTATATACTCGGGTATAAGCCAAGTTTTTCAGCACATTTTTTTTGTGCTGAAAATGTCCCTTATACTCGAGTGAGGTTATCTGCCTATATTATGCCGCTGTACATTGTAGCCTCCGATTCACAGCAGGGCTGAGTGTATAGGAAGTATCTGCGCTACCCACACTGTCCCACCTCCTCCTTGTCCGTGGCAGAGATTTGTTACAGTGGATGGCGCAGACACTTCCTATACACACAGCCCTGTATGTACTGTAAGTTGTTATAAGGAGGAGGAGGCGGGACAGCGTGGATGGCACAGACACTTCCTATACACACAGCGTAAGTTTATTGCTACCCTAGTGCTTAAAATGTGTTTAATAATGTGAGTTCTGAAAGCTTTATAGAGAAAGAGGCAATAATGTGAAGAAAGAAGGATTGTCTACTTAAAATGATGCAGACTGAAATTAAGATGTGCGCAGCACCTTGAATTTAGTATAAATGCTTGGTGGGTATTTAATATAAACTAATCATGCTTGCAGTGAGCACAGGGAGACATGCAATGGGCACAGTGAGGCAGCAGATGGGCATTGTTGACTCTTGTTTCCACTTACAATAGCTGCAGCATTCTCACCCTAGGCTTATATTCAAGTCAATCCGGTTTTCCATTTTTTTGTGGTAAAATTAGGTGCCTCGGCTTATATTCAGGTCGACTTATACTCGAGTATATACGGTAGTTGCCCAACCCCATTCATTTGTTTAGATCTTCGTGCAAGGTTTTTACATTCCGTGGAGAAATTATTGCCCTGCTTAGCTTAGTATTGTCCGCAAATACAGAGATTGAACTTTTTACCCCATTCTCTAGGTCGTTTATGAACAAATTAAATAGGATTAGTCCCAGGACAGAACCCTGGGGGACCCCACTTTCCACCCGACCATTCTGAGTACCCCCTATTTATCACTACCCTCTGAAGTCGCCTTTGTAGCCAGTTTTCAATCAGTGTACTCGCCCTACACCAACGGACCTTACTTTGTACAGTAAAGGTTTTTGAGAAACTGTATCAAATGCTTTTGCAAAATCCACATACATCACGTCTACAGGCCTTCCTTTATGTAGATGTCAGCGGTCGTGCAACGTTGTACTCAAACAAAATTGATGTATTTTTTTCCCCACAAATAGAGCTTTCTTTTGGTGGTATTTTATCACCTCTGCAGGTTTTTTTTTTTTGCGCTATAAACAAAAGCGTCAATATTGATTTTTTTTTTTACATTTTTTTACGTTTTGCTATAATAAATATCCCCAAAAAATATGTAAAAAAAAATATTTCTTCCACAGTTTGGCCCGATATATATTCTTCTACACATAGAGTCATGGGATTTATTTTTATTTTTTACTAGTAATGGCGGCAATCTGCAATTTTTTATTTATTTTTGCGACATTATGACACATTGGACACTTATGACACTATTTTGGGGTTAAGTGTGTTCTAAGGCGTGATTCTACCTGTGGGGGGATGGGCTCACTACCATATAACAGAGATCACTGCTCCTAATGACAGGGCGCAATGGATCCCTGTCATGTTGCTAGGCAGAACAGGTAAAGTCCCCGTTCTGCCTCTCCTTGACGCAATCACAGGCTGCCGGCGAACTTCGGGTGCCACCCATTGGGGGGTTGTCAGGCTGGCTGCCCTGCCTTTTCTGGCCCTGGGATAGCGCTGCCATACTTTTAGGTTAAGAAAACATTACTGACAGCCCTTTCTCATACAATGTCCCTCCTGTATCGCTCTCAATGTAAATGGAAGCCTGTAATACGTCAAGTAATGCTGCTTGTTCTGGCTGCGCTACTCCTCCCACTCGGCCACCTTGAGTGTAGCTTTTAATTGAAGGAGAGCGGTCATGTGACCATCAATGAAACAGCAATGGAGAGTCACATGACCGGGTCCAAGAGAGAGCGGTGGAAATTGAGGTATTATAGTTGCATTGGGACTGACACAGGTGGAACGTTGTATGAGAAAGGGCTGTAAGTAATGATTTACAATGAGAGTCACAAAGGAGGAGTGGTGTATGAGAAGGGGCTGGCAGTGATGTTTTCTCAACTTTAAAGAGACTGGGGGTCTCCTGGGAGTGCAGGGGGCATTATAATGAAAGGAGTCTGTGTAATGTACCTCTTAAAATTAGAGTGTTATATGCCTGTGCGTGTTATACGTTGACAAATACAGTAATTGGATAAGTTCAGGTTACACCCGTATTTAGGGTATAACATGTTCAGCACCCCCCTTCCTTCCAGCGGACAGGGATTCCTGTCCAACGCAGCCGCTGTCACATTTTAAAATCTGCCCGCGGGCCACATCATTTATTCACAGCGATTTGTGAATAAACTACAAGTCCTATCTACCACTTGTAATTTATTTTACAAAATATTTATTTAGCTAAAAATAACATACTGAACAAGATCTTAATATAGAAAGTAATCCTTAGAAAAGTAATAATAGGATAATATGGTGACATTGAGAGCAGTGTAACACAAAGCCGCGGTTGATACAATAACCGCTTAAAGAGGGATTCCACCTGCATTTTTTTTTTTTTAAAGTCAGCAGCTACTAACAGTGTAGCTGCTGACTTTTAATATTAATAAGGACACTTACCTTGTCTTACTTGCCCGCGCTGATGGCCCCCCCGATGCCGGTCCTACTGCGCCTGCGTGAGTCTCACACTGGCTTGTGAATGGGCGCGCTGCTCTCTGAGAACACACAGTTCCCAGAAAGCAGCACGCCCCATTCACAAGGAGAAAAAGCAGAAGAAAAGACACCGCGGTGTGGAAGAGGCAGATTACGGACTTCAGCATAGCAACAGGTATTTCTGTTGAGTTTTATTTTTTATTTTTTTCACATTTTTTTTTCTGTTTCAATGTTTTTATTTGAAATTTTAAAGGAGTACAAATGGTAGATGAATAAACGAGAAGGACAAGAAACATAAGTACAGCGGTCTTCCAAGATAATGGGCAAATAAGCAAAAAACAGAGGCATCATAAACGCATCTAAATCCGGTCCATATCGAAGTCTCAAATACTACTGTAAGGTGAATTGCCCAAACGTGACCGAGCTAACTCCAATTTAGCTCGGGGTCTATCGGTTTGTGTACTGACCGCTCTTAAGGAGCTACTAAATAACAATAAACAACGTTTAAATCAGCGAGTCATCTAATCAAATATAACCTCCGGGAGTAAAGAAGAAGAGAAAGAGGAAGGAAAGAAAGGGGAAGAGAGGAAGAGAAAAGGGAGGGGGGGAGTGGTGCATTCCTGCTCTGTAGGGAATCTCGGTCAAAGCCTCTGTTCAGTATGCGTTCATAAGGTATGTGATTCATGGGTCCCACACTTTGTGAAACATTTCAACTTTATCATTTAAAATAGCCGACAGTCTTTCATTTACCATTATCCAGGATAATTTTGATTTCAAAAGGTGGAAGGGGACGGAGGAGGACCTCCAAGACTTTGCTATGGAAATTCTGGCTGCTGTAAAAATAAAGGCAATCAGTTTTTTCAAGTGTTTAGATGTACCCTCCACAGGACGTCCCAGCAGCGCCTGTAGGGGCGATTTGGTAAGGTTTACCTGAGTCAGAGAGTATATTAAGTTGTACGTGCGTATCCAAAATCGTCTCACCTTTTTGGCACGTCCACCAAACATGGTACATTGTACCGTCTGTAGCGCAACCTCTGAAGCACCATGGGGACGCCCCGGGCACAAAAGTCGCAACTCTTGCTGGGACCATATACCACCTCATCACAACCTTATAATTAGCCTCAATCAACGAGGTGTTAGCATAGGACTTAGAGACATGTAGTAACAATTTGTGCCACTCAGTCGTGTCTAATATCAGTGTAATATAAGTATCCTGTTCCCATTTTTGCATATAGGTCAACTTTTGAGTACTAGGGGACAACATATTATACAGTAGGGAGATAAGGCCAGAGTGTTTGTCAATGGTCCTGCAAAGTCGTTCCATAGGCGTGGAGAAAGAGAGATCAGAAATGCGATTTAGAGACTCCAAAAAATGAGCTATTTGAGCATAACAGAAGGATTCTGAGTCCGGAAGACCAAACCTCTCCTGCAGGACTAATTTCGACAAAGCTCCCTTATGATCGCAGAGATCAGCTATTCTCAGTAGGCCCTTGTTGATCCACCATGAAAAGGCCCAGGGGCGGAGACCCGGGGGGGTTTTAAAAAATTGTTTAATTTAATTTTTTTAGGACTTTTGCCCAAATGTAGTTTTCCTGCGTGGAACTCCGCTTTAAGAAGACTGCACAACCAAAATACAGGTATACAATTGTGCAGGTGATCATTTGAACTCACGGGTCTAAATCTGATTGATCAGGGCCACCTACCTTAGGGAGGAGGCAGTTACCGCACTCCGAATTAGCTTGTGGACAAAAAGCCCATAAGCCCCAAACAATACAGTGAATGAATAGAAAGAAGAGGGAGAAGAAAAGGGGAGAGGGGGAAGAAAAGGGGAGAGGGGGAAGAAAAGGGGAGAGGGGGAAGACGACCACCACATAGCCAGAACTGGGGCTCCATCAGCATCCTCAGGTCAAGAGAAAAGAGCGGTCCAGGTGCAAATCTGCATTATGTGAGATCTATGGTTCAAGCTTGCGTATCGTTCGCAATTGAGGTGAGCTTCTAGTGCACCATAGTCCCCATGAGTCTGTGCCAAAGCTCAGCCAAGTGGAGGAACTGTTGACACCAGGCCTTGGCTAGTGTTTGGCGGGCCACCAGGAAAACAAAGCCCATCCATCTCCACTGGTGTTTAAACAAAGCTTCTACAAGTTTATGTAATAAGGCTTCCTACAGGTTTTGTGCCAGGGCACAGCCAAGACGGTTCTAATCAAGGCATATACTGTACCCGAGACCAGGAATGGATCGCTTTAGGGCAAGTCCCCCAAATGTTACATAGTTAGGTTGAAAAAAGACACAAGTCCATCCAGTTCAACCATAAAAAATAAACAAAATCATGCTTTTTCTCTCATCTATATGTACCATAGACATGTTTATGTTCTGTCATGCACGGTACCTATTGTTGATGTATTCGACTGTGATGTTTGTAATGTTTGAGACGATACTTGTCTTTCTGCTTCTCTTTTCTTCTCTAATAAAATAAGATTGAATTAAAAATAAACAAAATAAAACACAGTACAACCCCATACACCCAACTCCATACACCCAACTCCATACCCACAGTTGATCCAGAGGAAGGCAAAAAAAAACAGCAGAGCGATGATCCAATTTGCTACAGGAGAGGAAAAAAATTCCTTCCTGATCCCCCGAGAGGCATTTACCCTGGATCAACTTTACCTACAAATCTTAGTACTCGGTTATATTACGTGCATTTAGGAAAGAATCCAGTCCTTTCTTAAAGCAATCTACCGAGCTGGCCAGAACCACCTCTGGAGGGAGTCGGTTCCACATTTTCACACCTCTTACTGTGAAGAAACCTTTCCGTATTTGGAGGTGAATTTTTTTTCCTCCAGGCGTAAAGAGTGCCCTCTTGTTCTCAGTGTTGACCTTAAAGTGAATAACTCAACACCAAGTTCACTATATGGACCTCTTATATATTTGTACATGTTGATCATATCCCCCCTTATTCTCCTCTTCTCGAGAGTGAATAAATTCAGTTCTTCTAATCTTTCCTCATAGCTGAGCTCCTCCATGCCTCTTATCAGTTTGGTTGCCCTTCTCTGCACTTTCTCCAGTTCTCCGATATCCTTTTTTCAGAACTGGTGCCCAAAACTGGACTGCATATTCCAGATGAGGTCTTACTAATGATTTGTACAGGGGCAAAATTATATCTCTATCTCTGGAGTCCATACTTCTCTTAATACAAGAAAGCACTTTGCTCGCTTTGGAAACCGCAGCTTGGCATTGCATGCCATTATTGAGCTTATGATCACATAAAACCTCCAGATCCTTCTCCACTACAGATCCCCCCCAGTTGTACTCCCCCTAGCATGTATGATGTATGCATATTCTTAGCCCCTAAGTGCATAATTTTACATTTATCAACATTGAACCTCATCTGCCACTTAGTCGCCAATTAGACAGAGCATTGAGATTGGCTTGTAAATTGGAGACATCCTGTAAGGACATTATTCCACTGCATAGCTTGGTGTCATCTGCAAAGACAGAAATGTTACTTTTGATCTCAGACCCAATATAATTTATAAATATATTGAAAAGTAAGGGACCCAACACCGAACCTTGGGGTACACTGCTGATAACCTTGGACCATTCAGAGTAAGAATCATTAACCACGACTCTCTGAATTCTGTGTTTCAGACAGTTTTCTATCCATTTACAAACTGATATATCCAATCCTGTAAACCTTACCTTACACATGAGCCGTGTGTGGGAAACTGTATCGAACGCTTTTGCAAAATCCAAGTATACCACGTCCACAGCCACGCCTCTGTCCAGGGTTTTACTTACCGCTTCATAAAAGGAAATCAGGTTTGAATGACAACTTCTGTCTTTCATGAATCCATGCTGTCTGCTGCTTAAATAGTTTGTTTCCAGCAAGAACTCATCCATGTGGTCTTTTATTAAACGTTCCAGTATCTTCTTAACTATAGAAGTTAAACTAACAGGTCTATAGTTACTTGGTAAAGACTTTGTTCCCTTTTTAAATATGGGCACTACATTGGCCCTGCGCCAATCCAGTGGTACTATTCCTGTCATTAATGAGTCCCTAAATATTAGATACAGTGGCTTTGAAATTTCAGAGCTCAATTCTTTTAGGATCCGTGGGTGGATGCCATCTGGTCCAGGTGCTTTATCCACCTTTATTCTGTCTAAATATTTCTGGACCATATCACTTTTGAGCCATTGTGGATTTGGGGCTGTGTCACTCCCACCCCCCATTATGGACATGAGCTCCCCCATGCTCCATTGTATACACAGAGCTGAAGAAAGCATTTAACAAATTTGCCTTCTCTTTGTCCTCAGTCACCCACTCTAGATTATTTTGTAAAGGGCCTACATGCTCAGACTTGACCTTTTTACTATTAATATATTTAAAGATTTTTTGGGGGTTTGTCCTACTATCTTTTGCAATCTGTCGTTCATTTAGAATTTTTGCATCCTTGATTTCCTTTTTACACATCTATTATATTCTTTGTAACATTTAAACGACACTAGTGTTCCTTCATTTTTATATTTTTTAAAAGCTATTTTCTTATTGTTTATAGCTTTTTTAACTTTGACCGTGAGCCACATAGGTTTTATCTTTAGCCTTTTAAACTTATTGCCCATGGGAATATACTTTGCAGTGAGGTTCCAAAGAGTCTTTTTGAAGAATTCCCATTTCTGTTCTGTGTTCATCGGTGCCAATATTCCCTCCCAGTCCAAGCCCTGGAGAGCAGTCCTCATTCTTTGAAAATTTGCTCTCTTGAAATTAAGTGTTTTTATCTTTCCTGTATGTATTTCTTGCTTATAGTTAACATTAAATGAAATCATGTTATGATCACTGCTACCCAGGTGTTCCTTTACCTGAAAATTAGTAATAAGCTCTGCATGGTTTTAGATTACCATGTCCAACAGAGCATCATTCCTAGTTGGGGCCTCAAACTTTTTGTCCTTTAACTGTTCCAGAAATTCCATTATTCCAGTAAATTTCTGGGTAGTTAAAATCCCCCATTATTATCATCGTTGCAGCCCTTTCCATCTGTGCAAGGAGCCGAGTCTCCACCTCCTTATTAACATTGGGTGGTCTATAACAAACTCCAATGATTAACTTTGAACTACGCACACCTGTATGCAGTTCCACCCATAATGCTTCAACTTCGTCACACTCTCCATCAACCAGGTCCTTGTTCACGCTTGCTTTGAGGTCACTTCTCACATAGACACAGACCCCTCCACCTTTTCATTTTTACCCTGTCTTTCCAAAAGAGAGCATAGCCAGGAATATTAATAGCCCAGTCATGTGAGGATTGAAGCCAAGTTTCAGCAATACCGATTACATCATAGCTCTCCTCATGCACCAGAGCTTCCAACTCACCTGTTTTGCTTTGCAGGCTTCTGGCATTGGTGAAACACTTAAATGTATTATTACATTTTTCGCTGGTGTTTTTCATATATTTCATATAATTGTGGAATTATGGAATGTGGAAGAAGATATCCCGTTCCCTACAGCCCCAAAAGCACATCAGGGACGCATTAAGGCCAAACTGGGTCACATGCTTAAGGATCATATACCAACAGGAGAGCAAGTTATATGCATTCTTTTGAACCAAGATATTTTGAGCACATATAGAGGGGGCCAACCAAATGTTCCAAGTTGTCTGATTCAAGGTCTTGCCCAGGTCAGCTTCTTATTTCGCCAGGTACAAATGTTTCCCAGAGCTGAAGGTATTCACAAAGGAGGCGTTAAGGTCTGAGATCAGCCCCCTTCGTGTATGGATCTTTCCGGCACCAATTCTCGAAGGAATTATAGCCTAGGGGGACCAGGCTGGTTAGAAGTCTCTAATGAGATACGAAATCTGAAGATGACAAAGTCTCCGAGGCTGGTAGGTCCCAGTGTTCCCGAAGGTAGTTGAAGGATTTAATCCCATCCAGTGTAGAGTATTTAACCCCTTTACTTTGCCATGAGCATAAAGCCAATGAGTCACTTGTAGTTCCAATGGACTGCAAGCATGCTGATCAGTGTTCTTGTAGTCCATTGACACTTCCTACAGCTCTGAAATGGACAGCCTGTAAAGAGGTATTGGCACAGAGCTGTAGGGAGAGTGTGCAGGAGCCTGACATTGCACATTGCACACCAATACTGTACTTTGCAGGCTCCTGTTAAAAAAAAACGAATAAATGCACATTTTCTTCACCTGTAAACATATGTGCATTTATTTTTTTTTCGTTAAAGTTGAACTTTGCATTTAAAGTGTTAATAAACCCAGGACCCGGCATTGGCTATATCTGGTCTTCCACAGAACATGGAAATGCAATTATTTTATTAAATATAAACTGCTAAATACCTGTTCTCATAAGCAGTTAGATCAGTCTTGTGACTTCTCTGAGTGTCTGGTTAAAGCTTGAAGGAGTTTTCATTCTTTCACGATTGTCCTATGAGAATACATGACCACCGACCCTCTGTCTGGACAGTGCTGGTTGGCCCTGTGTTGATCACATGCACTCCCAAGAAAAATAATTACTTTCTAGCAATACACGCCAAACTGAGCATGTGTGGCTCTGTAAATATCGGGAAATATATTGGAATTGGTGGAAGAGAAGAGAGGAGCGAACAACCTTTTTACACAATACAGAGGATTAACCCTTAGGTTCCACAGTGAGTATTACAAGCATGCTTTAATGCATAAGCGGACTGAATTTACTTTTGTGGGTCTAGTAACACTTTAAGGTTTCAGTGAAAGAATGTTACCTGTCCATTTTCAGAATCTATTCTTGAACTGCTATCAGTAGTAAACAAAAGTTTAATATAACGAGAGAACGGTTTGCACGTCATTGATGTAACCTGGCAGCCAAACAGAGTGGCCTGGAATGAGCATGTGTAAACAATGACTCCTTCACTGTTCTAGTCAGTTGGGGCATTGGATGCTGTTGAGTAAACATGTGTACTGTGTGTCCATCGCATTCAAAATGAGTAAGTAGAGCAACAAACTGCATCAAATTTGCATTAAGCATGAGCGTTAGTCCGCGAAAATTGTTCGGATGATTTAGAAGGCTTTCAGAGACAGTGCAATGAGTACAGCACAAACACTTCAAAGAGGGTCAAGAATCGGTTGAAAAGATCCATGTTCTCGAAGGGCTGCAACAAGCAGGTGCCTACTTTGAAGGGACTGGGGTGTCATTGTCCGATGAACAATGTTTCTTGTATCTTCTTCAATAAATGTCTCTAATTTTCTGGACAGACCTTGTATGTACAAACAGTGAAGTCGTTGCTGCCACAAGGACAGCAGTGCAACACAACAAAACTGCAGATTTTAAACTATGCCTGGTCCCAATCGTGAAAAAAATTACAAATGAGTCAGCTCTTGCTCATTGCAAAGTTAATATGTAAGAGGTATAAATATAAAACAACATAAAGGGAGCCTTGACACATTTCACATATAGGTGTTTACTTGTAAGGACAATAGACTCTTGATTAAATATCCCAACAGGGAGCTGGTGTCCAAAATCCCCACTGCCTTTCAATCACACTGCAGCTGTTAACATCAGCTTTGCAGACCTTAGTAATAAGAAGCAGTAGAACAGAATTCCACTTTAAATATTAAACTAAGAAAATGTCGAACTATACATTGATAAGATTATGGGGGAAAAAAATTGGCACTTAGTGTGTTTTTTTTATTTTATTATATGTTTATAATACATCAAGTAAAAAACATAAAATTATCATATCAACATTTTAGTAATTACTCAATCCCACCCCCCTTCCTCCTCCCCGGCATCTTTCATCCCTTAATTTTGTGTCCTTACCCTCTTCCCTCCTATAATCCCACCATTTCCATGTATTTGCTTGTTTTTTTTTCAACTCTGCCAACATTTCCACGTATAGTTAATAGGAGACCTCTTGTGGACAAACACTGCAAATGCATGTACAGTACAGACCAAAAGTTTGGACACACCTTCTCTTTCAAAGTGTTTTCTTTATTTTCATGACTATGAATATTGTAGAGTCACACTGGAGGCATCAAAACTATGAATTAACACATGTGGAATTATACATAACAAAAAAGTGTGAAACAACTGAAAATATATTTCATATTCTAGGTTCTTCAAAGTAGCCATCTTTTGCAGCAGACACATCTCTAGAACAACTGTTAAGAGGAGACTATGAATCAGGCCTTCATGGTAGAATATCTGCTAGAAAACCACTGCTAAAGAAAGGCAACAAGCAGAAGAGACTTGTTTGGGCTAAAGAACACAAGTAATGGACATTAGACCAGTGGAAATCTGTGCTTTGGTCTGATGAATCCAAACTTGAGATCTTTGGTTCCAACCACCGTGTCTTTGTGCGACGAAGAAAAGGTGAACGGATGGACTCTACATCCCTGGTTCCCACCGTGAAGCATGGAGGAGAAGGTGTGATGGTGTGGGGGTGCTTTGCTGGTGACACTGTTGGGGATTTATTCAAAATTGAAGGCATACTGAACCAGCATGGCTACCACAGCATCTTGCAGCGGCATGCTATTCCATCCAGTTTGCGTTTAGTTGGACCATCATTTATTTTTCAACCAGACAATGACCCCAAACACACCTCCAGGCTGTGTAAGGGCTATTTGACCAAGAAGGAGAGGGATGGGGTGCTGTGCCAGATGACCTAGCCTCCACAGTCACAGGACCTGAACCCAATCGAGATGGTTTGGGGTGAGCTGGACCTCAGAGTGAAGGCAAAAGGGCCAACAAGTGCTAAGCATCTCTGGGAACTCCTTCAGGACTGTTGGAAGACCATTTCAGGTGACTACCTCCTTGAAGCTCATTAAGAGGATGCCAAATGTGTGCAAAGCAGTAATCAAAGCAAAAGGTGGCTACTTTAACCACTTTAGCCCCGGACTATATTGCTGTCCAAAGACCAGAGCACTTTTTGTGATTTTTGTGATTCGGCACTGCGTCGCTTTAACTGACAATTGCGCGACGTGGCTCCCAAACAAAATTGACGTCCTTTTTTTCCCACAAATGGAGCTTTCTTTTGGTGGTATTTGATCATCTCTGCGTTTTTTTTTTTTTTTTTTTGCGCTATAAACAAAAATAGAGCGACTATTTTGAAAAAAATTCAATATTTTTTACATTTTGCTATAATAAATATCCCCAAAAAAGATATAAAAAATACATTTTTTTTCCTCAGATTAGGCCGATACATATTCTTCTACATATTTTTCGTTAAAAAAAATCGCAATTAGCGTTTGGTTGGTTAGCGCAAAATTTATAGCGTTTACAAAAAAGGGGGTAGTTTTATGGCATTTTTATTAATATTTTTTTTTTACTATTAATGGCGGCGATCAGCGTTTTTTTTTTTGGGTACTGCGATATTATGGCGGACACATCGGACACTTTTGACACATTTTTGGGACCATTTGCATTTTTATAGTGATCAATGCTATAAAAATGCATTGGATTACTATAAAAATGCCATTGGCAGTGAAGGGGGTTAAGTGTGTTCCTATTTGTGTTCTAACTGTATGGGGGGGTGGACTGACTAGGGGAAATCACTGATCTTCTGTTCATACATTGTATGAACAGAAAATCAGCATTTCCCCCGCTGTTTACACACATACCTCCCGTTCCCCGCTCTGTAACGAGCAATCGCGGGTGCCTGGCGGCTATCGTACCGGCCGGGCACGCGCGCGGGTCTCGGGGGCGTGCGGGGGGCGCGCGCCCCCCCTAGTGGCCGAAAAGGAGAGGACGTAGAGCTACGTGCTCCCGAGAGACCGAGCCACTGTCCCGCAGTAATATGACGGTGGGCGGTCGGGAACCAGTTAAGGAACCTAGAATATGACATATTTTCATTTTTTTCACACTTTTTTGTTATGTATATAATTCCACATGTGTTAATTCATAGTCTTGATGCCTTCAGTGTGACTCTACAATTTTCAAAGACATGAAAATAAAGAAAACTCTTTGAATGAGAAGGTGTGTCCAAACTTTTGGTCTGTACTGTATATGTAGCTAAATAATCATTTTTTACTATATTCGGAGACTAAACTGGATGCCTGAAAAGGAAGAAAAAACAAAACCACCCTGACGGGATCCTGGTTTCTATTTTAAATATATAAAATAGATCTCCCCTATAGACTCTCAAATAACTCTCCCCACGAATATGCAGGATAAATATAATTATTTCAATACCCTGTACCAAAACATTCTTTGGATAATTAAGTAGGTTTATCCTGTCTTTCAATCGCTATTATGTTTTAACTTTACATGCCTTACACGTGATGGCCTAAATATTCTTTCTAGTGTTACAGTTGATAGACTGACAATTTTCCCATTCTATTCCCAAAGATGTAGAGCTAATACACTTAGAGACCTTTTAAATGGGAACATCATTAACATATATTTGTATTTATTTTTTTGTAAAGGAAACTTACATTGTATATTTCTTGTAAAAAGGGTTTTATTGAAAACATACACATCAAAGGTACAATACAAAAATGGTGGTGGACACATCCCAAAAGGAAACATAGTTGTAAATACAAAGGAAGAAAAAGCTTCCGAAAATGAAAAGGTCAGTCTTCCCTTGGAGATCCAAGGGTGATTGCATGTGGTCAGCAAGAGGTTAACATCCGTACATAAAATGGGTAATAGGGTATCATACTAGACTCGTTTTACATGCTAATGGTCTCGCAGGACCATGAGTACAACATGTGGCAAAATGAAATAACAAACAAACATTTTTGGGACCATTTTCATTGTCACAGCAAAAAATGCATTTAGAGAGCATTGTTTACTGTGGAAATGACAGTTGCAGTTTGGGAGTTAACCACATGGGGCGCTGATGGGGATATGTGTGACCTTAAGTGTGTTTACAACTGTAGGGGGGGTGTGGCTGTAGGTGTGACGTCATCGATTGTGTCCCCCTATAAGAGGGATGACACGATCGATGCTGCCGCCACAGTGTTTACACATGGCTTTCAGCTCCGGGGACCGATCGCCGCACTCCAGCGGGGATCCGGTCCGTGAGTCCTGCGTTCCCGTTCCCGGATCTTCAGACCGGGTCACGGGAGCACAGTGCGCGCCCGTTACCCACGGCTGGGTACTAGCACAGCAAGTACCTATGTGCAGGAGGCAGTCCTTAAGTGGTTAAATTAGTGTTAAAAAGATTGCGAAGGAGCGTATAAACTCTGACCCACGGTCTGCACACCCTGGGACATGTCCACCAGATATGTGCCATTGCACCCTCTTGAGAACATCCACGAAAACATAAGGGAGAATAGGATAGGATAAAACTTGCCAACCTGGCTGGGGTATAGTACCATCTGTAAAACCTCTTTATAAGCGTTTTCCAAGAAGAAAACATTTCTAGAGCATTTGGACAGAGCAATAGTCTGGAGGTGATAAGGTCTCAGTGGAGGTCTTTTAGAACCAATTATTGCCGCATAAATCAAGAAAGTTAGACTAGAGGATTGGGGACGTGATCTACAAAGGCTTTCGAAGGCTTTCGAAAGGAGTCAATGTATAAGGGTTAGGTTGAGATTGTATAAGGTTTAGGAGAAAATGTCGGAGTTGCAGATAACTGTAATGCTCCCGAAGGGGAATGTCATGAGAAGAATGCAGTGTTGTGAATGGGATAATCCTATTGGGGGCGAAGAGGGACTGAACATCCACGAAGCCATTCTACAGCAAAAACTGCAATGGATTGTCGCATCCTGGTGGGAATAATGGGCAATGAAGGAGGCGAAGTAGAGAAAGATGAGGGGAGATCAGGATGTGCGTAGAGCCATAGGGGTAAATTTTGGGGTGAAAGTGCGCAGTCTATTGGCCAACATCACATTAGGTTTGTTAGCTTTGGTGTACCATTTCTGATGGGCCCATCGTAAAGTACGTTCTTCTTCATCAGTTAAGCATAAGTCCAGATCCGTACGGGCTTTGTCTAAAAGTCTGCGGTTGGCAGGTGTGGGAGATTGCTTGAAGGCCGACAACAAGGCCTCCAGTTGCTGCTCCAAAGCACGGCGAGCCTGAGCTTGCTCCCTCTTGAGTTTTGACGCTAATCGGATAACATGACCCAGAAGAACAGCCTTAAAAGCTACCCATAACGTCACCGGGGATGAGACCATCCCAGAATTGAGGCTAAAATATTCTACAGAAGCCTTGTGGATGTCACTGAGGATCTCTTTGAAAGACAAGAGAGTCCTTCATCACCCAGGGGGATTGCTGCAGGTTGCTAAGCAGAGAGTGACAGACCGTCTTCATAGGGTCATGGTCCGACCATGGGACGGCTAGGATAGAGACCAACTTGATTAGAGGAAGGTGTTTACCTAATAGAGCGAGAGTGATGGGGGGTGAGAATAGTGGGTATAGTCCCTGCCGCGAGGATGAAGCTCCTGCCATATATCCACCAGATCATGGCCATGCAAGGAGTGTTGGAATTTTTTTGCAGCAGGGAAGGGGGGTTTCATGATCTGGTGGGTAATTGTCAAGCGAGGGATTCAAAGTCACGTTTGAGTCACCCGCTGACAAAAAGGTGCCTTTCTGATGGGACCTTAACAGGGAGCAGACGTGGGTCAGGAAGGGCCCCGAGTTAATATTTGGAGCGTAGTTGGTCATGATAGTCACCTCCAGTGTCCTGAACAGTACTTGCAAAAGAAAGTATCTGCCATTTGGATCCGCTATTTGTTTACTGCAAATAAATGGGACCGACTTGTGTATAGCAGTAAGGACCCCTCTCTGTTTAGTAAAGGCATTAGCCAAATAAACTTGGGGATAGTTGGCAGTAAAATATTTGGAATAGGAGGAGGAAGAGATATGAGTTTCCTGCAAACACACTATATCGATATTCAGTTGTTTAAGGTATTTAAAAATCTTGACTTCAGCGGATAGTCATGGGATCGGAAATGTATGTCTATAAAGTTCTCCGCCCACCCACTCCAGGGACTGAAGGGAGTAGAAAGAGGAAAAGATAGGAAAAAAAAGGGGGAAAAAAAGCAAGACATTGGACATAATGGCACCAGGAAGAACAAAAGGAGTAATGAAAACTTAGATGCAACATTTTGTGGGCTGTCAGGCCCGCGGTGGGGCGATACTCCGACTAAGACAGTCGTCTTAGCCAGATGCCAACTCATAGGGGGAGCAGTGGTCCATCGGAACCACCGGCCTACAAAGAAAGAGCAACTTAAATAATATTGCCACAAAAGCTAGCAGACTTCTAATAAACCTATCAAAATGAACAAGCAATAACAATAAGACAAATGTAGAACAAATAAAACTTGTGAATGTATAGATGCAAAGGTCTCCCGGACACCCAGAGACAGCAGCCATAGACCCATCGACACCAGACGGCCGGGCGGACCAGCATCGCAGTTCCCCACCCTCAGCCCCACCACCCCCAAAAGCAGGGATGGAGAGCTGTGGCTAGGGAACACAAAAAAAAAATACACTACCACATATTATAGACAATGGAGGGTAGCCCCTAAAAAAAGAAGGGGAAAAATGTATAACCCCCCACCCTATAATGTTCCGACAGTCAGTTTAGATAATCAAGGCAATAAACAGCCTGGTAAATGGACTCGGGCTGTCAAAGGTGCAACAGTGTAGAAAAGGGTAAGGAGGTCATTCGAAGTCAGGAACCCTGGACGAGAAGATGGAGGAGATAGTCAACACCCTGGACCATCATCTCACAGGTGGGGCAGCCTTTAGCGGGGAGACCACCTCTGGCACAGCAGCAAAGTTCAAAACAGGGTGTAAGTATGATAGGGGACACCCTCCAAGATGCGCCCCCTGACCCGTGCATAACAGTACAATTAGGGCAACAAAAACAAATGACAGATGTGGCACGGGGTGAAGCGGCATGAAACACTTAGCCGTGCGAGGATATAAACCGAGTACCTTCAACCATTATTGGAGACATGGAAGCATTGGGCCTGCAGGTCCGGCAGCGCCTGGGATCCAGATTGAGACCTCTGGGATGCTTGAGAGGGCTGGCGGAGAGGCCAGGAGGGCCCTGGTCTGGGGAATGAGGACTGCTCATCAGGCTGAAAAGCGGGCTGGCCCAGCTGAAAGTCCTGAAACTGGTGGCCCTGGTGGGAGAAAGCGAGTTTGAATGGGAACCCCATCTGTATTTAATCCCCTAGGATTGCAGAATTTGAAGATAGGGTTTGATGCCCCGACATCTGACAATGGTGACCAGGGAGAGGTCAGCGAACTGCTGGGAAGGGGTAGCCCTTAAAGAAGAGGTCTCGCTGTTCCCGCGCCGACTGCAAACATTTCTCTTTGGTCCGGTAACAATGAAATCTGCTGATCATGTTCCTCGGGGGGCCATCAGAGGGTTTAGGGGCCAGGGATCTGTGGATACGGTCAAATTCCAACCTTTCCACTGGAATATCGGGAGCCAGCTCCTGAGAAAAAGCAGTAGCTGTCCCGTGCAGATCAGTGATGACTTCAGGGATACCACGGATACAAAGGTTATCCCTGCCGGCCCTATTTTCTGCATCTTCCAATTTGTCTCTCAATGTCTCTAGTTCAGCTGACAGTTTGTCTACCTCTTCCTCATGACCCTCAAGATCTGAAGAAAGTTTGCAGGGGGCCACATTGATCTCATCCCAGACAATGCTGTGGAACTTGTCCAGCAAGCTGTTTGAAATAGCAGGGGGAGGACTCACCAGGTTTGAGGGGAATTGGTGGAGACCATCTTCAGGTAACGCTGGATTTACAGCAGAGAGCTGCGTTATGTCCTCTGGCTCTGGAGGCTCGGACCACATCTTGTTTCTGCCCTTGCCTGAGGCTGGGGAGGGCTTGTTAAGTTGCCGTTGCTTGGATTTGGATTTAGCAGAGGGCACATAACCGCCGGCAGCCTGGGATGATCCAGAGCCTCTGAAGGTTACTGTGGAGCGTTAAGCGCTCAATTTGTGCTTAATAGGCCGGGTTGATTGTTCCGACGGTGTGGAGCAGAGGAATCAGGTGGCCATTCCCTTCACTTGCACGCATGCGCCCAAAAGACTACATTGTATATTTCAACCATGTATGTGTCGTGGGTGTTTAAAATAAACTAGACACTAATTGATCACCAATTGTGTGTGGCTATTCCTACAACGATTTAATTTACTTTGAAATTACGGCATATCTGTGTCCTAGGATAGACCTCTTTTCTATACTGAGAAAAAGATCTACCAATTTTACTAGCCATTTTATCCTTTCTTTCTTCAATGAAGTCTTTGTTACGTGCTACTTGAGCTAGTCTCTATCTAGATCTATTCAGCTATCTGGATCGATGTATCCTCTGCAGTATCTTTAAAAGTCCCAACCTGACCCAACTGGACTGGATGATTGGAGTGTGACCTTTGGGTACTGGGCTCTACATATGATGCTTTCCAGGCCTTTTTGGGCTGTGTTCGTTTATAGCAGTCTTATGACTTCTATTAATGTCTGGTTACAACATGTAGGAGGAGTTTCATGGTCCTCTGACTGTCCTATGAGGCTGCAGGACCCCTGACCCTCTGGACAGTGTTCCTTGGCCCTGCACCATCCCAAGAAAAAAGAAAAACTTATTTTGATATGCACAGAGTGCCCCCAAGGCTCTGTACTGTCAGCAGATGGATTTGGGACTGTGGAAGGAGGAGGATCAGAGAAGACAGGATTACACATTCTTTTTCCACAATGTGCAGGATTAACCCCTTGTCTTCCACAGTGAGTATAACAAGCATACTGTGGTGGCTCAACGTGATTGGCACTGCGCTGATAAGCCGTTCACCTCTGCAGCCAAGGGTTCGGATCCCGGTCTCGGCTACATGTGAATTGAGTTTGGTGGTCTCAGCCCGGCTCCCGGTGGGTGTGCTGTGCAAGGTAAGCCTGTGCTTAGTACGCCCACCCCCCCCCCCACACACACACAAAAACCACCACACTTGCACGCACACAAAATTGGTTTAACACGCACGCACTTTGGCCATGCGGTCTCCTAAAAAAGAGAGGCGAAGGACCTACGGGGCTGGCTGAGCGGGCTGGGCCCCCTCACTTCCTCATAGGGGGAGTCCCTCTGCCCCGTCGGGGTCCCGTTGGGCTCCCAAGTGGAGCAGGTAGGGCGGGGTGAGGGGGAGGTCCTCCCTCACACCCGCCATTGCACCGGGGGCATGGAGAAGGGTCTGCCTACTCCCAACTCCTGCAATCTGGCTCCTCTCTCGAGTTCACGCACAAAAATACACTTTAAAAGAAGAAAAAAAAAAAGCATGCTTCACTGCATATACAGACTGATTTTACTGTTGTGGGTTTAGTAACACTTTAAAGCTTAAGTGTAAGCAACCCTGTTAAATGGTTTATCTCAACCCTCTGACACTTTTTCTGGACAGCTTGATCTTTAAAAAGAATTAAAAAAAACAATACATTTACTGGCCAGATCAACAGGTACACTGCCTTGAAAAAGTATTCATACCCCTTGAAATTTTCCACATTTTATCACGTTATAACCAAAAGCGTAAATGCATTTTATTGGGATTTAATGTTACAAACCAACACAGTTTTATTTTAATTTTTTTACAAATATGTGAAATGTGTGGCGTGCATTTGTATTCAGCCACCTTTACTCTGATACCCCTAAACAAAAATCTTTTGTCTTCAGAGTCACCTAATTAATAACTAGAGCCCACCTGTGTGCGATTTAATCTCCATATAAATTCAGCTGTTCTGCGAAGCCCTCAGAGGTTTGTTAGAGAACCTTAGGGAACAAACAGCATCAGGAAGACCAAGGAACACACCAGACAGGCCAATGGCAAAAGTTGTGGAGAAGCTTAAAGCATAGTTAGCTTATAAAAAAAGATTCATTGAACATTGTTCAATTCATCATCCGAAAATGAAAAGAGTATGGCATAACTCCAAACCTACCAAGACATGGCCATCCACCTAAACTGACAGGCCAGGCAAGGGGAGCAATAATCGGCGAAGCAGCCAAGCGGCTCATGGTAACTCTGGAGGAGCTGCAGAGATCCACAGCTCAGGTGGGAGAATCTGTCCACACGACAACTATTAGGCCGCCTACACACGATCGAATTTGTCTGCTGGAAATGGTCCGACGGACCATTTTAGCAGACAAATCCAATCGTGTGTACGGGCTAGAGGACAGGTTTTTTCAATCGGACAAATTTCAAAGCATGCTTTGAAATTTGTCCGCTACAAACCTGTCCGTCGGATCCGTCCGCTGGTTAGTACACTAACCAGTGGACATATCTTCCCACACATGCGTCGAATGGATTTGACGCATGCGCGGAAGCATTTTACTTCGGGGTTTGGTGACGTGGCGGCGTCAACATCACCGCGCTGTCTGCCGGCGGGGATTTTGGTTTGATGGTGTGTACAACCATCAGATCAAAACAGCCCGGCGGACATATCCGATGGAAACGGTCCGTCGGACCGTTTCCATCAGTTAAATTCGATCATCTGTACGTGGCCTTAGTCGTGCACTCCACAAATTTGGTCTTTATGGAAGTGTGGCATAGAAAGCTAGTTGAAAGAAAGCCATAGGAAGTCCTGTTTGCAGTTTGTGAGAAGCCATGTGGGGAACACAGTAAACATGTGGAAGAAGGTGCTCTGATCAGATGAGACCAAAATTGAACTTTTTGGCCTAAAAGCAAAATGCTCTGTGTAGCGGAAAACTAAAAGTGCACATCACTCTGATCACATCATCCCAACCATGAAACATGGTGGTGGCAGCATCGTGTTGTGGGGATGCTTTTCTTCAGCAGAGTTGATGGGAAGATGGATGGAGCCAAATACAAGTCAATCTTAGACAAAAACCTGTTTAGAGTCTACAAAAGACTTGAGACTGGGGTAGAGGTTCATCCCTAAACATACAACCAAAGCTACAATGGAATGGTTTAGATCAAAACATAATCATGTGTTAGAATGGTCCAGACCTAAATCCAATTGAGAATCTGTGGCAAGACTTGAAAATTGCTGTTCACATAAGCTCTGCATCCAATCTGATGCTTGAGCTATTTTGCAAGGAATAATGGGCAACAATTTCACTCTCTAGATGTGCAAAGCTGGTAGATACAACCCCAAAAAGACTTGCAGATGTAATTGTAGAGAAAAGTGGCTGTACTAAGTATTGATTCGGGGGGCTGAATACAAATGCATGCCACAATTAATTTAGAAACAAAAAATTTGAAAACTTTTTATAATTTTCCTTCCAATTCACAATTTTATGTGCCACTTTATGTTGGTCTATCACATAAAATTCCAATAAAATTATTTTTTGGTTGTACGTGACAGAATGTGGACAATTTCAAGGGGTATGAATACTTTTTCAAGGCACTGTAAAAATTAAGGCAGAAAATCCTAAAAAAAGAAAATTAATACAGCTATCACATCTAAGAATTGGTAAGCTGCAATATACAGTAATGCTTTTTTTTTTTTTTTTGAGGTTTAATACTGCTTTATAAATGTAACTGGGGCTAAGAATACTTCAACAACAAGCTTGACAGGTTTGTCCCCAGATGCAGTGATCCTCTGGCGTAATCAGTGAATGGTATGGTGGCTCCGTAGTATCGGTACAGCCTGATCTACGCTTTTCCTGTCTTGAAACTGCAGGATGAAGATGAGGGCTCATGGGTGGTACTCATAGCTCCATACAGGCTCAGGCAGATTTGTTAATCTGACCTGATAAGGCTCCTGGCAGATGTTTCATTGACCCTTTCAGATTGTCAGGATACTCTTTCCCGATGACTTGTTTATTATTCTAATTCATAGTTACTGGCTTTTTTAGCATGGCTGGCTGTTAAAGCCCAGATCGTTTGGGAAAGAGATTTTTTCTGAATTTGTGATTACTGCACTGTTAATAACTAGGAAGTCTAAACCCTGGAAGGTCACTTGGAAGACTTATTTTTGTTGGTGAGAAGAAGGTAGGTTTTACTCCATAAATATTATTTTGGACAAATCCTGACCATTTTATAACAAGGTCAAGATTAGCAATTGGACCTGGGTACCATTAAGGGCAAATCTTTGCACTTGTGATGTTCCAGAGACTGCTAGCCTCCTATTCTTTAATATGTTTGTACAGGGTGACCCGTATGTGGTCCCCCTCTATGTTTGTTCATCTATCTCGGCACTTCAAAAAACAGATATATTCCCCCTTTCACTCTTGCACAAAGGGTTGTTTTCCTTGTTGCCATCACCTCTGTGAGGCATAGGTTTAAACTGGTGGCCTTGTCCTGTAAACAATGTTTTCTTGTCTTGGATAAATATAAATGCAGTAATGTTACAGCCTAGAGCCTCTTTCCTTCCCAAGGTGGCTTCAGCTTTTCATCTCAATCAGGGCTACCTTACGAGCACTGCTTCCATTGCTGATTCTCTCCATGTCACCTGAGATGGTCCCCATGAAGGGCAATCAGATCTTTGTAAAACTTTGTTTTTTCAAGCATATGGCTTTTAAATAATAAACCCTAATTTTTAAACATCTTCAGCAGCTGATGTCCTGTTTCCGGGTGGCAGCTTGCATTATCACATGGAACCACCCTTACATGCATGGACTAGAGCTGTGTCTCCCTACACAGTGTGCATAAACAGAAACACACAGCCCCATAGCCTAGGATGTAAAGGCACTCCCCTGCTCCTCCCTTCTACAACTTAACAGACTGACTGCCGACTGCACTGTCCACTGTTAACTCTGTCCTGTAAAAAACAGAAGTTCATTGAAACGGCACTGGGAGAGAGGGAGACAGCAGCTTTGACAGCAGTAAACTGCAAGTGCTTGGGTAAACAGTTTAATAGTTTACTAGGGAATGTTTGTTTTATTGTGCTCATTAAAAAAAACACTAATGCTGTGTACACAAACGGTCAGATTTTCCGATGATAAAAGTCCGATGGGAGCTTTTCATTGGATATTCTGACCGTGTGTTTGCCCCAACTGACTTTTTCCGTCGGAAATTCGGACGAACTTAGAGAACATGTTCTCTATTTTTCAGACAGAAAAAAATCATATCGGAAAATCTGCTCGTCTGTATGCTTGTATGACGTACTAAAAACCACACATGCTCAGAATCAAGAACGAGATGGAAATCCCTCACAGAGGAGGCATTGGCCCCAAGTTTCTGTAACCTAGTGGCTAGATAGCTGCCATAGGCCTCATCAGCGTTGGGGGGGGGGGGGGGGGGGGGCTTCTGAGGACCTCACTTGCCCCCCTAATGAGGCCCAGTGCTGCCTTCTCCATGTTCTTCCCCTTCCTGGGCCTTTTGGTTGAAAGGCAGAGGGCAGGCACCTGGGATTGGGTGAGGCCACTGGGCCCGCCCACCTCCTGGCTGACACTGGGCCCGCCCACCTCCTGGCTGACACTGGGCCCGCCCACCTCCTGGCTGACACTGGGCCCGCCCACCTCCTGGCTGACACTGGGCCCGCCCACCTCCTGGCTGACACTGGGCCCGCCCACCTCCTGGCTGACACTGGGCCCGCCCACCTCCTGGCTGACACTGGGCCCGCCCACCTCCTGGCTGACACTGGGCCCGCCCACCTCCTGGCTGACACTGGGCCCGCCCACCTCCTGGCTGACACTGGGCCCGCCCACCTCCTGGCTGACACTGGGCCCGCCCACCTCCTGGCTGACACTGTAGAGAGTACATACACATCCGCTGCTGCTCCTAATCTAAGGGATTATAGGCTGACACATTTTAAAAGCCACAATTTGAAGATGCACACATTGTGTCAATGTGCCATCTCCCATCACTGGTGATCAATGTCTTTGTATTGTGGGTGCAACACCTTCCTCGCAAGTAGGTAAGAGGAAGAGGTTGCACCCCCAAAACACATCCATTGATCCCCTATGATGTGAGATAGCACATGTTGACATTAGGCATGGGATCAGGAATGAAAATCCCCATTTTGACTCTGTGTGCATCTTCAAAATTTGGCTTTTACAGGGGTGATATCACCCCCATCTGATAAAGGCAAAAATCTACACATTTTTTTACACAATGCAATGTCTCATCTTGCCTTTATTTTTTCTACGTTGAACTTTGTAAGTTCCAGAGTTGTATATGTTATGTTTTGAAACCTTTCCTGTTTATGCCAAACCCCCCAAAAGTGCACAGAGTAAAAAAAGTTTTTAGAATCAACAATGTGTGGCTTTTTCTTTCAATGCTCAATAGCAGTTTTTGAAGTAATTTGGTGTTTACAGTGACAATCCACTTGGCACTACAAGTGCACTAGGAGAACCTAGGAGACAGCTAAAATAAACACAAGCAATAAAGAAAATTCCAGATGTTATCAGATTTTTATTTTTATTAAAAAATGATTTAGACATTGTCTGGCATAGCATTGGCCCCCCCTACCCATAAAATAAATTGCCATATTTCTGGCGAACTTTACTGGCGCTTTGGGGGTGCAAGACGGGACAGCCAGTATCCAGGCCCATCAGGGGATTTTCAGAAAGTCCGGCCTCGGGCCCAACTGAGGCAATATAATTTTGGTATTTTGCCATAAAAAATTGTGCATAATGCAGCAGGATAAAATTATGTGGTTAAGTTTGTAGTCCGCCATGTGTATTGCTGTCAGAAACAGACAGAACTGGCTGGCCATTATCCCAAAGGCATTCTCAACAACTCTTTGGGCTCTGGTCAGCCAGTAGTTAAAAACTCGCCTCACTGGCGTGAGGATACTCTGGGGGTCATGGCCTCATCAGGTGATCGCCCAAACCAAATGCTTCATCAGCAATAAAGACGAGCAGGAGTCCTTCAACATTGTCTTCATCAGGTGTCAATGCCAGGCCACCAGTCTGGAGATGTCGGAAAAAATTCAGTCTGGGCGAAGACTCCACCATCCAACATCCATTCTTTCCCTCGTCCACATAGAGGAACTCATATTGTGCCAACACCACCGCCATCAACCCTATACTATTAGACCCCCTCATAGTTGAAATAGTAAGGCCCTGAATGGGGTAGTGGCACGATGTGTACGCGCTTCCCATCTATAGCTCCTCCACAGTTAGGAAAGTCCCACTGCTTGGCAAAATGGGAGGCCACAGTCTGCCATTCTTGTGGCAGAAGGAAACTGTGGAGTCAAACCAGAAAAATACATAGTACTTTTGCACATAACATTGCAAGCAGATTACACAAAAACACTCTTGGCCAACATCAGTATAACATTTATTTAAAGGAGTATTTAAAGACAAAAATATAAGGCCCACTTATCAGATTCCTTGCCCCCTCTGATGGCCCATTGTAAAATTTTTAGGGGGGGTTCTAGCTGAGTTTGGGACCCCCAAAAAACGCCTCTGGCACTCTGTCTGAATTTAAGAACAATATAATTTGTAGACATTTTATTCAGGATTGCTCAAAAGGGGTTGATACTACAAAAAGCTGGTGGCCTGAAAACCCCATGTATAGAAAGCAAAGGGAGCAAACAAAGATAAAAACTGTGACCCCCCCCCCCCCCCCCCCATAGAAGCTACTCACAATTGCAAATAATACAATCAAAATAAAATTGTGGGCTAAAAGATCAGCAAGTGCAATTAACAAAAACTTCCAGTCTTTAAAAGAAGAAATACAACCAAAGCTTGCTTTGCTGTGTTTCTCTTGCATATCACAGGAGTGCAGTTCGTTCTGCACTTCTGTGGCCTGTTTTCCGCAAACAACGGGCTGAAGTCAGATCCGGTCCAGGCTCTTGCGAGATCACGACAACAAGCTCACTAAAGCTGCTCCCATCCCCTCCATAACAGCTCCAGTGAGCGATGGGGGCAGGGGGCAGAGCAGCGGTGACTGACAGTCACCAGTTCTCTGCTCAGGGAGCCCTGAGAACTGAGCAGTTTTAACAATTTTAACTTTTATCACTTTAGACACAATTTGTTTTGTATTCCTAAAATAGCTAGTTGGGTAATAACAAAGGTTTATGAAAGGATGTCTGCTCAAAGTTTTCTTTCAATGACCCAGTTCCTGCCACTATAGTTCTACCTGGAGAGGAATTTAAGCTTGAGTAAATAATGGATAATTTGCATAACTATTTCAATTTTCTAACCACGTCCTTATCAAATACCATATCATAAATGTCAAATACCAAATGTCCTAATTGTTATTTAGGCTCTATCATGTAATCCACTATATTTAAAAATGTCTGACCTCAAACAGGGTTCCTAATTTCTATCTCGGCATCCTCTATAAGTGATCACAATGCCCTCCTCCCCACTAGTGCCAAATTGCTCTGCCTGCATAGAAAATACAATTTTCACATAGCCTAGCAAGAATTTTTAGCTAGCCTAGCAAAATGACTCTCAGTAGTTCTCTGCAAAACATTGATAAACATCACCCTAGATTGTATGGAATAGGTCATTTAGTTGTATACTAGTACTTGTCAACATCTTCAGGAAAAAAATCTCTGTCCTTCAGTCTATTAGATCACTAAAATCGAATCACTCATGTTATGATTCATAATTATATGCATTTTTATTTTATTAGATTTTAATAGGTTTATACACAAAGCGCTACATTTCCTTAAATTACCCCATTTTGGAAAGTAGACACCTCAAACTATTTTCTTCATTCAAATCGATTGATCGGTGGTATGCCCACCATTAGAATACTGCCCTGCATCTACCCACTTTTATCGATGGGCATACAATAAATATAAAAATATGTTGAAGAATAAGGGTGATCCAACCCTATATTCACCCCTGCCCCTATGATTCGGCATATATGCTCTCGATTCTCCCCGCCCTCGATCTCCCTGCGGGATGACCCGCGATTCTTCTGTATCACTGCTGGTTCCACATAACCAGCGTGGAATGCAAATGGCGGATAAAGGAACTGACGTCAGCAATCGGAACTGACGTCCGTTATCAGAGATGCAGCGTGATGCCTGGGCGGTACCACCACACTTCTCGACCAGTGGAAAAAAGCCGCTGCCGCTGCTGTCGGAGGTGCTGAAGGCGCCGCTCTGGATGGTAAGAGCCGTGTACTGCCTTTGGGTGTCTGCATCTCCTCCAATGTCACCCGGATGTCTTGTGACCCCCAGCCAGATGACCCCTGTCCTCCCCCCTGAGGGTTACACTGACCCACCCCAAATTTCACATCACACCAGCCACTGATAGAGAGACCCCCCTATATCTGTAATGCCATCCTCTGATCCCCGAATCTGCAGTGCTGAGTGTATATGGGAAATACAAGCCTTCTATATCCATTCCTCATTACACAGTCTGCATGGGGAACTTTCTATTCAGGTACCCCCATACCTGCCAGCATGCTCTTGGAGTTGGAGGAAACTGGAGTATCAGGCTATTAAAGGGGGGCATGTGAGGAGTGGACTTAAAATACCTGCAACCACTGTCCCTTATAAATCTATATTATGAATATTACCACAGTCAAATAAAAGTTTTTGAGAATCCTGATCTTCATTCTAAGCAAAAGAATCGTGATTTTCATTTTTCCCAGATTCGTGCAGCTCTAGAATTTACGTATCGTGTGTAACAATGTTGCTGTCAAAATAAACAAATCAGTGCTGCAGCTGAATGGTGTACCTGCAAAGCAAATAATGGTTTACAATAAAACAAAGTAAAATTAAAGTATAACAGTACCTGCAAAGCAAACACAATAAAACACAGTGAAAATAAAACATTACAGTTAAGCATTAAAAAAAGAAACAATAGAGGAAGAAGAAAAATAAAACGGCAACTATTTTTGGCTTTTTTATTTAAAAAAAATGTTGTTCTTTTTTTTTTTACACTTTTATTTTAACTATAAACATTCCAGGTTAGGGTCTTTCAAAATGCGATGGCCATCTCAGCTTTCGAGACCCTGTGTATGTGTGCCTTAGGACTGTTCCTTGCTGTACCCTATACTAATACTTCACTGATGCAGAGCCAGGTTGGTCAGGACAGGAGGGACAAAAATAGCTGGTGTCTCACCTATAGCCACATGTTTTGCAGACACATCTTCTTTGGGGTGGTCCTTGGGCAGGGATAACACAGAGGACTTCTGGAAAGTGCCTCTCATGCAGCCAGCTCACTACATTTGGAAGTTGGGTGACCGCACCATCTTAAAACAGAAGGGCTATAAAGATCTCTTCCTGGGGATTTAGGATGAAGGATCCAGTTCATCCTGACGCTTTGTATAGTTCATAAGCATTCAGCAGAGCCAATTGAAAAAAGTATTCAGACAATTTGTATACCAACATCTGGCTCTACGCGCAATTGAGTATTGCGCAATCATCTGGTCGTTTTGAAGTCCACCCCTCCTATGTTAAAGTTGTATTCGTGGACACAGAGAGGCTTCTCAACAACACCAGTCGCTGTTGGAATTTGGACTGACGTATCTGCGTGAATGGAGGACAGAACGAAAACTTCACTTCAAGCAGGCTGTCTTCCCCCAGCGATTAAATTGCACGGTGCCACATGCGACAATTCTACAATCAAATATGTGACTAAAAAGTGGCACATTGTGTAATAATTGTCCACGTACAAGTGGTACCATTCCCAAATAAGGGTGACACCAAGTCCCAAACAATCTTACCACTGCTCCTTTATATAGCCTGTTGCCCTGTCACAGAGCTTTTACATCTTGAACCCATATCTGGCACACTTCCTGGGGAGAGTCCATCTAGTCCTGACCATGGAAGCAGAGAACACGTGCACATGTGGAATTGGGTCAGTGGACCAATATGACCGCAACTCGTTTCTTTTCAATTATGCCCATGAGAAGGGATAGGCCCAGAATGGTCTTAAATTCGGGAACTGTAATAGGTTTCCAGGAAAATTCTCTGACAAGGATCAAATGGGGATTTGCGGCGATAAATTGACCAGCATATAAATTATTTTGGTCCACAATAGATCTGTAGAGATCTTCCATGGAAAAACGGCAAATAACAGTCAAGGGAAGTCAAATGAAATAGTGGGCTCCCAATTAGGAATGGCAAACGCAGCTGGAAGGATACTATGGGCTTTATTATTATTCTTTTACAGGATTTATATAGTGCCAACAGTTTGAGCAGCGCTTTACATCAGGGAAGACGGTACAGTCACAATACAATACAATTCAATACAGGAGGGATCAGAGGGCCCTGCTCGTTATGGGCCTGTGTTCGAACTCTTGGTGGCTGCGGGCCACCGCACCAGCTTGAACTGCACTTATGGGATTCGCCACATCACCAAATGTTACTGCAACGCTGGTTTGTCTATGACCAGGATGTACTAGGCCGCTGGTGCTTGCCAGTTCACCAGAAGGTTGAGCAGCATTAGTACTGGCTCTCTGCTCCATATGAGAATCCTGCAGTTGTTGCACCTCAGCAACAGAATAACTGGGTCGGGTATGCCTGACCTTAGCAGCGACCACTACCCTGTCATCAGAGCAATCTGTCAGGGTGCCGCTGTTTACTACGGGTTCATATACTGAGCCTGAATCTGACGGTGAGGCTTCCTTTGTCATGCTCAGCAATGTGTAGGCCACGCCACATCACCTTTGTTTAGACATTTTTGCCACTAAATTTATAGGTTCAACTAGGCAAAAGAGCACCTGATTGTCAGAGACTGCTTCAATTGCTACCAAAAAAATGTTTGCAGGGATCAGGCGTGCCTCTGCTTAAGCTGCAGTTATGTGTGCTGTGTTTTGTAAGTGACAGTAATGTATTGATACTCTACTTGGCTGGACTGGACGGAGGGGCTAAATGCAGGTGCTGGCAGGTATCTGGGCTGATTCTGCTAACGTCACGTTTTTTGGGAACACTATACTACTGGGGACGCTAGTATAGCTCTGATCAGATCAAAGATATTGATCCGTTCAAACACTATACTTTTGCTAGCACTACTGGCACTAATCTGATGCTGCCTGGGGCTGGCGCAGATGCTGACCCTAACTGACTCTAAAACCTGATGTCACCCATGACACTAAATACAGTGATCAGAAAATAGATCTGTACACTATACTAGTGACACTGGTGACAGGAGGTGAAAGTGTTAACTGGGGGGCAATCGGAGGGTTAAAGCTTTTTTTAGGGGATTAATGGGGGGTGCCCTAAACCTATCTGGGCCTACCACTAACTGCACTAATGCTGTTTAGTGACACCAGTACAGTGATCTGTGAAATATCTGAAAACTACACTTGGTGGCACTGTGACAGGGAGTAAAAGGGTTAACTAGAGGGTGGCGATCACGGGGTAAAATATGTGCCTACTTGTACTGGTGTTAGTGTAGTGTTGGTGTACTTACAGTAAAATGTTCTCTCCTCTCACTGGAACCGAAAAGGGCTCCACGAGGGGAAGTGACGTCACTTTCTCTGCCTGTGTTTACATTACACAGGCAGAGGACAGTCTGCCATTTTCCTAAAACGATCACCAGGTCCAGGCCAGAAATCATGGCCTGGGGACTGATTGGTTCTGGAATGAATCCAATCACTGTGGGGACGGCGAGCGCGCTCTCACCCCTGTCCCCACACGCGTGACCGGCGTACGATGATGGCGATTCGCACAGGGGTGCCAACCTGCCGCAGTAGTACAACTGCGGCGGCTGGTCCGGAACTAGTTAAACTGCCCCTTTGTTTAGAAAGTTTGGAGACCCCTGGACTAATACACTGAGTAATTTTGACAAATTTTCAGACTACTTGGGGTATAATAAAAACAATAATAAAAGCAGGGTGTACAAATATCTGCGCTAACTTATAGAAGCAAGGAAAAAGCAGCTAGCACAGTCTGTTGATTTAGTAAACACAAATATAATAGTCCAAAATGCAGCGCTTCAGTGAAAATAAAAAAGGAAATGGCAATGTGATAGTCCTTATGAAAAAAATCCATGTGCGATGAACCGATAAAGTGATGCGAGACCCTCCACCAAGCTTCAGTGTGCAAAGCAAAAGCACACCACACCAAAGTGCTATCAATCTGCTTACCAAAAAGATAAAACAAGAGGCATATATGTGGATATCATCACTCGCCTCTGATGATATCCACATATGATGAAACATGTCAGGCTGGCCGATACAAGCACACTAGGAGTCGCAGAGTTTATATGTCATGATGTTCTTTTATTCCTGTAAGTAGACTACAACAAAAATTGTATGTTTTTACTTTTTACGGGCTTCACTATTATCGCTTCTTCCTTCATACTGGGTAATTTCCCCTTGATGATTGCATAATGCACCCACTTAGACTTGTGAGTCCTGGAGGTCTTTCTGATGCTGGCGATTTTGGATATTATTTGATTGAGCCATCAAGTCTGGAGTGTCCCATCTACCACTGACCCTCTACAATGTATGATTACATCGCCTCCTGTTTTATCTTTTTGGCAGGGATTTTTTTCAGGGGGAACTTGGGGGAACTCGGTTCCACCACCTCTGGCTCAGACCCTTTGGTGCCTGCTCACCACAAACACTTGTAAAAACAGAAGTCTGGTTTTTGTGTTTACAAGTGACAGCTCTGCACTGTGTGTAACCCCCCTGAACTCTGCACTCTGTATGTAATGCAATCCTCGTATTTAATGCCCCTTTAAGGCCCTTCTACTCTTGTTGAAATCTGAACGGGGTCGTGGTTGAGTTCCTGCACCTATTTCCTGAGGAACAAAAAGCTCTGCTTTTTGGTAAGCAGATTGATAGCACTGGTGTGCTTTTGCTTTGCACACTGGAGCTTAGTGGAGGTCTTGCATCGCTTTTTTATCAGTTCATCGCACATTGATTTTTTCATAAGGACTATCACATTGTCATTTCCTTTTTTATTTTCACTGAAGCGCTGCATTTTGCACCATTATAATAGAAGCAATCCAAAATGGCGGGTTGCCTGAATTATACACTGTTTGTTTATTTTCCTCTATAATATTTCATAAATCATAATGTCTCTTTTAACTACTTAAGACCCCGACCTTTAGGCAGCTAAAGGACCCAGCCAGGTTTTGCAATTCGGCACTGTGTCGCTTTAACAGACAATTGCGCGGTCGTGCGACGTGGCTTCCAAACAAAATTAGCGTACTTTTTTTCCCCACACATAGAGCTTTCTTTTGGTGGTATTTGATCACCTCTGCGGTTTTTATTTTTTTGCGCTAGAAACAAAAATAGAGAGACAATTTTTGCTATAATAAATATCCCCCAAAAATATATAAAAAAATATTTTTTTCCTCAGTTTAGGTCGATACGTATTCTTCTACCTATTTTTGGTATAAAAAAAAAATCGCAATAAGCGTTTATCGGTTGGTTTGCGCAAAATTTATAGCGTTTACAAAATAGGGGATAGTTTTATTGCATTTTTATTAAAAAAAAATTTCACTACTAATGGTGGCGATTAGCGATTTTTTTCGTGACTGCGACATTATGGCAGACACTTTGGACAATTTTGACACATTTTTGGGACCATTGTCATTTTCACAGCAAAAAAATGCATTTAAAATGCATTGTTTATTGTGAAAATTACAATTGCAGTTTGGGAGTTAACCACAAGGGGGCACTGAAGAGGTTATGTGTGACCTAATGTGTGTTTACAACTGTAGGGGGGTGTAGCTGTAGGTGTGAAGTTATTGATTGTGTATCCCTATAAAAGGGATCACAAGATCGATGACGCCGCCACAGTGAAGAACGGGGAAGCCGTGTTTACACACGGCTCTCCCCGTTCCTTACCTCCGGGGACCGATCGCGGAACTCCAGCGGCGATCAGGTCGGCGGGTCCCGGTCATGGAGTTTCGGACTGGGTTGCAGGAGCGCGCCCCTGACCCACGGCTGGGCACTAGCACAGGACGTACCTGTACGTGCATGTGCCCAGCCAGGCCATTCTGCCGACGTAAATGTGCAGGAGGCGGTCCTTAAGTGGTTAATTGGTACCCGTTGCTCAGTGAGTGCTTTAGGGATGAGAAAAACTAAGGCTGGCCAAACATTATACAATTTTCTTGTTCAATTAAATTTACCAAAACCATATAATATGAGGTCAAAATTAAACACTTTTAATTTGTATGCAGTCAGGCAGGTCCTTAAACTAAATAGTTAAATGTAAATCTAATGCTAGCCACACACTACACGAAAAATCGTTCAAACTCGTTTTCAAATAACGAACAATCGGCCGTGAAAGCAAACGATAGTGCCATCATGTAATGACTGAATTTTGATCGCTAAATCATTCAGTGGACATGAATCCGTTTTTTTTGTTTGTTTTGTTACATTTGCCCAGTGCAAACCATTCAATCTTTAACAGACGAGAAACACATTAATCTTTCAAGTTATCGTTTGTTCAGCAGAAGTTTCCAACCAGTTCCTTTTGCTTTTTCAGCTCTGAAAAGTTAAAAACGATTTTCTATTTGTGCCCATCAACTAGACGAAAAACGAATGAATGGTCCAAATGACAGATTTTCCAACATTTGTGTATGGCCAGCATTAAAGGGGTTGTAAAGGACATTTTTTTCCCCTAAATAGCTTTTTATCTTAGTGCAGTCCTCCTTCACTTACCTCATCCTTCAATTTTGCTTTTAAATGTCCTTATTTCTTCTGAGAAATCCTCACTTCCTGTTCTTCTGTCTGTAACTTACCATAATAATGCAAGGCTTTCTCCCTGGTGTGGAGAAAGCCTCTTGAGGGGGGAGGGGGCGAGCAGGAGTGTCAGGACGCCCACTAACACACAGCTCCTTTCTCGATCTGCAAAGTAGAGCGTGTCCTGACTTGCCTGCTCGCCCCCTCAAGAGGCTTTCTCCACACCAGGAAGTAAGCCTCGCATTACGGTGGTGAGTTACAGACAGAAGAACAGGAAGTGAGCATTTCTCAGAAGAAATATGGACATTTAAAAGCAAAATTGAAGGATGAGGTAAGTGAAGGAGGACTGCACTAAGGTAAAGGAAGCTACTTCGGGGAAAAAAAATCCTTTACAAACCCCTTTAAGCAAATTGAATAATCACTCAACGATTATTACAAAAGGGATAGGATGGCTCTGCTCCTAAGATCTTGTAATTTAGTATTAGCTCTGCATTGATATCGGTGTCGATACCAATCCTTTGCACAAATAATTGTACCAGACTGAAATCGCACAGGACTTTTTTTTTCACAGCTCACTGCAGCCGTCTGCACATATGTGAACAGGCTGTAAAAACGCACTGAAACTCGCATAGAAACTGGTGGCTCTGCGAGTGAAATCTGTTTTATATGCATGTATGGCATGAACGAGCCTTAAACATATTGTCCCATGACACTAAAAATTTGTATTTGTAATTTGTATCTGCGAATATATGAGAAAATGTATCGGTACTTTTGGATACATTTCTAAAATATTTACTTGATGGTAGTTGCAAAGGTCATAATTGAGAAATGCATATTTGTAACTTGACAGAATGCTAAACTAAAGGTTCTAAACTACATGTTGCATTTTATCTGGTGCTAGTGGTGGGTATTGCTGATTTTAAACCCAGCAGTAAATGTGTGCTGTAGGATGCGGCTGTTATATGGTTAAATGACATATCTGGAAGAGGTGGAGCCTTGCTGAATGAAATTGCTTACATGCTCACTTTCACATTTCTCCTGGGTTCCGCTCACCTCCCCCTTTTACTTTTGTGTTCCAGGAGTTCATATTTCAGATGTTTAGAGCTTTTTCCTCCCCTTGTACATCTTCATGTTTACTCTGAATCCAGTCTTTCTGTGTATCCGTTATGTCCAGCTGCTCACAGCAGTGTATTTTTTCTAGAATTGTTTTAAAGTGTAATGCATCTTAAAGGAGCATTTGTTACAGATTTGCCACATTCCTCTGGAAAGGTAAGAGCTTTTTTTCCTATTTCAGACTCCATTCTTTAGGAATCTGCTGGGAGTGGTATGCAGAAGTTGTTTGTGAGAATGCATGTAGGAACGTCTACAATGCATTTCAAGGATTTATTTGTTGGAGTCCTGGTTTAGAGTTTGCCAAAAGCCTTTGTGTTTGTCTCAACCTAGAATGTGTTTCCCGGGTTGGCTTATGTTTGCCATTGTTTTTCTAAGGGATAAGGGAATAGTTGCAAGTCGTCCTCTAAAAAAAAAAAAAAAAATGAAAGGACAGTATTTCATTCAAACTGGCTTCAGATATTTGCAGTTGAAGACAGAACACATCAGGAATCAATTGAAAGACTTAAAAAGCGTACATTGCTTTGTTTTCCTTTTGTTTATTTTTCTTACCGATCATGTTTGAATTTTGTCATACTTTTTCTTATTCACACTGGCTTCATAGGGGTTAAAGTCATGCAAATGAGCAGTGAAGTTGATCTGGAATGTGTGTATATACTGACCGTATTCTTGGCAGGCAAGCTTAAAAACCATTGTGTGTGAGTTTTGCAGCATCTTAGTGGTAAATATCACATGCCAATTTATTTCTGTTACTGTTTTCCCCGTTATATTTGCGGCTGAAAAATGTGTGTGTTTTTTTTATTTTATTTTTGTGTTTTTTTTACTTTGCAAATCTCCTCATTTGAAGTAGGGTTTTGTGTTTTGTGTTTGTTTAGTTTATATGTGTTGTTTTTTATTTATGTATTCTTTTATATGCTTATCTTTTGAGAATATAGGCTTCAAGCTGTAACTAAGGGCAAAACAGTAGAGTTGCAGCCAGCTTAGAAAGAGGTTGGGTATGAAGTTTTGACTTCAGATACATATACTGTATATATATTCATAAGCTACCGATGTAAATCTTTAACAGAGTTTGCTTGGATGATTTAATGACTTGTACCATTTGTAAAGGCAGTACTTCCCTTCCTGCTTACATGTTGCTTTTGGAATTTAAATAGAGACAGAAAAACATGGCCAGTGGCTCTGTGTTTTTCTGTGAAACAAGCTGTGCAGACACGGCTGTTATCAACTCAGGATCAAATGTTTACTTTTGTAACATTCTTGTAACATTCTCTACATTTCAGATCATTTGCAGAGATCACCTAATGTAAGAGCCGAGGAATTTTTTCTTCATCCTGTATACCTGTAGTAACAAGTAGATATTTAGTGAAAGAGGTAATGCTTTTTTTGCAGTCTTTAAATTGAATACACACTATACCGAGAGCCACTAACCAGTAGATCATGGAGAGGTGACTGGTAGATCACAGTTTGGCCTTGCTGACCCACCATTCCAGAACATCAAACAGAAGGCAATGCAGAGGAACTACTTGTAAAGTTGGAGCTGTAGTAGGGAGCAAGAGCCCCATAAGCTGATGCCTTCTCTGTAGTGCTGGCTCCTGTCCCATGTGGAGTGATACCAACTGCACTCCACCTCTCATCCGAGGTAGCAGTCTCCAGAGTGGTGCCTGCAGCAGGAAAGAAGAAATCTTCAGGTCAGTGAGAAGCAATACGCTGGGCATAATAGTATAGGGCTGCTTTCACAACTGATGCCCTGCTGTTTACCCACACCGAGGGTGCAGTGTACCTGTAGCTTTCCTGTGGGTTTGCTGCACTTAGCCATAGATTTCTATTATATTCTGCATGCAGGAGTTTTGGTGCACTTTCAGAAAGTGCACCACACCTGCAGCATATAATAGAAGTCTGTGGTAAAGTGCAACTAATTTGCGGATGCTCTGTGCTGCACCCACAGTATGGCTAAACTGCAGCAGATGTGTGAAAGTAGCCTTATATTGGGCTCAGAACAGTAAGGGTATATTCACAAGTGCAGCAGGCACTGCTGCTCTCCTAAAAAGCGATCAGAGTGTGTTTGACAGGTGCTGAGGAGGTGATATGTTGCATCCTCACCACCTGATTTAAACCCATGATTGTCATGCAATGCACGTGATTACTACACAGTAGTATGGCAATTAGAAGGTTAAATCGGGTGTGAGGAGATGACCCCATGTCCAGGGATCTTTGACTTCTCCAATGTTGTTCAGGTAAATCTCCACCTCTTTAAGGTTGCCTACCCCTGCACTATACAATTTTCTTTAAATTTTTTCCTTCAGATTTGCTAAAACCATATAATATGGGGTCAATCCTAAACACTTTCCATTTGTATACAATCAGGCAGGCCCTTGCACTGCATGGTTGAGGACAAATCAAAAGGAAATCAAACAATAAAAGTTGTATAGTGTGTATCCAGCTTAAGGGCCAGTTTGCACCAGAATGCAGTGTGGGAAACCCACGTTCTATGCATGTTGACTGCATCACATTTAAATTGCACTGCACTCTGCAATGTATATCAGTGTTAACACCCTAACACAGGCCACAAGCACAGTGTGTTTGCATGCACTGGATCGTGTGGTGCACTCGTGCCATGCAATCTGATTGCTGTGCATTTTGTAAAGTAGTGGATGCACTACATTTGGTGCAGTCTGGCGTGATTTCAGCCCATTCAAATAAATGGGCTGGAATTGCATAGCACCTGGATCCACATGTGAATTGCAAAGGAACGCACAACACATTCCTGTGCTATTCATGGTGTAAACCGTCCCTAAAGCTAAACTCCAGATATGATCATTTCTTAAACTTGCAGTGGCCCAGCTTGGTTACATTTAATACTCAATAGTTTTCATCCAGGTAGCTGCTGGGGCTGCAGAAACATCCCTGTAGTAGGCTGTGCAAAGTACAGTTAGCGTTGGCCTCTTCCGGGGCTGCTTGAGCAAATTGCCTTGTATAGTGAAGATATGAGCTAGCTCTGCACTTCAGTCAGTCAGAGCGCGTCTTGTATTTTTTTTTTTCTATAAATACAAGACATTCTTTCATTGGATGAGGCATAGAGGAGGGGTGGATGATATCACTATCTTCTTCTTGTTCCTGCTGATCTGATTCAGGCCCCCCCTTTCCCAATACATGCAGTTGTGCAGCAGCAGATTACTACTTTTTATTTTTATTAAAGTAAAAAAAAAGTAAGTGCTTACATTTTGAACATTATATATGACATGCAGATATATTGCGAATCAACACTGGCTTGCAAGCCATACAGTGTAACAAAGTAAAACAGTACATTCTGGGATTCATATAAGCAAAATAACAGGCCACTATGCCCGGTTTGTGGGGATATCCGGTACTCTTAAATCAGAAGAAGATACCAAACAGAGCAGAGCATAGAAGAAAAAGAAGAGAAAAGGTAAAAAAAAATTAAAACGTAGATGAGCGAAAAGGGGGGGGAAAAGGAGTGGGGGGTTAGGATAGGGACGCCATATATTCATTCCCCCTCTCCCCCTCCGCCTGTTAGTTTAATTTGGGCTGTCGCTCCCACTATAAATAGCATTTGTGACAACCTGTTATCTAAGAAGTATAGGTTTGGAAACATTCAGTAGTTTTAAAGTAGGACCAACATGCCAAAGTACTTGTAAATTTTTGTATCCGCTCTTGGAAAGTATAAATAAGTTCCTCCATCGCCTCTATTTTATAAAGTCTAGTAAACCATTATCTGATAGTCGGAGGACGTATTTACTGCCAATGTATTGGAAAACACAGTCTCGCTGGCATTTACCATTTGCATAGCTAAAGATTTGTAATCTTTTTTAGGCAGGGTTGTGTGGTGTAATAGGTATTTCGAGTATAATTTTAAGGTAAATATAGTGACATGATCAATGATGTCATGTACCCCTTTCCGGAGTGCTGGATGGATTCACAATCCCACCAGATATGGAGCATTGTGCCTTCTGCTTCACCCCATAATTTTGGTAAGGCGTTGAGCAAGCCGTCTGTACATCACAAAAAAGGACTGCATTATTCGATGCCACATGAAAATTACATTTGTATAGGTCTGACAATTTGGTAGGAATCTGTATTCCCAGGTATATAATCGCGTCCCTTTTCCATATGAATGAAAACAAACTTTTGCAACTTTCTACCTCCTATTTGGTGAGGGAGACATTCAATGTGTGTGATTTTGTATAGGTAAGTTTGAGGTTTGGCAGGGTACCAAGGTGGTCTATATCTTTTAATAGATTTGGTAGGGTAATGTGGGATGACCTCAAGAAAAGGATGTCGTCTGCAAACGCAGCAACCTTGAACTCTCTATCTCCCATCCGGAGTCCCTTAATGTCAGGGTTCAGTCTTATTTTTTTGAGAAAGGTTTCCAGGGTACGAACATAAATCAAGGGGGACAAAGAGCAACCCTGGCGGGTTCCATTGCTAGGAGTGAAGGCGTTCGACAGGTGACCATTAATCCGAACCTTCACGGAAGGATTTGAATACAGTGCTAAAATATGGGCCATCATGCGCGGCTGAAGTCTGATCACTTTCAGAACCTTGCGCATGTAATCCCAGCTATATCCTCATTGGTCGAGTAGAGCATGCCATGGCGGCTGCATATGTGATGTATCGTGAGGGATGCTTCCGCTTTTTATTACCGTGCTCATAGAATACCTTCTGACGGAGCACCTTGGCGCCTTGTACATTTTCCCAGTTCCAACAGTAGAAGAGAACGAGTATGTAGCAATTCTTGCAAAGATTTTTGTGAGCAAGAATGTTTATAGAGAATTTCTAATCGTTTAATTTTGTCAATCAGGGTCTGGACTGTCTTCTCGTGTTTTCTTTTAGAATTTGCGGCTAGGGCCAATAATTCTCCCCCAATCACACATTTGTGTGCCTCCCATATTGTAATTGGGGAAATATCTGGGATGGTGTTCTCAGCAAATTCTAGCTGACGTGATTTAAGTTGGGAAAGAATATCTGGGTCTTTCAACAAGGATGGGTTTAAACACCAAGTGGTGGTCCTAGGGATTGTTTCGAGAAAATTTAAGGTGATAGAGATTGGGTGATGGTCCGACAAAAACATTGGTTCTATTGTTGCTGGTTAAGATAGGTTGGGTCCTGCTGTGAAAGAAAGAAATAGTAAATTCTTGAATATTTTTGAAATGGGGTCGAAAAGAAAGAGTAGTCTCTGTCTGATGGAAACAATAATTTAATCTGGCGTAGTGCACAATATGTTAGTGTAGATGTGCCCGAAGTGTCCATGTCGGGGTTCAGTGGCATGTTAAAGTCCCCTCGCTGAAGGAGGATATTAGGTTGCATATTTTACTAAAGAAGGAAATTTGGTGTTCATTTCGACAATATATGTTAGCCAGTGTTACTGGCTTAGACACAAATCGGCCCTTGAGGAAAATAAATCTACCCTTTGGATCTACAAGGGAGTCCAGCATCTGGAATTAGGTGTGGTTAGAAATCAATATGTATACTCCCTTAGTTTTAGCAGAGGGGTTTGTTGAATGGACTACTGTCTAATAAAAGTGGTTGGTAAGTTAAGGGATTGAACACGATCGAGAGTGGGTGTCTTGAAGAAAGAGAAACAGGGCTTTATGCTTGGAAAGTGCGGACAAGACTTGTTCTTTTTTTTTTTCTGGTATGTTCAACCCTTTGACATTGAGTGAAATGCATTTTAATGTCAGAGGTGTTTTGTTGTTTGGATTCTTCTGCATGGTTCTCTGACCCTTCTTTCCCCTGAAATTGGGATACAAGCCGAGTAGGAGTATGTGTCTTAACCCCTTCAAGTGCGTGAGGGAGCCTGTAAATTCTGTAAGGAGACAGGCAAGAAGGCTAGTCTATAGGGGGTACCAGTAGGGAGATGAGAAGGAAGAAGAGAAGAAAAAAGAGGGGGCAGGGAGGAAGGAGGGGTAGGGGAGAAAATGTATTGGGGAGGAAAAGAAAGGGAACTAAGAGAGAGAAAAGGATAAAAAAGTTGTGGATAAGAAGGAAATGGTAGATGGGTGAAGAAGAGCTTGTGATAATCCTAAGCTTTGTGTAATAGGTGATACCAGAGGTGACGATAGATAAACTATGCCACCTAAAAAAAATGAAAGTAGGAGGGTCAGCAATTACAGTGTGAGTACTGCTGCTGTGGGTGGGTGAAGGTATAAGCGGGATTTTTATGTTTCTGCAATCAAGGGGACTAACATAAGCAGACGATTTAATGCGGAATCTCTGGAAAAGGAAAACCAAATAGGCAAGCCAAAAGCATAAATTTGGCAAAGCAGGCAGTAAGGTCATCATTCTCCAAGTACCATATCTAAAGTTTTTAACTGTCAACATAAGTTCAAGCTGCATTACAATCTTGAGTTTTCAACTTTAAAGCATGAAAATAACAGTTTTGTGGATAACTTCATGTAGGAGTCAATCAATGTTGTCTAGTATTGTTTTGGTCCCATCTTAAGATTTAAAACTAAACAAAGTAATGTGATCCTGTTTCTGCTGAGAGGGGAGAGCAAGATCATTGTAGCAGGCAATTTGAGTAATGCCTAAAGTATGCTAAGCTGTTGCATAGAAGTATCAAATCTTTTCTCAGAGCACTGCGATGTGTCTATGATCCTGAGTTTATTGTATTACCTATAGATCCTGTGTCTCAGGAGGTCGAGACCACATGATCTCTTACCATTGAGTCATTCTTGTTATATCAAATCTAGGTTATATATTTTTTCCAGGGCCCATCATAGTTCCCCGGCTGGTAAGCTCTGCGCACTGTTCATTCATCAATTGTAAAGCATATTCAGCCTCTGCTCCCATATATAATTTATGATGCTCAGACTAGTGTGGAAGCACACCACCCAGAGACTGCCTTCTCGGAGGAAGTTCCCAAGATAGGAAGGACCCTAGCGGTAAGCCCTGGAATGTCCATCCTGTGGGTCTTGGCATAAGGTTTGTCATTGAGTAATATTAAAAGTGACCCCCTTTTTGTATTAAGGGTGTATCCTTAAGTTTGGGTGCAGCTTTGAGCTGGAAAACTTACTGTAGTCGGTTCGACAATCAACCAGAGGGAAAGGGTGTGGCCCGGAGCCCCAATAGGAGAGGTCAAGACCCCACATTCTCAAATAATCTCACTAAAATATATTTTTTTTTTTAGCTAAATAGCTTCATTTACCTTACTGCAGTACTGGTTTCATGTCCTTATTGTTTGTTTATGCTTTGAAGTTGCTGTAATTCTGCTCTGATCTCCACACTTCCTGCTTGTCTGTTTCCTTATAACCACAGTACTGGGAGCTTTCTCACGGTGGTCTAAGCTGTCATTACTGTGTGTCTAAAACTTCCCAGAACCAATCAGATTAATTTTAAAAACAAAACACTGCCCTGGATTTGTTTGTTTTTGTTCTGTGTGTCTATTTCTACTTCACAGAAACATGAAGCCAGTTCAAAAGTGAAACTAACCTGCAGGCACATTATATGATTGATTTTTATCTGTTTTTAATCATTTTGAAAAGGAATCGGTTAACTTTTATGTCTCTATACCCTGTAAACAATAATTTCAGCAAACATTTTTTTCCTTTAGTGACCCTTTAAGGCCTAGCTAGGCAGTCAGTAAGAAGTTGCACGTCTATATGTGTAAAGGCTGGTCGAAGGCTAGCCTGTGTTTGTGGGAGGAGTCTGCTGAGTACTTAAGCCTTCTCCCATGTCGTGTCCGGTGTTGGTGCCATTTCAGCCTGGAGGGGGGAGGTGCAGAGCAGTGGCAGCAGCCTCATGGTGGTGCCTCTCCCAGGCTTCATTGGAGTGGGGCCTCCCGCCCACTCAGCCAGCCATCCATATTTCCAAGTGGGCATGCCGGATTCGGTGGAGGAAGGGGGCGCCCGCTCATCCACCTCATGCAGGCAGCGGAGAGGGGGCCGTCCACGTGTTTTCCTCCCATGTTTAATCCTTGGGGGGGCTGCGCTCTCAGCTTGTCCCGGTGCGAACACCAGGCATCATGGAGCGGGAGCCCGTCATCCACCAGCCCACTCCTTCGGGCTAAGCCAGTCTCTGCAGGTCCGCCGCTCGCTCGTCCATTTCATCTGCCTTCCGGGATCACGGGTGGAGAACACACTTGCTGCTCCGGGTGCACGCCGCTGCACGAGGGGGAGAGGGGCCACCCATCCACGCCCGCATCTTGCAGGGCCGCCCGCTCCACCTCCCTGTCTTTTCAGGCTCACGCTGAGGGGGGCCGTCCATTCACAGCCGCCGCTCGTCCTAGCCGGTGTCTTGGGGGGGTTATCCTCCACTCATCCCAGGGTCACGTGGGCAACATGAGGGGGGAGGTTGTCCACCCTTCATCTCCCAGAGTCACGCTGGCAGCTCAGGAGGTGTTGTCCTATTTCTTCAGGGATCACGCTGGCAGCATTAGGGGGGGGGGCTGCCATCCCATGGGTCACGCTGGTACTTTCCCTTACAAAACTGCAAGTTGTCTGTGCATCCTGTCTGCGGTTTCAGTCTCTGCTTTCAGTTCTGTCCCTGTGTTGCTGTCTCAGCGTTTCTGCCCCTGTGTTTTTGTCTCAGCGTTTCTGGCCCTGCGTTTTTGTCTCAGTGTTTCTGGCCCCGCGTTTTTGTCTCAGCGGGGGGGGGGGGGATATTTCAGTCCTTGGGCCCGGCGGGGGGGGGGGGTGTCCACCCACGGGTCATGTTGGCCGTGCAGTCGTCTCAGCATCCTCTGCGTTTTCAGTCTCTGCGTTTTCAGTCTCTGCGTTTTCAGTCTCTCTGCGTTTTCAGTCTCTCTGCGTTTTCAGTCTCTCTGCGTTTTCAGTCTCTCTGCGTTTTCAGTCCCTCTCTGCGTTTTCAGTCTCTCTCTCTCTCTCTCTCTCTCTCTCTCTCTCTCTCTCTCTCTCTCTCTGTATGTTTCAGTCTCTCTCTCTCTGTATGTTTCAGTCTCTCTCTCTCTGTATGTTTCAGTCTCTCTCTCTCTGTATGTTTCAGTCTCTCTCTCTCTGTATGTTTCAGTCTCTCTCTCTCTGTGCGTTTCAGTCTCTCTCTCTCTCTGCGTTTCAGTCTCTCTCTCTCTCTCTCTGCTTTTCAGTCTCTCTCTCTCTCTCTCTCTCTCTCTCTGCGTTTCAGTCTCTCTCTCTCTCTCTCTCTGCGTTTCAGTCTCTCTCTCTGCGTTTCAGTCTCTCTCTCTCTCTCTGCGTTTCAGTCTCTCTCTCTCTCTCTGCGTTTCAGTCTCTCTCTCTGCGTTTCAGTCTCTCTCTCTGCGTTTCAGTCTCTCTCTCTGCGTTTCAGTCTCTCTCTCTCTCTCTGCGTTTCAGTCTCTCTCTCTCTCTCTGCGTTTCAGTCTCTCTCTCTCTCTGCGTTTCAGTCTCTCTCTCTCTCTGCGTTTCAGTCTCTCTCTCTCTCTGCGTTTCAGTCTCTCTCTCTCTGCGTTTCAGTCTCTCTCTCTCTCTGCGTTTCAGTCTCTCTCTCTCTCTCTCTCTACGTTTCAGTCTCTCTCTCTCTCTCTCTCTGCGTTTCAGTCTCTCTCTCTCTCTGCGTTTCAGTCTCTCTCTCTCTGCGTTTCAGTCTCCTTCTGCAATTTTAGGCTCTCTCGCTCTTTCTGCGTTACAGTAGCTCTACCCCGGGAATTTCTGTCTCTGAATTTCTGGCCCAGCATTGCGTTTATGCTTTTCTGTCTCTGCGTTTCTGGCCCAGCATTTCAGTCTCTGCGTTTCTGGCCCAGCATTTCTGTCTCTGCGTTTCTGGCCCAGCATTTCTGTCTCTGCGTTTCTGGCTCAGCGTTCCAGTCTCTGCGTTTCTGGCCCAGCATTTCTGTCTCTGCGTTTCTGGCCCAGCATTTCTGTCTCTGCGTTTCTGGCCCAGCGATCCGGCCCAGCTTTTCTGGCCCAGCGTTTCTGGCCCAGCGATCCGGCCCAGCGTTTCTGGCCCAGCGATCCGGCCCAGCTTTTCTGGCCCAGTGTTTCTGGCCCAGCGATCCGGCCCAGCGTTTCTGGCCCAGCATTCCAGTCTCTGCGTTTCTGGCCCAGTGTTTCAGTCTCTGCGTTTCTGGCCCAGCGTTTCAGTCTCTGCGTTTCTGGCCCAGCGTTCCAGTCTCACGTTTGTCATTTCTGCCCCAGTCTCACGTTTGTCATTTCTGCCCCAGTCTCACGTTTGTCATTTCTGCCCCAGTCTCACGTTTGTCATTTCTGCCCCAGTCTCACGTTTGTCATTTCTGCCCCAGTCTCACGTTTGTCATTTCTGCCCCAGTCTCACGTTTGTCATTTCTGCCCCAGTCTCACGTTTGTAAATTCTGCCCCAGTCTCACGTTTGTCATTTCTGCCCCAGTCTCATTTCTGCCCCAGTCTCACGTTTGTCATTTCTGCCCCAGTCTCACGTTTGTCATTTCTGCCCCAGTCTCACGTTTGTCATTTCTGCCCCAGTCTCACGTTTGTCATTTCTGCCCCAGTCTCACGTTTGTCATTTCTGCCCCAGTCTCACGTTTGTCATTTCTGCCCCAGTCTCACGTTTGTCATTTCTGCCCCAGTCTCACGTTTGTCATTTCTGCCCCAGTCTCACGTTTGTCATTTCTGCCCCAGTCTCACGTTTGTCATTTCTGCCCCAGTCTCACGTTTGTCATTTCTGCCCCAGTCTCACGTTTGTCATTTCTGCCCCAGTCTCACGTTTGTCATTTCTGCCCCAGTCTCACGTTTGTCATTTCTGCCCCAGTCTCACGTTTGTCATTTCTGCCCCAGTCTCACGTTTGTCATTTCTGCCCCAGTCTCACGTTTGTCATTTCTGCCCCAGTCTCACGTTTGTCATTTCTGCCCCAGTCTCACGTTTGTCATTTCTGCCCCAGTCTCACGTTTGTCATTTCTGCCCCAGTCTCACGTTTGTCATTTCTGCCCCAGTCTCACGTTTGTCATTTCTGCCCCAGTCTCACGTTTGTCATTTCTGCCCCAGTCTCACGTTTGTCATTTCTGCCCCAGTCTCACGTTTGTCATTTCTGCCCCAGTCTCACGTTTGTCATTTCTGCCCCAGTCTCACGTTTGTCATTTCTGCCCCAGTCTCACGTTTCTATCATTTCTGCCCCAGCATGTCGGTCATAGCGTCTGTCGGTCATGGCGTGGTTGTCGTTCGTTGGTTATAATGTCTCATTGTACTTTGTCATGTTGCACCTGGGTTAGTTAGCTAGTACTCGCATCTCGGGATCTGTCACGTCTACAGATTCTTACGGGCTGAGGTTTCGTTTTTAATGATTGTTGACCACACTCTTCTCGCCCGTATACCATACGTCATACGATGCATGTTCAATTTTACACCTATACGACTACCCACCACGCTCCGTGAGAACACTAGCCCTGAGTGTTCAGTTAATTGCCTGTGTCTGCGCTGCAGGTTACTCCGGCTCATTTACCACTCACACAAGGGTGGGGGGAGGCTGTCTTCAGGTTCATTCTTGCGCAGTGGTCTTGATGTTTCTGCTCATGTTCTCGTACTTAGGTAGGTGCCGAGGGGGTGGTGGTTGTTGCATGTCTGGTGGTCTATTGTCTTGTTTGCTAGTTTATGTTCCTAAGTCTGTGCGTCTGGCTTGGTTCCCATGTGCCATGATGCTATTGCCTAGTGCATTGGCCTTATCCGCCTTCTCCAGGTAGCTGACACGTAGTCTCCTGCCAGTTGTCCTTTTTGCAACTTGCCCTCTCACTTCCCCACATCAGCATGGGTAGTGCCGGTTTAAAGGATTTCAATCCGCTTGGCCTTTGCTCCATTTCCCTCATTCATCCTCTTGTCACAAACAGTTCATTCTTCATGTCGGGGTGGTCTCGGGCATCAGGCTCAATCCATCTTTCATGGGTCATTGAGTTCTGAGCGGTTTCGCAGGTTCTATAGTGGGTTCCTTCTGTCACAAGTCATAGGTCGGTGGGTTTCTCCTGTCATAGCGGATACGTACCGGATATGTATACGGTTGCCTTCCAGGCGCACGCTACTCCACTGGACGGATTGTTCTCTACCCTTCTTCACCTAAACATGTGTCTTTTGTCCTTTTCTCAGGCATACCGACCAGCTAGGCCAAGGCACACGTCAGACCTTGGTTGTTGGGGTAATCACAGTTCATACTCGAAGACTCTGACTACAAATATTGTTGCATGGTCATTGAACTAGCACATTCGTTTTTAGTATTGTAAAAAGTAAGTATGGCATAGTGCAATGCTGCATTCTCCGAGCAGAGCCCCCGCCACCCCCCTCCCCCAGGGTCTTAAACGTATATGGCAATTTTATGTTGGCTAACGGATAAGAATGAACTTATTAAAGAGTACACCCTGAGGAGGAGGATGTGGGATGAAGGAGATGGGACTGGAGGAGGATGTGGGATGAAGGAGATGGGACTGGAGGAGGATGTGGGATGAAGGAGATGGGACTGGAGGAGGATGTGGGATGAAGGAGATGGGACTGGAGGAGGATGTGGGATGAAGGAGATGGGACTGGAGGAGGATGTGGGATGAAGGAGATGGGACTGGAGGAGGATGTGGGATGAAGGAGATGGGACTGGAGGAGGGTGTGGGATGAAGGAGATGGGACTGGAGGAGGGTGTGGGATGAAGGAGATGGGACTGGAGGAGGATGTGGGATTAAAGAGATGGGACTGGAGGAGGATGTGGGATGGAGGAGGAGGACATGGGATGGGATTCCGTAGGACTGCCAGTGGGTGGGCCCTGGGGAATGTTGATGGTCAGGTCTGGGGATGGGGGGGGGGCAGGCCTAAAACTGTGTAAGGGGCCCCAAAATTTGTTATGGTGGCCCTGGGCAATGCGCTAGTCAATTTGCAGCAATGCCTGAAAGAAAAAAAAAATCAAGTACTACAGGACATGCTTTTAATACCTTTACCCAGGGCCGGCGCTAGCAATAGGCAGATCAGGCGGGTGCCTAGAGCGCCAGATTAGGGGGAGCGCCAAAATCCAGATCCCCAGCCACTCGCTGGGATTCAGATTATCAAAATCCCACCAAGACCGGCTGCTCTATCCCCAGTCTGCAGTAGCGGCGTGACGGCAGTGAGAAGATGTCTGAGGTCTAAAGGAAGAAAGCCGGGATGAGAAGCAGCCGGCCGGAAGTGCCGCATGATCGGTGGAGGGGGAGGATGAGATGGGAGCCCTGCGGCTGCATGAGGTGTAACTACGGCGGGCTTGCCGTGATATCTGCTCCCCCCTCCTCCTGCGTGCTCCGGGTTCTGGTGTGCAAAAGGACAGGCAGGTGCAGCGCCACTCTCCTGGACCTGGAGTGAAGTAATCACCGCAGCTGGCTCAGGAGGTATAGTGGAAACACAGGCAGCGCTCCGTGCTGTAGCCTGCGCCCAGTCAAAAAAAAACACTGACACTGCGTGTACACAGGGGGGAACTGATATGTGGGGGGGGGCAGCGTTGGCAGACGTGCAGGGGGGGTACTGCTGTGTGTGGGGGGGCAGACATGCAGGGGGGGTACTGATGTGTGTGGGGGGCAGACATGAAGGGGGGTACTGATGTGTGTGGGGGAAGACATGAAGGGGGGGTACTGATGTGTGTGGGGGGGCAGACATGCAGGGGGGGTACTGATGTGTGTGGGGGGCAGACATGCAGGGGGGGTACTGATGTGTGTGGGGGGGGGCAGACATGCAGGGGGGCACTGCTGTGTGGGGGGGGCAGACATGCAGGGGGGGTACTGCTGTGTGTGGGGGGGCAGACATGCAGGGGGGGTACTGATGAGTGTGGGGGGGCAGACATGCAGGGGGGGTACTGATGTGTGTGGGGGGCAGACATGAAGGGGGGTACTGATGTGTGTGGGGGAAGACATGCAGGGGGGTACTGGTGTGTGGGGGGGCAGACATGCAGGGGGTACTGATATGTGTGTGTGGGGGGGGGACAGATGTGCAGGGAGGTACTGATATGTGTGTGTGGGGGGACGCGGGGACGGACGTGCAGGGGGGTACTGATATGTGTGTGTGGGGGGGACGTACAGGGGGGTACTGATATGTGTGTGGGGGCAGATATGCAGGGGGGTACTGAATGTATGTGTGGGGGGGGGACGTGCAGGGGGGGATGATATGTGTTTTGGGGGGCAGACGTGCAGGGGGGTACTGATATGTGTTTGGGGGGGCAGACGTGCAGGGGGTACTGAATGTGTGTGTGGGAGGGGACGTGCAGGGGGGTACTGATATGTGTTTGGGGGGGCAGACGTGCAGGGGGTACTAAATGTGTGTGAGGGGGACAGATGGACAGATGTTTGTGTGTGTGGGGGGACAGGTGTGTGTGTGGGGGGGGGCGATGTGCAGGGGGGTACAGAGGGGAACAGATGTGTGTGTAGGAGGGATAGGCGTGCAGGGGGTACAAAGGGGGATCAGATATGTGTGTAGGGGGGACAGGTGTGCAGGGGGGAACAGGTGTGTGTGGGGGGGGCAGATGTGCAGGGGGTACAAAGAGGGAACAGATGTGTGTGGGGGGGGGCAGATGTGCAAGGGGGGTTACAGAGGGGTAGCAGATGTGTGTGGGGGACAGATGTACAGGGGGAGGGGGTGTGTGCAGAGGGGAATAGGCATGCATAGTGATACAGTGATGGGGTGAGAAGGTCCAGAGGCACAGGTGCAAACCTGTGGACCACTGCTGAAGAAATAGGTGCCGCAATTTTTTTTAATGAGGGGCGGAGTCAATGTGTGTGTGTGGGGGGGGGGGGGGTGGCGGGCGGCAAAATTAGGTTTCGCCTAGAGTGTCAAAAATCCTTGCACCAGCCCTGCCTTTACCAATACATGCAATAAAGTGTATAGACCCTCTTACTGTCTGCTCTTGTTTATGATTTCTTTAGGTAGATAAATTGAAAGACATAATAAAATATCATGTATGGTCTCATGCAGGCATGTATCCACCATCTCATGCTAAAAAAAAGTGAACAAAAAAAAATATTAACCAAAGCTGCACACACTCAAATATTTCTCTTCTGTGCATGTTTATATGGGTGGATGAGTGAGTGAGTGAGTGATTGAGTAACTTATATAGTGCTACAAATGCGAACTAAATCGCTAAGGCGCTGTAACCAATGTGGTCGTCCAGCCATTCTTCAGAATAGTCTTTAAGTTTTTTTTCTGAAGGCACAATGATTTTCCTCCATCGGAATGTCTGAGGGTAGAGCGTTTCATAACCGAGGTCCTTGGACAGCGAATCTTCGTTCTTCTTTTGTTTTGTAGCAAGATTTGGGATTTGGGATAGCTGATCGGAGTACCCGATTTGGGATGTAGTGTTTTATTTTCTCACATAGGTATTGTGGCGCGTTTCCTTGCATGCATTTGTGGGTGAGGCAGAGGGTCTTAAATGTCACCCGGTCCTTTACGGCTAGCAAGTGGAGGGTCCTTATGGCCGGGGAGATTTTTTACCAGTCTGGCTGCAGTGTTCTGGACAGCTTGCACTGAATGGAATGCTCATGTACTTAGTTTGAAGCTGTTTGTTCAGGTCTGTACAGTATAAGGCAGGGGTGTCAAACACAAGGCCCGCGGGCCGAATCCGGCCCTCCAAGCCATTTCATGTGGCCCTTTCCCTCCTCAAGACCCCTACTTTCTGCTTTCAAGCAATGTATCAGCTTCTTCCCAGCAGCAGCTTAAGGAAAGGGGGGTTCACTGTGATGTAAGGGAGAGTGGGGGACCCAACTTCTGATGGTGGGGTGGCTCTTAACATCTAATATAAGGGGAGGGGATGCGCTGGACATCTAATCTTACAGATACAACCCGCCCTTTTGAGGGCAATCGTAATGCTGATGCGGCCCTCAATGAAATTAAGTTTGACACCCCTGGTATAAGGCCTAGTTTAACCACTTAAGACCCGGACCAATACGCTGGCAAATGACCCAAGGGGTTTTTGCGATTCGGCACTGCGTCGCTTTAACAGACAATTGCGCGGTCGTGCGACGTGGCTCCCAAACAAAATTCGCGTCCTTTTTTTCCCACAAATAGAGCTTTCTTTTGGTGGTATTTGATCGCCTCTGCGATTTTTATTTTTTGCGCTATATACAAAAATAGAGCGACATTTTTGAAAAAAAATCAATATTTTTTACTTTTTGTTATAATAAAAAAACAATAAACTAAATTTTAGTCAAACATTTAGGCCAAAATTTATTTAGCCACATGTTTTTAGTAAAAAAAAATCGCATTAAAAAAAAATTAGCTACCTAGCGGGAACAGCGACACTAATACAGCGATCAGAAAAATGATCGCTTAGTGACGCTGGCAATAGGGAGTGAAAGGGTTAACTAGGGCAGTGATCAGGGGGTTAAAACTTTATTGGGGGGGGTGGGGGGGGCTACCCTGACACTACTGACTGTCTGACTGTCACACTGTCTGTCACACTGACACTAAATACAGTAATCATACATGATTACTGCATTCAGTGACACTGTGACAGGGGGGAGGGGGGGGGCGATCGCGGGGGTTAAATGTGTGTGTGTAGTGTAGTGTAGTGTTAGTGCAGACTTACTTGTTCTGTAGTGATCTCTCCTCAGCGGCGCTTGAAACAAACGCCGAGGGAGAGATCACGTCGCTTCCTCCTTCCTGTGTTTACACAGGAGGAGGAAGTGACAGGTCAGGCGGGCGCGCGCATTGGCTGGGAGCGATCCGGAGGGGGCGGATGAAAACGGATAGCCGCCCCCACTTGTCGGATCGCTCCTGCAGCCGCGCGGACCGCCGCATGTACGGGGGGGGGGTCCGATCGGACCCCCGATCCCCCCCAAGGCACCAACGTATATATACGTTGATGTGCCTGTCGGTGCCATTCTGCCGACGTAAATGTACATGCGGCGGTCCTTAAGTGGTTAAACCTATGCATTTTTAAGCAAGTTTTTAGTTTTGGAGAAACACACTACAGTGCATTTAACATGGTTTCCTATGGATGTAGTTTACATCTGTGCATTTTATGTAAAGGGCCAGGGACTTTTTTCCTGTTTTTTGGTTCTATAGACTTCAATGGATGAAAAGCATGTATTGAAAAGTGCATCTGCAATATGCAAACTGCAACCTGAATAGGTGTGAGTCAGGCCTTAAGGAATATGTAAACCGAACATTGCATATTCCTTATATGTCCTTGCTGTATCATGGTCTTCAAACTGTGTCTGAAAGACTTGGCTATACACACCCAAGGTAGTGAGTGCTACACTCACAAATTGCAGGATCTCATAAAAGTACTCATTCTTTACAAAATGACAGCTGCCAAAGTGAAATAAAGAAAATAACTTAGAAGGAATTTAGATTAGTCGAAAGTCCACCGCATAAATGTGTATTAAAAGTTCCACCATTGGTGTTCACAGATCTCTTTATTAAAAATGTGATTAAAAGAGGGCAATCTAATGCCCTGTACACACGATTGTTTTGTCTGATGAAAACGAACCAATGGATTTTTTCATCAGATATCCGATGAAGCTGACGAAGGTGCTTTCACACCATCGGGTAAAAATCTGATCGTGTCCAACGCGGTGACGTAAAACACGACGTGCAGAGAAAAATGAAGTTCAATGCTTCCGAGCATGCGTCGACTTGATTCTGAGCATAAGTGGATTTTTGACCGATGGATTTCCCCACAGACGATCGTTTTTTTCTATCGTTTTTTTTTTTAACCATACGAACATTTTAAAACGGGTTCTATTTTTTTTCACCGATGGGGAAAAAAACTGATGAGGCCCACACACGATCGGTTTGTCTGATGAAATCGGTTCGTTTTAATAAGATGAACCAATCGTGTGTACAGGGCATAACAGATTCTGTAAGTGCCTTCTGCACTGCAACTCTTAAAGCAGTGAGAAACGCAGCCAGGGATTTTATGCATAAGCGATGTACAATTTATACTGTAGTTGGTCTGCATAGCTAGGAACTTAGTTGAGCATTTTGCAGTATTATAGTGACACTAAACAATACCCTTATTTTCCCAAATATTCCATATTCTTCTACTTCTACCTTTACTTAATGATCCTGTGATCTATTTTTCATGCAATTATTTCTAAGGCCCTCTTTACATTGATGCGAGTTAATAATGAATGTGATGCGTCAAAAACATTCTAAATTTGCATGTCATCCATAAAGTCATTTAAAGTCATATAATTCCTCTACGAATGCAATGTGAGAAAAAAAGGGTCGTGTGCGAATTTACAGCATTGCGTTGTGAATTTAGTCTCCATAGACATCAATATAAATCCTTCTCGAATCGCATTGATGGTTCACATATGTGCGAATTCCACCACACTACTCTCCACAAAAAACAGGCAATACACAGGAAGTTAACACCTTTTTTTTTTTTTTTTGTACATTATGATTCCATTGGCTAGAACATCAATCGCAGAATAAAATGAAGAAAGCAGTGCAGCGCAAACCTAAATTGGAATGGTAATAAACATACTCATATAAGTGAAAACAAAGAAAGGAAAAATAGTCCAAAAATTACAATATGTATAAAAAGAAGATGAGGAGTGAATCCTGCGACCAGATAATAAGAGTATCTTCACCACGTGACTGGTAAACCAATTCAGAATGTGATCCCTTCACCAGTAAAAATGGGTACTCTCACCGCCCTGCTGAGGAAGTTGTATTACGATACGCGTCCGGGGTCAGGAACCACTCCACGTCACTCGTTGTCGTCCCATATTTTCATCTGAGCTGCCCTTCTCATGGTGTTACATGCCTTTTATTTTCATCATAAATGTGAGTAACCTGCACGTTTTAAACGTAATAAATTGACCTGGTTATACGGAAGCTCTTAGATTTAGTTTTTTCTTTGCATATCATCGGTTACATACTTGTTCGGTGATGCCACTGAGGATATATACCTATCTCCTGGTCCTACGGCTGAATAGTATACACCCCTGAGCCATCCGGATTCCTACCATTGATCTAAGCTCATTAGACCTTTGGCAAAACAAAGGTCTTTTCTTGAGGTGAGAGTACCCATCTTTACTGGTGAAGGGATCACATTCTGAATTGGTTTACCAGTCACGTGGTGAAGATACTCTTATTATCTGGTCGCAGGATTCACTCCTCATCTTCTTTTTATACATATTGTAATTTTTGGACTATTTTTCCTTTCTTTGTTTTCACTTATATGAGTATGTTTATTACCATTCCAATTTAGGTTTGGGCTGCACTGCTTTCTTCATTTTATTTACATTTGGGATTTTGTGAATGTCCTTTTTTGGTGTTCAGCTTGCATCCATATGAAATACACTCTGGTAGTTGTTTTTCATTCTTACATTTAGTAGTACACTACTATACTTCAATTATATTTATTGATCTTTTATTTATTTTTGCGCTGATTGCACCCCCTATTATTGTTATCAATCGCAGAATGTCCAACTCCTGAAATTTGCGGTAAATTTGCACCTCACACAGGACAAAAAGCTGAACCAATTCGCAGCGCATCAATGTGAACCGAGTCTTACTGTGTTGTTCTGCCTTTTTGTAACATCCTTCTCCTAAACCTTTAATTTTGCTCCTTGCTGCCAATGATTTATTAATTAGCTCTAAATAAGTTTACTTATTCTTTATTTTTTTAAACATACCATAGTGCAGGACGATTCATAAAGAAGTATACAGTTTCAACGCACTTAAAAACAAGAATAATGTAAGATTTTTTATGTTACCTGTGACAAAATTGTAGGGGAATGTTTAAAGTTTTTTAGAGACTGTCACAGAGGTTCTATGCCCTTAATCGTATGACGCACATCGCGCTGGTAATCCATTTCCGCCCAAACGCAATTTAAGATATCTGAATCAAGTGCAGTGATAGTGGCTGTGATATGCTGTTTCAGCTCTGCTAGATCAACAGGAAGAGGAGGGGTGAATACCTTGTCCTTTATGTACCCCCACAGGAAAAAGTCACAAGGTGTTGTCAGGACTTCTGGGTGGCCATTGGGTCACTGGTATGTTGTAGTCCGCGGATCGCCCAATCCATCGGTGAGGAAGATGTTCATTGAGGTAATCTTGCACGTTACCTGACCAGTGTGGTGCACCATCCAATTGGAGAATAAAGTTGTCACTGTCATCCTGCAACTATGGCATCAACCAAAAACTTAACATATAGATTTTCTGGTTGGAGGTTCTTTTCCAAATCGTGAAAAAAACAGTTACAGATTCTGTTTTGCTCAATTCAAGAACACAAAATGCCTTCTCCACTGCAGACGTGACTAGTCACGTGACACACACACCTACATGCTATTGCCATTTTCCTCAGTAGTGGGACACAATCTTTGAGTACATCCACCCAACGGTTCGCAGTTGTGGTCTTCAACCGTTACAGTATACAGTTTCCAGATGCTGTAAAACAGTATTTGCTGGCGTATAAGACTAACTTTTACACTTAAAAAAATGGGCAAAAAGCAGGGGCCATCTTATACGCTGGGTCAGCTGCATGGATGCCTGCTGGATGTGCGGTAATACTGTATGTAGCCTCGGCTACATACAGTATATACCACTTAGCCAATCCCAGTGAGCGATGTATTCAAATGAATAGCAATCTCTGCCAATCCGAGTGCCTACATACAGCAGCCTGCTCAGATTGACTTTGAGAGTCAGAGAGGCGTGGGCTGATGATGTTACAGCCTCTGCCAATCCAAGCGGGTTTTGTATTCCTTAATAGAATACATCGCTTGTCATGATTGGCTCCAGCAAGAATGAAGAAGAATATGGCTCCAGAAGAAAAATATGAAGCATTGTCTTATAGGGTGAGTACAGGCAAAAAATCTTAAAAAAATTGTAAAATTAGGGGGTCGTCTTATACGCCCGGTCGCCTTATACGCCGGCAAATACGGTATTTCTTTATGAATTACCCAGTATATGAAGTAAGTTGTATTAGATAATTGTAATTCAATTAGGTGGTAGTCTTCTGCTTTACAAGCCTATTTAAGCTTCACAACTTATTTGGACCATAAAAGCATACAATTTATGTCCTTCATATTAGGCAGCAGCCTGCTTTAATGTGCCTGCTAAAAACAGCAATATCGAAATGGAAAACATGACTACATATTTCTGAATAGCTTGATTGTGCAAGGGACAGTAGAGGGGCTTGTGTATAATGGGATACAGCTGCAAACATCGTATTACTGACTATAACATCCTGACTGTGTAAAATCTGTGTTTCTACTGAGGCTGGTAACAAGTCAAATTATAAAACGACTTAAGGAGCAGAGCATATAACTAGTGATTTTTGAAGCTTTCGTTTTTAGGTATTTTTTTATACATAATTTGAAATGCATTAGTCCATGTGTATCAATCTTTTGGCGTATGTTTTCTGTGTTGGGCGGAGAGCAGTTCTAGAGGAAGAAAGGAGTTCTTCAGTCTCAAAAATGACAGCCCTTTCATTGAAGATTTTGGGGCCAAAAATTCCTGCAAATGCTAAAAAAAAGCTCATGTCATTTTCTAAATGTAGGTCATAGAGTGTAGGGTATGCAAAGAGATTACCGCGCTAACATGCACAAATAACAATAACTACAAGCAGCAACCACTAAGTGTTATACATACACTATATTATGCAGGAGAAAAGATTGGAGTTGCGCTAAAAAAAAAATTAAATGGGTAGAGAAAGAAGAGTGATAAACAAATCGTTTTAGACCAAGTGCGAGTTAATGTCTTTATATGGATCCGAAGTCCAGTGTACTCAAGTGGCAAACATAAACCAATAAAGTGTTGATGGTGAACCAAAAATCATTAGAAACGTCCTTAACGGGCAGTCCTAGGAAAGAAACATGTGTATATCTAACACCAGAATGATAGTGTGATAAACAGTGGAGGCTTACCAGAAGGCAAGCATAACACGCTTGCGGCTATAACCCAGCCAGGGCCTTTGGGAGTCCGCAGCAGGTTGATAAAACAGGATAAAGATTGTGGGAGGCGACAGATGCATCAGCAGAAGCCAAAATAGGAAACTGCATAAAGAAGGAAAGCCTTGATTCAGGGATTAGTGGAGCAGCTAATGTCGGGGTGTATTGTAGATCCGAAAAGATTGGACCCAGAAGGGCATATACCCGCTAGGCCAATCAAGCTTGTAGATACGATACACTATATGGGTATACCGCAGATGTCACAAGGTCAGAAATCTTTGAGGAGACCACTTCCTGGTTGATACACAATGGAGTGAATGGCGTGAGGGTCAAGCCTCACTTTCAAACTTTCAAGCTTGACCCTCACGCCATTCACTCCATTGTGTATCAACCAGGAAGTGGTCTCCTCAAAGATTTCTGACCTTGTGACATCTGCGGTATACCCATATAGTGTATCGTATCTACAAGCTTGATTGGCCTAGCGGGTATATGCCCTTCTGGGTCCAATCTTTTCGGATCTACAATACACCCCAACATTAGCTGCTCCACTAATCCCTGAATCAAGGCTTTCCTTTATGCGGTTTCCTATTTTGGCTTCTGCTGATGCATCTGGAGCCTCCCACAATCTTTATCCTGTTTTATCAACCTGCTGTGGACTCCCAAAGGCCCTGGCTGGGTTATAGCCGCAAGCGTGTTATGCTTGCCTTCTGGTAAGCCTCCACTGTTTATCACACTATCATTCTGGTGTTAGATATACACATGTTTCTTTCCTAGGACTGCCCGTTAAGGACGTTTCTAATGATTTTTGGTTCACCATCAACACTTTATTGGTTTATGTTTGCCACTTGAGTACACTGGACTTCGGATCCATATAAAGACATTAACTCGCACTTGGTCTAAAACCATTTGTTTATCACTCTTCTTTCTCTACCCATTTAAAAAATTTTTTAGCGCAACTCCAATCTTTTCTCCTGCATAGAGTGTAGGGTGACTGAACATACAAGTGTAAACAGGGACTATAGGATTCTGCGTGTTGTATGGAAACAAGCTGAAAAACATGGGGCTAAATCAAGGAATAATATGTTATATTTTCAATTTTATTGTAGTGTTTGCTTTACAGACCCTGTAACCTATTGGGGAAATATGCAAAGGGCAAAGAGTATCTTTAAATGCCCCCCCCCCCCCATGTCTTCATGTCCAACCAGGTGATGATGTCACCATCTCTGTCATTTGGCTGACAATGTGTGTATTTAGTGATTATTTGGGCTTCTGTGCCCAAGCACTGTATTATGGGCAGAGGTCACATACTTTCTATATCTGGAAGCACTGTTTTTCTTTTTTGCAGCAGTTTCAGGGGAGCACTGTGAAGATTAGTGTATAAGTGGGTCTGGGGGTTGCTTAACTTACACTTTAGGTTTAACATTATCCAAAAGCGCATGACAAGGCATTCACTTATCACCCAGAAACAACAAGAGCAAACAATAAATAAAAGTAAATATAAAAATACCAATGAAAAACAAAATACATGAACAATAGAATACAGGGATACATTTGTTTCCTAATGGGTCACTAAAAGGAGTCAAGCATGCCACAATCTGTATCACTGCATTGAAAAAAAGGCTTTTTTTCCAATGCAGTGATACAGATTGTGGCATGCTTCTGTATGTAAGCCAAGTTAACTGTAAGGTCGCGTACACACGACCAAATAAATCTGTTCAAATCGGTCTGACAGAATGTGTTTTGCAGTGTCGTTGCAAGTATGCATATGTCATGTGAGAGAAATCTGTTAATATGACAATTTTGTTTAAAAAAATAAATAAAATAAAAAAATCCTATTTATGCAAAGATTTGTGGGAAACAATTACAACTTCAAAAAACTCACCATGCCTCTTACTAAATACCTTGGACTGTCTACTTTTCAAAAATGGGTCATTTGGGGGGTATTTGTACTTTCCTGGCTTGTTGGTGTCTCAAGAAATTATAGGCCATCAGTATATCAGGTGTAATTCATTTTCAATGATTGGCACCATAAATTGTAGACGCTATAACTTTCACAAAGACCAAATATGCACTGATTTTGGTTATTTTTACTAATAGGGCCGGTTCACATCAGAAGCAGTTCCGTGCACTTTTTATGCAATAATGCATGCACAGTGTTTTCCATGTATTCCAATGGCTCTAGTTCACACTATGCAGTCAGTTTCCGGTCAGTTTGTGCATGCATTTTTGCACAGAAAAAAAGCACACGGAACTGTACAGAACTGCATCTGGTGTGAATTGGCCCTTACAGTGCAAAAAAATAAAAAAATAAACAGTAATGATTAAATACCACCAAAAGAAAGCTCTATTTGTGTGAAAAAAGGAAAAGAAATTCATATGGGTACAGTGTTGCATGACTGAGTAATTGTCATTCAAAATGTGAGGGCACTGAAAGCTGAAAAATGGCATGTTGGGAAGGGGGGTATAAGTGCCCAGTGGTTAGGCAAGGCAAAAGTGCAGGAAAAGCGGATCAGGGTGAAAGGCCTCTAATAATGCTTATGTGGTATATTTTGCCCAAGTAAGAAAAAGTGGATAACTATAGGAAACAATAAACAAACAAGTATAATTCTAACATCAGCTGCTTAACCACTTAAGACCCGGACCAAAATGAAGGTAAAGGACCAGGCCCCTTTTTGTGATTCGGCACTGCGTCGCTTTAACTGACAATTGCGGTGTCGTGCGACGTGGCTCCCAAACAAAATTGGCGTTTTTTTTCCCCACAAATAGGGCTTTCTCTTGGTGGCATTTGATCACCTCTGCGGTTTATATTTTTTGCGCTATAAACAAAAATAGAGCGACAATTTTGAAAAAAATGCAATATTTTTTACTTTTTGCTATAATAAATATCCCCCAAATATATATAAAAAAAAAATACGTACGTATTCTTCTACCTATTGTTGGTAAAAAAAATCACAATAAGCGTTTATCGATTGGTTTGCACAAAATGTATAGCGTTTACAAAATAGGGGATAGTTTTATTGCATTTTTATAATTTTTTTTTTTTTTTTTTTACTACTAATGGCGGCGATCAGCGATTTTTTTTTTTTTCCTGTGACTGCGACATTATGGCAGACACATCGGACAATTTGGACACATTTTTGGGACCATTGTCATTTTCACAGCATGGCTGATTATGCCCAGCCGTGCCAGTCTGCCAACGTATATTGGCGTTAGGCGGTCCTTAAGTGGTTAAAGGAACACTTAAGGCAGGTATCGGTTGGTTCAACAGAAACCAGCTGACATTTGGCCAGTATGTATACCAGCCTGTCTGGCTTCTGTTGGACAGGCATGCTGTAAAACCAGCAGCCAATCGGCATCCAGGTTATTAATTAAATGTGAGACGTCCATGTCTTCCAAATAGGAACGAGATAGGGGTCTGCTTATTACTGTACGGTTATGAACCAAGATCACATTTCAACTGTAGTCGGACCATATTATTTGCTGTGTCTCATTCAGTCCTTATGAGTTCAAACAATGTTTTGTTTAATTTGTCACACAAACAACGTTTCCATGGTGGAAATTAAGCCTGTATGGCTCTTTGAAATGCCTGGCATTGCACAGCTCCTCACTGAGCTTAAAGATACAGTAACATATATAAAATGATGCTAAAAACAGTTACTATTTACCATTTTGACACTTTCCACCACCTTTCTAGTCTATGATAGCCAACACTGCACTGAAATGCGCTAACCAATTTGCTATAATAAACTCCCTCTTCTGCAATGATAGGCACTACCCCATTTTTGGCCACTAGATCATAGCGCATTATTTCTGCTTTAAGCCCTTTCAACTAGTAGGACCACTTATGCATTATATATGGCCCCAGATGATCAAGGGCATCATCCAAGGTGGGGTGTGTATATCATCCAGACTGTTGTGTCATATCAGATACACTGGCTCCCTCACACCTGATAAACAACAGACAGCAGCAAGAGGTTGTGTGTGGTTAGGCTGGAGCAGCCTGAGACACTGAGCAAACCAAACAGTCCAGTTAACAGCCAGAAAGATTTTTGTTGCTATGTTTGTTTTCAACTGACCCCTGCAAATGTGGACCTTGATGTTTATTTTGCTCTTTGGGTAAATTAAAGTGGATGAAAAGCTCTAAAACAAGACATAGTGTGCAGACTGGCTGCTTTCAAGCTCTCTGTTTTGATGCTAATCTCTACAATATACAGTATGTTTATATCACATTCTACTTTTTCTGATTTTCATTGGAAAGTAACCTAAAAACATATTTTTCATACATCATGGAACACAGAGTTAGGCTAACATTCATTACCTACTGGGTTATACGCCATCTCTAGGTGAATGGACACTGGTAGACAAAGTCTTAGACAGGAAGTGATCCCCTATATAATCTCTCCCATACAGGAAGTACATCAGTTTTTTACAAGTGTCTGCAAGGGGGATGGACACATTTGTTTGAGCTCTTTATGCTCCAGGTCTCTAGTCCCACAAACGGTTCTTAAATGAATCAAGAGATTGACCGATCAGATTTATTTCACACAGGCTCTATATGCTTAGATAAATGGTACCCGAGCCTCAAAAAGAAAACTCGAGATCCTGCAAGGTTTTGCCTGTAATGCGACCTCCGAGCGCTGGACCCTGCGAAGCTGAACCCTGGACACCACATCGCTATGGCATTCCTGCAGGGTGCTGTACAGGTCCAAGAGAGTGGACCCTTAACATGAAAAGGGTACCCAGTCCTTAAAGGTCCTCAAGTGACAGAAACCCATGATGTGTGAAGATCAAATACAAGTGCAAATACAGCTGCACCCGTTTTCCAGGACCACGCGCGTGCGTGTGCCTGCATGCGCAGAACATCCCGGAGCACAGCCAGCTTATTTAAACTTTGTATGCTAAACATGCAGTGCTTCCAGAAGGCAGCTGTGGGACACAGAGCAGGCTCTAAACCAGGGATCTCCAAACTACGGCCCTCCAGCTGCTGTGGAACTACACTTCCCATGAGGCATTGTAAAACTCTGACATTCACAGACATGACTAGGCATGATGGGAATTGTAGTTCCTGAACACCTGGAGGGCCATAGTTTGGAGACCCCTGCTCTAAACCAGGCATTTGCAGCGGTTAATTTCTCCTTATCCGGGTCACGCGAGTCACCAGGTGTTGCTTGGAAGGCGCCTAGCAGGATTGTTGCATAGGGGCTTGGTGAGCCCTATTAAAGGGTTTCCCTTTTGAGGTGTGTTAATACTACACCCAGGTACTCCCTTTTTGTGGCTTTTAAATGTATTCATAAAGAGAAGGGGGACTAACACTACAAGGAAGGGCACACATATGTCGTAGCTCCAAACAGCGCTAGGGATATGTGTAGGTTCATATCTCCTGAAAGACCAGAGGTTTCTGGGCAATCTGAGCCGCTGCACCTATCTGGTATTGTGCCTATAGTCAACGATGCTGCTTCACCCTTTATCGCCAAGGATGAGCCGTCATCGGCCCTACATGATTTAGAGCACAGGATTTCTGGCATGATTGCCTCCATCCCACAGGGTGGCAAGAAGCATGACAGAGCCCCCTCCCCCTGAGCCTCCTAGTTTGGAGCAGAAATGGGTTGAGGATGGGAAGAGCTAAAAGCTCAGGATTCTGGGGAGGGCCTGGCGGATGAGTCTGCTTCTGAGCAATCTGGACAAGAAGATATCCAGTTGGTGTCTGCCTCCAAACTCTTACCAAGATGGTTCGTTCTGCCTTTAAGTTGCCTTACTGAGCCCCTCTGAACCTCTTTGGGGTCCCTGAGGCCTCTTCAGGCCTCACAGACTTCCCCTTACACCAAATGTTGGAACAGGCGGTGTATGCTGATTTGGAGCATCCTGACAGGATTTTTTTTCTCCTAAGAGGTTTTCCCTTTTATATCCTATGGATGAAAAGTTTAAGAAGTGAAGCATGTCAGCCGTAGATGCAGCAGTCTTTCTTAAACAAGATCTTAACTTGTCCGATGGATAACGCACAGGACTTGAAAGACCATATTAACAAGAAACTGGAGTCATTAAAGGGACACTAAAGTCAGGGCTTTTTAAAAAAAAAAATAACAAACATGTTATACTTGCCTCCACTGTGCAGTTCGTTTTGCACAGAGTGGCCCGGAAAGCTGTCTTCTGGGGTCCCTCGGCGGCTGTCTGGGCTCCTCCTCGCAAAAGCTTTCCCTCTTCATGCGAGGGCGCTCGCATGGAGGAAAGCTTTTGCGAGCGCGCTCCCGTGATACAGCGGCGGCCATAGCCGCCGACTGTATCACTCGGCTCCGCCCCCGGCGCGCCGCGTCATCCGCTCTGATTGACAGCAGCGCTAGCCAATGGCTGCGCTGCTATCAATCCGCCCAGCCTAGCCAATCAACGGCCAGGCTGGGAACCGAAGAGGACGACGTGGACGCGCCCGGGAGATTCGAACGGTCAGGTAAGTACAACGGGGGCTCAGGGGGGGGCGGTGCTGTGAGATGTTTTTTTACCTTAATGCAGGGATCTCCAAACTACGGCCCTCCAGGTGTTGCGGAACTACACATCCCATGAGGCATTGTAAAACTCTGACATTCACAGACATGATGGGAATTGTAGTTCCTGAACATCTGGAGGGCCATAGTTTGGAGACCCATGCCTTAATGCATAGGATGCATTAAGGTAAAAAAACGTGTACCTTTACAACCCCTTTAAAGGCTTCCTTTTCTTTGGCCAGTTTAGCTATTCAGCCAGCTGTTGCAGCAATTGGTATCTGCCAGTCTGTAAAGGATCAGGTCAGACGGCCTGACAGGTCTAACCAGGAGGATGATCTTGCTGACAATAAGACAGATATTCCTTGAGTGCTCTGTTTTGCTGTTGATGTCTTAAAGGATTCAATACAGCAGGTTTCTCATTTGTGTCTCTTGTCTCTACAAATGCGCAGAATTTTGTGGCTTAACAACTGGTCAGGCGAGCTTCCTTGTAAGTAGTTATATGCAGGTTTTCCCTTTCATGGGGAACGTTTGGTGATGATTTGGACAAATATATCCAAAAGATTTCCGGAGGAAAGAGCTCTCTACTTCCTGTAAAAAGAAGCACCAGGCGACTACTTCCCCAGGTGTTTCTGTGACAAGGCCACCAACAGGGCGCTAGAGCCAGGGGCAAGCCGCAAGGCGGGGTCCAGAAAAAGCCTTGGGTCCAAAGCTCCTATAAGCCTCGCACCAAGCCCTCCTTTTGAGGGGACGCCCCCACTCCATTGGGTGGGGGGAAGGCTGCTGCACTTTGCGGACATTTGGAGAACAGTGGTTCAGGACAAGAGGGTCACCTCTACTATATCCCCAGGTTACAAACTGGAGTTAGGGGGAGATTCTAAGGTTTCTAAAATCCAGCGTTCCCTGGGATCCTCCAAAAAAACGTTACTGTTTCGGGCGCTACATCATTTAGGTTACTTTCACACTGAAGCGCTAGGTGCGTCGGCGCTAAAATGACGCTATTTTAGGCTGCGCTTTACCATTTGTTTTTGCCATGATTTCAGATGCTAGCGCTGTGGTTTTAACCCCCGCTAGCATCCGAAAAAGGGCTAAACCCACCCTCAGGCTTTCACACTGGATATAAAGCAGCTACTCTTTGAGGGCGCTTTGCAGGCGCTGTTTTTAGCGCAATAGTGACTCAGTGTGAAAGCAGCCTTAGTGCAGGGGTTTTCAAACTTTGGCCCTCCAGTTGTTTTGGAACTACAATTCCCATTGTGCTTAGTTATGTCTGTGAATGTCAGAGTTTTACAATGCCTCATGGGACATGTAGTTCTGCAGCAGCTGCAGGACCGTAGTTTGAATATTCCTGATTTAGAGCATCAAGGAGTGATTGTACAGGTTCCTGTATCCGAAAGGGGCATGGGGTTTCATTCAAACCTGTTTACGGTTCAAAAACCAAGCAGGAACACAAGACCCATTTCGGATCTAAGATCCCTGAACCAGTATCTACTAATCCAGTCACTTCAGATTGAGTCTGTCCGCTCAGTTGTAACCTCGCTCCAGATGGGAGACTTTCTAGCCTTCATCGTTATAAATAGGGTTGTCCCGATACCAGTATCGGTATCGGGACTGATACTGAGCATTTGCGGGAGTACTTGTACTCCCGCAAATACCCCCAATGCCAGATCCCATACTAAAGCGCCGCCGCCTAGTTATTCAGCGCGGGGGAACGTTACAGCTTTCATTTGAATAGCTGTGTGTTCCCCGCCGTGCCGCGTATAGACACTCCCCCTTGCTCTGGCAGTTTGTTAGACAGATTACCCGTCCCCAGGATTAGACGGGTGATCTGTCTATCAAAGTGCCAGAGCAAGGGGGAGTGTCTATACACGGCGTGGCGGGGAACACACAGCTATTCAAATGAAAGCTGTAATGTTCCCCGCGCTGATTAACTAGGCGGCGGCGGCATCTACGGTATTTGTGGGGGGACATGGCTGCATTTGTGGGGGGACATGGCTGCATTTGTGGGGGGACATGGCTGCATATGTGGGGGGACATGGCTGCATATCTATGGGGGACATGGCTGCATCTGTGGGGGGACATAGCTGCATTTGGGGACACATTTTAAAAAAAGTATCGGTATTCGGTATCGGCGAGTACATGAAAAAAAGTATCTGTACTTGTACTCAGTCCTAAAAAAGTGGTATCGGGACAACCCTAGTTATAAAAGATGCTTTATTTACATGTACCTATCTTTCAGCCTCATCAGGGGCTCCTGCGAGTTGCAGTAAAGGAATGTCATTTTCAATTTGTGGCTCTACACTTCGGGCTTGCCACAGCTCCCAGGGTGTTCACAAAGGTCTCAGCACCAGTACTGGGTCTTTTAAGGGCCCAAGGGATCTTGGTACTCGGGTATCTGGAGGACCTCCTGCTCAGAGATCACTTACTACAGGCTCTAGAACAGAGCATAACCCGCACAGTGCAGTATTTGGAAAGCTTAGGCTAGGTCATAAATACAGAAAAGTCAGCCTAATTTAGAGTCTCTAACTTTGACGGCATGGCTATTGAAGCCAGGGTGTTAATGGACCGTGGCATCTCGGGACCAGTGGGGTCTACCCTAGTAAATGCTAGAAAAGCTGTCACTAGGAAGATCTATAAGGTCTGGAAGACTTGTATTGCTTGATGTGAAGACAGAAAATGCCATGCTCAGAAATACGTGATTGGGAGAATTCTCTCTTCTACAGTCAGCTGTAGAAATCAGATTGGCTTTGAGTACAATTAGAGGTCAGATTTCAGCCCTGTCAATATCTGTGGCTCAGATTTTTAAGGCTGCTACCTGGTCTTCAGTCCATACGTTCACAAAATGTTATCAAGTGGATGTTTGAGCAGCCGAGGATTCGGCTTTCGGCCGCAGTGTACTGTGGGCTGCTGTATAAGGTCTGCTGACTGTTGTTTGGAAGGGTGTCTCTCTCCCCTCAAGGCTATTTCTCTGGGACTTCCTAGTAGGTAAGGAATATTAGCCTAACTGTTTCACATGATGTATGAAAAAGAAAATGGATTTTACAGGTAAGAGTGAGAAAAAAATCCTTTTTCTTTGAGTACATCATGAGACACAGAGATCGCTCCTGTCTGAGGATTCAGTGCTTACTACAAAACTGATGTACTTCCTGTATGGGAGGGGTTATATACAGTAGGCGATCACTTCCTGTCTAAGAGTTTGTCCATCGGTGTCCATTCACCTAGAGATGGAGTATAACCCAGTAGGTAATGAATATTGGCCTTACTCTGTGTCCCATGATGTACTCAAAGAAAAGGATTTTGCAAGTATGTATTAAGAAAATGAAAATATAAACACTGTTGATGCCTTTCACTCATGGGCAAACTTTTATTCCTCCTGTACAGTACTATAAATATCAAACACCGGGTGCTGAGACCTACATTTGCAGTTGTAGTACAACTCTAATAGTGGGTTACTCACTCTCCACCTTGTCCATTCAAAAACCTATCTTGTATTCTTTTCACTGAATACAGGGCATTCTGTGAATGTTGGAGACTAGGGTGTAGGTCAAAATCTCCCAGTCTCCAAACACAGAATACCTTATATTATGCGATGAGAAGAATACAAGACATTTTTGAATAAATTAGTAAGGTAGAGAGCCAGCGACCCACTATCCGAGCTGTACTAACGTCAGAACCGTAAGATTCACTTAGTTCTGGAGATCTTAAATCTGTAATGTCTTCACCTAAAAGGATCTTTGGGTTACAAGAGGAACTTGTCATTAGGATTAGCTCAACCCAGGTATTGCCCACTTACATTCTCTTGCAGCAGAAATGCAGGTTCATACTAAAATGCAGGTTAACCACTCCGAGCGTCTTTCTGAGATTTGGTGTTTACAAGTTAAAATGTTTTATTTTTTTTTGCTATAAAATTACTTGGTACTCCAAAACATATATATATATATATATATATATATATATATAATATATATATATATATATATATATATATATATATATATATACATATATATATATATATATATATATACATATATATATATATAATTTTTTTTTTAACACCCTAGAGAATAAAATGGCGCTCGCTGCAATACTTTTTGTCACACCGTATTTGCGTAGTGGTCTTACAAGCTCACTTTTTTACAATTAAAAAATAAGACAAAGTTAGCCCAATTTTTTTTATTTGTGTAAGATATTATGCCAAGTAAATTGATACCCAACATGTCACGCTTCAAAGTTGCACTTGTTTGTGGAATGGCGACAAACTTTTACCCTTAAAAATCTCCATAGGCGACTTTGAAAAAAATCTACAGGTTGCATGTTTTGAGTTACAGAGGAAGTCTAGAGCTAAAATGATTGCTCTCGCTCTAAAGATCGCAGCCATACCTCACATGTGTAGTTTTCATATGCGAGTGCTACTCACATAAAGTCTTGGAGGTTTTTTTTTTTTTTTTAAATGACAAACATGTCATACTTACCTGCTCTGTGCAGTAGTTTTGTACAGAGCTGCCTAGATCCTCCTCTTCTCAGAACCCTGGCTGGTGCTCCTAGCCCCTCCCTCCTGCCGAGTGCCCCTACAGTAAGCAGCTTGCTATGGGGGCACCTGATCTGAGCCACTGCTCTGTGTCCATTCAGACATGAAGCACTGGCTCCGCCTCCTCTCTTCACCTTGACTTAATGACTTTGACAGCAGCGGGAGGCAATGGCGCCCACTGTGTGTCTCAGCTAATCAGGAGGAAGTGTCCCAAACAGCCGAGTCTCTCGTTCGAGATGTGGCTCGTGTAAGTATTAGGGGGGCTATGAGCCGGTTCACACAGGGGCGACTCGTCAGGTGACTCAGCCGCTTGACAAGTCACGCTCCGCTCATTTCAATAGAACCGTTCTAATAGGAGCGACTTAGGGGGCGACTTGCATTGACTTCAATACAGAAGTCATTTTGCAAGTCGCCTCTGAAGTCGTCTTGAGATCGCCTTGCCGAATCGCCCCCAAAGTTGTGCCGCCCCTGTGTGAACCGGGTCTGAGGAGGCAGCTGCACGCAAAAGGTGCATGCATAGAAGGCATCAAGATAAAAAACCTTCTGTCTTTAGAACCACTTTAATTCCTTATTACATACTTAAAGTAAAAAGGTAGGATAGGAGGAGAAGAAATGCCCAAAATTCTCAGGGTCTCCTACTCAGCGAACAGTCACTAACAAGATGTCCACATCCAGGAACCTCACACAACTTCCACTGGAGTGTATCGGTCACAAAATAGGAGGTTTGAATGTTTCTCCTTTCCAGCCTAGCAGGCTCTCTTAGACCCATATGGCCTCCAAGCACACAGCCTGCTCACACAGAGGGGAGATGCCCTCTGGGCTCCAGCTCCAGCCCTGGGGCCTCTTTCCAGGCATACAGCCAGCTTCCAGTGGACCCCTCCCCACAGAGCCTCTCTAAAGGAGTGAACTAGCAAAAGATTTTTGCATGTGTGCTCAATCTGTGGCCCTCCAGCTTTTGAAAAAACACTTCCTTTTGGAGTCCTTACCCCTGGCATGCTGTAATGTGTTGTTGGCGATCTCCATCTTCTCTGGCTTGACCAAAGATGTCCAACAAGGCCAATCTCTCTATCCCCTGCAATTTCAGGGGTCTGAAATAGTCTCCTGATGGTTTTACTATAGTTTTAATATTTAAATATATATTACTAGTAAATTTCATACATTATTACACACTTATTTTTTCAGTTGCTTTATAAATTTTTTGTTTGGAAACAAAAATACTAGCCCACATAAAGTGAAACTAAGTTGAATCCCACCTGTATAGTGAAGTAGAGTTCTATATCTACAGACACAAAATCTAGGTGGAATTTCTCATTAATGTGTTTTAGGTATGGGTGCTTAGGTTATCGGTTTTTATGTGGCGCATAGCAGATATTTACATTTTTTACTTGTTTTACAGTGCCTCACAGCCAGAGACCTACAGATGGAAGCATCTATTCCAGACTAGGAAAAAAAAGCCTACCAGATGGATCTCTTGCTGTTACTGAACATGGGGTTCCATTGAAGACCAACCTTGATAACACTGATCCCATTTTGTGTGGCAGCAGCGATTCGGGCCATTCTACAGATTCCATTAGGACAAGAAGTGTGCAAAATATTAGAGCCCAAATCAAACGAGATCTGAGTTCAAAAGAAAAGGCTGAACTGGATCAGCTATTAGGTGGTTTTGGAGTGTATACACCTTCATACTCACAAGAGGATATGACTGATGTGCAAAACAAGTATAGTGTAGCAAACAATGCTGTCCCAATCCAAATTCACAGAAATGGAAACATGAAGCTTAGCGAGAGAGAAACTGATATTTTAGATGACGAAATGCCAAATCATGATTTGCATAGCGTTGACAGCATAGGTACTTTGTCATCTTCTGAAGAGCAACAGTCTAACAACCTTTTATCCTTGCATTTAAGCAGCCATAAAAGTAGTCAAAATTCATTGCTTTCTGATAGTTGTTACAGTAACACTGCAGATGAACGCAACTATAACATCACACCTGACCTGGGAATTAACATTGATCAAATGTATGAAAAGCCATATAATATCAGAGACCCTAAACAAACTCAACAAACAGCATCTCAGGTACCTCCTGATTTACAAAGCAACTATTCTACTCAAACTTGGGTGCATCAACAAATGATCAGCTCTCATCAATACTGTTATGCCCCCGCTAATGAAAGTCGTTTTGGTATATCTCACACTTTAGATTCATCTTCTACTTTGCCCAAAACATCGATACCTCTTCCTATATCTAATACTGGATTTTGCACCAGAGATCCTGTACAGATGAGCACTTCAAAGTCTACACAAGATCAAGGGCCTGGAACTTTCCATAATTTACTAATGGCACCAAAATCACCAGATTGGATAGAAGAAAATAATGAAGACACGCCTTCCTCTCCAACACTGGATATTGACCAGTCAATTGAGCAACTTAATAAATTAATCCTGGAGTTGGATCCAACTTTTGAGCTAGCACCAATTCAAACAGTTTCTAATACTACAGGTGTAAACAAAATTACTTCCAGTTATAGCATCCATTCTTCACCTTTAGATGCAGAGAAGAAAAGAAAAGTCTTTCAAGAGGGTAAGAATTATTTTGTGTCATGTTTATTCATATTCTAATGCAATAGCCTTTCACATCTTAATTTTACTAAAAATATAAGCAAAACCAGAATGATTTTATGAATTTTAAAATTGATAAGCTGTGTATGAAAAAATCATTCGAGTACAGTCTATCAAAGCTTGTTTTATGATACATTTGTTCATAATCTCAATATTTCCATGCCTGTTCCAGTATATTATAGTGCGGGTCTATTTTAAGTGGTTAGCACTTCTACCTAGCAGCACTAGGGTCGTCGGTTTGAATCTCAGCCATGACACTGACTGCCTGGAATTTGCATGTTCTCCCTGTGCCTGTGTGGGTTTCCTTTGGGTGTTCCGATTTCCTGCCACACTCCAAACACATGCTAGTAGGTTAATTGGCTCCTGTCTCAATTGGTCCTACTATGTATATGTATAAATGTGAGTTCGGGACCTTAGATTGTAAGATCCTTGAGGACAGACACTGATGTGAATGTACAATCTATTGAAAAGGAAAAAAAATGCATTATATCACTGAAATACATGTACATTTCCCCATGTTATTTCTGCTTAAATGATAAGTTCACCTTTTGTACCATGTTGCATTTGCAGCAGCCCCCACATTCCTCCGATCATCCGTTGTGACAGTGAGCGGAGGATCTTCTCCCCGCACTCGCTGTTAAAATGTAAAAAAAAAAAAATCGGCTCTTCCGGTTCCGGCGCCGCATGGAGTAGCTGTGCACTCCTTCAGCTCCCGCACACAGGCTCCCAAATCGGCCTATAAAAGCCAGCAAACCCGCTGCCGACCCCTGGGCTAACCATCCGCCATCCCCCCCTCCACCCGAGGATGGACAAATACCTGGAAAAAAGCGGCGCGCGGTCGTACGCCGCCGCTGCGGCGCGAACGGGACAGCCGCAAATCGAGGCCCCGGCTTTGGCCTACACGGATTCGATCGTAGATCCGATCGTGGATCCGACACCTGCAATGGAGGTGAGTGCACCACCAGCCCCTCCAACTACCCCTCAGACTGTTCACATCCCCTCACCTCCCCCACAGGCGGGGGATATGCACAACATTGAGCTGATGGCCCAGGCCGTGGCTGCTCTATTATCCCCCATGATAGCGACCTCGGTGGAAAAAGCCATCAATGCAGGGATACAGAAAATCCAGGCTCAACTAGGGGAGCATGCATCCAGGCTGAATGAGGCTGAGAATCGCATCGGACATATAGAAGAGGATCTTTACCAGGCCCAATCCTTTGAACATGCGCAAGACAAGACGAACAAGTATATACTAGACAAACTGGACGACCTTGAGAACAGATCCAGGAGGAGCAATCTGCGCTTTATTGGCGTCCCTGAATCGCTGCAACCTCAAGCACTTTCAGATCTCTGCTCCAGACGCATCCCCGAGACCCTGGGCCTGCCGGGCCCCTGCACTGTTGAGCGCGCCCACCGCATGGGCCTTTTCAACTCTGATCGCAAGTCACCTCGCCCTGTCATCGCCAAATATCTCAACTATTCAGAAAAATCCCTCATCCTGCAGAAGTTCAGGCAGTCCAGGACCCTCCAGATAGACGGCATGAATATCCTGATCTTTGCGGACTACTCCGTGGACGTCTCCAAGAGGAGGAAGGCTTTCCAGCAGACCTGCACGGAGCTCCACCGAATGCAAATCAAGTTTACACTGGCTTTCCCGGCCGTACTTCGACTCAGAGCACCCAACGGAGATCAGCTCTCCTTCCATGACCCATCCGAAGCTGAGGCCTTCCTGAGATCCCTCCGCTCTAGCCCCCACCACAACCAGTCTCCCAGAGCGGCACCTTCCAACCGGGCCCTAGAACACGGAAGCCCACGCAAGGACTCTCCTAAAAGATTCAAGGCATCTGGATCCGACCGTCAACACACCTCATCCTTTTGAACTTTTTTTTTTTCTTGAACCTTCTCTTTTTTTTCTTTTTTTGTTTTTTTTTCTTCTAGACGGTCACACCATCCCGATGCAGTTCTGCTGCTCATTAACCGTCCAGGACCACTCCTGGGCCCCTCTCCTTCAGCGTGCCTCCCCCTTCACCCGGGGGACCACGGTAGGCCTAATGCAATTTTGATGTTATGCCAGTTTGTCTCCTTTTCTTTTCTCTTATGCTCCTAAAAAATGCCATTTTATTTCACACTGTTTTGTTTTCACATTGTTTTATGTTCTCTTGCACAATCGGTAATAGTTGTCTTAGCTCCACTTGTGCCTTAATATTATGTTATCCTATACGTTTATATATCATGTGTAGGCCTTTCCATTCTTCCGCAAGGAACCTGTCTAGCTCCTCCCCCCCCCCCCCCCTCACGCATTGCTCCTGCTGCTTACACCCCCCCCATCGGTCGCGCGGCGGGTGAAGTGCTGCATTTTGAGAGAGCCCTGCGTTGGGAGCTGGCCTATTCAGTGGCTCCATGCGGAAAAAAGTGAAGTTCCCAAATGTTGTTGTTCACCTTGTTTGCCCCCATCACCCTCCCCCCATCTCCCCCTCCCTGGTTCTCAACCCTCCGCCCATTTTTAGGGATCCGTTACCACCCCCGCTCTCTCTCACAGCAAACCACCACAACACCTGCTGTCCTTGCACCCCACTTCTACAATGCACCATGCTCCCATTCTCCTCGCCTCCACGTCCTGCTCACACCCCATTGTTAGTCTTCCCAACATGAGAATAGTCTCCTGGAATGTCAAAGGGCTCCGCTCTCCCCCAATAAGAGGATGAAAGTTCTGCGCCACCTTAAAAGGCTCAAGACCGACATCGCCCTCCTTCAGGAAACCATCATCTGTCCACCCCCGACTTCCCGCGGCTGCGGAAACTCTGGGTAGGCACAGTCCTCGGTTCTGACTCAAGTGGTCGGAAAGCTGGGGTAATAATCCTTATTAACAAAAACCTTCCCTGCAAGATTCTGTCCTCAGATTCGGACTCCGAGGGGCGATTCACCTCGGCCCGTATTCAACTGGGATCCAGGGTGGTAACCATCACTAATGTATATGCTCCCAACAGCCCCACAAGTGCCTTCTTTAGCGACCTCACCTCCTGGGCGCTTAGAGACCCAGCCTGCCCACACCTGATAGGCGGGGATTTCAATTCCATCATGCACCCGATAGATGACAGGTCCTCTACCAGACAATCTCGTCCTCCTCTGACTCCTCTCACCCAGACATTATTGGCGTCGACGGTCGATTCACTGCACCTCCACGATCTATGGCGACTAAAACACCCTGCTGACAGAGAATTCTCATTTTTATTCCCACCCTCATAAAGTCTTCACGAGACTGGACTATCTTTTCTGTTCTGACTCTCTCCTCCCACTGATCTCGGAAGCTGACATACACGACATCGCAATCTCGGACCATGCCCCGGTCTCGACCACCCTTGAGGACCCTGACTTAGCCTCTAACCCCAGAATCTGGCGGTTCCCCTCCTATCTTCACAATAACTCAGATTTTCACCAGCATCTAGAAAAAGCCTGGTTGGGATACGCATCGGATAACGCGTTACACGCTGACAACCCTAACCTTTTCTGGGAAGCGGGCAAAGCGTTCCTCAGGGGCTGCATAATCGCCTACGCCGCCACATTCAAAAAACACACCCTTAGACGCTACAAACAGGCCAGCGCAACACTGCATCAGGCCCAGCGGGTCCTCTATACTGATGACTCCCCCAGCAACCGTAACGCCTGGTTCGCTGCCAAGCAGGCCTTTGATAGCTGGGCAGCCACCCTCGAACGTACCCAAAAAGCGCATCTAGACGCCTCCCTCCACAAGTTTGGTAACAAAGCAGGTAGACTCCTTTCCAGATTAAGTAAAGGACCCAACCGCCCGACGCATATCATGTCTCTCAGGGACCCATCGGGTTCCATACACTACACCCCAAAAGGTATCAATAATACTATGCGCCAATTCTACTCCTCCCTGTATGCCTCAGACCCTATCGATAAGCCGACAGCCCTCAATTTCCTACGACGTATCTCCCTGGACCAGGTAACCCCCACCCAGCTCGAAGCCCTCAATGCCCCTATCTCTGTCCTGGAGGTCCAATCCGTAATCAAACAGCTTTCCCCCTCCAAAGCCCCAGGCCCAGACGGTTTCACCGGAGAATTTTACAAGTCCTTTAGCTCGACTGTGTCCCCCCCTCTCCACAACGTCTACACACACATATGGTCGGGTGGGTCCTATCTTCCAACGGGCAATCAGGCCATAGTAAAACTCCTAGAGAAGAAGGGCAAGGACCCCCTAGAACCTGGCTCTTATAGGCCCATCTCGCTTCTTAACCTTGACGTTAAAATCCTCTCCAAGATAGCAGCCACTAGATTGGCATCCATTATACCCTCCCTGATTCACCCCGCACAGTCGGGCTTTGTTAAGGGTAGGACGGCCACCATGAATATCAGGAAGGTGATGCTAGCTCTCGAACACGCAAAAAATGACCCGGCAGGAGACCACGCCATCATCACCCTAGACGCGGAGAAGGCTTTCGATAACGTTAGTTTCGAATGGCTCTCCATGGTCATGTCCAAAATGGGCTTCTCGGGCCCCTTCACGCACCTCATAGAATCAATGTACACTGCCCCTGCCGCGAAAGTGGTCGCGGCGGGCCTCCTCTCTGAGTAGTTCAGGCCGCACAAAGGCACGAGGCAAGGCTGTCCACTCTCCCCGCTCCTTTTCAACATAGCACTTGAACCCCTCTCCCGCCACCTAACCCAGATCGCCCCCCTACATGGCATCCATGTCGGAGGCCACGACCTTCGCACGTCACTATTTGCAGACGATGTCCTTATCTTCACATCCAGCCCCTCACTCGACATGTCCACTATCAAGACCACCTTTGACGAATTCAGGCAATGTTCAGGGTTACGTATCAATTATAGCAAGAGCGAAATACTCCCAATAGGCTCCCTATCTATCCCCTCCTGGTCCCAAAACTCCTTATTCGCCGTTGCAAAGTCACATATCACTTACCTGGGGATAAAAATAGGCAAACTACCCTCCTCCCTATACCACCTCAACTACCCCCCCCCTGCTCACCAAAATATCCCAAGAACTGACCAACTGGATGGACCTGCCTCTCTCGCTACTGGGAAGATGCCACCTTGTCAAGATGGTTAGTTTTGCACGCCTACTGTACCCACTACAAACCATCCCTTTACTCTTGCGCCACAAAGACATTAAATCCATTAACTCTGCCATTTCCAAGTTCCTCTGGCGTGGCAAGAGGGCGCGCATAGCATTTACCAAGCTGCATCTTCCCAGGCGAGAGGGGGCATTGCCCTTCCCAACATCAGGCTATATAACTTGGCATGTCTATTGAGAACAGGCCTGGATTGGATAACCCAGTCCTCCAGGTGCTCGAACTACCCCCTCGAATCGGCGATGGTCCGCCCCTTCTCGCTCACGGCCCTTCTCCATTGCCATTGGAAATCTGCCCCCCCTCCCCTCCAACACAATCTCCTTCTCCGGGATACAGTCATCGCCTGGAGAGAGGTCAGGAAGGCCCTCAATGTCCCCTCCTCTATCTCACGATACCTCCCTATCCTGGGCAACCCGAGCTTCCAACCAGGCTTAGATAACCAGCCCTACCTCGACTGGGAGGGTAAGGGTATCAAATCCTTTTATTCTTTATGTGACCCCCTTTCAGGCCGCCCCCTAGGTTTTAGAGCCCTGGCAGACAAATTTTCTCTCCCTTCGTCACATGTATTCCAGTATATTCAATGCATTAGTTTCCTGAAAAACGCCTGTCGAGATGACAGAAAAAGGTTCCAGAGCTCCCTTACCGACACCCTTATTTCCCGGGCCTCATACAAAATCTCAGACATTTACCATCCCCTCCTCCAGCACAACATCCCCCCCTGGCCTCAACCTCGGCGGCCAACTGGTCGAAAGACTTCCCTGACCCTGACCTGGTGGAGAAGCTCCTGCATGGCCTCACCACCATCACAGACTTATCCCTAACGAAATATGGAGAGAGACGCAGATTAAGATTGTTCACCGAGCCCACATCCCCTTCAGCCGAGCCCATGCCACCCCAGAATGCCCCTCTGTAAACAACCCAAACCTAACTTGACTCACAGGTTCTGGTCTTGTTCCTCATAGCCAGTTTCTGGGACCAAGTCATCCAATACATTTTCGATGTCACCCTGCTACGCATACCCAGGGACCCGTTACTACTTATATTTGGGTACTGGGACCCCATACTACTCCCCTGGTCCTCTCCCTCCACCCCCCTGGGCAGGGACTGGACTCTGATATGCCTCTTGATAGCCCGTAGAGCCATCCTCCAGAAGTGGATATCAGCGGACTGCCCAACCACTGCTCAAGTTAAAAGGGAACTGTTGCAGCTCTTATACAAAGACAGGCTCAACACGGACCTGACCCACGAACCGAGCAAGAACCGCTTCTATCACTTATGGAATCCCTTTATGTCGTATACTTTCACTCCTACTGAATGGTTGAACTTTGAGAAAATGTCTTTTCTATACCAGGATCCCCTCGGGATTGACATCTCTCCTACCCTCCCTCCCTCCTCCCCTACCCCCCCCCCCTCTCTTGTTGTTCCTTTTTGTTTGCAAGCACTACTATTTCACCTACCCCGTGACCACTTAACCTATACCCTCCCCCCTTATTTGTTCTCTCTGAGAACCTCTACATACACTGTTAATCTACTGCAATGTTCCACAGAAAATGCTTTTATGTCCTGTTTTTTTTTATGATTTCTCTGTTATGTAACTTCCTTAATAAAAACATATTTAAAAAAAAAAAAAAAAAAAAAAAAAAAATGTAAAAAAATCTGCAGCTGTGTTGGGCTCCGCACAGTTGCATCATTCATTCAGAGTTCTGTGAATGTAAGGCCCGATGTACACGGAACGCTGCTAAATGTATGTTCAGAGGCAGTTGGACGCTTTTTTCAACTGCCCCTGAACTCATTCAATGTGATCCTATGTGACCATGTACACAGTCTCGTTTATTGCCATTTTTAGGCAGTTGCGTTTAACAATGTAGCTTTGAAAGCAAAAAATGGGTTCGGACTCCGAAGATTTCCACCTTTCAAACGACAGACGTGTCAAAATGCAGCTAAACGCAGTAACCCGCATTTAGCAGAGTTTCGTTTGTGGCCATTTAAAAAAAATATATATAACGCTTCTGAACGCAAACGTGGCAAAACACGGCAAAACTGACGTTTTAAACGTGAGTTACTATCTGTCAAGTTTAATAATTTAGGAGCAGTTGTAAAAACGTCCCGTGTACATGAAGCCTAAGAACTACAAGTACTGAAATCTTTTACAGCTGTTGGCTTGTAGTTCTCAATGAACTACCAGGACACTGTTGAGTGCTGTAGGTGGTTTGTTGAGGCTTCCTGCCAGTGTGCAACTGCCTGCTCGTATGAGGTATAAGCAGACAGCTTACACTGACGGTCTGCAAGAGTCCTGCATTGCACCCACAATCTGCTGATTGTGGTTGCAATGCTTTGCAGGCTCAAATTTATAAATGCATTTTTTTTTACCTGCAAAAAAAGATGTGCACTTATTTTATTTATTTTTTACAAAGGTGAACCCTTCCTTAAAAAACAGCGCATGTACTGAAGAATAATTGTTGACCTTGGCCATAAATCCAGTGAACTTTTAATTTTCTGTAATATGCTGACAATGCTGTGTCTGCTGCACCAGATTCCTAAACCGTGTTGCCACCCCTATGTGATTTTTTTTCTTGGCTTGACTACCGAACACATTACCTACCCATGAGCCACTTTACAGCATGTAATAGCAGGAGAGTACACAATGAAGGGCTACAGAAATAAGGAGATGTGGAGACATTGGCAGTTGACTACAAGAAGTATGGAGTTCACTGGCAGGATCAACAGGTATTTTCTGTTCTTGTAGTGTTTTTTAAAACAAAACATGGGGAAATGTGCATGTACTGCAGAGGTATGTACTAAAAAAAAAATTGACAAATATACTTTCAAAAGTTGGAACCTGCAGTAATGGAAAACTTTAAAGTTTCTTCACAGATTAAGGTCGGCCATACGCAAAGCAAATTTCTTTCCCGCAACCACGGGTTTCAGGAAAGAAATTAGCTTGATTCTCCCATCAACAGTGTGTTGATGCGGAAATCCCTCCTGCCAAGCCAGCTTCTCCTGGTGGGGGGAGTCATCCCCGTTGGGAGAAGACAATAATTATTCCTAGAAGCTATAGCAGCCCCTAGCAATAATCGCAGGTAAAAACCGGCATGCTGGTTGTACCCAAGTTGATCGATTAGTTAACATGGGCATATTTAGCCTTCCAATACACGGTAAAATCTGAGATTTGAACCGTGTATGGCCTGCCTAATAGCAGAAAGATCTACTTCTTAAAACATAGCAAGTAATATTATCTGTAGAGAAGCCAGAAATCAAGAGGACTGCATTCATCCATAGGCCAAAGCCTGGCTCCCTCTATGAGGACGGTGATCTAAATGACAAACACGTGATTAGGAAATACACATATGAAACATTTTATTGTTTAAATTCATTGCAAAAAGAAACTTGTGTAACTGAGTGTGTGATTGCCATCATCCCTTTAAATATGTTTGTTTTGTAAACCTCTTATTGTGATTTTAAAGGAAATTAAAGTGTTTGTTAACCCCAAAAAAAAAAAAAACGTACCTTACTCCTTTTAAAAGTATGTTATATCTGACAATGGTGTATCATGGCAGCTGAGCCCGACACCATGGTCAGTTTATGTGCCTCCATCATCTGCAGCCTACTATCTGCTCTCCTCTCTGCTCCTGTGTCACTTTCCCCCTCCCCTCTCTGTCTGTGTGAGCCATCTTTCCCCCTCCTTCTGCTCTCATAATACTAACCTGTATACACCATTAGCACTGCCTCCCATTGCAGTCTCCCCTTTTGTGAATGATTAATAAAAATAAATGCTGTAAATACCTAATTTAAGAGCCGAGATTACGATCACATGATCAGCCAGCTCTCTTGCTCCCCTTCAGATTAATGTCAGCAGAGGAATCTCAGCAAAGAAAGGAGAAAGCTGGCTGGTCATGTGATTGCAATCTTGGCTGTGAAATTAGGTATTTGCAGTATTTATTTTTATAAATCATACACAGAGGGGGACACTGCAATAAGAGGCAGTGATGATGGTGTATACAGGTTAGAGAGGCTTAACAACCACTTTAAACAGAATTACTGTATTTATTGGAATAAAACACTCACTTTTTTACCCTGAAAATAGAGGGTAAACTGTGCCTGCGTCTTATACGCAGGGGGCCGTGAAAAGTTTTCTCCTGAAACTTCCCTCTTAAAGTTAGGGTGCGTGGTACACGCCGATAAATACGGTAATTATTGTTGAAGGAAATGTCTTTCATTTGTTAATTAAAAAGAGTTTCAATAAAATATTGTTAAAAACAGTAAACCATCTTTGCAAAGTATTTCACCACATTGTATGTTTAAGTGGTATTCCCCAGCTACTTGCTGTTCTGCCATCACTTGTGCAATAGCGATGGTTTCCAGTAGGTGGGGATGCCCAACGCGTTTCAAAGTGTAAGCATAAACAACATTCTTCTGCAGGGAAAATACCACTTCTGAAATGCATAGTAATTTTAGCATCACTGCTTCTTAAATGTATGTATAAAGTTTTAACAACAATGCATACATTTTACACTTACATTCCAAACTTGGCTAGAGTGGCTCTCCAAAAGCAACTGCCACATCTTATGTGACTTCTTCTTTGTGTAATACAAGGACTGCTGGATAAATATTCAAAGCTTGTGGTACCAAGATTTATGGCTGGAGAATAGAGAAGAAAAAACAAACAAAAGAAGGGAAATAAGTATTTGGTTAATCCATCTACAGGGGGGCTGCATAATTAAGTTAGACAATAATGTCAATGTCAACCTCAAAGTCTGCCAAACGCAGCCAGCAAAGCTACTTATTAGTGAGTCACCTTTATGCAGCCAAAATCCAAACTGTCGAAAAAAGAGAATGTACAAGAGGACCTGAATAAAGTAATTGCCTGGGCTACTACATGGCAACTGAAGTTTAATACTGGTAAATGTAAGGTAATGCACTTGGGTAAAAATATAAACACAAGTTACTTTTTTGGGGAGAATCTCTAGGGGCTTCCAGGATGGAGAAGGATTTAGGGGTCCTAGTAGAAGACAGACTGAGCAATAGCATGCAGTGTCAAGATCCAAAGACAGAACAATATTGGCATGCATTAAAAGGGAAATTTACTCCAGAGATAAGACTATTGTTCTGCCACTTTATAAAACTCTGGTTCGACCGTATTTGGAGTATTACGTCCAGTTCTGGTCACCAATCCTCAGAAAGCATGTGCTGGAGAGTCCAGAGAAGGGCAACTAAATTAATATGAGGAACGATTAAAATCGCAAAATTTATTCTCACTGGAGAAAAGACGCTTGAGAGGGGAAAGTATTGCGATATACAAATATCTCAATGGTGATCGCAGCATAAGTATGAAACCTTTCAGTCCCAGGGAGTGTAAGAGGACACAGGGCCACACGATGAGACTGCATGAGAAGCGGTTTAACCTTGAGCTGCCTATGTTTTTTTTTCACTGTCAGGGCGGTGAGGATGTGGAACTCTCTCCTCCACAATCAGTGGTGTCGGCAGGAAGTATGGATTAGAGGTCTACCAACATGGGTCTACCGACACGTCTGCTGACGTCCGATCCGATCTGCCAAAATCAGACGTATGGAGATACGTCCCCATCTGTCCATGGCGGATCGGGTGAGATCTGATGAAAACGGACACACTGTCCAATTTCATCAGATCCCTCCATAGTAAACAGCGGCGCTGCACAAGCCCCTCCCCGCTCAGTGAGCAGAGAAGGACTTGTCATCTGCCGGCTCAGTTGAGAGATCTTCCGCTGAGCTGGCGGACTCCATAGCGACGGAGTCCGCCTCGTGTGAAAAAAGCCTTAGGCCGCGTACACACGATCAGTCCAAACTGATGAAAACGGACTGAAGTCCAGTTTAATCGGTCCAAACCGACCACGTGTATGGCCCATCAGTCTGTTGTCTTTCAGTCCAAAGTTTTAAAACTTGCTTTAATATCGGACTGATGGACGCCTGACCATCGTTAGTACGCAAAAGCATCGGTTCAAAAACCCGCGCATGCTCAGAATCAAGTCGACGCATACTTGGAAGCATTGAACTTCGTTTTTTTTCAGCACGACGTTGTGTTTTATGTCACCGTGTTCTGACACGATCGGTTTTTGAACTGATGGTGTGTACGCACATCAGACCATCAGTCTGTGAACCGATGAAAATCAACTTCAGTTTGTTTTCATCAGTTTGGACTGATCGTATGTACAGGGCCTTAGACTCCGGAGCAGTCTTCTACTGGGGACCTCCTAGGCAAGACTTTCTGTCTGCTGGGAGGAGCTGTCTCCAAGTCTGAGCCCTGAGCTCTCTTCCCGAGAGGAATATAAATGCAGCCCACAGGTGTGCAATCAGCATGCCTATCTTTGTAAAAAGCAAGCTGAAATTGCTAATATACACAGTGAAATGGGGTCACTTCTCCACATGTACCCGACCCCCCCCCCCCCTCCCCATTTTGCATCGGAGGGAGAATTATTCCACCCTTCACTCTGGCACCTCTGTGCCTACTACCACCCCCAGGAGTCAAAACCCTTCTGACCACCTTCCTAAAGGGGCACTCCACCCACCTTTTTTTCCAGGTGTGCTTCCATGAGCACTTCTTCCTACCTAATCTTTGGGGTCCTCCTGATCTCTCTATCTGTTCATCTCTCCCAGGACTGTATGAGGCCTACACCCACTGTCAGGGACTGACTTCTCTCACTACCTGACTCGGGCTTACCCAGTACTATCTGTTTTTCAGGTTTGCTACTACCTGTTCGGGTTACCCTTGGCAACCTCCTCAAAAATGCACAATTCAGAATTGTCAATACCACCAGGAACTCCTATCCCATCGCTTGCTAGGACAGTGTCTGAGAAGGGTCCATACACAGGCCAGCAGTTACTCCCTATGGGACCTTCCCACAGTTTCACATTGCCCCCCTGCTGTCTAACACACCAACAGCGACTGTTCTTGCAACAAGTTCTTTTCAACACATTTTTTCACATCAGTTTCTTTTATCACTTCTGTTACCGCTGGTATTTTCAATACCTCTGACCTGTCCAACAGTTCTCTAGAGTGTCTCTCTTACACAACCTCTGTATGAAGCAATCCAGCACACTGTAAGACAACTTTCCACGTTAACATAAAACATTGTGTAGCACTGCCCCTGGAGGAGCTGCTGAGTATTTCGGGCAGCATGTTACCTCTATATCTTCCCCATCCAGTGTAGTAGAAGAGAGTTGAAAAACTTCAATATCCAAAATTTACACTTCTTTTTCTAAGATTTATTGGCAGAACTTGGTAAGTAAAGAAGTGGTTAAAGGGGTGGAAGGGTAAACAAGTAGATTCGTGTGCATAATTTCAATTCTGAAACACTCCTGCTTCCAGCAAACAGTTCTCGTTGCCACTCTAGCCAGAGTGGGTATTGCTCACCCGGATAGGTCCCTCTCACTGGCCTAGCAGCCGGAATGGCGCATGGAATAATGTACAGTCTCTGCCACAGACTTTCCTTTACGAGGAGACACTTTCGGTCCCGAATCCCTTTAACACAGGATTCAGCACCCGGATCTCTCCAGATTTACTTCTGTAGAGCTCAGATCTGACAGGCGATCACTAGGGTTGTCCCGATACCAGTATCGGTATCGAGACCGATTCCGAGTATTTGGGGGAGTACTTGTACTCCCCCAAATACCCCCGATACCAAAATAGAATAATGTACAGTCTCTGCCACAGACTTTCCTTTACGAGGAGACACTTTCGGTCCCGAATCCCTTTAACACAGGATTCAGCACCCGGATCTCTCCAGATTTACTTCTGTAGAGCTCAGATCTGACAGGCGATCACTAGGGTTGTCCCGATACCAGTATCGGTATCGAGACCGAATAGAATACTCCCCCCCCCTCCCCCCCCGCCGACGCACCACGCTCGCGATTGGACGGACACTCCCCCCTTGCTCGCGATTGGACGGAATCGTCCAATCGCGTGTCTATACATGGCGCCGCGGGTATTACAAGTTTACACGGGGATTAACCCTGCAGGCTGCAGCAGCGACGGCGGCGGAGGTATGGGGGACATGACATGGCTGCAATATGGGGCACAGGACATGACATGGCTGCATATGTGGGGGGACATGACATGGCTGCATATGTGGGGGGACATGACATGGCTGCATGTGTGGGGGGACATGACATGGCTGCATATGTGGGGGGACATGACATGGCTGCATATGTGGGGGGACATGACATGGCTGCATATGTGGGGGGACATGACATGGCTGCAATATGTGGGGGGATATGACATGGCTGCATATGTGGGGGGACATGACATGGCTGCAATATGTGGGGGGACATGACATGGCTGCAATATGTGGGGGGACATGACATGGCTGCAATATGTGGGGGGACATGACATGGCTGCAATATGTGGGGGGACATGACATGGCTGCAATATGTGGGGGGACATGACATGGCTGCAATATGTGGGGGACATACATGGCTGCAATATGTGGGGGGACATGGCTGCATTTGGGGACACGTTTAAAAAAAGTATCGGTATTCGGTATCGGCGACTACTTGAAAAAAAGTATCGGTACTTGTACTCGGTCCTAAAAAAGTGGTATCGGGACAACCCTAGCGATCACCATCAAGCCTCTCAGTCTATGGTGCATCCTTCGATGAAGTTTCTAAGCCTCCTCCCGAGATACCAGCCTCTTGCATGGTCCTCTCTAGGATAGGTCCTCCCCTGGCTTCCTTCATCAAGCGGCTTCCTCCCACCAGGACAGACGGCACAGGATCACCTCGAAAGCGCAGGCCCCAGTCTGGCTACTGGGCCTACTTAGAGAGATCACAACCCCGGACCAACGTGGTCCCGGAGTCAGGATATCAGGAACACGCACCCATGGCCAGGTGGGCCACAAGGTGGTGGGACGACAGACCGATGACCCTGGTCCAGTGGCGTCTCTTCCCTAAGTACCCCGGCCCAGCATGCACAGCATGATCACCCACACTGATTGGCTGCCGAGGGGGACAGCCAATACACCCTGACTCTGCTGCTGCCACCCTTTAGCCTGGAGTGGTAATAACACCCCCAGGCGAACATTGGTGGTTACTCCCAGCACAGCCATGGCTGAAACGGAGGCAACATTTTCTCAAAATTACACATGTCCAAGTCAACTAACACTCAGACCCCCTCTAAATTTAAAGCAGCGCCTGTCCAACAGGAGCAGTCTGCTACAAAATTTACTTTAAACGATTCCACCATTTGTGATTTCTGCACAGTACAGCCTGCAATATCCAGCTCCAATCAGCTGTACCCCGTGGTACAAGTTCTCCAAACGTAGTAGAGGATGGCAAGATATACACTGGCTGTATACTCCATAAATCTAGTATATATTTGAGCACGTCTGTCACAAAATACACCACATAATTTTTACCTTTATGCGCTGTGGGCAAGATTTCTGCTGTGCATTTATGCTCAGTCAGACCTTCAGACATGAGAGGGTTAATCTCTGCAACGGACAGTGCACCCTGGCCTATAGGCTGTTAATGCCCACTACACCTTTAGCCACAAAATCTTCTTCCAGCATTGCTATTAGTCTCTTGGCCCAATAATCCCAATAGGTTTTGCTCTGTCGCACTACATCTGCCCAAGGAGATATAGACAGACATGAATATGGTCCAAGACTGTGAAATTTATCTTGGGCATTCGATAATTGTGTTTCTTGGCAATATGCCATGTTTTGCCAATATAGAAGGAACCCCACTGGCACTGCATTAGATAGACTACCCCCTGTGTTTTGCGATTAGCAAAATGTTTGACACAGAAGCGCTCACCATTAGGCAGTGTCAGATGCGTCCTTTTATGCGTCCTTTTTATTGGTGACTGAACATTGTATTGTGCACACGATCCACAGGAAAAGGTGCCCTAAGTTTTACAGGGATCTTTTCTTGATTATCCATTTGTATTCACTGTATAAGCGATTCTCCAATAGATCCAGCTTTTTTATATGTGATTTGTGGATTTTTGGTTAATAGATTACCAATGACTGGATCCTCTGTGAGGATAGGCGAATATTTAGTCAAAATTCTGTTTACTTTATCGTGTTCCTTTGAGTTATCTTAATATTGCTCTTGTGATGTTATCTTGCTTCTTTTTTCGGGGGTTGAAAAATAATATCCTGTCTCTTATTGTCTTTCACATGATTAACCACTTGACCACTGGGCACTTAAACCCCCTTAATAACCAGACCAATTTTCAGCTTTCCGTGCTCTCACATTTTGAATGACAATTACTCAGTCATACAACACTGTACCCAAATTACATTTTTGTACTTTTTTTTTCAGAAATTGAGCTTTCTTTTGGTGGTATCTAATCACTGTTGTGTTTTTTATTTTTTGCGCTATAAAAGAAAAAAGACTGGAAATTCTGTAAAAAAAAAATGAATTTTTCTTTGTTTCTGTTATAAAATTTAGCAAATTTGTAATTTTTCTTCATAAATTTCAGCCAAAATGTATACTGCTACATATCTTTGGTAAAAATAAGTACAAATTGGTGAATATTATTTGGTCACTTTCTACTCACTTCCCAAGGTGTACAAGGATATACATAATCCACCAGGAAGAGCCATTATTTCGGGGAATAGATGTATTTCTGAGGGGATTTGTCAAGTCATTGACCAACATTTGAGACCCCATGTCAAGAATTTGACGATTTATACGAAAGACACCATTCACTTGTTGCAGATTTTGGAAAATCTTGAAGTTCTCAGGTCTGCAATGTTGGTAACGATTGATGTTGAATCACTACAGCAGCATTCCACACGATCTGGGAATTGCTGCTGCAGGACGTGTACTCCAACAAAGGGCAAAACAAGAATGGGAATTCAATAAGCTTGTATTACAGATGCTAGAATTCATTCTACATCATACTGTTTTTCTCTTTAAAGGCTCCCACTACCTCCAGGTACACAGGGTGTTGCTATAGGGACATGTCGCGCCCCCCTCCTACACAAACCTGTACCTGGGGGAGTGGGAGACAGACTTTTTATCCAGTGATCAGTTATCTATGTACACAAGACACATAATTTTCTGGCAAAGGTACATAATTACATACTACTTGTATGGGATGGCCCAAAAGATGAATTGAAACTTTGTTTTGATCAAATCAAAGTGTCCAAGAAGTGCCGTAGTTGTAATGCCCTCCAAATGTCCAGTTGGTAGGGGACCCCACCCGTTACCATCTCCTGCATAGTGTGCCATGAGCCCTCTTTAACAAAATTAGATGCCTGTACCAGACCCTGATCTATTAACCCACTGAAAGGCCCCTTCATCAATCCTGGTATGAATTGGGGGTTCCCCAGAATTGGGTAAAGTGGTGAATCCAGAGTGGACAATGTCCCTTTCACAAATAGCCCGTAAGCAACTTTCAATGTTGGGCCTATCAGTGGGTGTTTCTTGATAGTTATCGGCAGGTCTCTGTAACACCATGCTGCCAGGTGGAGTATACTGCTGCACTGAGCTTGCTCCAAACTTGGCCATATTTTCTCGCCCCCATGTCTCCTCCAATCTATCAGGCGGATCAGAATGGCCGCCTGATAGTACCGATGAATATCTGGAGCCGCCACGCCTCCGTCTCGTTTTGGTAGAGATAATATGCGCCTCTTAATTCTTGGGGATTTATTAGCCCAAATAAACTTATTAAAAAGAATCTGCGTCTGGTTAAAAAAGGATTTTGGTATGGCGATGGGGAGTGTCTGGAAAAGATACAAAAATTTCGGTAATATGCTCATTTTGACGACATTGACTCTCCCGAACCAAGAATGGAACCCCCTCCTCCAGCTATCCAGGAGGACCCGTGTTTTCGCCAATAGTGGCACAAAATTAAGTTTGAAAACCTGTGACAGGTCTGCCGGAATGGAGGTGCCCAGGTATGTAAGTGACTGGTCAGACCATTTAAATCTGTGTTTGGTTTTCAAGGACCGCAGGTCCTCTTCCGGGATCGCTACTCCCATTGCTTCTGACTTGTCATAATTTATCTTAAAGTTTGATAGGTCTCCATATAATTGTAATTCCTGTAGCAACTTAGGAAGGGATTCCATCGGGCTCGTCAAAGAGTACATCATGTCGTCTGCGAAAGCAGAGATCTTATATTCTGCATCTCCAACAGACACTCCTTTAATATCTGGATTCAGTCGAATCCTGTTTAATAGAGGTTCTACAGATAGCGCAAACAAAAAAGGGGATAACGGGCACCCCTGTCTTGTCCCGTTAGACAATTTAAAGGGAGGAGACACTATTCCATTCACTCTAACCTGTGCCGTTGGATGAGTATAGTTACTTGTGATCCATTGTAGCATCTTGTTGCCGAACCCCATGTGTCTTAGAACCATAAACATAAATTGCCAGTTTATCCGATCAAAAGCTTTCTCGGCATCGGTACCGAGGAAGACACATGGGGTTCGGGAAGAGTCAGCCAAATGGATCAAGTTCAGGGTCTTAATCGTATTGTCCCTAGCTTCACGCATCTGGACAAACCCCACCTGATCTTTGTGAATAAGCCTGGGTATATATTGTTGTATACGTGCCGCTAAGATTTTTGCGAAAAGCTTCAGATCTTCATTGAGTAAAGAAATGGGTCTATAGCTCCCACATTGAGAAGGGTCTTTACCTTCCTTAGGTATGACCGCGATTACCGCTTTCAGAGTTTCAATGTGAAAGGAACATGTATCACCCAGACCGTTAAACATTCTGACCATAAAGGGGCCTAGAACAGGGAGAAAGAGTCTATAGTAAGCAATGGTGAATCCATCTGTTCCCGGTGATTTCCCTCCTTTCCCCCTTTTCACTGCCTCCTGTAGTTCCTCTAAAGTTATAGGTTTTTCCATTTCTTGACTCATTTCTACTGTTAGGGTCGGAATACCTGAGGTTTCTATATAATTACCCATTGTCTCATGTTGTTGTTGGGGGTTTGTTTGCAGATTATATAAAGTACTATAAAAGTCACTAAATCTCTGTGCAATTTCTCTGGGTAGCATGTGTTCTTCGCCTCCTGACCCCTTAATCATAGGAATATAAGTCTTAGTATATTGTTCCCTCAGTGAGTTCGCTAGTTGCTTCCCACATTTGTTACCATATTCATAGTTCTGTCTTTTGCCGTTTTGTATCGCCCTTCTTGCACTGTGTAAAAGCAGTTCGGTAATTTGTCTACGTGCCGTCATAAGCTCTCTCTCTACTTCTGGGTTAGGTCTCTGTTTATGTTTCATTTCTAGGTTTGTAATCTTCATCATAAGGGTTGTTATATTCCGCTCCCTGTCTCTTTTAACCCTTGCGCCATGTTTCATCAAGACTCCCCTTATGACTGCCTTATGGGCCTCCCATACTACCCCCAGATTACATTCTGGGGTGTCATTAGTTTCAAAGTACCATTTTAACTCCCTCTGGACATCTTCCAGCACCACCTCATCCTGTAGCAATCTCTCATTTAGTCTCCAGCCCCCCTGGCCCAAAGGCCTGGAGTCTCCTATTTTATATTCTAGAAGGATTGGGGCATGGTCAGACCAAGAAATTTCACCTATTCCAACTTCTATAACTGCGTGTAGCTGGCTATGCGGCACAAAATAATAATCAATGCGTGAATATACCTTGTGCGGGATAGAGTAGAAGGAGTAATCTCGCTCTCCCGGGTGCATCATTCTCCATATATCTATCAGTGTCTCTTGTTGTAGCAGCTGTCGGATTCGTTTCCGGGTGCCCCTCGCAACTGAAGAAGCACCTGTTGACGTGTCCAAATTGGGGTCCAGAGGGACATTTAAGTCCCCTCCCATAATCAGCTGACCTTCTTGGAATCCTGTTAACCTGTCCAGGAAGTTCCTCAGAAACTGGTCCTGTTGTAGATTGGGGGCGTAGAAGGTAGCAAACGTAAATATCGCTCCTCTCATCGTCCCCTTTACCGCTAAATACTGCCCCTCGGTATCAACCAGGGAGTCTTTTAAGGACCATGGCGTATTAGAAGATATAAGTATTGATACTCCCCCCTTTTTTACCGTAGGATTCATTGCATGATATACTGTCGGGAAGTTTTGGTTCCTAAGAAAGGGGAGCCCCCCTTTTCTAAAATGTGTTTCCTGTATCATAGCTATGTTTCTGCCTCTTTTTTTTAAGTCCTGCAGTAAGATACGTCTCTTTTCCGGTATATTTAGTCCCTTAGCATTGATTGAAATTACTGAAAGGGCGTCCATTTCTGGGCGCTCCTCCGCTTCCTATGTGGGACCCAAGCACCCGGACCCTGCAGGCGAGGAGAAGAGAAGGAGAAGCAAAAAAGGAGAGGAAAAAAAAAAAAAAAAAAAACCCACCCAACAAACCCCCCCCCCCCCCCCCCCCCCCCCAGCCCTCTATATCCCTACTCTAAGCTGGTACCCTAAGACAGAGAAGAGAGGAACTGAGTTGTCCTCCTCCTCCTCAAGGGTATCCCAAAGCTAAGCTTTGGTCACTCAGAAACCCAACCCCCTGAGTGATGGCCTAATCGGGGTTATTGACCCACGCCTCCCCCGGTGAGGGGTCTCCCGCCGCCTCCACACGCTCCTTCTATCAAAAAAAAAAAAAAAAAACATAACATGAACTCGCTCTGAGTTAAATTGAGTTAAATTGATTGCCCCTAGGTCATTCTGGCTACCAGGGGGTAAAACTTCCTCTGTTATATCATACCAAATGAACAAACCCAATCACAGGTCTCTTAACAGGGAGTCCCCTGATTCATAACCGATTTTAAAATCTCTTGAAACCTTTTGGGGACTCTTTCCCTTTGAGTGGTAATCTTGTGGTACCCGACCACAGTGCCTCCCGCACACCCCCCACCCCTTCCCACTGCGACACCCACCCCTAAGGGTTGGGTCTAGCCCCCCCAACCCAAACTTCCCCCTTGCCCTCCCAGGCCTTCGCGGTGCCCGTGTGAACCCCATTGACCACTGCAGGTAGCTGCAGTGGGGGAAAAAAAACAAAACAAAAAAAAAAGGTAAAGAAGTATAATTCAAGGGGAGAAAAAGAAAAAAAAAAAAAAAAAAAAAACACCCCCTATCCCAGTGTCAGTGTAGGTTGCGCGCACAATATGTTGTTCCCATCCCTACCTCCCCCCGTTCCCCCTAGATGCTAATAGCATCCATATAGTGATAGGTGAATCCATATATACCCCCCTCCCTAACCCCCCTTCCCAAAATCTGTAATGGCAAACCCCTGCCCCCCCCCCCCCAAAATTGCTGTGAACAAAAACCGTAAGCAGGCTACTGCCTGTAAATCTATAAGTGAGTCCCCTTAAACCCCTCCCTTCCCCCCTAGCCTACCCTACCCTTCCCTCCCCTCCCATCTTACTCTAAGGTGCACAATGTGTCGTTCCCAGCCCTACCTCCCCCCTATCCCCTGGAAGCTGAGACCTCCCATAAATAGTGAGTGAACCCATACATACCCCCCTCCCTGACCCCCCTCCCCCAGATCTACAATAACAAAGCCCCCCCTCTCCCCCCATAAACACTGTGAAAGAAAAACAATAAGCAGGCTGCTGCCTGTAAGTCTAGTAGTGAGTCCTCTTGGTCCCTCCTTCCCCGACAACCTACCCTACCCTTCCCTGCCCTTCCTGCCCCTACCATCCCATCCCCCCCCCCCTGTAGCACTGCCCCGGGCGCTAGATAGATCCCCCTATTGAGACCTTGTTGCCCAGTTTCCTGCGACCCCTAAATGGGGGGCGCAGGGAAAGGGCAACACCGGTATCCAAAACAACACCGTATATATAGCGTAATAAAATATCCTAAGGTCCCCAGTATAATCAGAGATATTATAAAAAAAAAAAAAAAAAAATGTTTAGGAGCAAGAAATAAATAAATATGTAAAATAAAAAAAAAAAATAAAAAAAAATTATTCTTTGCTCCAATTCAGACCGGGCTGCATTTAACCCTTTAAACACAAACAAAAAAAAAACGGAGAGGAAAGGAAAAAAAAAACAAGTCAGACATTCTTAAGGTCTATAGATCTCGGATTTAACTGTAACCAGTTCGGGACTGGAAACGGTTCTGTTTCCAAAAATAGAAACAAATCAGGGAGGTCCGCTCTAGAGCGAAGCCAAAATGAAAGTGAGGCTTTCTTAATGAGGACGGAGATGGGGAACCTCCATCTGTATGTCCCTCCCCATGCCCTTACACGATCTAATATTGGGCGAAGTAGGGCCCTGCGTTGAAGGGTAGCCCCAGATAAGTCCGGTAAAATCTTAAGCTGTGTCCCCTCGAATTCTATTGAGCCGGCCTGCCATGCTTTCCGTAGGATTGCCTCCCTATGTGAAAAATAATGTAATCGACATATCACATCCCGAGGGCGACCCTTATCTTTCAATTTTGGGCCCAAGGCTCTATGAATTCTGTCCATCTCAAAATTTGGTGAACTGGTGTCTTGCATAAGACTTTGAAAAATGTTTTGAGCCACGGCCTGAAGATCTTCATGACCTTCCCTTTCCGGGACCCCGCGTATACGTATATTATTACGGCGTTCCCTGTCCTGGAGATCTTCTATCTGTAGCTGCAGGGACACCGCGACATCTATCTGGTTACGGTTCTCATTCTCGATCGCCTCAACACGTTGCTCTAGGGTCTTTAACCCAGCCTCCCCCTCTCCCACGCGGACCTCCAAGCCCTGTAATTCAGTTCTAACAGTCTCCAGGTCCCTGGAGTGAGCCTCCTCCACTTTTGAAATTAGTTCAGTAATGTCAGCCCTTGTAGGGAGTGCTTGAATTAGGGCTTTCAGAGTCTCCATTTCATTTTTGAAGTCTTCCCGGATAGGGGGGGGGGTGGCGGATCCTGCCAACATATTATACATACGTGAGCTCTGTGGTGTGGTCTGCAGGGTCTCTACATCTGCTCTCACTGCCATAGGGGGTTGGGATACTGTCTCCAAGGAGCCACTAGTGTCACTAGTGTCACCCCCTTCTGTCTCCAACTCAACCCCCAGTGACTCGCTCTTGCGACCAGTGGGTCGTACCGTGCCTTGTGGGATAGAGAAGTACCGGGAGATCTCCAGTTGCTCAGTTTGTCTGGGTGCAGGAGTCTTTAATGACTGTGATGTTTGTATTCCTGCTGCTTTACGTGAGGTGCGACTCTCCCGCTGTCTCAGAGATCGCATCCCTCACATACCCTGTATGCCACTGTGTGCCTGGTTCAATTTGGACAGTTCAGTTCAGACAGGCAGTTCAGTTCAGGCAATTCAGACAGACAGTCAAGTCCCAATCCCCTCTGGTTTTGAGATAATCCAAAGATTCTAACAATATCCACAAAGAGTCCTGTATCCTATATCTCTATCCCCTCCCAGTAAGTAGTTATAATACCATTCACTGACCCCCTTTAAGTGTCTTTTCTTTTTTTTTTCCTATTATCTTACGGCTGTACAAAAAAAGAACGGCAGAGAAAAAAAAGAAACTGATAACAACTGTCAATGTTCCTCTCTAGCCTCCTCTTATAACATTCACCCCCTCCCTTCCACTATCCAGCAGAGTACCTTTAGGTGTTATCTTCTGGCGATTAGCTTCTGATTCCTAGGTTACCTTTCAGGAATCCTCCGGGAGGGGGGAGAGCGAGGAGCAAGGAGTGAGGAGTGGAGAGGAGACAGTAGAAATAGATAGCACGCCGCCAGACCTGTCAGCAGCAATTCACAGCTCCTATTCCAGCCGCAGCCGCCGCCCGCAGTATCGTGTCCCTGGGTCTCTGGGTCTCTACGGCAGCTGTTCCGGGTCACGAGTCACGGCTTCCAGCCCCACGTCCATCTCAGGTATCAGGGCGGCATTCCGGCGTACCAGCAAGAGGTATGTTTCTCCTAGCGGGGGAAAGCCAGGATAGGAAAAACCAGGGGGGGACCGCAAATGCCGTGGATGTCGGCAAGGGATCAACAGGCAGCCGGTGATCGGAGCAAGCAACAATTAGCTCATAGCGGAGCTCGTGGAGGTACGGCGGGAGCTCACCAGTTCACTCCCTCACCTGGCCATGCGTGGTCACGCGCCCTTTGTTTTGATCAAATGAACCGTAACAATCTTAATCTTTTTTTTTTTCTTCCTTGATATCAGCATTTGTAAGGATACAAATGGCAAACTAATTGGTAAACTTTTCAGGAAAGAAACTTCCCGTAATACTTTGTTGCACGCTGATAGTTTTCAATCAGATACCATGAAAAAATCCATACCCTTTAGTCAATACCTGTTTATTAAGTGGAACTATAGAACAAATGAAGATTTCCAACAGGAGGCAGATGAATTGATTACTAGCAAGGGGCTATACCAAATCAATCAACTTAAAGCCTTTAACCGTGTTAAAGACAATAAGAGACAGGATTTTATTTTCAAACCCCAAAATAAAGAAGCAAGATAACATTACAATAAGTGTTACAATAAGTAATATTACGATACTTAAATGAACACGATAAAGCAGAATTTTTACCAAATATTGGCTTGTCCTCACAGAAGATCCGATCATTGATAATCTAGTAACCAAAAATCCACAAATCACATATAAAAAAGCTGGATCCATTGGAGAATTGCTTATACAAAGTTCAATAGAAAGGCTATTCAAGAAGGGATTCCTGTAAAACTTAGGGAACCTTTCCCTGTGGATCGTGTGCAGTCATCAGTAGAAGGAGGCATCTGACACTGTCTAATGGTGAGCGCTTCCATGTCAAACTATCTACCTACTCTACCTATTGCAGTGCCAGTGTGGTTCCTTTTATATTGGTAAGATATGGCAAGAATTTGAACAACGTTTAAGTAAACACATGCATAGCATGAGGATTGCTAATTTATAACTGCATCTTGGTCAACATTATAAAAGGTTGGTGCTAATTCAAGTGAATAATACTAAACACATTTGAATTGGCGCCGACCTTTTATAATCATTTTCAGGTTGATCTTTTCACTTGAAAAGGGTCTTTTACTTTATCACGTGCGTTGTTACACATCATTTTGAGTTTGGCACCACCACTTACACCCAGCTCTTGGTTGACATATTGCCAAGAAACCCAATTATTGAATGCCTGAGATAAATTTCACAGTCTTGGACCATGTGTTTTCCTCTTTTTGTTCTATGTTTTCTCATCTATATACCTGGCACAGAAAGGCCCCCTACAATCCTGTCTGGGGCTTACCTTTCTCTCTAAAATGTACTGAGAGCAATGAAAGATTTCTCCATACTCGGACACTGGACATACTCTGCTTTTTGTCCCCAATATGGTCACTATATCGGTCTCCGGATGTTGTCATTACAGAGACCAGGTATGAAGCGGCAACGAATGACATCACTACGACAAGCATGCGCAATATAGAGGGATGCCAGGGATTGAAGTCGACACCATTCCTATTTTCACAGCCGCTGATGTAGAAATTTTGATTGCTGATGAAACAATTTAGCTGGAGCTGCATACCTAGATGGTTGGGAGACGGCCTGAGACCAAAAAGGAGTGTACTTTTTTCAACAGTTTGGATTTTGGCTGCGTAAAGTTGACTTGCTTGTAAGTAGCTTTGCTGGCTGCGCTTGGCAGACTTCAAGGTACTATCAGTTGACATTATTGTCTAACTTGATTATGCAACCTATTTATTTCCCTTCTTTTTGCCTGTTTTTTCTTCTCTATTCTACAGCCATAAATCTTTCTTGGTGCCACAAGCTTTGGAAATGTATCCAGCAGTACTTGTATTACACAAAAACAATAAGTCACATAAGATGTGGAAGTTTCTTTTGAAGAGTACTCTAGCCAAGTTCGGAATGTAGTGTAAAATGTTTGCATTGTGATTAAAACTTTATACATAAATTTACGAAGCATTGAGGCTAAAATACAATTACTATGTTTTTCAGAAGTGGTATTTTCCCTGAGGAAGAATTAGTTTATGCTTACATTTTGAAACGTGTTGGATATCCCTACCTACTGGATACCATCTCTATTGCACAATTGCTAGCCGAAGAGCAAGTAGCTGGGGAATACCACGTCAACATGCTCTGATACTTTTGTAACTTTAATATTACCATACAATGTAATGAAATACTTTGCAAAGATGATTTACTGTTTTTAACAATATCTTATTAAAACGCTTTTTAATTAACAATGAAAGACATTTCCTTCAACAATAATTAATTCTGTTTGATTGACTTTAAAATCCCAATATGAGGTTTACATAACAAACGTTGTTTAAATTCATTAGGGCAGCAGTTTCCAACCTGGGGAAGGTGTGCACGCCAGTACACCCTAAGGGAACTTAAAAAATGTTAATGGTGGTGGCAGTGACATAACTGTGTAAGTGTGTATCTAGCAGTCCTTTAGAGCAATACTGCGCAGTGAAGGAAGCCTTCTAACCAAGACTTCCTTTGCCGCTCGGGTCACATGCCTGCTCAGGGGCACTGCACTTAACTGAGATATCGGTGTATATGCACTGGGGCAGTGCTGAGAAGAACTGCAGTGCACTGCTGGAGTCTCACTCCTCCTCGAACAACAGTCAACTGAGGGGAAAGTGCAGGGATACTGCTGAGTGATTTACAATGATAAAAAAAACAATCTGCTCCACCGTCTAGTCTTAAGACCTGCTGTGAAAACGTCTGTGAGAAGAGCCTGGCAGGTCAGTCACTGAGATGCAATGCAGTGAAATTACATCTTAATATTCCAGGCCTGATGTGTTGTCATGACTGTTGTTTTGTTTTGGGGCCTTCTCAGTGCTAGGTGACCCATAATGCACCCCTAATTATCAGGACACACATTGCTCCCTGCATAGTAAGTATAGGGGATCAGTTCTCTCCCACCCTACTCTCCATCCACAATTGGGTACAATTTATGGAAAAAGGGTACACAAGTGAACAAAAAAAAGGTTTTGAACCACTGCATAAGGAGAACACAGAAAACACTGATTTAGATAACACTAGATACAACAAGAGTTATAGGAATGTTTTCAGCCTTCAGTGACATATATCATAGTTGCCCTTACAAAAGAACAGGTTACATATATTGTGACCAGATTTACAGCATATTCAATTTCTTTATTGACCACACACACCCACAGCAATTATGAAGCTTGATTTAAGAGCAGTGTTGTCCCTGATCAAATTCAAGGATATTCTAATGGTCGGTAATTCTCTGCAGTCCCCCATAACATATTGGCACAAGTAAAATATTAGAATGGTTATTTGTCTTCTAATTTCTAAAAAATCATGGGTAAAAATGTGTTTCTAATACAAATCAGTGCTGTCTAACTGGGTGGCCCACATATGGATCTCCACCTGTCTCCCAGCTGCAGACAGAAGCAGAAAACAATACCATACTAATCCTTCTCACAAATATGCATCTCTTGCCCCATGCTACAGAGATGCCGATAGAAGAGACACTTTTTGTTGGTTACATTTTTTTTTTATTAGAAAAGATTGGTTTACAGACAGTATTCTGTCAAGACCTGCGTAACAAGGTAATGAAACTTTATAAAGATGGAAAAAATATATAAAAAGATTTTCAAAGCCTTGAATGTGCCAGTCAGTACTGTTCAATCACTTGAAGTGGAAAATTCAGGGATCTATTGGTACCATGCCAATGTTAGATAGACCAAGAAAGATTGCAGCCACAAATGCCACAAGAATTGTTCAGGATATAAAGAAAAACCCAAAAGTAAATTCAGGAGAAATACAGGCTGCTTTGGAAAAAGACGGTGTGGTTGTTTTACGGAGCACAATAGAACGATACTTTAACAAGAATGAGCTGCATGATCAGGTTGCCAGAAAGAAGCCTATTTCCTCTTTCAATAATCAGACTTATCCTGACCCCCCCCTGCACAGCCATTCACTGTGAAGAGCAGTGTGATGCCATTTCTCCTCCCCTAGCTCTTATGCAGCTGAGAACAGAGGGAATGCGATCACTTAATGTATAAAAAAGGGAGGGGGGGAAATTCATAATGTGTTTATAGCTATACACAAATGTTTTGGCTTTCATTTCTATTTTAAACTGAATGAATTGTTTTACAAGGTGATAGTGCAGGACCACCAAAAATTTTGCATGACCTGGAGACATTTTGCCAAGACAAATGGGCAGCTATTGTGCAAAGGTCAATCAGCGCCACAAAGTGCTATGTGCTTAAAGAATACAATAAATGAATACAATTTTCTTTATCGTACATCACGGGACACAGAGCGCATAGCCATTACACTTGGGTTATATGGGTACCTTCAGGTGTGGACACTGGTGTAATCAATTTCACAGGAAGTTTCCTCCCTATATAACCCCCTCCCACTGGGAGTGCTTCAGTTTTTTCGCCAGTGTCTTAGGTGTTGGTCACGTCTAGCTGTCCCTCGGAGGTCTCGGGACCCAGGATAGCTAGCCGGATCCGTCCGAAGTGCTTCAAAGCCAAGGTGTACGGTACCCGGGCCCTGCTGGAGTGGGGTTTTGCCTATAATGCCTCTCCTTGGAGGGCTGGATTCTGGGCTCCAGTGCCTTAGTCTCTTCCAAGAACTAAACGCCACTGATGCCAGGATGCTATATAGGTCCAGGGGTGTGGGTTCCTTAAACACAGGACCCCGGTCCCTGAAGGTCCAAGACAATACCCACGGAGATGGGGGAAGGCTGGGCCTCTTGCAGTTTGCAATACCCTGTGGCGTGGAGCAGGTAAGAGGGAACCTGCGGGACTTGGTTCGACAGTAGGTATCCCCCTGGGGGTTCTGGGTTGGCTAATGGTATGCTTGTGCATCAGCCACTATCTCCACTATGTCTTTTGAGGCAGGATGGGATGTACTAATGTTTACCCAGATAACATGTAGATATATGTATGCTTGTTTAAGATATATATTTTGCTACTCCCCCCAGATTTGCCTGTTAGCATGGATACTGCAGCCCCCACGTACTATAAAGAGGGAATGCTGGTGAAACTCCTGTTTCTTAGGAAGCCTATGGGGACAGCTTCCTCTATGTGTGCACTACATTGAGAATTAGTGCGTACCTGGTGTCAGTTTGGGCTGCTGGCGTTGGTCCATGCTTCTCCTCTGCTCCCTGCTTCCTCCATGTTGATTTCAGCGTGGGGAGGGTGTGCGCGCGCGTGCACGCCGTCTTTTATGGCGTCCTCGTGCATAGGGGGGGCGGGCCGGCTGGTCTTTCCCTTCTGAGAGCGGTGGAGAAAGGACACAGAGCGCGCAGCTGAGCCATTTTTTTGGCATGCAGTGACACCTAGTGGCGGTTGGTGGATCTTCAGGTCTGGACTTAAAGTCCACTTTGACCAAGAAAAAAAAAAAAGGGTTTTTTTCTTAAAGGGACTCAGCCTTAGATCCGGCAGCATCCGAGTCTACCTTGGGCTCCAGCTAACGGGCATTGGTGTTGCAATACTCACAGGTTTTCCTCGGTATTGCCACATTCTAGAGCGTGGAAAAATTAAAAAAAAAAATTGTTCACTCCTAGCTACAACAGTCGGGTGTTGGCTACAGGGGTGTCTCAAGGTTGTGCAATGGCTCCCAAGGGATCAGGACCAGCTAAGGCTGCAAAGGGTGCCAAAGAACAAGTCTCCATCGGGGTCAGAGGATTTGGGTCAGGATGGTCCCACCCTCGCTAGATAGGGCACCGAGTAGCATCTTACAGGAGCCATTGAGGGTGCTGGGGGCAGAGGCGGCCCCCAATCCACCTATTCCCATTTACGTAACGGAAGAAATGCTAGCGACCACCCTGGGTGGGCTAGAGGAAAGGTTAACGGCTTTGATTGCCCGCTCTTTGCCAGGTGGCAAACGGGCTAGATCCCCGTCACCTAGATTGGTGTTTTCAGATGCGGGGTCTCCTCGCCGGAGGAACAGGACCCACAAGGGGATCAAGCGGACCAGAGTCCCGACGGGTCAGACATGGAGGGTTCCACTCTAGAGAAATTTTTTCGGCTTCTCAAGCGGAGAGCCTGTGGATCCAGTCTCTGACAGATATTGTTCGCACTGCTTTTAAAAAACTTCCAGTGTCAGAACTATTAGCCCCTACAGTATCCTCATTAGGTTCTTTAAAGGCACCATTAACTTGGGTGTCTTTTCCAATTCACCCCCTTCTGGAGAGCGTGTTTTTTTCAGGATTGGGCTCGACCTGATAGGATCTTTTTCCCTCCTAAAATGTTCACTATTTTCTATCCTATGGAAGAAAAATTTGCAAAGAAATGGGCACTCCCTACTGTGGACGCGGCCATTTCCTGCGTGAATAAATCCCTGACCTGTCCGGTTGGAAATGTCCAGATGTTCAGAGATCCGGCCGACAAAAAATTGGAGACCCTACTGAAGGCTTCGTTTACCACAGTAGGTGCCGTGGTTCAGCCAGCAGTGGCAGCCATTGGCGTTTGTCAGGCTTTAAAGAAACAGTTGTTAAAAGGACATGCCGGCTCAGCAGACTCGTGAATTAGCAGACCTCCCAAGGGCTCTCTGCTTTGCAATAGATGCTATTAAGGACTCCGTTCAACGGGCATCCCGTCTATCTCTGCTGTTGGTTCATATGCGTCGTCTTTTGTGGCTAAAGAACTGATCAGCAGAGGCACCCTGCAAAAAACTTTTAGCAGGATTTCCCTTTCAGGGTGGAAGACTATTTGGTGAAGACCTAGATAAATATATCCAAACCATATCAAGTGGTAAAAGTTTTTCCTTACCGGTCAAGAAAAGACCGCGCGGGCCCACGTTTAAGCGACGGGCCTTTTACTGGCTCGGCCCCTTCAGCTTCCCGTCAGTATCGACGGCCTCCCGGGCGTTCAACATTTAATAGCCGCCCACAGGGACAAGCCGCGGCAAACAAGAGGCCATGGTCTCGCAAGCCGGCTAAACCTGTCATCAAATCAGATTCATGAAGGGGCGCCCCCACTCTCTTGGGTGGGCGGGAGAATTCGGTTTTTCTCCGAAGTGTGGAAAGCCAGAATTCCCGACTCTTGGGTTCAGTTCGTGGTAGCCACGGGCTACAAACTAGAGTTTCGAGAAGTCCCCCCTCCTCATTTTCGGGGGTCAAAGTCTTCCAAGCGGCCCATTAAAGAGGGCCTCTCTCGTAAAGGCATTGAATCGCCTCTGGCTCCAAGGAGTAATTGTAGAAGGGGATTCTATTCCAACCTTTTTCATAAATACCCAATGGTGACGTCAGGCCTATCTTAGACCTCAAACGCCTAAATCGCTTTCTAAGATGTAGACCTTTCGTATGGAATCCATACGTTCGGTGGCAGCCAGCCTACATCATGACGACTTTCTAGCATCTATAGACATAAAGGATGCTTATCTGCACATGCCAATCTACCCGTCACATCACAAGTTTCTTCATTTTATGATAGATCAACGTCATTTCCAGTTCGTAGCCCTCCCTTTCGGGTTGGCAACAGCTCCGCGGGTATCCACAAAGGTGTTAGCCCCGGTACTGGCCGTCCTAAGGACAGAAGGCATTTTGGTCCTGGTATACCTGGACGATCTCCTGCTTATCAACAGATCAGCTTCCAACCTCAATCATGCAGTAGTCCGCACAGTTCGGCATCTAGAGGAGTTTGGGTGGATTTTGAACCAAGAAAAATCAAGGTTGCAACCCACAAAACAGTTAGAATTCTAGGCCTTCGGCTAGATACAGTCAGCCAGAGGATATTTTTTCCTCAAGCAAAAGTCAGGTCATTGACTCAAACAGTTCAAATAGTCTTAGGCAAGAAGAGGCCGACTATTCGCCTAGGCATACGACTGCTGGGGAAGAGGGTGGCCGACTTCGAAGCAGTGCCCTATGCCCAGATCCATACCAGAGTTCTCCAGGCAGCCATTCTCTCTGCTTGAAACAAGTCCATGCAGGCACTAGACCGCCGATTAATTCTCTCAGGGGTCCGGTGCAGCCTGTTCTGGTGGCTGGTCCCTCAATATTTGTCAAAGGGGAAATCCTTTTGCCCCACCACATGGAAAATGTTAGGAAGACTGACCCAGCAGGGGCAGTGATAGGAGGCAGAAAGACTGCTTCCCAGTAATATCCTACAGATCAGAGCTGCTCGGTTGGCCCTGGTCGTCTGGACTCTCCCCCTTCAGGGTCTGCCAGTAAGGGTACAGTCCGACAATGCCACGGCGGTGGCATACATAAACCACCAGGGGGGCACGAGGAGCCTAGTGGCTCAAAGGGAAGTAAACCTGATTTCTCATGGGCCGAAGCCCATGTACCCTGCATCTCGGCAGTGTTCATCCCAGGGATAGACAATTCTCAAGCAGATTTTTTGAATCTTCAACAGTTGCTCCCGGGGGATTGGTCTCTTCACCCCCAGGTATTCCAAGACATTTGCCAAGGATTCGGAGTTCCCGATGTAGACATGGCAACGAGAGTCAACAAGGAATTGGACAAATTCGTATCCTGAGCCAGGGATCCCTCGGCCTACGGGACCGATGCGTTGGTTTGCCCCTGGCACCAGATGTCTCTCCTGTATGCGTTCCCTCCACTGCAGATGATTCCCCGCCTTCTACGAAGGATCAGGGTGGAGCGCAGGCCTGTGATCCTAGTGGCCCCAGCCTGGCCCAGGAGGGCTGGGTACGCGCCCATCGTGAGGATGTCAGTAGGGGCACCGGGGCCACTCCCCCTGCGCCCAGACCTGTTATCTCAGGGCGCGATATGCCACCCTGCTTCACAGCAGCTAGATTCGATGGCTTGGCGGCTGAATCCCTAATTCTTAAGGGCAGAGGCCTCTCAGCCCAGATCATATCTACGTTGATTCTGGCTAGGAAACCAGTCTCTAGAAATATCTATTACAGAGTCTGGAGGACCTATGGGGAGTGATGCGAGTCTCAAAGAGGGCATCCTCGTAAGTTTTATCGACAGGATCTTGCGATTCCTCCAGGTTGGCGTTGATAAGGGATTAGCTCTTAGTACTCTAAAGGGGCAGGTGTCTGCCTTATCGATATGGTTTCAAAAGCCTTTGGCCGCGCATTCGCTTGTGAAAACCTTCTTGCAGGGGGTCTTGCATGTAAATCCCCCTATTAGAGCTCCCCGCTGCCCCTGGAATTTAAAACTCGTCTTGTCAGCTTTACAAAGACAACCGTTTGAACCTCTGACAGAAATCCCTCTTGTGCTGCTAACCCGAAAGTCGGTTTTCTTGGGGGCTATGGCTTCGGCCAGAAGGGTCTCCGAGCTGGCAGCATTGTCTTGCAGGGAACCGTACCTGATTCGGCTTAAGGTCAGAGTGGTTCTGCGGCCTCAACCTTCTTTCCTTCCTAAGGTCATATCCAGTTTTCACTTGAATCAGGACCTAGTCCTACCATCCTTCTTTCCTACTCCCCAGTCCAGAGAGGAAAGACTGCTTCATACTTTGGACATGGTCCGAGCCATGAGGGTTTATCTCAGGGCTACAGAGAAGATTCGGAAAACAGATGTGCTTTTTGTTCTTCCGGATGGCCCCAAAAAGGGTCAGCCGGCTGCCAAGTCTTCCTTGGCTAGGTGGATTAAGCAGCTGATTTTTCAGGCATATGGTCTGAAGCGCGTTCCACCTCCCTTATCAGTTAAAGCCCATTCTACGAGGGCCATGAGTGCCTCTTGGGCGGCACACCATCAGATCTCTATGGCACAGGTTTGCAAAGCGGCAACCTGGTCTTCTGTACATACGTTTATTAAATTGTATAAGTTGGATGTCGCAAAAGCTACGGACGCAGTATTTGGGCAGGCGGTCCTACGGGCAGCAGTATAGAATCCTCTGGCCCGGTTCACGCCCCCTTGTTTTTCTGTTGGTGGAGCTATTTTTTCTCCTGATAATGTTTTTATTTGGCTATTCTTGGCCTTACGGTCTCCCTCCCTTCATAGAGCATTGCTTTAGGACATCCCAAGTGTAATGGCTATGCGCTCTGTGTCCCGTGATGTACGATAAAGAAAAAAGGATTTTTAATAAACAGCTTACCTGTAAAATCCTTTTCTTGAAGTACATCACAGGACACAGAGCTCCCACCCCTCTTTTGGGGAACATTGTGTAACCTCGGGAGAATTGCTTGCTACAAAACTGAAGCACTCCCAGTGGGAGGGGGTTATATAGGGAGGAAACTTCCTGTGAAATTGATTACACCAGTGTCCACACCTGAAGGTACCCATATAACCCAAGTGTAATGGCTATGCGCTCTGTGTCCCGTGATGTACTTCAAGAAAAGGATTTTACAGGTAAGCTGTTAATTAAAAATCCTTTTATTGTGCAAATGTGCAATTAAAAAATGTACATTGGAAAGCCCATTAACAGAATTTGAGCAATGACTTTTACAGTAACAAAGACCAGGCCATGTCCTATCTACAATATACTGACATTTTCTTCCAAAAAATATAGAACAAGAGTCATCTTGTATATCTAGGTGGGAACAAGAACTGGGGGTTACAGTAATATCCCCAGATCGGACTGGTAAAGATCCTTCCAACTGACACATCAATTATCTTTATCTAGTAGACACCAGGAAAGGAACTATAAATTCTTAGCAGGATGATATAGATGCCCTGTATATATGCATAAAATGAACATGGAAAATTATGAAGTTTGTTGGAGATGCCAAAATGCAAGAGGCACAATGTCACATATATGTTATTACTGTGCAGGGGTGTTGGCGTTTTGGTGTTTAATTTATAATATACATTGAAGAGTTACAGGACTCACTGTGAAGTCAGATGTTGTGTATTGTCAATGATTCTGGGCTTCATAAAGGCCATAAAGAAAGATATTTTAGGGCACATGCTAACAGCAGCATGTACAGTAATAGCTCAAAACTGGAGAAAGGCGGTAGAGCCCTCAATTGGGTGTGTGAGATGGGCGAGATGCAGTCCCTGGAGATGATGATAAAGACAGAAGCAGGTAATAGAGAACAAAGTCTAAAGACCAGGCAACAATGCAAGGAGTTCAGAACCTCGGCATCGATAGCAGAATATATATAGCGCTTTATCGTATCGGAACCTTTTTTGGGGGGCGCGCATGGGTAGAGGCTATTTGGAGTCATATTGTCTGTTTGAGCCTGGACTATAGGCATCCTGGATAGATACATATTGAGAACATTTTAGATTGTATGTTTAAGATATAGAAATATGAATCAATTAAAATATGGAAAACTGCAATGTAATACAGATGCGTTTACAGGATACCCATAATTTGTGCTTTTTTATGTTGGGTATATTTGTGTAAAATGGAAAATTTATAAAATAAAGATAATATATAAAAAGAAATAAAAATGTGCATTTAAAAATTGTGCAGCTGCTGAACAATCCCAGTGTATCACTCCACCATCAAGAATATTATTTTATAAACAGTGCAGCGCTACCCATGCACATATAATTTAATTTGTAAACAAATATCAACACAGTGACCAAAAAATCATATTCAAATGTCCATAATTCAAATAATATTCCAAAAGTTTGTATAAAATATAAAACAGCTTCTGTAGCTTCTTAAGGCGGAGGTCCACACAAAAAGTGAACCTCCGCTTTTCGGAACCCTCCCCTCCTCCGGTGTCACATTTGGCACCTGTTAGGTGGTGCAGATACCTGTATAATATGGGAATAGTCATGCCACCTCCACCGCTGTCTTCTGGGAAACACACAGGTCCCAAAACACAGTGGGGACCAGTGAGGACGTGACTCGCCAATGCGCAGTAGGGAACCTGGCAGTGAAGCCTCAACACTTCACTTCATGATTCCCTCACGGAGGATGGCGGTGGGGGCAGCCGAGAGAAGAGCGATTGCCGACATCGCGGGCACCCTGGACAGGTAAGTGACCATTTATTAAAAGTCAGCAGCTTTAGTATTTTGTAGCGGCTGGCTTTTAATATATTTTTATTTTTTTAGGTTGACCTCCGCTTTAATTGCTGTGTGATAAATTCCACTGCAGTGCTTCTCTCACAATGTAATAATTTGTGCACACCTCCACCAGCTGTTATGCCTGCTCACCTTAACAATGTTCCAAAAAAGCTCTGAATGAAAGCTCCCTCCTTTCTCTCCACTCCGATATCAAATCACCTGCTCCAGCCTGTTGTTTGAACAACTCAGACTTGACACTTTTTCCTCCAGAATATGGTTAGTTTTCATGCAAGAAACATATTGCTTTCTATTTCAAACATTTATTTTAAAATGCCCTTTAAAATATTGTACTTACAAGAGTAAAAAAGATAAAAAGCATGTCGCAAACATACAGGACGTCCATGGCTCCTCCCCTCTACACGCATATCGCCTGCAATTGGCTTTCTCAATAGACTTAATAGACATTTAAATATATAATTTTTTGGTCACTGTGTTGATATTTGTTAAATAATTTATCTATATGTGAGTGGATAGCGCTGCACTGTTTACAAAATACAGATGGGCAGCTATACGTTTTGTTTTGTTTTATGATTGTGCCATTCTGTTATGCCCTACTGTTGAATATGAATCCCATAAGAAATAAAATAAATGTTTTACCTGCTCACTCATGTTTTCTTTGAAAATGGTACCTACTGTATATTACCAATTCTCTGCAAACTTTTGAGTAGGGTTACACCAATACCGATTCTAGGCATTTTCGCGCATATCGGTACTGGCAAAAATGCTCCGATACCAGAAGTGACCTCAGACCTGAACTGGACACAACATCAGTCCCAGCCTGTCAGCTAAATCTGTACTATGATAGGGGCCTTTTTAAAAGCTTGTCTCCCTGAGTGCAGTGCGGTGACAAAGGAGATGCTGACACACCAGGCAGTACTGTCAGGGGTGGGAGGTAGGCTGCACGTTCTCTGACCCTGATGCCTGGAGGCCGACTTCCCCGAATGATCTGGCTGCTGAGAGGCAGCGTTTGCAATGGAGGATCTCTGTGTTAGAGCTGGCTGGGTACTTTTAAATTAGTACACTGGCAAGGCATGTGCAGGTTGTAGCTCTTAAGGGAGGGTTGAGAAGATGAAAGGCAGTAGAGGAGGTGTGAACACAATTCAGAGCTGAGGAGGGGTGGATGGGGGGATCATGTAAATGAGAATGCAGTGGAAAGGAGTGGTGGAGGAGAACCGAACCCTGTACTGCTTGTACTGCGCCTGAGCCATGCCCTCCTAACCCCCTGTGCTTTGCCCTCATATGCTGTGCCCTCCCTGTGTTGCATCCTCCTTCCCTCCACCAGCTGTCACCTCTGCCCCTGTGTCTCCCAATGACCCTCCCATCCCCATCCTCTTCCCCCCAGCGATCACAGCCTTTTCAATCCTAACTCTCTCACCCCACAATCCCTATTTCACCTCAGCCTTGCCCAACTACCTAACAACCCCCACTTCCCAAACCACCCCTGTACCTACCTTTCCTGGGTGATGGGTATCAGTAATATTGGTGGTATTGACGAGTACTTGGGGGGGGGGGGGGGGGGGGGAGGGTATCGTAGGACTGAAATGATTAATTGATATTATCGATGATGAAAAACGTTGTCAACGATTTTCATTATCGATTAGTTGGTCCGCACCTTCTGTTCGCCCCTCCTCCCATTCAAAAAATCCTCTTGTCCCGTGATAACAGGCACCGCCGTATTACACAGGACATGCAGCGCCGACGTGCCTCGTATGTGTACAAGGTGCCGCAGTATTATGATGCACGTCCGCGCCACATGTCCACGCCTCTCCTCGGCTCTCTCTGATGTCAGCTCCCCACTGATCTTGGCTCGCCCGCTGCTGCCTCAAGGGAACAGAGGCTAGAAGCAGCAGTGAGGAGAGCCAAGCTGCACTGTGAAAGGTAGAAAAACCTACCTGTCTAGTTTACAGTTGCATACACTCACACAGTAACAGTACAATGAGTACATGCATTTCTATAACAATTCCCCATCCTCCGAACTCCCATCATTAGTGTTCTGGGGGTGGGTGGAATAGTAGTGCCCCATCATTGGTTTTCCTGGGGGGGAATAGTGCCCCATTTGTGTTCCTGGGTGAGGGAGGGAATAGTGCCCCATTGGTGTACCTGGGAGGGGAGGAGAATAGTGCTCCATCATTGGTATTCCGGGATTAATAATGGTGTTTCTGGGAGGAATAGTGCCCCAGCATTGGTGTTTCTGGGAGGAATAGTGCCCCAACATTGGTGTTTCTGGGAGGAATAGTGCCCCAACATTGGTGTTTCTTGGAGGAATAGTGCCCCAGCATTGGTGTTTCTGGGAGGAATAGTGCCCCAGCATTGTTGTTCCCGTGAGGAATAGTGTCCCATCATTGTTGTTCCCGTGAGGAATAGTGCCCCATCATTGGTGTTCCCGGGAGGAATAGTGCCCCATCATTGGTGTTCCCGGGAGGAATAGTGCCCCATTATTGGTGTTCCCGGGAGGAATAGTACTGCTGCAAAGTTGTGTAATGTTAATGTTAAACGTTTTTTAATCTGCCGTTTTGAGTGTAACACTCAGTTTTTTCATTATTACTGTTAAATAAACGGAAAAAAAATCCACATTACGTTTTTTTAATGATTTTATCCGATTAATCGAAAGAATAATCGGCCGATTAATCGAAAAAAGTAATCGTCCGATTAATCGAAAAAATAATCGGCCGATTAATCGAAAAAATAATCGGCCGATTAATCGATTTTGAAAATAATCGTTAGTTGCAACCCTACTTTTGAGCACAACTGTATATAGCATTGGCTACTCCCAGATGTTCTATATATAAAGATGCATCTGTCTGCAATGACCATTAACTGGTAAACGTTTTAAAATTACCTTAGCATGGCGATTATGGATAATTACAGATTTCCTCTTATATATGCTGAAACGATATGAAGGTACTTTTCCATTATTAAGTGTAATGCTATCACTGCTTTTAAACATAATACAACTATTTAATTTGCTTATATTCACAGGCTTACAATCCCAAACTTCATTGGCTAGCAGCAGAAAGCATAGCCTTGGTATGTATGATAATACCCCACATTCTCCATATAAAAGATATGAATGGAAGAGGAGTCCTGAAGAAGAGCCCATTTCTAGATCTTTTACTACGATGGAGCATTCACAGTCTAGAGAGGTATTTATCCTGGTTCTGTTTAGTTCATGTTTACTCTCAACTGTACCATGTTCAAGTCACCACCAAAAAAAAAAATTTAATGCAATTATTTTAAAAAAAATCAGGAGAGGAGGGTAGCGTGTACCTAGATTTGTCAGGTAGCCCTTCCCACTTATGCTGGAAATGCCTAGGCAATTCCACGAGAAGATTGTTATGGCATGAATTATTTGTTTTTTATATATTTATTTTTAAGTTGCATTGCATGTAGAACAAAGTTTTATAATATCATTCAGAAATCTATACAGCAGTTTATGCTGAGGGCGTTTATGGTGAATACAGAAATGTTTGCATTTGCTAACTTTACAATACCTTTATAACTTGGTGGTTGAAACCCCCAAAAAATGCTCCTGTCCCTTTTAGGTACGAGAAACAGCATAGTACTTTTGGCATGTCAATTGGCTCTTTCTATGTTTTACAATACCTAGTTGATCCTTCCTGTCTTCCCCTGTGTGTACTGACCACGCTTACCATGGCGGCTGCTCCCTGAAAGCATGGTCAGACTGTGTGTAGACTGTGAAGCCGATCTCCTCCCTGACCCTTCCCTCTCTCTCCCTGTCATTTCTGTAGTCTGTGTGTAAACTGTGAAGCCGATCTCCTCCCTGACCCTTCCCTCTCTCTCCCTGTCATTTCTGTAGTCTGTGTGTAAACTGTGAAGCCGATCTCCTCCCTGACCCTTCCCTCTCCATCTGCCTTGATTGAATTTTGTGCTGCAGCTGCTCATTTTCTTTGGTAACATTTAAAGTAGCATCTATTATGTACTTTTATCCTCTCTGTTTCAGGTACTAAGTACAGTGTGTGTTTTTTATTCTAAAGCTAAATACCTTCTTTGCCAAGGGCTGCTTTATGGTCACATTTCCTCCCTCTGCTAGCTTGTATACGTCAGAGGGGAATCTCAACCCCTCCCACTGTATTCCTTGGATCGTGAAGGAGAGCAAAGAGGACATGTGTGACCACACAGCAGAGCTGGGCAAAGAAGGAGTTTAGCTTTATCGTTTTTTTTTTTAAAACACACACACTGTATTTATTATGTTCCTAAAACAGATAGGATAAAAGAATATAATATATGTGACTTTACAACCACTTTAAAGACATAAAAGCTTTTTATTTGGTCTGTTGTTTTAATAAAAGTCCTACTATTTTTAACTATAGGCTGACAAATGTGCAAAAATGTAAACAAAAAATCATCATTTAAACAATACAGGACATAGGATCTTTAGCCTTAAGAGTGGGTTATATGCAGCTACATTCAGGTGACTGGACAAAGGCAAAAAAAAAGCTGCAGAAACAGCCCCCATATAACATTTTTTAGGCAGTCCATACATGAATCCGTTGAATTTTTTCACCTGACTCCATTCCCCTATCCACACATTTGAGGTGGATGGTGGAATCCTCCCTCTCGCCGTGTTATTGTATTCCCCACTGTCAAAAAACATAATCGGTGCTGCCGGCCAGTGGCGATTTGCCCATATGGGGTGCAAAGGCGCCGCCCCACCAGAGCTTATCATAAAAAATAAATACTGGCCCTTTACGTGCGTGCAGGATGCCGGACATAGAGGTGTATGGGAAGCATGATGTGCTGCAATCACTGAAAAAATATATAAAATAATGGCTCTTTAAGGGCCCTTTCACACGGGCAGACCGTATGTCCACTTTTTCATCCATCCGTGTACGCATGAAAAAGGGACATACATTGATCCCAATCAGATTGCGGGTGTCAGCGGATGAACATCTGATGTAACGGGGGACTCTGATGATGACATCTGATGTAAAGGAGGACTCTGATGGGGGATACCTGATGTAAAGGAGGACTCGGATGGGGACACCTGATGTAAAGAGGAACTTTGAGGACACCTGATTTATAGGGAGATGTTGATGGGAACACCTGTTGTAAAGGGGGACTCTGGGACATCTGATGTAAAGGGGGACTCTGATGAGGACACCTGATGTATAGGGGGATCCTGATGGGGACAACTGTAGTAAAGGGGGACTCTGGTAAGGACACTTGATGTAAAGGGGGCTCTGATTGAGATGTCAAGGATGTCCTTGTTTTTAAGGACTCTGTAGACACAAGGGGCCAGATTCAGGTAGAATTGCCTATCTTTAGGCGGGCGTAGCGTATCTCAGATACACTACGCCGACGTAACTCAGAGAGGCAAGTACAGTATTCACAAAGCACTTGTGCCTGTGGAAGTGGGTGTATCGTTATGCAAATGCATGGTCTAGTGATTTACACCCGGCGTATCTTGAACAGGGCATGCTCAGTACGTTCGTTCCCTTCTGAGCATGCTCACAACTATGCCGGCCCAACTTACAGAGATACACCGGCCCAACTTACGCCCAGCCTAAAAATACGCCCAGAAATGCGCCCGGCCGATGCAAAAGTACATCCAGCTTTATTCCCCCCCCCCCAGGGAAGGTACTTTTGCTGTGAGATGGCTGCTCCCGTTCCCCACAGGCAGAATAGGAAAAAAAACTTTAACACCCAGGAGATGTCAGCCCTCATAACAGCAATGGAGACTTATGACCAGGGCCGCCATCAGGGGGGTACAGGCAGTACACCTGTAAGGGGCCCGGGGGTCCCCAGGGGCCCGGATGGGAACCCCCCCTTTTTTTTAAAAAATATATTTTTTATATATATTTTTATTTATATTTTTTTGATGGACAAGAAGGCCTGGCTTGCAGTCTCTGCTCTAATTCATTTCAAAGGTGTTCTATCGAGTTGAGGTCAGGACTCTGTGCATGCCAGTCAAGTTCCTCCACCCCAAACTTGCTCATCCATGTGTTTATGGACCTTGCTTTGTGCCATGGTGAGCAGTCATGTTGGAACAGGAAGAGGCCCTCCCCCAACTGTTTCTACAAAGTTGGGAGCATGATATTGTCTAAAATGTCTTGGTATGCTGACGCCTTAAGTGTTCCCTTCAATGAAACTAAGGGGCCAAGTCCAACTTCTGAAAACAACCCCGCACCATAACCCCCCTTTCATCAAATGATTTGGACCAGTCCATAAAGCATGGACCATAAAGACATAAATGAGTGAGTTTGGGGTGGAGGAACTGGACTGTCCTGCACAGAGTCCTGACCTCAACACCTTTGGGATGAATTAGAGTGGAGACTGAGATCCAGGCCTTCTTATCCAACATCAGTGCCTGACCTCACAAATACACTTCTGGAAGAATAGTCAAACATTCCCATAGACACCCTCCTAAATCTTGTGGACGGCCTTCCCAGAAGAGTTGAAGCTTTTATAGCTGCAAAGGGTGAGCCAACCCAATATTGAACCCTACAGGCTAAAGGATCGCACACACGATCGAATATTCCGATGGACGTGTTTTGTCGTATAATCAAACCGTCTGTACGCTTCATCGGACAAAAGAGCAGAAAAACTACGTAGTTTCGTGAATGTTGGCTGAAAAAGGTCTGCTGTCTGTATGCAGAACAAGTTCACGGCCAGTGCCTTTCGGACAAAAATAAATAAATATAATTATTATTATCATTATTATTATTATTATTAGGGCCCAGAGGTCCCGGATGGAAAGCCCCCTTTATTTGGTGATTTCTTTTTATATAAAAAAAAGGGGGGTTCCTATCTGGGGCCCTGGTGGCCTCCGGACCCCTAAAAAAATAAAAATATAAAAAAGTTTTTTTTAATTTATTTTTAAGGGGGTTCCCACCCGGGCCCCTGGGGACCCCCGGGCCCCTTACAGGTGTACTGTCTGTACCCCCCTGATGGCGGCCCTGGTGGCGGGGGACCCATTAGTAGTGCTAGGACCACGTCTGCCATGTGTTGTCCTGTAACGGTGCTGCTGAAGCTGCTCTCCAGCTGACTTGAGCAAGTCTGGTGCAAAGTTACCCCTGCTTTTATGAGGGGTAACTTTAGGCCGGCCAAACAGCTTAGGCACACCGCGCGTAGCCTGCGCCAAACGGGCCTATGTTCGGGAATCGGCGTTTCCCCCTCATTTGCATATTTGCATAGGAAATCAATGGGTTTGCCAGATGCGTCCGGCATAAATATGCACCTAAGATGTGCAGGCGTAGGCAAGTTACACTGGTCGGGAGTAGCCTATTTTGGTGCGTATCTAGTTCTGTGGGTACGGTGCATAGATACTCCGGCGCAAATTTACACTTATGCTGCGCATCTCCATATACCCCGGCGTAACTTCTTTGACAATCTGGCCCATGGTTTAGGAACACCTTCTTTAAGGCCTATTTTTTTGTCAGGTCTACCTATGCAACCTGCTTTTGTGACCATGTCTGTCTATTAGACTTTTGCTTTCTTGACTAACACATGGCTTGGATCTCTCCGATCCATCTGGATTCTACCTGTGCCATCACACTTTAGCGTGGACAGTCTGGCCGACACGCTTTTCCAAATGTGTAGAGGATCCTTTATTTAGGTCAAGTGTGGATTGTGGAGCATGCATGCTAGACAGGGATTGAAGGATGCCTTTCAATGTTGAATACCTTTTTGTTAACTACTTTGGGACCCATATTGAGGAAGTCACTGGCAGTAACAGTAAGGCGCCGTACACACGGCCGAGGTTCTCGCTGAAAATCAGCGAGAACCTCGCTGGAATGCACATTCCAGCGAGGACCTCGGCCGTGTGTACGGTCTCAGCGAGCTTCCCGTCGAGCCGAAACAGAGAGCACGCTCTCTATTTCCTCGACGGCCCGCCTGGAAGAATGGCTGGTTGCCATTCCCGACGGGCGGGTCGCCGAATTCGACGGCCGGGAGAGAACCTCGACGGGCGGAACGATGTGTTCTGCCCGTCGAGGTTCTCTGCCGTGTGTACGCGGCCTAACCTTTTTATCCCAGAGAAAAAGGCAAGAACCTTTACTGCTAAGCTCTTGGCTTATGGACCCGAAAAGAGTTCCTTTTGTTTTTCACAAGCTCTCAACCTCTAAGTCCAAGCCCACAAGACGTCTGTAATACCCCTTGAAGAAGTATCACAGATACCGAAACGGCTGTCGGGTTAGACTAAGAGTGGTCAAATGTTTGTTTATTACTGTATATAAGCTGGATTTGTATACCACTTTTATTTTTTTTTGTTTGTTTCAAAAGTTTATTGAAGATAATGAATACAGTACAAGCGACAAAGCATAACAGTGAGTCAATAATTGTTCAGTAACTGCGGTTGCAGCCGCTTCACATCAATGCGCTTATAAACATTAGCGCGTAAACAAAACTGATTATGAAAAGGGTACGTACTACAGATTTTTAACAAAGTACCATATCAAGAACAAATCATGGGAACAGGAGGGTCTGCGTTGTCACTCTGGGATGGGGGGGGGGGGGGATGGCTTGGTGGATGGGACGGTATCTATGTGGACAAAAATTATTAGAAGTGGTATGTCCACTCTGACGGGTGGAGTAGGATGTCGAAGTGCTAGAACTGGGGAATTACATTTTGCACCCTCGGTAATAAGTAATGGGTTCAAGGAAGCATGCGATGGGTAGATTCCCGGAAGGATTGTTTTCTTATTTTCAGCTGGAATTGGGGCTAGCTGAGTATCGAGAGCCTGGACCAGGGGGTTGGAGATGGTGTGATATCTGTTTAAAGATAAGATTAGGCGTAGGGTTAACAGATGGAAGGGGGTCGGTAAACAAGAGTATTGGGGCGGCGAATGAAGGGCATCGAATGTTCCTTTATAGTGCCTGTGTGGCAAGCGCCGCACCGCAGCTCCCAGAAGCTAGCTAAGACATAATCCGCTTATAACTGTCTGTAGTGGTGAAATGCACCCAACACGCCCATGTTCAGTAAACTTTGTTGGTGTGTCTTGGGCCTGATGGATCAGACTTTCCATATCCGCAATGTGGATTACGCGCTTGAACCAATCAGCCAGTGAGGGCGGGTCCTGAGCTTTTCCATTTCCCAGGGATGCAAAGTTTCGCCGCAGTCACCATGTCACTAGGGAGCGAAAGTATGTTCTCGGGGGTAGGTGGGAGTGATGTAGTAAAAACTGTTCTGGTGTCAAGTTCAGATCGAGCGTGGAGACGTCTTTCGTAATGCGCTGGACGTCTCTCCAAAACGTTTGCAGCTTAGGGCAGGACCACCAAATATGTATAAGGGATCCCTTTTCAGAGCCACATCTCCAACATAAGGGGGATATAGCTGGGGAAATAGCATGGAGCCTCGTTGGAGTCCGGTACCATCGTGAGAAGAGTTTGAATGCATTTTCCTGAGCGTGCACATTCACCGTACCTTTATGGATACAAGAGAACACAGCTTCCCATTCTTTTTCTGTTAAATCTATGGATAGTTCCATTTCCCATTTCTGGCTTGCCCAATTGGTCTTTGGATTGCTATCTCGGAATAGTAACGTGTACATAAAGGAAATTAAGTGAGTCACCGGTCCAGTGCCTGTGCAGATTGCTTCAAAAGGGGTGAAGCGGCGGGCTCAGGATGGTTTCGGACGAGGAGTCTCAAAAAAATGTCTGAGTTGAACATATGTCCAAAAGGGAAAGGATCCAGAATGTAATCTGGACTGCAAAGAATCGTAGGAGAGAAGGCGGTCATTGTCAAAAAAGTGAGTTGCGCGTACATGCAAGTGTGGCCATATGTCGGCTAAGAAGGAGGGGATTGTCCTGGGGGGAAGTCAGGGTTAAGTTGGAGCGGGGTCATCGGGCCCAGGAGAGAGGAGATCTGATATTTATTACATGCTATTTTGAAAGTGGCTAGGGTCAGCGGATGAGCTAGGCATGAGGGAGGAAGTGCACACGGTTTGGTCCAGGTGGCTTGTGCTAACGGGATGGGAGAAAATGTGTGTTCCAGTTCCACCCACGCTTTAGATGCGCTGTGGAGATTCCAGTCGGCTATCCTGGAAAGGTGGCAAGTTTGGTGATATTTGTCCAGGTCCGGAAGGCCTACTCCTCGTTTCAGTTTAGGAGCGGTGAGTTTGGCATAGCTTAATCTGGAGCATTTCTCATTCCAGATGAATTTCGTGCATGCCGTTCGGCATGTGGAGAAGAAAGCCTGAGGTAATCTAATAGGGACTGTTTGAAAGAGATACAGCAACCGGGGTAGGACATTCATTTTGATCGCAGCCGCCCTGCCAAACCATGTAAAGAGGCCCGTCGACCAACTTTTAATGTCTTTCTGGATCTTTTGCAACATCGGGAGATAGTTGACTGAGTATAAGTCTGACAGGGACGAGGGTGGTTGGATACCTAGGTAAGTAATCGAGTTTGTGTTCCACTTGAAAGGAAAGTTTGCTTGACACTGTGTTAGTAAATGGGGGGGGGGGGGAAGAGAGACATTGAGTGCATTGGATTTTGCAAAGTTTATCTTCAAGTTGGACAGGTACTGGAAAGTTTTAGGATCTGCCAGGAGATTCGGTAGGGTCGTGACAGGGTCTGTCAGGAAAAGGAGAACATCGTCGGCAAAGGCTGCTACTTTGTACGTATGGCGCTCGATGTCAATTCCCTTAATATTCGGGTTAGCTCTCAGGCATCTCAGGAACGGTTCAAGTGTGAGAATGAAGACGATTGGGGATAAGGGGCACCCTTGTCTGGTTCCGTTGGTGATGGAGAAGGCATCCGTCCGTTGATGCGGACTCTTGCAGTGGGATTAGTGTAAAGTGTGAGGATAAATTGGAGCATACGCTGAGGGAGACCCAAAGAGGTTAGCGCTTCTCGCATATAGTCCCAGGCCACTCTGTCGAATGCCTTCTCCGCATCAAGGGACAGCAAAAATCCGTTACATTTCTGCGTTGTGAGCCAGTGGTGGACGGAAATGGCTTTAAGGGTGTTGTCCCTGGCTTCTCTGCCAGGGATGAAGCCTACTTGGTCCAAGTCGATCAGTCCCGGTAGGAGAGGTAAAAGACGGTTTGCGAGCATCTTGGCGTACCATTTCAGGTCAACGTTCAGCAGGGAGATGGGCCTGTAGTTCGCAACTAATGAGGGGTCTTTCCCAGGCTTTGGTATCACAGTAATGTGAGCCGAAAGCAGGTTCTGGGGGGGGGGGGGGGTTGGAGGAGAGGCCCAGGGAGTTGAAAGCTAAAATAAAGTGGGATGTGAGCAGGTGGGCAAATGATTTGTAGTATCCTACCGTCAGTCCGTCGGGGCCAGGGCTTTTTCTGGGCTTCATTTGCTTCAAAGCTGCTACGGCTTCAGTCACAGTGAGGGGGGAGTCCAGGTCGTTGGCTAAAGAGGTCGAGATGGGTTTGGGACTGTATTCGGATAGGAAAGTCTTTATAGCTTCCGTCCGAGCATGCGAGTCTGAAGGGGATGCTGTGGGGTGAAGATTATACAGGTTAAAAAAATATGCCACAAATTGCTTCGCTATGTCAGGGGGAGAGGCGATTTTCCGGCCCGTCGAATCAGTTATCGAATGTACCGCGGTGGATGCTTTCTTAGCCTGTAACGCTATGGCTAGTAAGCGCCCCGCCTTATTACCGTTTTTGTGGCTTTTTACTACTTACATGATACTATTGTGTCTTTTTCTTTATACTTAATAAAGTTATACTTATTTTTCTATACTCCATTTGTTTGTGTCACTCTTAAAGTCCCACCCTTAAGGGGGTTCTTTTTGTTTTTTCTAAGTCCAAGCCCATACCCTTGTTATGCCTTATACCTTGAACTCCCAAGTCCTCAAAACTGGGAGCCAAGCCCTCATCATAAGGGAGCGCCCTCCTTTCTTAGAGTGGGAGGACATCTGTTGGTCTTTGCTGCCACTTGGTCTTAAGACATTTTGGAGGTTTGGCTCAACGTTTCTTACTGGGGTTGCAAACTAGAGTGGCTGTTTGCAAATCATTGATCGCAAAATACCCATCAGTCGCAGGTAGATTGCAGGTAGATACCCTTTGAGGCCGCGTACACACTATCAAATCTATCTGCTGGAAACGGTCTGACAGACCGTTTCAGCAGACAGATTCGATCGTGTGTACGGGCGGACAGACAGATTTTTTCCAGCAGACAGATTTTAAAGCATGCTTTAAAATCTGTCTGCTGGGAATCCGTCCGTCCGATATGTCTGCTGGTTAGTACGCTAACCAGCAGACATATCTGTCCGCACATGCGTCGAATGGATTCGACGCATGCGCGGAAGTGTTTTACTTCCTGGTGTGGTGACGTGGCGGCGTCAACATCATCGCCACGTCACTGCGCTGTCTGCCGGCGGAGATTTTGGTTTGATCGTGTGTACAGCGATCAAACCAAAACAGCCCATCAGACAAATCTGATCAAATCGGTCTGTCAGACCGATTTGAACAGATTTATTTGGTCGTGTGTACGCGACCTAACAGGTAGATTGCAGAGACAGAATGCTGTGTCCTAGAAATATGACAACCCACACCCCAACAGTGCATGATATTGGTTGGCAGCTCTTGCCTATGGGTTTTCTTATTTTCTCGGTGAATGAAAATAACTCATGTGAGTGTTTTGGGGTTATAATAGGTGTGAGGCTTCTGAGGGTCACAATGACAGCTCTGAGCTCAATGTGTGACAGAGGGAGTACATGCTGCTACTTGTAGTGCCTTATACACTTTGTTACTTATTCCTGATCCCTGCACTTTGTGTTAATACTAATCTCTGAACTCTAAAATCTGTTTTTATTTACTCCTAAACTTGAATGTTAAAGTCTACTGTACTCTTTATTAGTTTCATTACTTTTTAAAAAGGCCATGCTAGTCTGTTGCCTTAAACATTATGATGCTTCTGGTGATTTTGGATTTTTCCCATATTGGTCAGGTAGATCTCTCCTTTTCTGGGTTGCTTACCCCTGAACTAGAGTTTTTGCCTCTGCTTCCACCCTTTCATGCCCTCAAATTTCCCTACTCTCAACAAAAACTAGTAAATCTGTACACTGCAGCTGTTGTTCTCCATAGGGATCATCACCCTGTTCCACTTGAGCAACTATTCTACTTGAACCGGTTTCTTTTCCCAAGACAAAAGGAGGCATCCTGCCCATTCTTGATCTAAAAAGTCTGAACAGGTTCCTACATGTTCAAAAGTTCCACATGGAACCTACCCGGTCAGCCAGGAGACCTTTTGGCCCCAGTGGACTTTAAGCACTTGCCTACTGTGCACCTACACCCCCTTCCTGCCCAGACAAAATTTTAGATTCCGGCACTGCGTCGCTTTAACTGACAATTGCGCGCTCGTGCGATGTGGTTCCCAAACAAAATTGGCGTCCTATTTTTCCCACAAATAGAGCTTTCTATTGGTGCTATTTGATCGCCCGTGCGGTTTTTATTTTTTAGGCTATAAACAAAAAAAGAGCGACAATTTTGAAAAAAGACACAACATTTTTTGCTTTTTGCTATAATAAATATCCCATAAAAAAAAAAAAAATTGATCTCAGTTTAAGCCGATACGTATTCTTTTACATATTTTTGGTAAAAAAAAATTAAAAATAAAATCGCAATAACCGTATAGTGACTGGTTTACGCAAAAGTTATATTGCCTACAAAATAGGGGACATAATTATGATTTTTTTTTTTTACTAGGAATGGCGGCAATCTGCGTTTTTTTTTTGGGATTGCGACATTATAGCCGACACATCGGACACTTTTGACACATTTTTGGGACCATTCACATTTATACAGTGAACAATGCTATAAATATGCATTGATTACTGTATAAATGTGACTGGCAGGGAAGGGGTTAACCACTAGGGGGCGGGGAAGGGGTTAAATGTGTATCCTAAGGTGTGTTCTTACTGTGGGGGGAGGGGGGTGACTGGGGGAGGTGACCGATTGTGTCCCTATGTACAAGGGACACAATCGATCTCCTCTCTCCCTGACAGGGACGTGCAGCTCTGTGTTTACACACAGAGCTGCACGTCCCAGCTCAGTTACACGAAAATCGCAGGTGCCCGGCGGCCACCGCGGCCGCCGGGCACACGCACGATGTTATTAGTTACCCGATGGGTGCGCGCGCGCCACCTAGTGGCTTAAATTGACATCACGTCATATGACGTGATGTCAGGATAGAGTATCCTGCCCCCGCCGTCATTTCACGTTGGGCGGGTATTAAGTGGTTAAAGTTTTCCCACCTCATCAATCTATGTTTTGCTGTGGACATCCAATTTTGTTGCTCTTCTTTTTTGCCTGTCCATGGCACCTCAGGTTATCGCCAATGTGCCCTAGCTCGCAGTGGGAAACTAGGACATTTGAAGCCCATTATCCTACTAAAAGTGCAGATTCTGGAGATCTTTGGATGGATCATCAATTTCCAGAAATTAGAGTTAAACCCAGTTCATAGCTTGGTGTATCTGGGCCTAGTATTTGATGCCTGTCCAGGATCTTTCTTACCCAGGACAAACTCCTATTCTGCCACTCTTTTTCAGACCCATCAGTTCAAGATCTAACCCTTCATATGATTTTCCGTGAATGTTGTGGGTCTAGTGGTAGCCTCCTTCAAAGCAGTATGCCCGACTTCACTCCAGACCATTGCAACTCAATTTTCTGATGAATTTTCAGATTGCCCTATACATTTGACCAACAAGACCTGAGTTCTCTCTGATGTGGCGGATTGGAGTCAGGAATTCAAGTGAGGTGGACAGTTCTCACAATAGAGCCTTGGATGCCTTTTGGATCAGGGGACTTGGTTGTTGGAAGAAGCTTGGCTTCCCAGTCACATACTGAAGCTCGGGGCAATTCGATGAGCATTTCTGCACTGGATCAGGCAATTTGGAGTTACCCAACCAGAATCCAGTCCAGGCATGACTGTTCAGTTTTGGGCACCAGTTCTAAAAAAGGATATCGGGGAACTGGAGAAAGTGCAGAGAAGGGCAACCAAACTGGAGAGGCATTGAAGAGCTCTACTATAAGGAAAAATGATAGGAACTGAATCTGTTCCCTCTTGAGAAGAGGAGATTAAGGGGGAGGTATAATTAACATGTACAAATACATAAGTGGTCCATATCGTGAACTTAGTGGTGTTATTTACTTTAAGGTCATCACAGAGGACTAGGGGACACTCTTTACATCTAGAGCAAAAAAGATTTAATCTCCAAATACGGAAAGGTTTCTTCACTGTGAAAATGTGGAATAGACTCCCTACAGGGGTGGCTCTGGCAAGCTCAGTCGATTGCTTTAAAAAAAGGCCTGGATTCTTTCCTAAATGTACATAATATAACTGGGTACAAACATTTATAGGTAAAGTTGATGCAGGGAAATCCAATTGCCTCTCGGGGATCAGGAAGGATTTTTTTTACCCGCTGTAGCAAATTGGAGCATGCTTTGCTGTTTGTTTTTTGTTTTTTCGCCTTTCTCTGGATCAACTGTGGGGTGGGGGTGTATGTTTGTGTATATGGTATTGTATTTTTTTTTTTTGGTTGACTTGTGTCTTTTTTGAACCCGACTAACTATGTAACTATGTTGCCATGGTAGTGGCTCACAATAACCACTGGGTTCAGCACAGCTCAAACTAGTTTGTGCATATCTACACATTCTTGCCCTGGTGACTATCCACATCCCAGGCATGGACAACTGGCAGGTGGACACTTCTCGGCTGTCAACGTCTAGATCCAGGGGAATAGGCTCTCTCCATGGAAGTGTTCTGAACCCTTTGTCACAGGTGGGGGACACCAAACATGGATCATTTGTTTGTTTTAACATTTTTTAATTACTTGTTTTTAATTTTAAAACTCTATCCTACACCATTAAATGAATGACTGCAGATAAACATTGCATTCAGATGATGGCAGTGTTCATCTGCAGGCTTTCATTTTTGTCAAATAGATCCAGTCTCCATGCAATTACTGTGTCAGAGTTGACAATATTATGACATAATCGCAAATGACTCTGATACCCTGGCTCAAAGTGTTGTCTACTGGCTTTGAAAGGTGGGGGCATTTATTAACATGTTCTCAGTACTGGGTATAGTTTTTAGGTAACAATAATTTACAGATTATGGGAGGAAAGGGATTAACTATTACATACACAGAAACACTTAATTTTTTGCTTACTCTATTATTATTATTGTTATTAATAATAAACCAACATATTGTATTTTTTATTATTTTTTACTCCTTATTAATTGTGTACTGTTTCCTACTCTAAGGAATCATTTTCTAATTACCAAGAAGATGCTGATGACACGAATAATCCCTTCAGTTACACAAGAAACAGGAATGAAATTGATGAAGCTATTCCACCCACACCAGCTTTCCCTGTTTCACCAGAAAGACTTTATGGTAAGCACAATTGTATTAATGCTTAAAATGCCTATAAAATATTGGCTTTGTTTTACATAATCTTCTGAGTTTGTGCTTCAATGTTGTACTCAAAAGAGGAATGGGGATAAAAACAAACAATAAATGAAGGAAGGGAATGAAAATGACTGCATTTTTCGGCTTCAAAATTAACTGGACCACGTCCGCATTGATGCCGATAGACAAAGAACTGATGCAGCCTGGGGACTCTGTGGGGACATCCCAATAGCTACCGCTTTCAAATATTTAGTGATTGGGTGACCCCATGAATCAGGGAATATAGACGGCTCAACATCTCCCCTCTTCTGACACGATTCCGATCGTGGGTAAAAACCTGGAACGCTTTGTGTATGTCAGTTGCAGGTAAAGTGAATCTTATTAAAATTATTCTTATGCCCCAGCTGTTATACATGCTTCACAACTCCCCCGTGGTTGTCCCGCTAAAAACTTTTAGGATACTGAATTCTATATTCCGCATGCTGATTTGAAAAAATAGGCCCCCTAGAATTAAATTGGAACACCTGCAACGTCCCAAGGACGATGGAGGTCTCGCATTGCCAAATCTGTGGCTATACTACTTAGCGGCGCAGTTGAAGCACCTGATATATACCTTGGTTGCAGAGGGAAAGCGGACCGATGGGACCTCCACTGCTTCCAAAAGCCTTATACTTCATACAGTGGGTGGGAGTTCTATTCCAACTGCCCTTGAAGCTCTGGCCTTTGGCAAGCCCCAAAAGATTTTTCCTGCATATAATTTAATACAGAAAACTTGGAACAAAATATCTTCAGGGTGCAGCATTACTGAGTTTAGTCCCATTTGGTCCAACAATTCTTATTCCGAGCTGGCCAAGTTGCAACATGGAGCCAGGTGGAAAAAATATGGTATTATGTACTTGAGGCAGATCATCCATAATGGCGAACTATTGACCTTTGAGGGAGATGATTAACCACTTAAGACCCGGACCAAAATGCAGGTAAATGACCTTGCCCCTTTTTGCGATTCAACACTGCGTCGCTTTAACTGACAATTGCGTGGTCGTGCAACGTGGCTCCCAAACAAAATTCATGTCCCTTTTCTTCCCACAAATAGAGCTTTCTTTTGGTGGTATTTGATCGCCTCTGCGATTTTTATTTTTTGCGCTATATACAAAAATAGAGCGACATTTTTGAAAAAAAATCTATATTTTTTACTTTTTGTTATAAGAAAAATCAAATAAACTAAATGTTAGTCAATCATTTAGGCCAAAATGTATTTAGCCACATGTCTTCAGTAAAAAAAAATCGCAATAAAAAAAAAATTAGCTACCTAGCGGGAACAGCGACACTAATACAGTGCTTAGTGACGCTGGCAATAGGGAGTGAATTGGGTTTACTAGGGTGGTGATCAAGGGGTTAAAACTTTTTGGGGGGGTACGAGGGCTACCCTGAACCTAACACTAATTGACTGTCACACTGCCTGTCACACTGACACTAAATACAGTAATCATACATGTATGATTACTGCATTCAGTGACACTGTGACAGGGGGAGGGGGGGGGCGATCGCAAGGGGTT